>JAHRHZ010000144.1:74474054-74662161 GCA_024137785.1 Ginglymostoma cirratum
CTGCTCCTATGATGCTGCTTGACCTGCTGTGTTCATCCAGCCCCAAGCTTGTTATCTCGGATTCTCCAGCATCTGCAGTACCTTTTATCTCATCATGCTTCTTTAGCTGTTCACTCAAGAAAACGCACAGACCATACACAACCAGCACATGTTTGAAAAACCTATGCTAGAAGTGATTCCACAATTGATGTGTATAAGATCATGAATGATCTTGAAAAAGTGGATATGAAAAGGATGTTTCTTCTCGTGGGTCAGTCCAGAACTGGGGAACACTATTTTAACATTAGGGATCACTCCTTTAGGAGTGATAAGAATTTCTTTTCTCTCAGTGTAGTGCAATTTGGAACTGCCTGCTTCTGAAGGCAATGGAGATGGGTGTCATTCAATACTTTTAAGGTGGATACGTTCTTGTAAGGTAACGGAATCAAAGGTTACCAAGGGGAGATGGGGATGTGTAATTTGAAATACAGATTATCACTGATCTTATTTCAAGACAGTGCTGGTTTGAAGGGCTGAATGGTCTACTTCTGCTTCTATTTCATGTACTTATGAGCTCATAATATGGACAACACCTGCAGAACAGCCTAACTGTGCTAGAGATAAAAGGTACTGCAGATGCTGGAGAATCCGAGATAACAAGCATGGGGCTGGATGAACACAGCAGGTCAAGCAGCATCATAGGAGCAGGAAAACTTGACGTTTCGGGCCTAAACCCTTCATCAGAAATGGGGGAGGGGAAGAGGGTTCTGAAATAAATAGGGAGAGAGGGGGAGGCGGATAGAAGATGGATAGAGGAGAGGCTAATGGCTACACTAATAACCTATTTAAAATAGTCAGAAAACAATGCCTGATTGAGGTCAAAGGGCCTATCACTTCACAATGTTCAGTACCATTCATGCTCACCTCCCCCACTGTCCAACCTCAAGCTCAGCTCATCCTCCTCCCTCTACCCCCGCATCACCACAGACCCCTTCCTCCACCTGCCGCTACCAGCTCTGCTTGCAACTTACCCCGTCCCCTCTTCAATATCCTCTCCACAATTCCCTTTCTGTTTCACACTTCAAACTCTTCTTTTCTGTACTGACAGGATAGAGAAACTGGTTGGGGGGAGGGGAGAAGGATTTGCTGAGGGATGGGGTGAGCAGCTTGAGGTGAGATGTGCTTGAGCAATGCCTGGGGCTAAGAGGGAATAGGGTTTGAATTTGAACAAAGGGGCACCTGCAAAGGCATGTGAAACCTTAAAAGACATTTAAACAACTACACACAATAGTAAATACTTAAACACAGCATATTCAGGAATATACTGAAATATTCCTGGTCCACAGAGGGCATGGATTTATCTACCTGTGTCTAGCTCTTACGAAATCCTTTGTTGTTGGCTTCATGCCACAGCCACAAAAGGAAGTCCTTACTGCTCCAATGTGAAAAGAAAACACACTTTTAAAGTGTTGTCAGTAACGTATGCCATCACTTCACTGCTGACTGGAAGAACTGGGCCATAAATATTGAGTAGCCTAGGCTCACATAGAACAATTGTAGCCACAGCATTTCTCCATTTGATATCAGATAATAGAACACTGATCAACATCATGTAAAGAATTGTTTCAAATGTTGATTCCTTGTCTGGGCCAGTGACAGTTATTAATACTGAGGATTTGTGTACACAAATTGCTTTGTCTAGTCAAGCAAACTATGGACTTGAAATAGATGGCAATGAAAATCCTTGCAAATAGCAGAAAGCACATTGAGTGTAGACTCCAGTGTGTAACAGGACTTTGGTCCTGCATACTATCACAATTTCTCTTGAAGGTTTTGATTAATGATATTGATTTATGGGCTAATTAATGGCCTGAATTTGTATCTCCTTCTGAGCCTTACACTTTGTACCTATTTGGATAAAATACAGCTTCCTTACCTCATATTTTAAACATTTGCACCAGAGCCATTGAAACCTAATTGTATAAACATGACCCTTGTTTTTGACTCTAATGTGGGTCACTTAGCCCCTCAGGGAAAATTCAGGATGGAAGCCCTCTAAATTCTTCACCTTTGAATTGAAAACTGCACATTCTGTGTTTATGTTTTTGGAAGTCAGCCCAGGACTAAATTGCAAGAAGAATCAGCAAGAGGAATAAGAGGGAGATCACAATTATTTTGCAGAATATACTAAGCATCCATTTGGATGAGAAATACCTACAAGTCCTACAGTTCTTCGTGCCTGTTTTCTTCTCTTCAGGTTTCTAGTTGCAGGAAGCAGATGGCTTTCTATTGATAGCAGAGCAATGTCAAGGGGAAGAAGGTGATAGTGAATATGGAAATCAGGTGGTAAATGGTTCAGTGCATCATATAGGTCATCATACTTTAAGAACATGGTAGATCCATTTATATAGAACAGCCCAGGTGGTTGTGGTTTAATCAACTTGTTTTTTTGAAAGAAGACCCTCCCTCTCTATATATAGACATACATTATCTGCCCTGGGTCAGATAGGTAAAAGGAGCATCAGTTAACATTCAGCAAGACAACATCTCTCACTTCTCCCAAGCTGCTAAGCAAAATAGATAGCAAGCAGTAAACATGATAAGGTGATTTGGGAAATGTTGGAGAATGTTAGCAAAAGGATGTGTCCCAGAGCTAAAAGAGGACTGAGATTCCAAGGGAGTTTAACTTGGCTTCTATGCAGTACTTGGAGTGAGTTTATTAATGAGACTGAATACTTCACAATTACATCTCGCTGGTCTTCCAGTGCAAAGAGTTGTAAAATTGTCCACAAACTTGTGTTGCAGACTCACATGTTCCACGCTCCTATGTTGCTGAAGCTTGGGCTGGCTGCCGCAATGGGGAGAAAGAAAATGACCTTGAACCATAATGCACTAAGAGGCTGGAAACTATGAAGAAAAGCACTCGGGCTATATATACAACATTTACACGTGCTAAACATGAACTGAGATTGTGGATATAGTGAGCAATGTACAGTATTGGAATAATGTTTGTTTTACACCTAATGTAATGTCAACTTTGATCATTTAATGTACTCCTATATATTTTACGAATAAAGTATATATTTGCTAAGAAAACCAAATCTCTCCAGGGTGTTTTTAAATGTGCGTCAAATCTGTTCACATATTATGCCTAAGCTTGCTGATTCATAGCAACTTCAAGGACATCAATGCCTCAGTATTAAAACCATTGAAATTGTTTACAGATCTCTCCATGGTCTCACCCATCCCCTCCCTCTGTACCTTTCTCCACTCCTGCAATCCTCCAAGATCTCTGCTACACTACTTCCATTCCTTTGCCCAATCCAGATTTTCATTGGTCTTTTGTTGACAGTTCTGCTTTCATTTACTTAGTGTTAAATCTCTCTGGATTTATATCTCCAGTACCACAGTGGTTAGCACTGCTGCCTCACAGTGCCAGGGACCTGGGTTCAATTCCATCCTCAGGTGATTGTCCGAGTGGAGTTTGCACATTGTCCCTGTGCCTGCGTGGGTTTCCTCCAGATGCTCTGGTTTCCTCCCACAGTCCAAAGATGTGCAGGTTAAGTGGATTGGCCATGCTAAATTGCCTGTAGTGTTCAGGGATTTGTATATTAGGTGGGTTATAGATGGATGAGTTTGGGTAGGTGTTCTGAGGGTCGGTGTGAACTTGTTGGGCCAAAGGGCCTGTTTCCACATTGTAGAGAATCTATTCTATTCTATTCCTCATCCTTGACACCCTTTGTAATGCTTGATAATTGTTCTATGGGCTTGGATTAAGTTTCCTCAGTAATGCTCCTCTCAAGTGCCTTGGGACGTATCACAACATGAAATAAGACCATAAGACATAGGATCAGAATTAGAGCATTCAGCCTATTGAGTCTGGTCCATCATTAAATGAGATCATGGCTGATCTGATAATCCTCAACTCCACTTTCCTGCCTATTCCCCATAACCTTTAATTCCTTAACTGTTTAAAAATCTGTCTATCTCATCCTTGAGTATGCATAATGACCGAGCATCAACAGTCCTCTGCAGTAAATAATTCCACATTCACAACTCTCTAAGGGAAGGAATTCTTCCTCGCCTCTGTCTGAAATATATGGCCACTTATTCCGCGATTACGACTTCTGGTCCTAAACTGCACAATGGGAAAACACCTTTTTCACATCTGCCCTGTGAAGTCCTCTAAGAATCTTCTATATTTCAATAAGATCACCATTTTATGTTCTGTTCCCTTTGAAATAAAGACCAAAATTCTAGTTGCCTTTCCTGTTACCGGCTGAACTTGGATGCTAGCCTTTTGTGACTGATGAAAGGGGACTGCCAAAATCTTCTGTCTGTAGCTTTCTACAATATTTCTCCATTTATATAATATTCAAGGCCTTTATTCTGCCTGCCAAAACATATACATTTCTCTACATTAAGTTTCATCTGCCGGGTACTATCTGCCCACTCACTTAACCTCCGTATCTGCCTCTGCAGGCCGTGCCACCAGTTGCTTTCCCACATATTTTTGTGTCATCGGCAAATTTGGCAATAGTATGTTCACTTTCCTCATCCAAGTCTTTAATATATATTGCAAGCAATGTGGGTCCAGCACTGAACTCTGTGCATGCCACTAGTTACTGGTAGCCATTCTGAAAATGTCCCTCTTATCCCAATTCTATTAGTTAGAATTTTATTAGTTAGTTAATACTTCATTCATGCCAAAGTACTATCTCCAACACCATGGACTCTAATTTTAAACAACTTAATGTGTGTTACCTTATCAGTCGCCCCCAAAAATCCAAATAGATCACATCCACTGCTTCCCCCTTATCTATCCTGCTTGATACCTTCTCAAAGACATCTAGCAAATTTGTCAGATATGATTTCCCTTTCATGAAGCCATGGACTCTGCTTGACCATATCATGTATTTTAAATGCTCTGCTATTGCATCCTTTACTAAAGATTCTAAAATTTTCACAATAAGAGACTTTGAGCTTTAAAATTTCTGCAAAGATTTGTAGCTCGGATTGTGCATGAGGTTGCAGGCTTGCTTGCCGAGCTGGCTGATTAATGTACAGACGTTTTGTCCCCATGTTAGGTAACATCATCAATGCGGCCTCCGATGAAGCGATGTTGTTCTACTCCGCTTGGTATTTATACAATATGGTCTGTTATGTTGAGTTTCTGGTCATTTCTGGTTCAAACCCAGTTTCTGACCTGGTTCCTCCCTTTCAAACTGAATGCTAAATTTTAGAGTGTTATGGTCATGTAATGCATGATACAAAAGTTGTTAAAACTAATTTGAATGAGCCTTGTCTAAACCACTATAACAGACAAGATTAAAAGAAATTGGGAGAGTATTAAAGATTGTTCTGTTGGTTTAGTTTAAATGTTTTGAGTGTTCATAGCATGCCAAAATGGTTATCCATGAACATGCAAATACATTTTGCCTGAAACACACAACATTCCACTTTGGAGAAGGTTTTAGCAGCTGCAATGAACAACACTAAAAATATGCATAAATATCATAACTTCAGTCAGTATGTATCGATTTTGGAGGTCAACCTCCAGCACTGCATAAAGAAGTCATGAGCTACTTATCCATTAATAGATGGTTAATTTTTTCAAGGAGTGGTGTGGCTCCTTATGCTCGTAGAGTTTCTGTTGACATGAGGGTATTGACACTGTTGATATTTCCCACTTCTTATAGCTTAATCAGATATCATGCAGAGCAGGACAGGCTTTCCAAAGAGGGATGAGGAAGAGGAGGGGAGAACAGCTCTCATCAGGAAACTGTATCCACTCATGTTGATCAGGGAATAATTCTCTTACCTGGGCCCTCCTGGGAAACAATGCCTGCACATTAGGAAGGACATCCTGACTGACATCTGTCACTTGCTGTATCCGCATCCTCACGGAAAGGCAAAAGCAGCACTGAAGGTGTGAAAATGATCAAAGTGTCTGATGTTCATCTGCTAGCTCCTTCCAAAGATATTTGTGACATCTTACAGCTGACCATCAAATGGTAAATAAGGATAGTAACTGGGGCTCTCTAATCAATACCAGAGAATTAGCTCTCATTCTCTTTTACCAAAGGATAACAGCCAGAATACATCCACAGCTTCACCAGGGTGGCAGGTTTTGCCAGGGCACAGGAACACTGGCTGTACATACAATGTTTTGTTGGCAATGTTAATTTTGTAACAATGTTAATTGTCTGACACTGGAACCAGAAGGGATTCCACTCCCTGAACTAACTGGGTGCTCGGGGGGTGTATGATCACCAGCATCAAATCATCTCTATCAATGTTTGGTAACTTAGCACCTCTGACAACATCTTCATTTTTCAGCCATGTTGGCAGCCACAGTACCGCCACCATGGCAACACAATCGGTGCGGCTATTGGGAAACAAGGAGCATCAGCGGGCAACTGCTGTGTATCTGAGCTGGTGGCTGAGTGACGGTGCAGTTGCACTCATTATTGTCTTCTTGCTGTGCCTCCAATGCCTGGCTAACTGGTTTTCTCCAGATATCTACAAAGGAAGAAAGCACAATCCCAAGTTGGTGAAGGTGGGGTTATGTAAGCAACGTATGTTTATAAAAGATAATACATTTTAATCAGAAGAAATTCTGGGATGAGAGGATGGAGATATGGGTAAAGGAGGTTAGATATGAGGATCTGATTATTCTTGATATTTTCAGCTATTCTCCTGGCCATCTGTTAATAGCTGGTATCATCTTTTCTGTTGGGGTTAAGAGACACATGTCTATCTTTTTCCAGTGAGATCTTCTGCCTATTTGTGCACCATTATGTCCTGGATAAGTGAAAACCTTGTATCTGTGAGTGTCTTGCAATCTGTTTGGTTGATGTAGTTGTCATGGTTGAATACTTGGCAGCTTGTGTAAGCTGTAAGATTTGCTTGTGATGCAGGTAGAAGACCATAGTTTGTGTCACACATGAACCTGTGGTAGAAGTTGATTGAGAAGGTTTGCTGTGAGATGAATGTAGTGACTCGAGCAATATCTGAAGCTAGTGGTGAAGTTAGCATAATATAACATTTGAAGACACAATCACCAAACTTGACCACTCACATGAAGGCTTTAAACATTTGATACGCTGGATCAAGGTCCACACAGCTTGTTTCCGAGCACTGACCTCCATGTCTAATTGTTCCCACTGGTATCTGAGTCTGAAAGGCTGTCTGGCAACATGCAGTTACAGGACATTTCTGATCCTTTCCACCATCTTTGCCAAGGCTTCAGTGTAATGTTGGCAAACCATGCACTCCCATGTTGTGTCATTCTTCATTGTCTCCTTGGTCAGAGTCGCTTCCTGCACCACTGCCAATGCCAGCTCCTGCCACAGTGCTCCTGTAAGCATTACAGACTAACTTTAAATGCTGCCAACTGTTCTCACAAGACAAACTGAAGCTGCCAGCCAATAAACAGTGTGTTTAGTACTGGTTGGACTCCGACATCACTGAGATGAGCAGGCAGCAACGTGTTGGCATATTGTCTGCTTGGTAACTGGTGGGTTTCAGTTAATCAGTCACAGTAATTTAGCCACTCATCTTCAGGGGCAATAAAATTTAGCACCACCCCCTCTGATACCCACCCCCACCCTTATATTAAGTTGCAAGTTGCCATATGTCAGAAACACTTATTCCATTTTGTAAAAGGTTAGTAATAATTGTTTACTTAATTACAATTCGTAGGAAACCACTTTCATCTCATTATCAACATGACAATGTAGTTCTTAATTAAATGAATTGTTCAGAAAAAAATTATAAAGTTAATGAAGACACATTGCTGCTCCCACAAAAAAAATTCTCAGTTGTTAAATGATTAGCAAATGGTGGCACATTTTTTAAAGTTCATTAATTGTTTTTAGCAGTTAGAAAGAAAAAAGTACATTAATACAGTGCTCATCCTATCCCTGCTAAGTATCACAAAGCATTTCATATAGAATACTTCTGAACTGCAGTCGCTGTTGTTGTGCAATTAATTAGAGCAGCCATCTTGTGCACAATGGGATCCCACAATCACAACTTAATCTGTTTTAGTAGTTTCAATTGAGGAATGAATTGTTTCTTCAAAAACTATCTGGGGATCTTGAACGTCCACCTGCAAAGTGAGGTCACTTATATCGGTAATGGACTAATGCAATAGGTTAGGTTAGAGTGACTTTAGCAAATGTACTCCATTCCAAATGAGGTATCTGACCCTTCACTAGAGGCATAAGTGTTAGCAACAAGCTGACAGGAATTACAACAAGGAAAGCTATTGGTGGAATATATACAAAAAGTGAAAGCTGGAGGAGTGCAGAGTTCTCAGAGACTGATGCAAGAAGGTAACAGAGATGGCGAGGGATAAATCTATGGAAGGATAGGAATATGATGAATTTTAAATCTGATGCATCATTGGATCAAGAGCTACCACAAACTGTGCTGGTAATTTCCCTGTTACTTGAACAGTTTGTGAACTCTTCCAACTGTTAACCTTCTACTCCCACAAACCCTTTCAATATTTCAATGCTGCTTAGCCTGCTGTGTTCATCCAGCTCTACACCTTGTTATCTCAGATTCTCCAGCATCGGCAGTTCTCACTGTCTCTCCCCCTTTCAATGTTGTTGTCTTGAACAGCCAGTACATCTGTTTAATACATCCCTCCTTTCCTTAAGCTCTAAGCAGTTTGAAGACTGTTGATTTGGAGTACTGTATAAAACCTGTTCTTGGAGTTCCTGAAGAACAGTTTTAAATAACTTTGTGAGAAATAGAGACCAAATTGGGGCTCCATAAAACTTGATGTCAGATACCTTTCCAACAACAATAACTTACATTTTGTGGTGTCTTTAGCCGAATAAAATGTCCCCACACACCTGAGAAGCAATTTCAAAATATTATTTCTATTGCTTTGATCTCCATTGTTCCAGTCCATTGGTTACTCATTGAATTTTGGTTACTATATCCTAACACCACTTCAAAATTATCCAGTGAAAATTGATTAAATCATAGACAATGATGTGGAATGGGCAGCATGTTGGTCAAAAAGCCAGAAGATTGAGTATCACACTTCCGACGCGAGGAAAGCATAATGTAACCTAATGGTTCAGAGGTGAATTGAGGGTCTCCAGTGTTGAAATTCAGCCTATTTTTGTCTGAGGTAATAAGTTCTTTGTCATTCACTTATGGGATTTGGGTGTCACTGGCTGGGCCAGCATTTATTGCTGATCCCGAGTTGTCCTTAGGAAGGTGATACTGAAACTGTTTTCTTGAACTACTGCAGTCTGCTTGGTTGACCCAAAACGCTGATAATGAGGAAGCTCCAGAATTTTGACCCAGCAACGTTGAGGGAATGGGGATAGATTTCCAAAATCAGGATGGTGGGTGGTTTAGATCAGACAGCCATCCTTGCCCTTCTTGGTGGCGCTGGTTGTAGGTTTGGATGATGTTGTCGGAGAACTGGTGGTGAATTTCTGCAGTGCATCTTGTAGTTGGTATTCACTGCTGCTACTGAGCATCTTTGGGAGAGGAAGCAAATGTTTGTGGATGTGGTGCCAATCAAGCAGGCTGCTTTGTCCTGGGTGTTGTCAAGTTTCTCTCTCAATCAATACTAATTTAAATAAAGCATGTTGACTAATTTTCATATTGTGGCTATTTAAGGCGTGTTGCTGACAGAGAATGGCTGATACTCTTGGCTACATAATAACTTCCAACAGAACAGTTGTGCAAAGACTTTAAAATGTGTGAAGTACCTTGACAACTGCGTGTGATGTTTACTTCAATTGAGTGATCCAGGTGACAGAATTGTAGACACCTGGTTTAAAATAATAAACCATCATGATTATTTCACCTTGGATCCAACCACTCAGAACACAATTCCCAATCTGTGAATTGATTTTTTTTGCTGTGACCCACTTTTCACTATTTACCACAACTCAACATTACATTTTGTTTTGAAACAAGCCTTTTATATCTAACTTAGAAGTAGAATAGATTAACCAATCTAGTAATGACAAGGTGTCCATACTACCAAGACAATCTGCACAAACTCAGTGCATGGTTTACTATTTTCTCATTCCTGAAGAAGGGTCTAGGCCTGAAACATCAGCCTTCCTGCTCCTCTGATGCTGCTTGGCCTGCTGTGTCCATTCAGCTCTACACCTTGTTATCTCATGGTTTACTATGGATCCCACTCTATGCTGACACAATAATGAGAACTCCTCACACAAACAACACACTGATGTGAAGACTCAATCCTCTGGTTGTGGCTTTCATAGCAACAGGATGCCAGTATCAACGTATTTTACATGTAGTTCTTATCTGACACCAGAACACACTTCTAATTGTTCCTGTGTGAATCTCAGCAACAGACACAATCCTGTGTACAGCTTCAATATATCAAGGCACATGTGGACTTTGACACCTGAAGAATTAAGATTTCCACAATCTGTGATCTGGACTGTTGAGACCGTCTCAGAACTCTGGTCTAGAGGGGTTCTGTCAGAGACAGACATTCTAAGTACAAATGCATTGTATTGTATATTCATTTGTCAATGACTGGTGCAGCCACTCTTCAAGGAAATGCAAGGAGTTGGTTTGTTTAAGTATTGTTTCTTTGACTTTTGTGACACAGACTATTTTACTGAAGTAAGATCCTGAAAAAAAAGGAAGTGAATAAATATACATAAGCAGTTAGAGCGTCCATGTAGAATATACAGTAAATGACTTTGGTTTTATGTATAACAGGGGAGAATCTGTTTAAGTTTAGATAATTCATTAATAATAGAAATGCTTTGGTGCATTAAAGTACTTGTTTGGTGGAGGAGAAGTGTAGAATACATTACAGCTTTTTTTTGATTAACAGCATTCTCCAAAAGGAAATGGCCTTTTGTTACACTGAGTATCTCGGTGCAAAATTTCCACTCTGAGGTGAAATCTCACTTCAGGTCTTCTTGAATGGATGCCCAGGTCGAGTGGTTATCTCTGAAAGCATATGTTCAGAGAGTAATACAGCCCTGACCCTTTGCACCCAAGCATACTTCTGTTCATGTACCAAACAGCGCAGACGGCTGTCTTGTGTGACTGGGAACAGATGCCTCAGCCCTGCCTCCATGTGCTGACAAGGTGCATGACTTCAAAGCGAGCAGAGGTGTGCCTCAGTCAGCCTGTCTGCAAAGAGGAGGGCAGGGGGGACAAGAGTCACAATTTGTTTACAGTTTGAAGAACCTAATCACATAATTGAATCCCTGGAATGTGACGTCTGACAAGGAAAGGGGAGTAAATAGCGAACGACTTGTATCATTGCCACAGGCAATTACCTTATCACAACTCCTGCATTTTGTGTAGAGAGAGATAAAGCTGGCCGTGCTTATAGGGCTATCATTTTACATTGGAAGAATGTGCCACTACAATTAGCTCATTGAAATAGGAAGGTAAGCTTGTTGCTAAAAGTGTAGTGCAGCAAATGGTGGGTAATAGAGCGTGCATAATTACCTTAAAGTACCTGTAATCCTAGGAGATTTACCTTGAGATAAAGCAGGGGAAAGTCCCTTAGGTTCTGTTGATGGCTCCCCAGCCAGGTTGGATGTGTTTCAGGTATAGGATGTCAGCTGCTGAGTGCAGCCTATTGATCCGAAGAGACCCTGCATTTCCCGGTCCAAATTGAATTTAACTGCTTAGAGGAGAAGACAGCTGGCTTGTTTAGATTTTACCTACACTGTGTTTTGAAACATGATCCGATAATAAAGACAAATAGGACACATGGGTGCAGGTAAGTAAGATAATGGGCCAGAAACGAAGACTCTTAACGATTTAAACTAGCACAATCTTTTGTTATCGGATTTAGCCAAAATTATACATAAGCCTTTTCTCTCTATTTTTAACCAAAGATTTACTATTTGTGGAAGTTCATGTCAAACTGCAATGGGATTGTTAACACAATACCTCGTACAGCGCTTGGTAATTAACACAGTCCGACTTGATCTGCAGGCCCCTCCTAAATAAATGCCCAGTAAAAGAAAACTACCATCACAAAAAAATTTGCACACAACTGGTAGATCAGAGATAACAGGGTGTAGGCATCAGGAAAGCTGACATCTCGGGCCTAGACCCTTCTTCAGAAAATTTGTTTATGTATAATAGATTGCACTATAATTTCCTCCATGATTACTGTAGTGGGAAAAATCATTTTGAGTCTGTGTTTTAATGCATTCAATACAAGTTTGAGTGTTAATGGAAGTTGGGGAGTTATGTGGTTTTTTTTGACAGTCTCTAACCATGTTTGGTGTCAAAGATCTTGACAATTCTTATAACACAACACTCTGTTTAAAGCTGAAAGGGCTGAATTTGAAACTCCATCTTCCATAGTATAGTGCTACAGTGATAGTGTCCCTACACCTGGTCTGGGGGGACCT
Organism: Ginglymostoma cirratum; assembly: GCA_024137785.1. NCBI lineage: Eukaryota > Metazoa > Chordata > Chondrichthyes > Orectolobiformes > Ginglymostomatidae > Ginglymostoma > Ginglymostoma cirratum. Next base: position 74,486,438 of record JAHRHZ010000144.1, read on the forward strand.
GGTCCCAATCCCACCTCATAGATTCACAGCACAGAAACAGGCCCTTCGGTCCAACTCGTCGATGCCGACCAGATAGTCTATATAAATCTAGTTGCATTTGCCAGCATTTGGCCCATAACCCTCTAAACCCTTCCTATTCATATACCCATCCAGATACCTTTAAATGTTGTAATTGTATCAGCCTCCACCACTTCCTCTGGCAGCTCATTCTGTACAAACACCACCCTTTGCGGGAAAAGGTTGTCCCTTAGACCCCTATTAAATCTTTCCCCTCTCACCTTAAACCTATGCCCTCTAGTTTTGGACTCCCCGACCCTGGGGGAAAATGTCTATTTACCCTATCCATGATTTTATACACCTCTATAAGATTACCCCTCAGCCTCTGATGCTCTAGGGGAGAATATCCTCAGTTTATTCAGCCTCTGCTCTTACCTCAAACCCTCCAACCCTGGCAACATCCTTGTAAATCTTTTCTGAACCCGTCCAAGTAATAACATCTCTGAACAGTTTGATTAGAAAAATAGATTAATAAAACAAAAACACTTACACTTACTTCTCGTAGCCATTTGCTAAGTTATGGGAAATAAGGGGCAAGTGAGTGAAAGGGCAAGGATAGACAGAAATGGTCTTTTCATATTTCTCTTAGCTGATGGCCCAAGAGGTAATATTAAGAGCATCTGCAAAATAGGCATAAGCTGTAATATTTAAAAATAAGAACAATAATTAGTATTTATGCAGCACCGAATCACCCAAGGATTTAATTTTTAAAAATTGAACATTCGGCCACAAAAAGAAATTTTTGGACAGATGAGTGAAAGCTTAACTGAAAACTGTCAGGTTCTAAGCTACAGTTTTAATGAGGCAAAAGAGGTAGAGGCAGAGAAGTTTTAAAGTGAATTCCGGAGTTCAGGGTCAAGACACTTGAAAACATGGTCGCCAATGGTGGTAAAATTGGCATTACCAAAATTGGAGAGACACGCACATCTCAAAATCTTGCAGGGGATGTCAGAGGTTTGAGGTCATTAAGAAATTTGCAAACAATTCTTAACATTTTAACATTGAGTTGTGCGTTGACCAGCAAGCACAGGGTTAAACAATGGATGAACACTGTTTGGTAGGAGTAAAACGTAAGTTCACCACGGTTGTTAGAAATAACTTCAGGGCACAGGACAGAAAGAGTAAATAAAAGAAAATTGATTCACATAAACTTTTTCCATCATTGCAATGGTGCTAGCTGTTTCACCTAACATATCAACTCATGGCCTGTGGATTAGCATGCTCTATGTACTTGACTTAGATGTTAAGTACAGCAGAGTGATGTCACTACATGACATCACCTCATATTTTTCATTGTTTAAAAAATGTGCATTAATATTGGTCTAATGTCGTATGTGCCTTCATACAAACAGATGAATTAGGAACAGGAATAGGTCACTTTGGTTCCTTGAGCCTGTTATCCCATTTGACAAGATCATGGCAGATTTGATTGTGGCCTCAACTCACTTTCCTCCCGACCCACAATACCCTTTGAGTCCACTGTTTGTTAAGGAACAATCTACCTCTGCCTTTTAATTAAAATCACCCTGCGGCTCTCTGAGGACGAGAATTCCACAGACTCACAAAGCTCTGAAAGAAAAGAAACTTGTGTCTTAAATGGGAGAGTCGTTATTTTTAAAACTGTACATCTTAGTTCTAGTCTCTTCCACAGGAGGAAACAGCATCCAACCCATCTTGTCCCTCAGGACCTTATATGTTTCTAAAAGATCGCCTCTCATTCTACTAAACTCCAATGGGTACAGAATCGACCTGCCCAAATTACTTTCACAAGACAACTTTCTCATCCCAGGAATCAGACGAGTGAATCTGAACTGTTCCTAATATAATTATTTCATTTTTCAAATAAGGAGACTAATATTATACACAGTATTCCAGATGCGGCCTCACCCCTTCTTTTATATTCCACTTCATTTACAACAAACAACGGCATTCCATTTGCCTCTCTAAATGCTTGCTGTACCTAAATACTAACATTGGTGATTCATGTACCAGGGTATGCCTGAAGTAGATATGATCAGAAACTAAAACCAAGAACCGTTTCAACTCCCAATTATTCTGGTTTTTGAAAGGGATTGGCTTTAAAACAGAATAAACAACACAAATCATTCCATGGTTCTTATTTTCATCAAAACCAAGTGGGAATTATCAATTGGGGCTGATACAGTTTATTGCTTGTTTCTCTGCATTAGGTGTAGCTCTATGGAACTAATTCTTTGTTATTTTGTTACTCATTTAAAATATAGATGAGGACATTCTTACCTGCATGAGAATAGAAGGTATTGATTAAAATATAAGCATTTGAATACGTCTCACATGGTTTCTGAGGTAGCAAGCAGTAGTGACAATAATATTTACATATCACTTTCATGGCATTTTAACAGTGCTATATATCTATAGCCAGCATTAAAGTGGAAATTTTGCCTTTCAACAGGAGTTGATCGTAACTCCTTGATTTTATATTTATAACACTCCAGATGCAAATAGTACTCAAGCAGCAGATGAAAGCCTGACTCTAGAGTCATGCCAGATCAGTATTTACAGTACACCAGTACCCCATATCCCATTGGTATAAAATACAATGTCATTTCTTTTCGATTGACACAAAATTGTTTACACTGCAAACTTTGCTTTGGATGAAATCCACAATATATTCACTCCATCATAAACTTTGCAGCACAGTTATGTACAGACCAGAGGAATCTGAGGCAACATCTATTGTTATGTTTATATTGAGAAAGCAAAGCAGGTGATGATGATATTGGCAGATGACTGATTATTCAAGGTACAGGCCCACTTCATTAGATTGAAGTGTGTGTGCGTGCATGCCTCTGTATCTGTTAAACAGAGATAGAGGATACATTTTAAGAATGAGTAATTATGTGAAAATCTGTTCCAGTGTTTCAATTTTGACTTGGAGTGACTCCAGAAGGCTCAGACCATGAAATCTCTTAGATTTGTTTGTTGATCCATAGAATGTGTGCACCAGTAACTGAAGATATATGATGAGGTCTTAAGTCAAAGAATAGGGAATAATTTTTATTTCATTAATTCCAGTTGTAGGTTTACAACTGTTTCCCAAATCCATGATTGCATAATGGCCAGGGCAAGAGAAGGAACTTAAAGAATGTTTTTTTTTTTACAAAGGATTGTATTAAGACAAAGAATTTAAAATATTATGTGACTTCTAATGGTGTAGGAAGTACCATTATTGGAAGCAATCTTTGCTTCTTTAGTTGTTCTGATCAGGTTCCTCAGATGTAAGTGCAGTGCCTCTAACTTCTCTTATTATTGCTTACTATCTGGATTTGGTATTGCATCCAATACTGAAGCGATCTCCTCTGACATTTTTCCCAGTTAGCCTATGGAAGCACCAAAGTGTGACATTCGACATATAACAGCTACAGTTTGACCGGGCCCAATGATAATGCTTACAGGAACCATGTATTGAATGTCTTACATATACTACATTATGACAATTTTCTCTTACGTAAAGAGTCAAAACCAAGTGCAGCAGCAATATTCAGATAAAGACAAGTAAGGATAAAGGATTTTTAGACCAGGATATGCAGATGTAATTTAGTCCCCATTTTGTTGTCATACATTTTGTACTGATTTCATATAATACTGATTTTCTATCTATTATTAGTTATAGATAAATAAAAAAAAACTTGTGGTAATTTTGGAAACAGAAATGGAATGGGTTGGACCTTGAGCATTTCCATCGAATACAGGCTGTGGGATTGAAGGATTCAAAACTGAAGTGCTACAGCACCACCACTGGTGGAAGGGGGTAACTATAACATGACACGCTTACATGGACCATGTCCAATATAAATATGTGCATACACATTTATAATGGAGAAAAGTTTGAAAAAAACAACTACAAACAACTCCTACCAGTATGATAGCCCAATGCACTTCACAAAATTAAGTTTTCAATGTATCAAATAGACAAGATGGAGGTATTTCCCAATTTTCCACTTATAGGTCGAAGTGTTTATTTGTCCTCCTTTTCGTCCCTTGAGTTTCTTATATTTTTATGGTCAAGGTTAGTCACTTCACTCCTGACCATTAATTCTGAACTTCATTACTTCATTTTGATGCTCTGTCAGTTTTACAGCCACTGAACAAGTTCAATTGATCAGGTTTTGAAACAATACTGTAAATAACTAATACCCAACAGCAGACCAAAACAAAAGCCAAAACTCCAGAAAATCAGAAATCTAATGTACAATTTACTGAACAACATGTTCCATTGGGGGACAACCATGGATAACCAGCATCATGAACAGAGAATGGAATTAATGTGGCAATTTAACTTATATAAAACATTTCTTTTTAAACCTGGCAAATCTTTCTAGAATAAATATCTTGGCTCTAGTGTGATGAGTCAAAAAGTGGTTATCAAGTGAGAACAATTGTGGTATTATGTCAATATGGAATATGTTTGGACACTTTTTGAAAAGGTTCAGATAAAGCTATTTAGAAAGTGAGAGAAACAGAGAGAGATTTAAGAGAATGTATTGAGTTAATAATCTTGGAAATGTAAAAAGCCTCTTAAAACGCTAACCAGTGCAATTGAAGATTCAGGAAAGGATTTTGCCTTCTAGATTGGGACTATATTTGATCCATGACCAGGATCAAATGTTGGCCCTAATCCAACACTGAGTTCAGATGTGTGGGTGGCCCATGAGAAGTTAAGGCATGCTCTCAAAAGCTGGAGGACCAATACAAGCCCTCCAACACAGCAGGAGATACAGCCTGTCATTGCACGTAGGGGATTGGAAGGGTGTCACAGCAACTTTTAAAACTCTTGAATTTAAAAAATGGTCACAATTGTGGATAGAATGTTATTCCATAGAGAGCCAGCAGATTCAACAGTAGCTAAATTGGTGGAAAGGGCCTGAAAGCTCACCATGAATGTTGGTGCCCCGCTCCAATGAGTGCAGGAGCGTCACAATCAGACTGGAAACTTGTTGTCCAACTTTGTTAATTGGTCTTAATGGCTCTTTAAATTTATTTTTAATGGCATCTGACCCTGCCTTTGAGAAATTGGCCGTGGGTAGGATGATGCCGGCAAGTTTGCAAACCAACTCATGTCATTAAATTACTTGCATGCCCACCTCTACTTTCACACTCACATCAGGATGAAAATTCAGCCGTTGGTCCCATTCCTAAAAATTTTCTTCCACTCACAAATATGAATGAAACTTGAATGTTCACAAAAAATGGGAAAATTTCTCAAAAATACTATTCAGATTATCTTAGTAACTTGAACATGCAGCACAGAAACAGGTCACACAGCCTAATTGGTCTCTATGCCAGTACTTCTGCTCCTTCCACTCCACTTTATCTAATCCTGAAAAAATTGTTACATTACTTTCTTCCTCATAATTGCATCCATGATTTTCAACTCAATTATTCCATAAGCTAGAAATTCCACAGTCCAACTATTCTAAGACCGTTAAGGTTAAATGGATAACAAGGGAAACAGTAGGGTCCATTAAGAACCACAGAGGGAATTTGTCCATGGAGCAGAAGGATGTCGGTAGGTTCCTAAATGAACACTTTGTGTTGGTGTTCATCAGTGAGAGGGATGATGTGGGTACAGAAATCAAGGAGAAGGACAGTGATAAAATTAAAGAAATTAACACAGGCAGAGAAGAGGTTCTGATTGGTCTGGCAGGCCTAAAGTAGATAAATCTGCAGGGCTGGATGAAATGTATCCTAGGCTGGGCAAGGCAAGGGAAGAAATAGCACGTATCCCAGCAATAATCTTCAATTCCTCTTTGGTCACAGGAGAAGTGCCGGAGGACGAGAGGGCAGCCACTGACGTATAGTTATTCAAGAAGGGAACAAGAGATGAACTAGGAAACTACAGGCCAGTCAGTCTAACTTCAGTCGTGGGGAAACTACTGGAAGCAATTCTGAGGGACAGAATTAATCTACAATTGGAGAGGCAGGAATTAATCAAAAACAGTCAGCGTGGCTTTTGTTAAGAGGTAATCATGTCTGACCATCTTGATTGAGCATTTTGAAGAGGTGACTATGCCTGTAGATAAGGACAACGAATTGAAATAATCTACTTGGACTTCAGTAAGGCTTCTGATAAGGTCTCACATGGTAGACGGCTAGTGAAGGTAAAAAATAGGCAAATCCAAGGACAAGCAGATGGCCGAAAGACCCTCCGCTTCTTCCTGTCCTGCAGACATGACCAATCCCCCTCCACTGACACCTTCATCCGCTTAGCCGAACTCATCCTCACACTCAACAACTTCTCTTTCAATTCCTCCCACTTCCTACAGACAAAGTGGGTGGCCATGGGTACCCGCATGGGCCCAAGCTATGCCTTCCTCTTTGCAGGTTATGCTCCCAGTTGCGTTCGCAACAAACAACTGCACCTCCCAGTCGCGAACCATTTCAACTCACCCTCCCATTCCTCAGATGACATGTCCATCCTGGGCCTCCTGCAATGCCACAGTGATGCCACCCGAAGGCTGCAGGAACAGCAAATCATATTCAGCCTGGGAACCCTGCAGCCCAATGGCATCAATGTGGATTTCACAAGCTTCAAGATCCCACCTCCCCCAACCGCATCCCAAAACCAGCCCAGCTCATCTCCACCTCCCTAACCTGTTTTTCCTCTCACCTCAAGCCACACCCCCATCTCCTGTCTACTAACATCATCCCGCCCCCTTGACCTGTCTGTCCTCCCTGAACTGACCTATCTCCTCCCTACCCCCCTACCTACACTCACCTTTACTGGCTCCATCCCCACCTCTTTGACTTGTCTGCCTCCTCTCCACCTATCCTTTCCTCTATCCATCCTCTATCCGCCTCCCCCTCTCTCCCTATTTATTTCAGAACCCTCTTCCCCTCCCCCATTTCTGATGAAGGGTTTAGGCCCGAAATGTCAAGTTTTCCTGCTCCTATGATGCTGCTTGACCTGCTGTGTTCATCCAGCCCCATGCTTGTTATCGTGGAACAATCCCTCTTCTGTACCTACACTGGCCACAAGCCCCACCTCTTCCTCCGTTACATTGATGACTGTATCGGTGCCGCCTCGTGCTCCCACGAGGAGCTCGAACAGTTCATCCACTTCACCAACACCTTCCACCCCAATCTGAAGTTCACCTGGACCATCTCTAACACCTCTCTCTCCTTCCTGGACCTCTCTGTGTCCATCTCAGGTAACCACCTAGAAATCGATATCCATTTCAAGCCCACTGACTCCCACAGCTTCCTAGAATACACCTCCTCCCACCCACCTTCCTGCAAAAATGCCATCCCCTATTCCCAATTCCTTCGCCTCTGCCGCATTTGCTCCCAGGATGGGGCATTCCACTCCCGTACATCTCAGATGTCCTCATTCTTCAAGGACCGCAACATTCCCCCCGCAGTGGTTGAGAACACCCTTGACCATGACTCCCGCATTTCCCGCAACTCATCCCTCACACCCCGTCCCCGCAATAACAACCAAAAAAGAATCCCCCTTGTCCTCACGTACCACCCCACCAACCTCCGGATCCAATGCATCATCCTCCGACACTTCCGCCATCTGCAACCTGACCCCACCACCAAAGACATTTTTCCCTCCCCACCCTTGTCTGCATTTCGGAGGGACCATTCTCTCTGTGACTCCCTTGTCCGCTCCACACTCCCCTCCAGCCCCACCACACCCGGCACTTTTCCCTGTAACCACAGGAAGTGCTACTCCTGCCCTGAACATCTGCCTGATGTGGAAAGTCTCCTTGGGGCCTGGGATTGGGGTGAGGGAGGAGATGTAGGGGCAGGTGTAGCACTTCCTGCGGTTGCAGGGAAAAGTGCCGGGTGTGGTGGGGCTGGAGGGGAGAGTGGAGCGAACAAGGGAGTCGCGGAAGGAGTGGTCCCTCCGGAAAGCAGATAAGGGTGGGGAGGGAAAAATGTATTTGGTGGTGGGGTCAGATTGCAGATGGCGGAAGTGTCGGAGGATGATGCGTTACACCACACCTCCTCCCTTACCCCAATCCCAGGCCCCAAGAAGACTTTCCACATCAAGCAGATGTTCACCTGCACATCTGCTAATGTGGTATACTGCATCCGCTGTACCCGTTGTGGCTTCCTCTACATCGGGGAAACCAAACAGAGGCTTGGGAACCGCTTTGCAGAACACCTGCGCTCAGTTCGCAACAAACAACTGCACCTCCCAGTCACGAACCATTTCAACTCCCCCTCCCATTCCTCAGACGACATGTCTATCCTGGGCCTCCTACGATGCCACAGTGATGCCACCCGAAGGCTGCAGGAACAGCAAATCATATTCAGCCTGGGAACCCTGCAGCCCAATGGCATCAATGTGGATTTCACAAGCTTCAAAATCTCCCCTCCCCCAACACCATCCCAAAACCAGCCCAGCTCGTCCCCTCCTCCCACCTCAAGCCGCACCCCCATCGCCTATCTACTAACCTCATCCCGCCCCCTTGACCTGTCCGTCCTCCCTGGACTGACCTATCTCCTCCCTACCTCCCGACCTACACTCACCTTTACTGGCTCCATCCCCGCCTCTTTGACTTGTCTGTCTCCTCTCCACCTATCCTCTGCTCTATCCATCTTCTATCCGCCTCCCCCCTCTCTCCCTAATTATTTCAGAACCCTCTTCCCCTCCTCCATTTCTGATGAAGGGTCTAGGCCCGAAACGTCAAGCTTTCCTGCTCCTATGATGCTGCTTGGCCTGTTGTTCATCCAGCTCCACACCTTGTTATCTTGGATTCTCCAGCATCTGCAGTACCTCTTATCTCAAATCCAAGGACATTTGGCTAATTGGATCTAGTATTGACTGAGTGGCAGGAAACAGAGGGTAATGGTCAAGGGGTGCTTTTGAGGTGTAGAAGGTTGTGTCCAGTGGGGTTCCTCAAGGATCTGTGTTGCAGCCCTTGCTATATGTGGTAGATATGAATGAATTAGACTTGAATGTAGGAGAGTTGATCAGTACATTTGTGGATGATACAAAAATTGGTGAAGTGATAAATAATGAGGAGGATAGACTCACAGAAGGATATAGATGGGCTGGTCAGATGGACGGATCAGTGGCTAATGGAATTCAAGCTGGGCAAGTACAAGGTAATGCTCTTGTGCAGGACAAACAAGACAATGGAATACATGATGAAAGAAGGACACTGGGAATCAGAAAGACATAGTTGCGGATGTCCACTGGTCCCTTACGGTAACAGGACAGGTAGAGAAAATGGTTAAGAAGTCTTATGGGATCTTTGCCATTCTTAGCTGTGGTATAAAGCTTAATAGCAGGGAGTTTATGCTGGAACTGTATAAAATGTCGGTTAGGCCACTGCCAGAGTATGTGTACAGTTTCTGGAATCCAGCATTTAGGAGAGATCTGATTACGCATGATTGGGTTTAGAGAAGATTTACCAGAATGTTGCCTTGGCTGGAGAGTTTTAGTTGTGGAGAGAGATTGGACAGACTGGAATTATTTTCCTTGGAGCAGCAGAGACTGAGGGGAAACATGATTGAAATGTATAAAATTATGAGGTGGATTGACATGGTAGACAGGAAGAAACCTTTCCCCTTGATGGAGGGATCAATGACCAGGAGGTATAGAATTAAGGTAGGGGAGAAAGATTTAGATGGGATGTGAGGGTATTTTTACACTCAGAGGGTGATGGGAATCTGGAACTCACTGCCTATAAGGGTGCTAGAGGCAGAAACCCACATACCAGTTGAAAAGTACTTAGATGTGCACTTGCGATGCCAAGTCATACAAGTCTATGGAGCAATTGTCGGAAAACGGGATTAGTATATGTAGGTGTTTGCTTTTTGACTAGTGCAGACTTGACGGGCATAAGAGCCTTTTCCTTTGCTATGGACCTCTATAACGTAATGATTCTTTGTAAGAAAATTCTCTTGACTATATTTTTTAATATATTACTGACCAGCAAATATCTATTACCTCTAGGTTTGGCTTTCCACAAGTGGAAGTATCTCTATTCTTATCCATATCCACTTTAATTTAAAAACTCTTGGCTAAGTCACCTCACAGTCTCTTTCATGCTAGATTAAAGATCCCAAATTGTTCAATCTTTCTTAAGATGTTATAATACCTTAATTTTTTTATTTTTCCTATTAAGACAAACCATGTTTGCCACATTCTAATAAATTTTCATTCACCAACACACTGAAAAGTGTTGAGACATCTAAATAGCTTTACAGCTTGTTATTGAGTTAGTATGAACGAGGTCAGTGTATATATGGCAGAGTAGGTTGGAGAGGGTAACAGGGTAGCAGAGTAAAGAGGTTGATCAGGCAGGAGTTGGAGATTGGGGGTAGGCGGCCTGTCAAGGGGAGTCTGGGTGGATTAGTCGAGAGTCAAGGTGTCATCCGTTGATTAGTTACTTAGCATTTAGACATGGTTTTAATCTGTTTAACATTTCCTGGCTAACTATCCAGGTAAGTAAGTCTTATCTTTCCCAAATCTCTTATTTATATTTCTTATGTGCTAGATTTGTCCGGTTTGGATGTTCCAAACCTGCTAGGTTAGCATAAGCTATCTTAAAGTCCTCACCTCATGGATGTTAGAAACCATTCTGTTTAGTTCTGTGATGTCAGTATTATGTGAAAATTGGTGGAAACACGAACATAACATATATATGTGGCCCAAAAAGTACACTAATGTGGTTCAGAAAGAAAAAAACAATATTTTGGGTTAGGTTTTGATGTTGTCCAATTGTGTAAGTAAGTGATAGTGCAATCATTAGCCTGTTTTTCATCTTTTCAGATTTTTGTTTCCATTGAGTGCCCAAGTTGGGATGCATTGCTTATTTTATAACCCACTTCAAATATAGAAAAAAATCACCAGCACTGCACCAGGGTGAGCTAAATAAGTGCCTGAGCAGTTGATTCAAAATGAAGAATGAATGAGTGATAACAGAAGTGACAAAACATATGAAATCAGCTGGTGGGTTATTGATCCAGGATTCACATTAGGTGAGGAAGTCAGCATTTCTGCACAATAAAAGCCTACATTCTTACAATTAGCTATGCTGCTGCATCTCGACAGTGAGATCACTATCTATTCAATGGCCATTTAAGAAGAAGCATGACATGTACTTAATCAAGAATATCATATCCCAACATAACATACACATTCAATTGCATTCACAAATATCAGAATGAGGAAAATAATCTTCTGTTAACTCAGGAGGATTCAATTTCCTGCACTGATTTACATTTTCTTTCGTTTTACCAGTCACACAGCTGCAATATGACATTTACATATCAATACAGACACAGTTAAAACAGAAGCAGCACCCTAAAGATGTAAATTAATTGACACGTTGTATGTTGCTACAGGTACACAATCTGTGAATATAAATATGCAGAGTTGAATCGTTACACATTAAGTCAATCAATATTATATATTTTTGCAAATGCTGGATTTCAATACATTTCACATGGAGCAAAAAAATAAGGCTTTATCTAACAAGACAAGTTCAGTCCATTAAGATCCATAAATAAGGTGTGGATCAATTTAGATCAAACTGTTATTTATTAAGTGTTTCTTTCAATATCCATTATGAATTCCTTTACAAAACTGCTAAAATTGTAAGTATATTTACTTTTAAAAAAAAATCCTTTCTTTATAAAATAAAAAGCACATTAGATATGCATTGAATGCTGCAAACAAGCTGGCTGAATAAAGGAACAATGAAAATAAATTTCATGAAAGCTCAAAAAACTAACTCCATCAATGGCAAGACCATGGCAAGGTCCAGACAGCTGCTTTTTCCCTCCTCATTTCATTTAGTTATCAGTTAACTTAGAGGAAAATATAGATTTTCAAGGAGCTATACTTTGTAGATATCTCAGTCAAGGTAAGACGTGTGCATGACTTGAGGTCTAATTTAACTCCTGTGTTTCATTGATCGCTGAGGATCACAAGGGATTTCATATTCTTCTTCGTTCGAAGGTAGGGCCTGATATGAAAGAAACATGTAATAAATGCTTGTGGCCTGTCCCTTGTTGATATCAAGCTGTTCTTTTTTTTTGTCATCTGAAATGCATCAGTATTTCACATTTATTGTAGTGTGATAAAACCTCTCTCAAATCGCCAGAGGGATACACTCTAGTAAGCAGTCTGGCAGTACAAATTGGAGTGAATAGGAGGACAGTTGGTAGAAAAATTTCCGAGGTCACTGAGGTCAGGGTTACAGCTGACTCAACTGAAAAAAGGGGAAGAGGGTGCAATACCTACAATCAGTAAATATGGATTCAATTTCTATTATGGATGAAGACAAATGATTGTCCAAAACATGGGAGGAGAATTCTCCAGGATGGGCCAGTTCAGCCATATGTTAACAGTGTTACACTTGCCTTTAAAACCAAGCTTCAAAGTATTGAGATGAGATAAAAGGTACTGCAGATGCTGGAGAATCCGAGATAACAAGCATGGGGCTGGATGAACACAGCAGGTCAAGCAGCATCATAGGAGCAGGAAAACTTGATGTTTCGAGCCTAAACCCTTCATCAGAAATGGGGGAGGGGAAGAGGGTTCTGAAATAAATAGGGAGAGAGGGGGAAGCGGATAGAGGATGGACCTGCACATCTGCCAATGTGGTATACTGCATCCGCTGTACCCATTGTGGCTTCCTCTACATCAGGGAAACCAAGCGGAGGCTTGGGGCCCACTTTGCAGAACACCTGCGCTCAGTTCGCAGCAAACAACTGCACCTCCCAGTCGCGAACCATTTCAACTCCCCCTCCCATTCCTCAGATGACATGTCCATCCTGGGCCTCCTACAATGCCACAGTGATGCCACCCGAAGGCTGCAGGAACAGCAAATCATATTCAGCCTGGGAACCCTGCAGCCCAATGGCATCAATGTGGATTTCACAAGCTTCAAAATCTCCCCTCCCCCAACCGCATCCCAAAACCAGCCCAGCTCATCTCCACCTCCCTAACCTGTTTTTCCTCTCACCTCAAGCCACACCCCCATCTCCTATCTACACTCACCTTTACTGGCTCCATCCCCGCCTCTTCGACTTGTCTGCCTCCTCTCCACCTATCCTCTCCTTTATCCATCCTCTATCCGCCTCCCCCTCTCTCCCTATTTATTTCAGAACCCTCTTCCCCTCCCCCATTTCTGATGAAGGGTTTAGGCCCGAAACGTCAAGTTTTCCTGCTCCTATGATGCTGCTTGACCTGCTGTGTTCATCCAGCCCCATGCTTGTTATTTCAAAGTATTGATACTGATTGCAAATTGTGATGGTCAATGACCAGATTGCAGAGTACTGCAATAAATTGGAAACTTTTTTTCAGCTGAACCATTAGGAATGCAAATGTTGGCCTTTGTTCTGGTGCAGCTAGTCCAATTTGGAAAATCGATATTAGTTTGCAGTATATAAATGATACAATTGTGTTAATTTCTGCTTTTCAACCAACTACCTAGTGTATATTATATATCAGTTAAAATACAATTGCTTATGTACGGCCAATTTTTTTTCCTTTCACCTCAATCATTATTATTATTATCAGAAAATAAATAATGAAGTATATGTCAATTAGTCAGAAATTGCAAGCAAATTTAATATCCAAATTTTGAGACAATAGTCAAAAAGTCACTAATTTAACCTGCACAGCTTGGAATCCACCAAGCTACTAGTCTGCTCTTAAACAATGATCATAAATGACAGACTGTACAGGGAAAATAGATGGAGCAATGTTTTTAATTTTATCAACCGAGTTTACAAATATCCAATGGGCAATTTAATAATGAAAATACTCATCAGTCTTTGCACCTTTACAGAAAGTACAACTTCCTAAACTTTCCCATAAATGTCCCGCTCAAGAGTTATTTCTTTAATATCATTTTCATGTCTCAATTACCTTGTTTTTTCTATCATTGTATTCGACAGATATCCTCTTTTCTTTCCCAGTTACCCTCTGTATATGGATCCAATATAAATGAAATAAACAGTCTTTTTATACTGTAGAGCATTAAAAACACCTCTATAGTCTGAAAATATTGGGTAATAGCTGCTCCATTCTGGAAAGGCTTAATAAAGTTTTCAAGATGTTTTGAAACAACAAAAGCAGGATCATGCATAGTACATGGAATTCTAATGTTAACATGTTTTCGTATATAGCTTTGGTTTGGTGACTTGTCAGTAACATGCCTGTCATGAGTAAATTCAGTTAGAAGCAAAGTTGCCTGTCTCAATTTCCTCAATATGCTGTAATTGGATTCTAATGAATTATCAAATTAATCTCGTGGATTAAGAAATTTTTATTACTATAGCTTTCTGTGAATAATACCCAAATATATTTATAACAATTAATGGATTTTGAAGCATATATATCTTCCTAAGCATTTTCTGCAGCTTGTACAAACAGACATTTTGAAATTTCCAGTACAGACTTTTAAATTTTAGGAATTAACATCAGCTCCTGGATGTAATATAAACCTTTAACCTTGGATACATTGTAGAGCAAGGTGAAATGCAGAGATTACTGGAAAACATACACATCATTGACATATTAGCCCTTCTGGGGGTTGCTTAGTATCCCTCACTTAGCAACTAACCTGCATTTTTATTGTATTCTGCGAAAGTTTTCTATTTGAGAGCTTCCTGACTTACTGTATGGTTATAGACCATAGTCTATATGGTTAGAGAATTAGAATCCGCCAGGCACAAAGTGGGCAAAGGTGAATATATGGACATACCTCAACACAGATAATCATTACTGCGGTTTTAACTGCAGACCACGCAGTTCTTGAGTTTGCTTCTGTTACAATCAAACTCGTTGGTCTCAATGGTGTTAAAATATCACCTTTAGTAATGAAAGGGGTCTGTGGAAACTGCAGATATTCAGATCAGCAAATGCTCATGCAACAGTGACCTCATTTTATAAATGTCTTCCAATTATAGTCTTCTATAAACAATATTGCACATCCTGATATTTTAAAGAATTATGGCTGTCGCAAGTTTATATTCCCTAAATATCTTACATTGTGCATTAAATGTGGATAGCGCTAAATGTTTAAAAGCTTGAGATGACTGAAAATGCTAAATTAGAAATGATCCATATTTAGATTTGGAATCTGGATAAAGCTGCTACTTGTGTACCGATTACTGTCAATTCTAATATATAGGGGGACAGATATTGTTTGTCATTATAAATTGTTACCTTGTAATAGTTCCAGATAAACCTATAATTACTTATTTTATCAAAGCAACAGAAGTTTCCATTAAACTAAAACAAAGCTTAATTTTATGAACCTCCTCAAAGGGTCACAAATGAGTACAATTAAACGAATCTCATCATGGTGATTAATTTGATATGGGGTGCAGCCAATTATGTGAATAAGGATACTTTCAGTGCAATGTTTTTTAAACTAGTTCTGAAGATCATGGAAACCCAATTTACATTAAATATAATTTGTGCTTGAAATTCTTCAATCATTTGTGTTTTTGCCCAATTGACGGGTAAGAATGCTGGAAAAACCTTGGGAATTGCTCTACATGAATGCTCATTTGATTTGCCATTGGTTTAATGTCTGAAAGTAGGCACCTTCCTCAGCATTGCACCAAATTGTGCACTCGGATTATTGCCCATGTTTTTACCAAGTCAGCTGACTCGGAAACCTTTCAAAAATGATGGGCAAGACAAGATTTGTAGATTTTTGTTCCCACTC
The DNA here is from genome assembly GCA_024137785.1 of Ginglymostoma cirratum. Classification (NCBI taxonomy): domain Eukaryota; kingdom Metazoa; phylum Chordata; class Chondrichthyes; order Orectolobiformes; family Ginglymostomatidae; genus Ginglymostoma; species Ginglymostoma cirratum. The sequence continues at coordinate 74,502,184 of JAHRHZ010000144.1, forward strand.
ATGTTTCTGGTAAATGTTCTCAATGGAGGATAAGTTTGTGGATAGCCAGTATTTTAATTCTTACTGGCTCTAATGTTGGTGTTGACACCTTGAATACTCCCGAACATGTCCCCCACTGCATGCATGCATTCAGTTTTCACGGAGTTACAGCCTCTTCTGAAATAATCTTGATATGTTTGGCTTGGAACACCTCAGAGGAATAATAAATAATAGAAAAACCCAGTACCAAGTTGGAAACTAAGGATAAAAATCAGCTTCTTGTTGCTGGAATTCTTTAATTGATCCGCTATTAGCACTGGAATATTAAAAAAAACCTGTGCTTTCACTTTGAATAGGCTCCATGGGAGCTGCTGTAGTTTGCTTCAATAGCTGAATCCATTATGAATATTTTGGCTGAGTTGTAAGACCTGAGAAACGACTTATCTCAGCAGAGTGGTATGCACGCTGTTGGATTGTTTTATGAGGTTGTTATAGGTTATTTATCTTTGATATGGCTTGTGAATAGGTGCTTGCTTGTTTTTACAATTGAATGACCATTTGAAGTGATTAAATTATTTCAACGGTTCAGGAACTTTCTTCACTATGAAGTTTGTCCGAGTGTCGGATCTATTAGGTGCTCAGAAGTTAATTTCTTTTACATTGAAAACAAAAACTGCTGCAGATCACAGTGGGTTAGGCAGCATCCACGAAGAGACAGCAAGCTAATGTTTTGAGTCTAGATGACTCTTCATCAGAGCTGAAGTGAAGTGAAATTTCTTTTTCCTATCCATTTCAAGCCTTCCCACTGAGAGTGCATGGTGCCTGAGCTCTACCTGTAGTGCGTAATAACTTAATGTCCTTGGAGGATCCATGGGTGCATAAAGAGATATAAGGGGGCATTAGGTGGCAACGAGGATACATGAAAACAATGAGGACTTGGGATGTATGAAAACACATTGGAGTTATGAAGACACATCGAGAAGGCATTGTTAGTATGAGAAGGAATAGAAGATACGAGGAGCATGGAAGGCATGTGAGGGGAATATGTGCAAAGTGATTGGAGAAAGCTGAAGGGTCATTATTACTGGGCTGATGTCCTTGTAAATGAAGAAGGAATTCAAGCCTGCTTGCCTCACCACCCTTTGCCACGTCCTCCTTCATGAATTTAAGACCCGTACGAATGGTGGAATTATGACTTTTTTGAATCTCACTTGTCACTTTCATGAAAATGTGGCTCCAAGTGCTTAAGACCCTGAAGTGGGGCTTGAAACTGCAATCCTTTGACTCAGAAATGAAAATGCTACCAGAAATAATGTATTGCAGTTATAAAGCACTTTTAACTTTGTTCACATTTCAATGTGAACGAAGAGGCATAAGGAAGAAAAAGGATGTGGAAGAAACTGACTGAGAGAAGATTGATAGCAAAGAATCTGGTTGAAGAGGTGGGTTTTAAGGATAGTCTTAAGAGGGGAATGATACATTGTAAAGTTGAGATAATTAGAGAAGGAATTCCAGAGCAATAGGCCTGGCTGCTCAAAATGTGGCTGCCAATTGGGGGTGAACAAAACAAGGGAGTGCATAAATAGCTGAAATCAAAGGTACAGAGATTTCAACAGGACACATGATGTATGGCTAGAGGACTGTACAGACAGGGCAGAGCAAAAGGGAGAACTTTAACCTTGCGGCAATGGGCTATGAAAGGTCAAAATGGGTCATATTTAAGAAGATAGAATATAGCTTCATATCATCCTGCTCCTTCTACTATTATTAAATGTTTCCTGAGCTCTGTGCTGTTTATTTTCCTAAGTCTTCATAATTTGTCCTGAGTTTCCAAAAATGCACAGTGGCCTTAGGGAAAGTTACCTAACCAGGAAAACAAATTTAAATACTTGAAAGCCTGAAGAGCAATTTTTCATGAACAATGCTTTTCTCCTCCTATACAATCAAAGAATGAAATTATGAAGGCAGCAGAAAAGCATAGACATACAGCTAGCATAGACAGCATGAATTAAAAAGAATCAGAAGTGCCCGAAACTAACAACTTCAGGTCAATGCCCTCCTACTAAAATGTTTATCATTCCCTCCATGAAATGGAGGGGCTTGTCACAAATTTTATAGCAATATAAGAAGTTTGATCAGTGAGATCGCAAATGTCATGAACATTGGTGGTTTGGAACATAACAAGGAGAAACTCCTTAGGCTACAAGACAATACAGATGGGCTGAACAGTGGCAAATGGAATTTAATCCCAGAAGTGTGAGATAATGCATTTTGGGAAGACTAATAAGGCAAGAGAGAGTACACATTGAATAGTAGGATCCTAGGAAGTAGAGGATCAAAGAGACCTTGTTAATTCTTGAAGGTATAAAGAAGATTAGTTTTTAAGGGACTGTAACAATACTAAAATTACAGTATTCACTACTTGCATTCTCTTTAACAATGCACTTGCAAGAACAAGAGACTGAGTTGTATATTCATCTCCCCTTCTCCACACGCAGAAGTAATAAGAGAACGTTGAACAGCAACAATTAATAAAATACTTACATTTGCTGTTCAAGGAGCAAAATAAAAGCTAAATTCAGATTGTTTCAAAGTATTAGTTTGCTTCAGTGCTAATCTCATGTGGTGTCTACCAGCTGCCATGCATCACAGCAGCAAAGGATAAAACACCGTACATTTCTAATGCTGAACAGTGCTAAACACGACAAATATGGGCAACTAGAAAATTCTCAGTTCCCAGCATATATACCCAAACTTGTGATTTCTTTTTAATAAGGGACATTGCTTTCATCAGTCAAGAGTTAAAATCAGTCAGGAACCTAAATGGAGACAACTCATTTAATTTCAGTGACACAGAATAAAAAGATATGATGGAGTAGTGACTTAGGACACAGACTTGACTTATGTGAAACCTCTGATTTCTCAGCTAGAGTGCCTGATTCCCCTATGCTTGGAAGGTCTATTGATTTGGTGTAGACAGACAGCTCAAGAGGAACTGATATATTCCTTACAGCAATTTTTTTTTCATGTAGTACTGTTCAGACACCAGATTCAGCACAAACCTCACTGTTGTCTTGTACAAATTTCAACTGAATCCATTGACTTTATCTGTCTTTCTTCCTTATTGCCCTCCGGTAGTTACCATTGTAAGGCTTGCTCTAATCCTACCTTCAGCAGAGAAGCCTAAGGCCTTTATCGCTCTATTTTTGAACTAAAAATGCTAAAAAAGGTAGTACAAAGTTCTTTCAAGTTCTGTTGTACCAGAGGCTTGGCAGCTTCTATCAAGCTCAATTTAAAGTGTTCCAGTACAGTCTTTGTAGTTTCAACCTTTTAAGCTTATGGAGTCTGGTGGAATAATTAGATCCTTTAGTCAAAATTTCCTCATTTATCTTTAAGAGGATAATCGCAGTATTGCTTTCAATGAATGCCATAATGTATCTGTAGAAGTATATTAAAATGACCTCTATTTTTACCTGCACTTATTATCTGGCTTTCTTTTTAAAGCAAGGCTTGTGCTTAGTATTTTTGGTCTCATTAATTCATGTATTACCATTTATTTGTGACATCCTTTGAGAGTTCTTTTCTGCAAGGTTCAAGTGTATTTATGTGCACAAGGCTCTGACCTCTATTTGAATCACTATTGCTTTACTTGGAGAGGCTGTTGCCTTTGGGTACCTATTTCACATGCTTGTGAGCCTAAAAGAAGGCAAAAGCTGACCAACAGCTTCAAAAGAGCTAACACAGCTGATCACACAAAAGCAAACCTGAATATAGGACATTGATATTCAAAGTGATTTGGAGACTGTCTCAACATAATTTAAGTTAGTTGACCCTACATTTGAGTACTTGCATGTAGTCAAAATGTTGAACAAAAATTGTGGAAACTTTACTTCATTTCTTTCGACGAAAACATGATCCACTATAAATAGGCACTGCATTGTCAAAGCATATTGTTAAACTATGTCTTCAGTATTTATCCTGAGGTCAAGGAAGTACTCTTAACCTTTTCTATTTCGATGTTGGTTCTCAGTAGCCCTGTTCCTTTCAGATTACAGAGCTTTGCTGTTCTACATCCTCAGTTCATATTGGAATTCTGCTGAAATTAATGTTTTTCATGATTAATATTATATCCTTCCGACTTCTGAAATATTTTCCTTTTCCATGTCCTGCCTCTGCCCTTTGCTGCTTCCCTTTTCCATTCCATTTCATGCTCATACTCTTCACACGGTCTCAGTTGAAGATGTCACTCACACCATCCATCCTTCCAGGTTCATATTGGTTCTCTGCTCCACTTCCATCACTTCCATCAGCTCAAAATGTAATTTTTTTTGATGGTTGGAATTCTGCTGTGTGGGACTTTCCTAGTCTTGTAATACAATCATTGAGAACCTCTTGTTCACCAGACAATTTCAGTTTGTGTTGCAATATCAACAAGAAATAAGAAATAGCATTCAGAATCCGAGACAGAAAAAGGATTGCTTTCAACTATGCATGTAAACAGCCAGATGCTGGTTTCAAAACATGAAGAAACTGTATGCAACATGAACTGATGATGAGTACACCATTTGATATGTTGATTTCTTTGCGTATATGCACAGAAATGGGGAGATACTGATAGACTTGATTGGATCATTGGAGTTAAATTAATCGGAGCTGTGTCATTATTGAATGCTTGTGGAGGTCACACAATGTAACATTGTCCTCCTAATGAATTAGTTATGTGCTTAAAACTTAGGTATGGCCCATTTTTGCCTATGAATTGAATGGGCACTTTTGCAATACATCATACGTGCCAGGTACTCAACCAAGAACAGATTTTGTGAACCGCATCTCATTTCTCTAAGGTTGAAGACATCTTTAACTGCTAGTTATTTAGAACCTGTGAATGACACATTTGTTTTTTTCCCCAGCTCTGGGGTAAAAAATAAGATGTCAAAGCTAACAAAACTGCTTCCACTTCCCTTGTGCCTCTCAGACTGATTGATAATTAAGGACCATTAGCACATACTTTAGGATCATAGGAACAGGAGTAGGTCATTCAGACCTTCAAGTCTGTTCTGCCATTTGATGAGATCTTGGCTGATCTATGGTCTAACGCCATATACCTCCTTTTGGCCTGTATCCCTTAACAACTTTGCTTAACCAAAGTGTGTCGATCTCAGATTTAAAATTAACAACTGACCTAACATCAATTATCATTTGTAGAAGAGAGTTCCAAACGTCTACCACCCTTTCTTTGATGAAGTGCTTCCTAATACCTTTCCTGAATGGTCTGCCTCTAATTGTCAGGTTATGCCCCCTAGTTCTTGACTCTCCAGCCTGTGGAAATAGTTTATTTATCTGGTCTATCTTTTCTTGTTAAAATTTTGAAGATTTCAATCAGATCACCCGTTAAACTTCTAAATTCTAGAGAAAACAGGGTTGATTTGTGTAATATTCCTCACAACTTTACCCTTGAAGTCAAAGAATTATTTTGTAAACCTATGTTGTACCCCCTCCAAGGCCAAAATCTTATTCCAAAGGTGTGGTGCCTAGATCTACTCATAGAGGGATCTGACCAGGGTTTTGCATAGTTGCAGCATAACTTCTCCACCCTTGTCCTCCAATCCTTTAGACATAAGGGCCAGCATTCTTGATTGTTTTCTGAACCGGTTCATGGCATTTTAAAGATCTATGCATGCAAACCCATGTCACTTTGGACTTCTACTGTCTTTAACATCATTGTGGCAGGCGGCACAATAATACTGAAGTCAATGTTGGCTAGCTACATTATAAATTGATATCACCTTCAGAGAGTCTTTCTGTAGTGCACTACTAATGATATTCAGTCAAATATTTCAGTTATAAACATTAAAAATAGTAACAGAAATAGGTCATACAGGCCCTTGAGATTGCTTTGACACTTCATAAGACCATAGTTGATCCTCAAACTCAACTCCATCTAGAAAGTAATGTCACCTATTGTTTTTCAGTCCAAAATTGATAACCTCACTCTTGCTTACATTGAACTCCATCTCTCATGGTTTTGCCTATTCACCTAGTCTACCAATGTCTCTTGTCATTTTATGCTATCACCTGCGCCGTCTACAATGCTGCCTAACTTTGTGACATCAGCAAATTGGGATATACAATTTTCTACATTATTATTTAAGTACTTAATAAATGATGTGAATAATTGAGGCCCTAATGTAGATCCTTGTGGGACGCCACTGCTCACATGCTGCCATTTTGAGTACCTGCCCGTTACCCCTACTTTCTGTTAGCTGCCAATCAACCAATTTTCCAGCCACGACAGTAATTTTCTCTCAATTTGGTGAGATCCTACCTTCAATAACATCTGACAACATCACTCTACTGGCTGAAGAAGGAAGAGTGGGAGCAATAAACATGTTGAGGAACTTGAACAGAAATTGTTTTTTAAAGTATTTAATTGAAATTTTTTAAAAAAATCTGAATTAATGAACAATATACTTCTAATGTAAACATTTTAGATTCATATTGCTGTGCTCTGAGATGTATGTCATTGTTGGAGGTCTTTTTTTGACGGTTTTCAGCTTTCTGCCAGCTGGATGATTAGAAAATAGACTGGTTGAAAATAACTTCAAATTTGTTTTAAGCTTACTTAATTGATGTCCACTGGAAAGTTGTAATACAAATATCCCATATTTCTAGTCCATAAGATTGTGGCTTCAAACCTTACTCAAGGACATAACTTTGGCTGACATTTTTGCGCAACACTGAGGGAATAATGCATTATGAGAGTTGCAGTCTTTTAGACAAGACAGGAAACATTTTGTTCAGTTTTGTGAAGAACAAAGAATCTTTTGCTGCCTCATTTAGCACTTATCCCCAACTAACATAAATTGAAACAGATTAGTTTTCCACATATTTAATTTCCTCTTTTTCAGGTTTCACTGTGAGCAAATTGGCTGCTGCATATTCTACATTTCAGAAGGGTTTCCACTTTGATAATTTTTCATTAGCTGTGAAGTATTTTTGAACATTCTTAGATATAAAAAGCATTACAAAAGTGCACCATCATGTTTTACTGTATTAAGAGTTATTAACAAGGAAACCATAATAATAACGAAGTCAATGTAGATAATGTGAATCAGTCAAGAGGTGACTATATATGTTTTCTGGTGACAGAAGGGAGAAATTCATGTAATGAGAAGCCAGGAAAATGGAGAAGGTATGGCTGTGATCAGTTAAAACAGAAAATGCTCTACCAGCTTGCAGAACAGTTTTATTTTAAAAATTTATTATAAAATAATAAATTAGAAGTAAATGGAAGAAACAAGATAAATTTAAACCATTTGTTTTAGAGAACATTTTTTGTAATTTATGGCTGATTGGGAACATGCAGCTCCCTGCAGGAGCACCTGTGACTATTGTGACTAAAGGTACCTAGACCCCAGTCCTGTTAGACAACGATATGTGTGGCATGTTTAACATTAAACTCATATAAGACTATAAACCAATTTTCAATTGTTATCCTCATCTATAAACAACTATTTTCTCATATAAATATTCAGCTACACTATGTTTACAATAATTTTCATAAAAGTCAAGGAGAACAAACTTGGCAAAGCCATTGTATACTCTAAAAATCCATTTGGATTCCATTACTTCTGTAGTCAGTTAATGGTATGATCTTGACTGAAGCATGAGGACAGTACCTGTGTACCTCTTAGGAGAATGGCGCTTTCAAAAAAAAATATTGTGACATTCAAAATTCACCTCTTTTGATTTATTAAACAAAAGCACAAAGTAATGAAGAAAAACAAAGCAAAGGTAATCTTGAATCTGAGTTGTAAATGTATTTTTATGGAAAATGATTTATCTAAATAACAGTGAGGAATGTGTTCAAATCTATTCCATATTGTACTACATTGAATTATTGAGCAGTTTTGAGCCTGGAGGGAAGTTAATGCTAACTATGTAAGGGTACTGCACAAGGCACATGACAACATTGAATTAGGGTGTTAGAGGCAAGCCAGCTCTAAAAGATTGATTCAGCAGCTGCCTGCTTCAGCCAATGAGGTCAGCATTGGTTAGCGAAATGATAATTTGACATCATCTTCATAGAGTTTTTTTTTGCACTGGACTGCTGATGACATTCAGTCAAATGACACAGAAACAAACATTAGAAATAGTAGCAGGAGTAGGTCAGACAAGTCTCTTGAGATTGCTCTGTCATTTACTAGGATCATAGTTGATCCTCAGAGTCTACTCCACATTCCCACCAGTTCTTCCCTATCCCTTGATTACTTTGGCATCCAAGAATCCATTGCTTCATATTGAATGTACTCAATTTCTGAGTGCCTAAGGCCCTTTGGAGTAGATTTTCCAAGATTTAATAATGCATTTATGGAAATTTGCCTTACCTTATTCTCTTTAACCTGATGCCTGTGATAGTCGGGTTTGCAGCTTTTCAGCATCTGCTTTGTCAAGCCTCTCAGAATCTTATATAGTTCAAAAGATCATTCTTCAAATCTCTTGGGTTTATAAATTATTTTTTTCTGAAGAAACAGCTCGTGCATCTACATCGCACTTCCTCTAAGGCAACTCTATCCTTCCTTTATGATTTCAGAAAGACGAGCACTTTGCAATAAAGGTCAACATACCATATGCCTTCCTAATTGCTTGCTATACATCCAATTTAGACTTCTGAATTCCTGTACAAAGACACTCAGATTCTTCTGAACTGTAATGTTTGATAACTTTGCACCATTTTTAAAACAGTTGCCCTATTTTTTGTAATAAAATGAATAGGATCACATTTCCACATATTCTAAACCGTCTCCTTCCAGACTCTTTGAGCTATTCTTTTTCTTTTGTTCAGGACTGTTACCAAATGTTGAGTACCAAACTTTAGAAAATCAACTCACTCACTCAGAATTTTGGTTTCCCCAGGTCAGGTATGGATTAGAGTAGGGTTAAATGGCCTGACACAACACTATCAAAGGGTAGATGCTGAATGTCACTTGGTTAAAAGGTCCAACTCCATTTATTGGGATATTGCTTTGGTTCTATTCATTGGTCAACCCTCCAGCCCTCACACAACCCTCATGCTCCTCATATCTCCGATTCTCCCTCATGCTCTAATTGCATCAATGCATCCTCCACATCCATTCACCTAGTACCTATTAGGCAGAGAATTTATAAATCATATAAATAATAGTGGCAAGTCTTTGAAATGCTGATGAAATAAAATTTTAAAAAGCCATTCAAATTTCCCTTGGAAGTCAGTTTTCCAAATCTTCCCAGCTCCTGAATGAAGCGGGCAATGGTGAGTCAGTCGGAAAAAATTGGTGAGATCGACAGAAATTAGATTCTTAATGTCTAGAAAACAGTCTGATTTTGCACCCAAGTGTTGAAAAGCGAGATAAGAATTTCACCAGTGTGCAGTTTGAGGCCTGTTTGCATGTACAAGCATGCCATTAGTGCCTTACTTCACGTTAATGTTTTTTCCCCTCTCCTTCCATGTGCCAGATAGAAACTAGATGACAAGAATTCATGAAATAGAAGTCAGAGCGGGTACCTATCTGTCTTGCTACTAGAACCTCACAGAACACAATCTTAGACATTCAGCACCAATCTCAGAGGATGGGCATTGACTGCCTGCAATCCTTGTCACAGAGGTTGGTATTGGAAACAGATCATCCTCTCCACACCTCTTGATACATCAGTTCCACTTAAAGAAAAATGTTCAATGTCAGTGCTGCACTCTGGCGCCTTACCATTTCATGCACACAAATCAGGTAGCTTGTCAGCAGTGATCAGTCAAGGGGGAGGACGTGTGGCTATTTGACACCATGCTACGTCAACGTCACATCTGCACCATGTGCCAGTAGCTTATGCAGCAAGCACACTGCAAATGCTTTAACCCGATAGCCTTGCCTCAAAGCCTATGGGCAGTCTCCTTGGTAAAGCCAAGGGAGATAGCTTTCAGTCAGGGATTAGTAACACTGTAGGCTGAGAGTTTGAATTTGGGGTGTCATCTACTTGTGGTGATCAGGGTCAGGTGCTCAGTGTCACTGCGGTCCGGGGCGTGGGACATTATCAGGTCCTATTCAACAAGTTTGGGGATATGTGGGAAGGCAGTCTGGGAGCTGCATGGATATCAGTCAGATGTCTGGTCACCCATCAGTCAGAGTTATCTGTCCAGTTCAGTCAGGTAGCAGGCCCCCATTCAGTCCAAAGTGTCAGCTCAATGAGGATTATCAAGTGACACTGCTGTGGTAGGGAAGTTAATTCTGGAGATTGAAAGCAGCCTGCTGGAATGCAGAGGGAATTATAATTGTGAAGGAAGGGGGTTGGAGGAACGATAATACATTGGAATTCGTAAGATCTCGAGTGAAGCCTGCAGCTCACTGTGCCAAATGTGACTTACATTGTTGTCCATGGTCATGTCAATCATAAAAGTCCAATGGAAATGGATGATGGCTGTGACCTCACCCAGTGGGATAGAGTAAATTTTTGTTCAGTTGGAGCATGTGGGCCCTATATGTGAACTAAGTGAGGCTTTTCAGCAAACAATTGCATTCATCACGCACTAAAACAGCATGGATTGAAGTCATCTATCATCATAATACGCTGAATGTGAAAAGCACACAATGCCCAACTGTGTGAGATAGAAATCCCGATCAGAAGTCATCTTATCTATGTCATTGGTCATTACAGATTGCTCATAGTTATCCCTGTGAAGCAGAAGTAATCACAGGTGACCTTTAAAATCTCACTTATGAACCACAGTTCATAGGGTCATGTCAAGGTCTCATGGGCTACCCAATGGCAAGGAGCTGATTTACTCTTACTTTGAACTGTAAGCATTTGACATCATGCTCTGATATGAAAGGCTGCCTTTCTTGATTGATTGGCGGTGGCGACAGAGTCAAGGTTTCAATAAAGATGCACAACATGCAATACCCTACTGTATTTGTTGTATTGTTTTAATTCATTCACAGGATGAGGGCGTCGCTGACCAGGCAGCCTTTATTACCCATCCCTAATTGTTCAGAATCAACCACATTGCTGTATGTCACTTGTAGGCCAGACCAGGTAAGGATGGCAGTTTCCTTCCTTAAAGAATATTAGTGAAACAGTTAGGTTCATGGTTATCATTAGATTCTTAATTATAGATATTTTATTGAATTCAAATCCCACCATCTGCCATCGTGGGATTTGAACCTGGGTTACCCAGAATGTTTCTTGGGTCTCTGGAGTAACAGTCCAGTGATAATACCAGTAGGCCATTGCCTCCTCTATGGACATGCTTATGCTGTATTCATCAGATAATTCAAAGGATCATAAAAAGTCTCCCCTTCTAGGAGACCTCCATGTTCCATCGTGGGGAGGACTTTGCTAAGTTATCACTTGTGTGTGATGCGTATGCTGACTGTTGATGTTGTTAAAGACCAAATCTATTTCTGATATCCTCACATAGGCTCAGTTGGAGCATGGCCAACAGCAAGGGTCATCATTGCTGTTCCTGCAGTGAGTTGTCAACAACAAAGCAAAAAAGAACCCACTAGACCCCATAGAGAGAAACCTTCATGAAACTACATGAAATTAACACTTATTTGAATTCTGGTAAAATTGAGCTGCATTGTCCATGATAAAAGCTCAGTAAACCTGTCAGTCAACCCTTGAAAAAAAGTTGAAAGTCCTTAAAATATCTTACTCTTGTTCCCCAGTCTATCAACTAAACAGGATAGGCAGATGACTAGACATCTCCTTTTCTAAATGAACTCATGATAAGTGCTTAGCTGAGCTCCAAGACTTATTGTGTTCAAACCTATAGGAATTGTTCACATAGTCAAAACGGGACTGTTTCATTTGTTCATCTTATAGTTTTATTTGTTCATTTTATAGTTTAATGAATTTACAATAGGTTTATCTTTGACAATGCCTGCTTATTTTATCAAGTTTTGGAAATGTTAAGTGAGTTAAAAGTTTTGTGTGACTATGAATGTTTGTGTTTTATTGATAGTTACATGAGTAAATAGAGAGGCAAATTTCTCCCATAGGTTGAATTTTTAAAATTCAATTTTAATTTAAATAAATTTTATTCATTTCAAAGGCTTGCCAATGTTATGTTATTACTCATTATTTCTGGACCTGGTGACCAATGAAAGAGTGCTTCAAAGGTTCAGCAGATATCAGGGTGCGAAATCAAACTGAAACCACATGGTACCCTATATAAAATAATAATTGACTCTCATTCTGTTGAATGTAGAAATGACCTTTACCCATATAGCTGAAGTCCTCCAATGCATACAAACCCTCACATGATACTGGTCAACTTAAGATAAAACCCTCTTAATGTTATTAATGGAGTATTGGAAAACAATACTCCATTAATAACATTCAATTTATCAATTAGCATCTAATTAGTTTAGTTGAACTTGCCAAGGGATTTTAAATCTTCTCTGTCGAAAAATTGCCAACTCCACAGCAGGCTGCACTCAATATTTAGGGAATGGAAAAATGACCCTAGTCATAGTGCACTTCAACACATGTAATGTTCCCTGGCCAACATTTCAATCTCAGGCATGTTGCAGTGCTTCAGTGAACCTCAGTACAAGCTTGAAGAACGACATCTCTTCTTTCAAGTTGGGGACTTTGCAGCCTCTGGGACTAAACATCAATTTCAATAACTTTAGAGCCTGATTATAACCTTTCCTGTTTTCTTCCAACCCCTGCATTTCAGTCCTGTCATTACAAGAATGGCTTTCAGCACATCCTACCCATTCTGTCCTGTTCTTAGCCCTCATTATCACTTATTCAGCTTCTTTTCAGTTGTGGCTTACTATAAATAACTCCTTTGTTTGCCTTCCCTTTCATATCTCTCTCTCTCTCTGGACTCCATCTCCACCTATCCACTCACCACTGTCATCCCAACCCATCTTCACCATGAATACAAATTTTTCCTAGCTCCTATCAGTTCTGATGAAGAGTCGCCGAACTCTGCTTTCTCCTCATAGATGCTGCCGGACCTGCTGAGTTTCTCCAGAAATTTCTGTTTTTGTTTCGGATCTCCAACATCCAGAGTTCTTTGTTTTGCCCAATAATTACAAACTGACTTATTTGGCATGGTCTTCATAGCACCTAAAGAACCTATCAAAAGGAAAATTTTATGTGAAGCATTCAAGTATGAAATGACCCACTTGTCCCTACTTTCGATTTTCACTCCTGTACTCAATCCTCTATCCATACTCACCAGTTAACACCAAACCCCACTAGCTACTTTATTTTCAACAACCTTTCAGATAGCACCTGATCAAATGCCTTTTCAACCTCCAAATACATTACATTCACTTGTTCCTCAGTTGCATTAAGGTTTCCCTTGTATAAAATCACATGGAACATAAACTCATAGCATGCCATATAATTCCATCTTAAAGTTTGCTATCATTTCCCATCATTTTATGAAGATTTGACATGTTCTAAATATTTAGTTCAGTATGACTGAGAGCTTTTACTTTTGGCATCTATTTCCTGAGGAATGTGCAACTTATAAATCTGCAATCTGTCATTTTCAAAAGGCTTGTGTCAACTTTCACGGCTGGTTATATGTGAGCAATTATGGAAACAAGTTTAAAGCAGCTAACGCTTTTCCCATTAGCAATTGAAGTGCTTGCTAGCATCACAGACTTTAATGGACTATGTTCTGTTCTTGGGAAGGGAAACTATTGCTGAGAAGTTTAAAATAGTAGAATTTTCCAGTTCAAACATTTGGAGAAATAAAAACAAGAAATAAAACAAAGACAACAAGTTTTGGAAATCTGGTATAAAATCAGAAAATGCTGCAACTACGTACCAGTCGTTTATCACCTCTAAAGAGAAGGGGCAACTTATCATCTTCCCCGATCAGAATTTCACCTCTCTGTAAATCCCACTAAGTTAAACCTTTTTGTAAAATGGCAATGTATTTATCAGTTTAGAAAGTGACTTGTAGCCACCCACCCTGATGGTTACCATTGAATGGATAACTTCTCAGTAGGAAGAGAGGTACTTTGCCTCTGATGTCCAGAATCTGATCTTGGAATTATTTCCAGGTCTCAACTTTGTACAATGGCTGGGGTTTGGAGGGCTGATGCATCGGATGTTAAAACCCACAAAGGTCTCTAACATGTCAGTTGCTAATTGAGAGAAGGTTTAGCAGTTAATTCAAAGCAGCAGCAGGTGAAGCATGAAAACAGAAGGCCAAATCGTACACACTGATTTAAAGGCATTGCATTAGCCTTGAATGCAGCAACTGTTTGGAAGCAAAATGCAAGCACCAATGCAATAAGAGGAGAGACAGAGATCTGGTACCCAAAGCAGAGCTGCTCCTTGCTACATGGATATAGTCCTTTAAGTGCTACTACAGCCTGTGAAATAGAAAAAAGAACTTCAGTTCCTGGAGGGATGTAGGGGAAAGCCAACCAGCCAAAGAAAGAGGGTCTCACAGAAGATGGTAGAAGCTGTGAACAGAAGGAGCATGGGGAGTAACTGTCTGCAGCATCACAAGAGGCTCAATGACCCTCCTCACTCTGCCAGCTTCATTAAAATATTTCTATGAATCTACCTCCTGTCCCACTTCCATTAAATTCAGAAATGGGCATTTGAAGTCATGGCTCAGAATTCTCTAAATTTGAATCTCCAACCTGACTTTAAACATCTTTGTTAAGTTTTAAATCGCAATGTTTTGTAACTCTGGGGAGTAATTACAATCTTGACTACTCAAACGTCATTTCAATGTAGATTGTCCATCGCGAGGTAATATCCAAAAATGCTAATGTATGAACATCACAATTTCACTCATCTAACCTTCTAGACTTTTGACTGCGTAGCCTGGATTTGGGCAATGTTATTGATACTGTCTGAAGTATCTAAACTAGTGAAAAGAACGTGGATCCCCAAGTGCCCATTTGACAGAAGCGGAGGTTCTATGCGTTTAAAAATGCAGAAAGATGGATAAATTCCCAGGGCCTGATCAGGTGCATCCCAAACTTTGGAGGAAGCTAGGGACGTGATAGCCGGGCCCCTTGTTGAGATATTTGTATCATCGATAGCCACAGGTCAGGTGCCAGAAGACTGGAGGATGGCCGATGTGGCACTATTATCTAAGAAAGGTGGTAAGGAAAAGTCGGGGAACTATAGACTGATGAATCTGATGTCAGTGGTGGGTGAATTGTTGGAGGGGATTCTGAGGGAGAGGACTTACATGTATCTGGATCGGCATTGACTGGTTAGAAATAATCAACATGACTTTGTGTGTGGGAAATTGTGTTTCACTAACTTGATTGAGTTTTTTTGAAGAATTGATGAAGAATATTGATGAAGGCAGGCTTATGTCTATATGGCCTCCAGTAAGGCATTCAACAAGGTACCACATGGTAGACTGGTTCGCAAGGTGAGATCACATAGGATCTGGGGGAGCATATTTTGGATACAAATTTAGCTCAAAAGTAGGAGACAGAGGATGGTGGTGGAGGGCTGCTTTTTGGATTGGAAGTCCATGATCAGTAGTGTGCTGCAAGGATCGGTTTGGGGTTCACCGCTTTTTGTTATTTATATAAATGATTTGGATGGGGATATAGGAGGTATGGTTAGGTAGTTTGCAGATGACACCAAAATTGGTGGTGGAGGGTGAAGAAGGTTACCACAGATCAGATGGGCAAATGGGCTGAGGACTGGCAAGATGGATTTTAATTTAGATAAATGTGAGGTGCTGCATTTTAGTAGGGCAAATCAGGGCAGGACTTATACACTTAAAGGTAAGGTCCTACAGAATGTTGCTGAACAAAAAGACCTAGGGGTTCAGGTTCATTTTTCCTTGAAAGTGGAGTGACAAGTAGACAGAGTGGTAAAGAAAGTGTTGTACTCTTGCCTTTATTGGTCAGTGCATTGAATACAGGAGTTGGGAGGTCATGTTCTGGCTGCACAGGGCATTGGTTTGGCTATTTTTGGAATATTGTGCTCAATTCTGGTCTCCTTGCTATAGGAAAGATGTTGTGAAACTTGAAAGGGTTCAGTAAAGATTTACAAGAATGTTGCCAAGGTTTGAGGGTTTGAGCTTAGGGAGAGGCTAAATAGGCTGGAGTTATTTTCCCTGGACCATCAGAGGCTGAAGGGTGACCTTATCGAAGCTTATAAAACCATGAGGGGTATGTATAGAGTGAAAAGCCAAGGTCTTTTTCCCAGGGTAGGTGAGTCCAGAGCTAGAGGGCATAGTTTTAAGATGAGAGGAGAAAGATTTAAAAGGGACCTAAGGGACAACTTTTTCATGCAGAGAGTGTGTGTGTATGGAAATGACCTGCCAGAGGATTTGGTGAAGGCTGGTACAATTACAACATTTAAAACGTATCTGGATGGATATATAAGTAGAAAATGTTTAGAGGGATATGGGCCAAATGCTGGCAAATAGGACTAGATTAATTTAAGATATCTGACCAGAATGGACAGAATGGACAAGTTGGACTGAAGAGTCTGTTTCCATGCGATACATCTTTATGACCCCATGATTCTGTGTCCTGCTCCTATATTGAGGAGAAATAATACCGGGGAGGGCAGAATAGGGGTAGGAAGTTACTCTCGCATATAGAAACTCAAACTCAGTGAGGCTATTTCAATTCAGTGTTGTTGAATTCAGGTAAACTGTATTTTCACCAGAGAAAGGACATTCAATTTTTTCGAAGAAAATATAAAAACACACTTGAATATTTGAGTTCTGTAGAACTGTGAAGCTATCAAGTTATTTAAATGTCCCACCTCTTTAAAAATAAAATTGCCTTTGTGAAAATAATCTGTTGCAGCAGTTGCAATTCCTTCCTGCTATCTTTATATGATTATTACATGTTTAACAGCTTTTGATAACCAATTATTATTGTAGTGATTGGAATGAGGTCAGCCAGTTGGACCTCGTAGATTATGAGTTTCCTGATTGGGATTGTTAACCTGTTAGAATCAGAGAGTCCTGGCTGACAGACAAACTGGAGTGTCAGGGGCTCTGTTCACTCTAAGAGCTGGCTCTGAGCTAACTGGGGTGGTGTAATGTACTTTGCACATGTGAGAAAAGGGGTGACTTGGTGATGGGATACTGGCCTTCATGGAGTTATTTCAATTATCACATCAAATGGGGGTCAGCTTTAAAGTCACAGTTTGATTATCAGCTCAAGGAAGTTATAAAAGGATCAATGTTTTTCTCTGCTGTGGAATTGTAAATACAGACTTCTGTCTTTATGAGTGTTTTGATACTTGATGGATTTTAAATGGGCTTTCATGAATGACAGTTTATTTGTATAGCAAATCTGCAATAGATGTTTAGTGCTTTATCTTCACTAATCTCAGCAGTAGCCCAGAGATCTACTCATGGTGGAAATGAGATGAATTAAATGAGGTGTTAAATGTGAATGTCGGAATTTCCAATTTGCAGGCTTCAGCCGCTGCCGCCCCCCCTTCCTCCTTTACCATGGACGTGCAACCCCTTTACACATCCATCCTCCATCTGGATGGTCTTAGGGCTCTCCGCTTCTTTCTGGAGCAAAGACCTGAACCATCCCCACCCACCATCACCCTCCCCCACTTGGTTGAGCTCGTCCTCACCCTCAATAAATTCTCTTTTAACTCCTCTCATTTACTTCAGGTCAGAGTGGCCATGGTACCTGCATGGGCCCCAGTTATGCCTGTCTCTTTGTGGAGTATGTGGAACATTCCTTGTTTCAGTCCTATTCCGGCTCCAATCCACAACTCTTTCTCCGATATTTCAATGATATCATCGGTGCTGCTTCCCTCTCTCATCCAGGATTGCAAAAGTTCATCGATTTCACTTCCAATTTCCACCCTGCCCTCGCTTTCACCTGGTCTATCTCTGACTCCTCCCTTCCCTTCCGCGACATTTCTGTTTCCATTTCTGGGGATAGATTAGCCACTAAAATCTAATATAAACCCACCGACTCCCACAGCTGCCTGGACTATACATCCTCATACCCTGTTTCCTGTAAGGACTCCATCCCATTCTCTCAGTTCCTCCATCTCCGTCATATATGTTCCGATGAGGCCAACTTCAACAAGGGGGCCTCCAAAATATCCACCTTCTTCCTCAATAGAGGATGCCCCAGCATCATTGTCGACGGGGCCCTCAACAAGGTCCAACCCATCTCCTGCACTTCTGCCCTCACCCCTTCTCTTCCCTCCTGCTACAACAATAGGGTTCCCCTTATCCTCACCTACTATCCCACCAGCATCCACATCCAGAAGATCATCAGCTGTCATTGCCACCACTTCCAGCGAGATGCCATCATCAGACACATATTCCCCTCCCCTCCCTTCTCTGCCTTCTATAGGGACTGTTCCCTCCAGGACACCTTGGTCCACTCTTCCTTCACCCCCAACAAACCCCACAGCCCCAGAGCACCTTCCCCTGCAACCGCTGAAGTTGTAACACCTGCCCATTTAACACCTCCCTTCTCAGTATTCAAGGGTCCAAACATACCTTCCAAGTGAAGCAGCACTTTACCCGCACTTCCCATAATCTAGTCTGCTGAATTTGCTGCTCACAATGTGGTCTCCTCTACATTAGGGAAACGAAGCATAGTCTGGGTGACCGCTTCGAAGAACATATATGTTCTGACCACAAAAAAGGTCCTGAGCTTCCAGATGCCTATTACTTTAAGACACCACTCTGTTACCTGGCCAATATCTCTGTCTCAGGCTTGCTGCAGTGTTCCAGCGAAGGTCAGACCAGGCTGGAAGAACAACACCTCATTTTCAATTTGGGGACCCTCCAGCCCTCCAGACTTAATATTGTGTTTAATGATTGTAGGTCCTGAACTCTCCCATGTCCTATTCCCCTACTCCACATACTAGGCCTTGTTAGCGCATAGTCTGCCATTACACACTACATAATGTTATTCACCAGCAGTCCCCATTATAGAGTCATAGAGTCATACAGCATCGAAACAGACCCTTCAGGCCAACCTGTCCATGCTGAATATACTCCCAAACTAACCTAATCCCACCTGCCTGCTCCTGTTCCCTATCCCTCCAAATCTTTTTTATTCATGTATCCAAATCGTTTGAACATTGTAATTGTACCCACATCCACTACTTCCTCAGGAAGTTCATTCCACGTGGAACAAAATTTGACTTTTATGTCTTTTTAAAATCTCTCTTGTCTCACCTTAAAAATATGTCCCTGAGTCTTCAAATTCCCATCTTTGGGAAAAGACAACTACCATCACTACCATCAACTCTATCTATACCTCTCATTATTTTATAAACTTCTATCAGGTCACCTTTCAACCTCCTACAATCCAGTGAAAAAGTCCCAGCCTATCCAACCTTTCTTTATAACTCAAATCTTCCATACTCGTCAATTTCTGAACCGTCTCCAGCTTGATAATTTCCTTCCTATAACTGTGCAACAAGAACTGGACACAGTATTCCAGAAGAGGCCTTCTAGCCACATCATTATCATTCCCTTTGTCTGTTCAGCTGTTCTTCTCTCTTTGGGCTCTATCCCCACCTATCATTCACTCCTTAGTCCCTCCCCCCATCCTATCCTCTGCATATAAACTGACATTTTCTCAGCTACCACAATTCTGTGGAAGAGTCACTGGACCCTAAACATTAACTTTGATTTTTCTTCACAGATGCTGCCAGACCTGCTGAGCTTTTCCAGCAACTTCTGGTTTTGTTCCTGATTTACGGCATCCGCAGTTCTTTTGGTTTTTATTTAGTATTCAACTCACTGCCGCATCTCTTCTAGGCATGCCCACCTTGAAGAAGTCCTGGTCCTCCCTCCAATAAGATTTCCATTCCAATCTTTTTTCTTGCCTACTGACATTAATTTCACTGTCACTCCTGGTGTTTCACCAGGTATTTGCTTAAACTTATTTCCACAGCCATATCACATTCCTCAGTGACTGCCTCTGGCTCAGACTCACCCCATGTGGATTCCAACTGAAGTTTCATCCCTCATGCTTTGAATCCACCCAGGATCACAGATATCTCCGTGATATTCAATGTTCCACGGACAGCTGCTCTCACCACATCCTGAGATCCACACTCAGTGCCATGTAGCATCACATGCACACTCTCAACCTCTCTCTCCAACAGCATCGCATCATGTTGGCTAAGGGCTGCACCACTCTGCAGTTCCACTTCATCCTCCAGCTCATTCGCCGTGTTAACAAGAAACTTTTTATTTTCCTTTCAGGTATCAAGGCCCACAGGATATAACAACTCAGAGATACCCATGGCCATCTGGAACCTTCCCCCCCTCCCCTTCCCTCTGACTCCATCTCGTCCCCCAGCCCCACATTCACCAGCTCTCCTAACCTTCCGCTCTCCGACGCTGAACATTCTGTACTCAGCAAAGACCTCAGCTTTATCCCTCCGTGCCCCATCTTAACAAATTTCTGGCGTGACATGACGTTGAACTCTTCTCCCACCATTTTTGCCACCATGCCCATTTATTTGGGCAAGAGACCTCTCCCTGACCCACAGACCCCTTCACCCAGTTCCAACACTGTCCTTCCACCTGGACCCTCTGTCTGGCCTTTTACCAGCACTCAATCTGTTCATTGAGAACTGTTGACATGATATTGGTCACCTCAATTTCTCTGCTACCCCCCTCACCCAGTCTAACCTATCTCCCTCCGAACTGACTGCACTCCGTGCACTTAGATCTAACCCTGACTTTGTTATTGAACCTGCCGATATGGGTGGTGCTGTTATAGTCAGACATACTGACCTCTACCTTGCAAGGGCTGAGTGCCGCTCTCAAATAACTCCTCTTATCTTCCCATGGACCATGACCTTACCATGGCACATCAGGCCAGTGTGTCAACTACAGTTGCTGACCTCATTTCATCTGGTGATCTCTCCGCCACTGCCTCCAAGCTGATAATCCCCCAGGCCCACACAGCTCACTTCTACCTCTTTCCAAAAATCCACAAACAAGACTGCCAGGCAGACCCATTGTTTCAGCCTGCTCGTGCCCCACAGAACTCATTTCTTCCTTTCTTAACTCAGTCTTTTCTCCCCTGGTCCACGTGCCTTGGTCCATTCTTTCTTCAATCCCAACAGGCGCCCATAGCTCCATAGCACTTCCCCCTGCAACTGACATAGGTATACAGCCTGCCCATTTACCTCCTCTCTCCCCAGTATCCAAGGTCCAAACATACCATCCAGGTGAAGCAGCACATTATCTGTATTTCCCACAATCTAACCTACTGCATTCGCTGCTCACAATGTGGTCGTCTCTAAACAGGGAAAATGAAGCATAGATATTTTGCAAAGTGGTCACCCAGTCTATGTTCTGCCTGCAAAAAAACCCTGCGCTTCCAGTTGCCTGCCACTTTAACGCTGCTCCCTGGCCACCATCTCTAACTCAGGCTTTCTGCAGTGCTCCAGCGAAGTTCAACACAAGCTGAAAGAAAAACACCTCATTTTCCATTTGGAGGCTCTGCGTCCCTCCAGACTCAATGTCCAGTTCAATAATTTTAAGGTCTGACCTCTCCCATGACTATTCCCCTTCCCCATGCACCAGGCCTTGTTGTTACATAGTCTGCCATTACACACTACCTGTTGAAAGTCCCCAGTTGACCCCATAAACAACTATTCACCCTCCTAACCAGATTGTTATCAACTCCTCTGTCTGTTCAACTGTTCTTCCCTCTTTTTGGGCTCTATCCCCGCTTCTCATTCACTCTTTAGCCCCTCCTCCCACCCTATCTTCTGCATATCAAGCAACATTTCCCCAGCTACCATCACTTCTGTGAAAGGGTCACCAGACCTCAAACATTAACTCTTCATTTTCCTTCATAGATGCTGCCAGACCTGCTGAGGTTTACTAGAAACTTCTGCTTTTGTTTCAGATTGACAGCATCCGCAGTTCTTTCGGTTTTTAACTAGAAAGTGGAAACCTAGTAGCAACATTTTGCTTGCATAAGCAAGGGTCTATGGTAAGACTGCACACAGGGAGAACTCTGCCATTTTCTGGGACTTCAAAATTAATTTGGGGCATTTTGAAAGATGAGAGAGAGCCTGCTGTGTCCAGGTGACATCACAGGAATATTTGTTACGGCAAAATAAAGAGGAGACTTCTTGAAGCTGTTGCTGTAACTGCAGCCTGGTTATTCCGTCGCAGCTATTTCCTGTTAGTCTAACATTTCTGAAGAGGTGATGAAATGGTTAAATTAATTGCTGACTTGCTGTCTTACTGATGGAGCTAACACCTAAGTGAGGAGACCCACTATTGCCTCAAATTCAAAGCCCATTTCCCTACAGGCAATGAAACTGTCCCATGTAACTGTGCAGAAAGAATGTAATGCTCATACCACACATGCAGTCTCTACAGGGAAGTTATACATTCAATAAATCTGAAGGACATAGCTATTACAAGGGGGAAGCAAAGTAAATGTGAACTGGCTTGGCTGAGAAGAGGCTGCTCACATTGCTGTTCAGCAATGGCTTTCACATTTCCATCTGTTTTCATTCCAGCAGTAACAACAAAAACAGCGGAAATGAAACATTGGAGGAGCGTTTATTTTGTGCACTCTCAAGACTTCATGAGGTAAATCCTTAGAGCCTATGCCAGTTAACAGAGAGTGTTTTCAAAGAATTCTCAGTACTCACCAATACAAGGGAGAAAAAAAATACTCAACCGGCAGAATGAATTGGAAAATCCAAGCATGACTAAAATGTACATTCCCCACAAGTCAGTGAATTTTGCTCCCTATTTGTCACTGCCACCTTGGAGCACAGTGCACATTAATAATGCATGGGTGCTAGGAATGTATTAGCGGTTACCCGTGTGAAGAGGATCAGCTGGGGACATGGAAGAGCTGTTAAGACACAGAACCAGTGCTCCAGAGTACCTTCTTATTTATTGAAGGGATTTTGGGAGAAGTGTCAGGTGTGGCGGATGCGATGCATCATTGTAAAGAGACGTTGAGCGTCTCCTGGATAGGACTGTAATTAGGTTCATTGATCAAATTCACGAGGTGGAAGGCACCCCCTCTGAGCTTTGAAATCTCATCTGCTACTTTGTTTAACATAAAAGAGATAGTTAACGAGATCCATATTTAAAAAAAAACAGAAATCTTTCAATGTAGAAAGATAGAATGATTAATTTTGAATACAGTCAATTCACATGAAGTGAATGACATAAATATTTTTCTCTTAATAAGAATGTAAACATGATAGCTCTCAGTGAGTGGTTTCCTACGAAAATGTCAGCTGTGATTTTAACTATAATAAAAGATTTAAAAGACATCAAATATTATCTTATTCTGCTTAATTTTTTTTATCTGCTCTACTACATCTGCCATATAGAATAGGAATAACAAAAGTATATGTGTAATTTGCCCTGTAAATATAATAATGTGTGATAGGTAGAAAACCATTCATTTGACAGGAATCTACTGCTAAGGGTATTCAGATAATGGAAGTGGATCTAATGGATACATGTAAACAATGTTTTTATTTTGGCAAGGAAGAATTTTATCATTGCAGAAATATTTTCATAACCCTTTTTTAAAGAATATATTTTGGTAATTCCCTGACTTGTTCCCCAAACATTAGATCACTATTCCAACTTGTCATGTATTTTGGATGCAAGATTCAGTACAAAAATGACAATGGTCATTGAATGGATTATAGAAAAATGTCCAAAACCCTACACATTACTTTCTTTTGGGCTTTAAAGCAAAACAAATGGGCATGTTTGTAATGGGAAAAATACAATGTAAAGAGCTGATTGTTGAATAGAACAGGAGTTCAGAACTTTTTAAGAGATAGACTTCAGAGATCCAAGCATCAGATTCAGGTCAAAATTCAGGTTTTGAATCTGTTACTGAAGCCAAGGAATCTAATGAGATGACCTCGTACATTATAGGTCCCAATACCATTGTTCCTTAAAACTGTCAAGGACCAGTTTCCCTTCTCTATCACTCCATTTCTATCTGAGACTGAGACTATCTACACTTGGAGCTAACAAGTTTGACATTATTAACTACAGGGGCATTATCTATAAATATTACTGTTCATTTATCAACTTTGCACAGTGTTAAGAAACTTGCAGTGGAGACTCAAAATTTCTGTTTTCTACGTCTCCGGTCTGCAAATGTGCACCACCTCAAAGGTTGGCCCAGTAAATCAAGTTGTCTGTTGCACAACATAATTATTTTGAAAGGGGTAATGATAAACACTGCATTAAGTTAAATCCAATGATGGCACCATAAGGACGTGGATGGTGAGTGTAGAAAATATTAAGACTTTGAAGGGGACAGATCTATTATCAGAGGTCTCTCAATTGTCCATGTTGTTTTAATAATTCTTGGACATGTGGGCATCGCTGGCTAGCCGAGTATTTATTGCCCATCCCCACTCGCCCTTGAGAAGGTGGTGGTCAGCTGCTTTCTTGAACAGCTACAGTCCTCTCAGTACAGGTACATCTACATTACTGTTAGGAAAGGAGTTTGAGAATGTTAACCCAGCAATAGTGAAGGAACAGTGGTATAATTCCAAGTAAGGGTGGTATGTAGCTTGGAAGGGAACTTGCAGATGCTGTTCCCTTGTATCTGTTGTCCTCATCCTTTTTGATGTTAGATTTTGTTTTGGAAGATGCTGTTGAAAGACCCTTTGTAAGTTGTTGCAGTGCATCTAGTGGATGCTACACACTGCTACTTATGTGCATCGGAGGTGGAGGACATGACTATTGAAGGTGTTTGATGGAGTAACAATCAATTGGGCTGCCATGGTCTGCTTTCGTAGTTGCAGTATTTACATGACTGGTCCAATTCAGTTTGTGGTCAAATTATAACTGTAGGATGTTGATAGTGGGAGACTAAACAAAGGTAATGTTATGTACCATCAAGGTGCATTGGTTGGGTAATCACTCTTTGGAGATAGTCATTGCCAGGTACTTGTGTGCTGGAAATATCACCCCTAGTCTGAATGCTGTCAAGATCATGTTGCATTTGGACAGAGAACCATGGAAATGATAGCACAGGTAATCCGATTTTCCTGCACTTGACCCATATCCCTGCAGCTTACAGCATTCAAGGTGCAGATCCAGGTACTTTTTTTAAAAAAAGGAAATGTTTAGGGTCTCTGCCTCCACCATTAACTCAGGCAGCAAATTCCAGACACTCACCAACATCTACGTAAGAAGGTTTTTCCACACATCCCCTCAAATCCTTTTCCCACTTAGCTTGGATCTATGACCTCTGGTTTTTGCACACTCTGCCAAGGGAAACAAGGTACCAGCTATCTACTTTATTTCTAACTTGGCCTGCTGTGTTCATCCAGCCCCACGCCTTGTTAACCAGGCATCAAGTTTCAACAAGTTACAGTAGGGTTAGAGAAAAAGATTGGAATTTTCATTAGACCGCTGCGTGAGAAAAGTTTACTATCTTTGCCACAGGTGAGAAACCAGTCATTTTGACCCCAGAAAGTGGGAAAACACCATTTTGGAAATAAAAGTGTGGAAAATCCTGACTATAAGTGGTGTAGGATTGCCACACTGCTCTCATACACAGCCAAAAGACTTTGAGACAAAGAAAGAAACTACATAGTTTTAGGATTTAGGAGCCTCTGAGGCAAAGAGAATAAAGCAGTGCTGAGATACAGCAGAATAAAAACCAAAAAAACCTGTGGATGCTGTAAATCAGGAACGTAAACAGAAGTCACTGGAAAAGCTCAGCAGGTCCAGCAGTATCTGTGAAGATAAAAATCAGAGTTAATGTTTCGGGTCTGGTGACCCTTCCTCTGTCCTGAGGAAAGGTCTTCAGATCGGAAACGTTAACTCTGATTTTTTCTTCACAGATGCTGCCAGACCTGCTGAGCTTTTCCAGCAACTTCTGTTTTTACTCCTGAGATACAGCAGCACCGAAAAGCTTTAAAGTAAAAAGAATAAATATTGACATGAAAAGGTAATGGCACCAGTAATGGAAAGATTTAAATTTAGAAATGGGCCAATAGAACACAGAATGGGGTAGCTGGGAGAAAACTGTTCTTAAGGTGAAGAATTGCTTCAAAATTAAATGCAAAACCAAAAGTTAAAGTAAACACATTTCCCTATACAACTGGGTCTATAGCTGATGACATTATAGCAAGTCTTAAAAACATGAGTAGTTTGAATGAGTGTCCACAAGTTTTCAAAAATTACTTTGTCTGACGACAAGTAAAATTCATGAAAGAGCATGATTTAACAGAAAGAATTTAGCATCTGGGAATCCATTAATAATTTTATTAATGAACTATGAACAGATCAGTGGAAATGTGAACTTTGAAAGTCAAATTGTATTGATGGAACTGCTGAAAAATCTTTTTCACATTCATTACATTCTGAAAGAGGATTTGTCTTTGGTGAAAGACATTCGGATGTTGTTAGGATTAGAAGTCAGAACTCGAAAGAACTATGTGTGCCAGAAAGCAGATGCTGAGATTCAGTGGCAGTACTGTGGAACAAGGAAATTTCACAGGCACAGGCCATGCTTGGCAATCAAAATTGAATGTTACAATAATTCACTTCTAGAAGCTGTGCAAGAGTTGGACACAGTTACAAGCAATCAAATGGCTTCTCACACAAAAAGTGTTAATAAGGTCAAACAACCTGATCTAGAAAAGACATTCAAAATATTCCAAGGGGAAGTTGATGATTAACCAATTCATTTATTTTAATTTCAAGTTTGACATGGAGGTAAATGTTATGATATCTTTATAGAGTCATAGAGTCATAGAGTCATATAGCACAAAACAGACCCTTTGGTCCAACTCATCCATGCTAACCAAGTTTCCCAAACTAAGCCACTCCAATTTGCCTGTGTTTGGCCCATATTCCCCTAAACCTTCCCTATTCATGTACCGATCCAAATTGTTATTAAGCGGAGATGCATCCCTGTCTTGGGTCAGAGGGTGTATCCAAGTGGTTCTTTTCAGATTTGGTTAAATATAGTTAAGAGGAGGCTTGACAACAGCAATTTGCTTAAATAGGAACGTTCATTAAGTAATAATAAAAGACAATTTGAAAGGAACATATATTAAGTAAATAAAAAGACTGAAATAAAGAAGAAATTACAATAAGCCTCACGTCCTGACCGTTGAGGACTCCTCAATCGACGGCTGGTCTGGAGGCTCAGCTTGTTCCTGGCACCGAGATAACAAGGTGTGGAGCTGAATGAACACAGCAGGCCAAGCAGCATCATAGGAGCAGGAAAGCTTGACTTTTCGGGCCTAGACTCTTCATCAGAAATGGGGGAGGGAAAGAGGGTTCTGAAATAAATAGGGACAGAGGGGGATGCGGATAGAAGATGGATAGAGGAGAGGATAGGTGGAGAGGAGATGGACAAGTCAAAGAGGCGGGGATGGAGCCAGTAAAGGTGAATGTAGGTGGGGAGGTAGGAAGGAGATACCTGAACCATCTCTAACACCTCTCTCTCCTTCCTGGATCTCTCTGTCTCCATCTCGGGTAACCACCTAGAAACCGATATCCATTTCAAGCCCACTGACTCCCACAGCTACCTAGAATACACCTCCTCCCACCCACCTTCCTGCAAAAATGCCACTCCCTATTCCCAATTCCTTCGCCTTGGCCACACCTGCTCCCAGGATGAGGCATTCCATTCCCGTACATCTCAGATGTCCTCATTCTTCAAGGACCGCAACATCCCCCCCGCAGTGGTCGAGAACGCCCTCGACCGTGTCTCCCGCATTTCCCGCAACTCATCCCTCACACCCCGTCCCCGCAATAATAACCAAAAAAGAATCCCCCTCGTCCTCACATACCACCCCACCAACCTCCGGAACCAACGCGTCATCCTCCGACACTTCCGCCATCTGCAATCTGCCCCCACCACCAAAGACATTTTTCCCTCCCCACCTTATCTGCTTATCTGCCACTCCCTCCGTGACTCCTTTGTCCGCTCCACACTCCCCTCCAGCCCCATCACACCCGGCACTTTTCCCTGCAACCGCAGGAAGTGCCACACCCGCCCCCACACCTCCTCCCTCACCCCAATCCCAGGCCCCAAGAAGACTTTCCACATCAAGCAGATGTTCACCTGCACATCTGCCAATGTGGTATACTGCATCCGCTGTACCCGTTGTGGCCTCCTCTACATCAGGGAAACCAAGCGGAGGCTTGGGGACCGCTTTGCAGAACACCTGCACTCAGTTCACAACAAACAATTGCACCTCCCAGTCGCGAACCATTTCAACTCCCCCTCCCATTCCTCAGACAACATGTCCATCCTGGACCTCCTGAAATGCCACAATGATGCCACCCGAAGCCTGCAGGAACAGCAAATCATATTCAGCCTGGGAACCCTGCAGCCCATTGGTATCAATGTGGATTTCACAAGCTTCAAAATCTCCCCTCCCACAACCGCATCCCAAAACCAGCCCAGCTTGTCCCGCCTCCCTTATCTGTTCTTCCTCTCACCTATCCCCTCCTCCCACCTCAAGCCGCACCCCCATCGCCTATCTACTAACCTCATCCCGCCCCCTTGACCAGTCCGTCCTCCCTGGACTGACCTATCTCCTCCCTACCTCCCCACCTACACTCACCTTTACTGGCTCCATCCCCGCCTCTTTGACTTGTCTGCCTCCTCTCCACCTATCCTCTCCTCTATCCAATTTCTATCTGCCTCCCCCTCTCTCCCTATTTATTTCAGAACCCTCTTCCCCTCCCCCATTTCTGATGAAGGGTCTAGGCCCGAAACGTCAAGCTATCCTGCTCCTATGATGCTGCTTGGCCTGTTGTGTTCATCCAGCTCCACACCTTGTTATCTCGGATTCTCCAGCATCTGCAGTACCTTTTATCTTTGTTCCTGGCACCGTTCACAATTCCAGTCTGAGGTGAAGCCCAACTACTTTGAAGAAAATTCTCTCTCTTATACAGTGTGACAATCAGCAAGGCGCAGAAAATAACAGATACAATGGACAAAACTGCTGACCAGCAAAGAAAACACAGCTACAGGTAAACAAGCTGCAGGTGCCGTCATCAGCCCAAACAGGAATGTTCATAGGACTCATTCAAGGTCATGCAGCTTGTGTGAGTATCAATCTAAACTTTCCCAACCTATTTTCCCATCCTGTACAATCTGTTTTCCCACATAGCTGTTGAATATCATCATTACCTTTTAGTCCTTTGGCCCATCCTATAGCACCCCCCACTGATAATTAAAACCGAAACACCCAGAAGGCTTGCCTCACCTCATAACCTGCTAAAAGAAATTTGAAAGGTGGTGCAATTTGCCTCTCACCTCCCTGTTATAAAGGAGCGATTAAATATAATGCCATCCTTTCACTCGCTCTACAATCAACAAGGAGCAATTTATTTATCTAAATCTAACAGTGAACAAATTAACAGAACTACTAACAAATCAAACAATTCCCCTTTAACTACTAACTATTGCCAAATTTTAAAAAATTCAAATGATTTGTTGTTCTACTAAATACAAGCCCCATGCAAAAAAAACCTTAAAACTTAGTCTCTCAAAATTATAGCCAGGATATGTCTTCCAGAATGTTCTGTGCCCTCTCCACTGATCTTCAGACAGGAATATTTTTCTCTGTTGAATTCTTGTGTCAAGAATATTAGCTTGGACTGCTGCTGTACCTTTAGTTAGATGATGGTAACTCTGAGAGCTTAGAGAATTCTGTGAGATCCAGCGATTTTCTCTTTAGACCTGATGGGGATTACTTCTATTAGATGGCAGTTACTCTGACACCAATGTTCAAATGCCCTCCGTTTTTATACCCTTGATGACCAATTAATTCCTTATTGTAGGATTGGTCCTAATTTGTCAAAACCATCAGATTTACATTTAAAATTGGCTTTTAGTTTCTAAGTGCCTGGTTTAAATTAATTTGCTGATTTTCAAACTGGTTGCCTGAATAACTAAACAAACTACTGCTTGAGTTGTTAACCACACAGCCTTTTGATACAGTGTTTCACTTTCAGGAGCTCTCTGTGCATCTGCACATTTTCCTTTATTCTACAAGCCTAAAAAAAAACATTATCTTTTAAAGGGACAATGCACTCCCCACTATCATTTTATAAACATCAAATACTCGACTCAACTTTGCAACAAAATGTCTTTTAAATGTTGTAGCTATACCCACATCTACCACTTGTCCTGATAGTTCATTCCATATGTGCATCACCCCCTGTGAAAAATTTGCTCCTCCATTCCTTTGAAATCTTCCTCTCGCACCTTAAATCAATGCTCTCTAGTTTTGAATTCCCCTACCCTTATCTAGTCACCTTACTCTACCAGGTTGCCCCTCAACTACCTATGATCCAGGGGAAAAAAAAAACAAGTCCCACCAACCCTATAACTCAAACCATCCAGTCCCAGTAACATGCCTGTAAATCTTTCCTGTACCCTTTTCAATTTAATAATATCCTTCCTGTAACAGGGCAACAAGAACTGTACACTGTACTCCAAAAGAGCCTCACCAAGATCCTGTACAACTGCGGCATGACACCTCAACTTCGACACTCAATGCCCTGACCATTGAAGTCAATCATCCTGTCTATTTGTGATGCAACTTTCAAGGAACTATGTACTTGAATCCCGAAGTCTCTCTGTTCATCAACACTCTACAGGGCCCTATATTCTGAAGAAACAGCTGTTGCAGCCTAATATAATGAAACTCTATGGTCCATGACATTTAGCTTCATGATTAAAGGCATGTAGCAAGTAAGTCTGTAACACAAAAGGGTGTAGGAGAGTAGAGATATATGTGCACTTCATAGCCGTGACTTCTCCGTCTTGAGCATTAGCGCATATGTCTTGATTTCAACATTATTCAAATGGTAAATGGAATTCAACTAGTTGTAAGCAAGATCAAACAGGAACAAAAGATACCTAATTCTGTCAAGTCGGTTCAAAAAATGACAGTCAGTCAACAACTAGTCAAGGAGCAGTCAGTTATGGAACCACAGTTCAAGAAAACTTCATTTATTAAATAAACCCAGTTGTTCAACAGTGGGAAAGGGAAAAATCGATAAAAGATATCATCGGACTTCCCAGACTCATAGCAGTACTTAAAAAGATGACAGAATCAGCCTATGTTAGGATAACAGAATTGTTTCATATCGTCACCAGGATGGAATTCTTACACTATACAGGATTGCCAGAAATGTTGTCACTGAAGGAAGTTCAGATGACAGAAATCAACACTGTTTGTCAGAAGAGACAAATGAGAAGAAAGATAATGAATAGTACAACCCATTTGAGTTAAATGAAGTTGTTCAGACAACAAAACAATTTATGGTGTTGAGGTGAAACAGTTGATGAACAACATTTCAATTCTTCTTTTCCAAGGAAGAATTACAAGTCAGAGTAACAAATATTATGCTAAGTAAACAACACATCTCAAGTACCAAAACTGAGGAACTAAACGTGTTTCGCCAGTAAAGCAACCACAGCAGGAAAATACCAATGTCCAATTTAAACAACAAGATGGTATATAGACTCTACATATTTCAGTACCAACTGGCTGATGGTTTGAGATTAAAGATTTGTTTGTACAGATTGAAGATGGGCTATATCAGACTTCATGGAAGCCACCACTGTGGTAGGACAACTAACATTCACAGATTCCACACATAATCAAGAGAAAATTCCCCATCACAGACATTCAAGATACCACATAATAGAAAGAAAGTATCTATTTCATTAGGGCAGACATATTCATTGAAGGAGATTCAATGATCTTCAGTTGATAATATGGGCTAATTACCTGTTTTAACAGGTAAGAAATCCTATGCAAAGGAAATTCAGGAGACTCAAGATGCCTCCAGATGAGATAATGGACCCATTTCTTGGCAGATCAGGAGAAACATCCTCTATGATGACTATCTAATAGATAAAAAAAAAGCCCGCTGGAGACAGACTTTGCAGATGTCAAAGGGTCTAGAATAGAATCAAGGTCAATGGTTTTCTAGCCAAGGACTTCCCAAATGTCCAACTCCAAAGAGAATGTGTTTTGAAAGAATTGTGAAACCTCCATGCCAACTGAATTTGTGAAGTCAGAGATTTTGGATGGGAGAGGGAAATGGTGAAGGGGCTGTAGTAAATATATATATATGCAAATACTTAAGATCTCAACTATGGTAAATGGTCTGGGAGAGATGTTTAAGTTAATGGTTCTGAAAGAGTGATTGTTAAAGACTGCATTGAGAAAAGAATTGGGACTGGAGAGGCAGAACATCTTAAGATCTGTACACTTGTTATGTTAGCTCTCCAAGTTGTCTTCGTCACAATGTATAATTTAACTAATATAATTTGTACTTGGTTGCCCTCACGCAATAAACTATGTTTTGTTTAAGACAGCAGTCTGTTCTCAATAGATTACTTAGCATTTTTTTTGGTTTACTTTTGACCCTGTAAAGCCCGTCATGAAATGAGAATAGTGGCAGCTATCTGCCTAAAAACATGTTATCAGTTGTTGGCGTTCACATACTTTTATAACAGTCTGGATTAGAAACCAAATTTAAATCTCTCTACTGAGATCTATTTTATTATTAAGGTTGTCAATTAAGAGTTGCACTCATTCTTTGAACTGAG
Organism: Ginglymostoma cirratum; assembly: GCA_024137785.1. Taxonomy (NCBI): domain Eukaryota; kingdom Metazoa; phylum Chordata; class Chondrichthyes; order Orectolobiformes; family Ginglymostomatidae; genus Ginglymostoma; species Ginglymostoma cirratum. The sequence continues at coordinate 74,534,742 of JAHRHZ010000144.1, forward strand.
AAGGGTGAGGCATATTTATCCTATGACAAGATATGCGACGTAACATAACATTGAAAATGGAACACACCTCTACTTTATTAAAATATGCTGGTTTCTTTAGGCAGTCCGACAATGAGGTGGGGTAAAAATGGAACACAGAAAGCATTTCTGTCTCAGACATTTTGGGACTAAAAACAGAAAAGGTTCGAAATACTCAGTAGGCCTGGCAGCAGCCATGGAAAGAGAAACAGAACCAATGTTTCAGCTTGGGATATTTCATTAGAGTACGTTAAGTGACCAGTGGTTTTTTGTGTTTTAAAAACCATGATCTATTTTTTAGATTCTGTTATGTCAACGATGTAGTGCAGTGTCAGAGCACTTACTGCTTGGCAAAGTTATTTGAGTACTTTTCTGAGTATTGGCCCAATACCAGCATCACGAATTTATGTTCAGTGCAATGATTGAACTGATAAGTTAGCCATAACTGATTTGTATAAGTGTGGGAAGAAAAAGCATATTACCAGGCCAGTGATTCTGCAAACAATTGAAAGGATATGAGTTTACTGGCAAATTTTTTTATTACTACCACTCTAGTGAAATGTTATATTACCAGCTACATGTGAATTATTATTTCCCATAGTGATTTATAAAACACAGGCTATTAAGGTCTTTCCCTCAGATGTGAAAAGACTTCAGAGTATTCACAGAGACCAGATGATAGAGACCAGTTTGAATGCACTGTAGGGTCATTGCAGCAAAACATTAGCTTTCCATTGCTGTAATGCTGAAATCTCAAGTCTGCTTACATTCAAGTCCCCATCATACTGTACTGGGAAGTTTTGCTAATTCAAAGCTTTTGTCAACGAGAAGCAGTATCCTGTTTTTGCACCTCATTTTGTCCACTGCCAGGAAACAAACTGATTCTTGTCCGTGACAAACATGCCTGCTGTTAAACTGATCCCAGATCTGAGCTGTACCTTAATTAAAAAGATCTATCTGTGGAGTGGGCAGCCCAGTGCTCCCAGCTGATAAGATGTGCAGAAAGAAATGGGAACTGGGGACAATTTCAAATGGGGAGAGAAATTCCAGAGATTGTCTTATTCCTCCATTTGATAGTAAAAATAAACTCCTCCAGGTTTCACATTTGTCCTTTATTCTCAGTTGTTTTACAGGATTGTTGTTATGTCAATGTTTACGATAATTTGGAATCCAAGATTAACAATATGCTTTTCAAAAAATTTATTCTTAAATGTAAAGCATTCTCAAGAAACAGGTATGTTCACCCTTCACAGTTGGATACCTTTGACGGAAAATTTACTTCAGAAAAGCTCACTAGTTATCTGCATGGACTCCTGGGAACTTCAATGCATACTTTGAACTGGCAGCCCCCAGAATATGGACAATTTGAAGACTTACGAGCCCGATGTACTGAATGTACAGCATTCAGCTTTAAATCCATTGACTTAACATGGCTAAAAATACTAAGCATTGGTGCCAAATCAGTTCAGCTGCAACTGTTCCATTGTATGACATGTGCAAGCAATTTTTCATAGATGTCCATCTCCTGTTATATTGACATTATAATTATAGTTTTAATGAAGACAGTGTGCACCAAATAATTCACAACAACAACAAAATCAGGTGTAAGATTGGTCTGGGGCCATACAGCTCTTTGAACACGCCATTTAGCTCAATGATATTCTAATATGCCTTTGCTACCGATTAATCAAGGTAGCCTGCAGATTGGCCTCGAGCACAATTGGAACATTTTTCCAGCTGTTCTTAATGATAGACTCACCAAATGGACTTTGTTACGCATCAGGCTCAGTGACTTGCTGCTTCGTTTTCTCATTTTGTTCAGTGTAAAATACTAAATTAAAACATGTGGACATTGTAAAACAATGGATTAGCTTTAAAATCCCAGTGAAATGACATCAGTCATGCAAGAAAATTATTAATTTAGTGTTAATGACCTACCCTCTACTTTCCTAATTTTGCAGGAATTTTTTACAAAATGTAGCTTTAATGAATCTTGGATCCATACAGAAAGAAAGCAGCAAATTAAAAAAAAGAAATCGACAGCCCGTTTAGTTCTGGTTAGGTTAAGTATGTGCAAGACATTAAATTAAATAGCCATAATTTCAAAATCTATGGTGGGTATTTTCACAGACCAAGTGGATTCTCAGCCTTCAGCTGGAGAACGAGCAGGAAATTTCTGTGGTGGATGGCCCAATGGAGTTAATGTACTACCCTTCAGTCCTCAGTGGTGGAAATCAAGCCTTTTGATAACAGCCAGCCAATCAGAAGACCTCTCAATTACGCACAGTGTGCCTGCTAACAAAGAAACCCTCACCTCTGGAGGCAGAGGGCAAAACAGAGAATGGGTGGTGGGCAGCCTTAAAAGATGTGGGAAATCTGCGCTGAGTTCATCCAATCTTTGAGCCACAATTACCTTGCATTGGTTCAGGATAAATAAGTATCCTTATTGGCTCATTAATGATCCTAATTGACATCTTGCCACTTGCAGCTGAGAACAATGCACTAGCTCCTTTCGGCTTCTGACTTAACTGCAAGGAGACTGATTCTCAATTATGTGGACCCACCTCTGATAATTTCTGCTACAACAGCCTGGAAAAAATCTGGACCCTTCTTTCTAAGAGCTTGATATGGAGTAAGATTTTCTTTTAATCAAGCTTTGCAGAGATGTGAATATCCTTGGCTAAGCCAGCATTTATTACACACCTCTAATTACCTCGGAGAAGGTGGTGAAGTGCTGTTTTCTTGAGTGGCAGCAGTCCAACCTGGGTAGGTACACCCACAATACTGTTAGGAAGGGATTTCTAGGATTTTGATCCACCAATGAGTAAGGAATGGTGAGTGACTTGGAGAGGAACTGGTCAAGTGGTGTGCCTTCCAGGTATCTGCTGCCTTTGTCTTTCTAGGTGGTTGGAAATTGAAGGTTTGGAAGGTGGTGTTGAAGGGGTTACTGCAGGGCATCTTGTAAATGGTGTACACTGTAGCCACTTTAGTATTAAATCAAGTGGGCTGTATTCATTCGTATGTTGGATGGTGGGTGTTGCTGAAGCTGCACTTATCCATGGATTTGGAGAATCCGGTTAAAGTTAGAGTTTCTTTGTGTGAGGTCATGTGCTTTTGCATGTACAAGGAAACCATACAGTGAACAAAATGTCAAGATGAAAACGGCCTCCCATTAGGTAGTTGCTTTAACTTTTGCATGATGATCAAAGTAACTTACTTCTAATAACCCAATGGAATGCTGCTAGTTGCAAACAGGAGTGCTCAATTTTGTACACATTTAATACATATTCTAGATGCCATATAAGGCATAGATTTTGCTGATCATTTTGTACAGATTACTTTTAAAATCACTGACTTTACTTGATTAGGAACACCTAATTTGTTAAAAAAAAATGCAAAATTATTGGGGACTTGGGAAGAAATTAGCCAGTCAGATTGCACCATCGCATTGCTTCTTTGGTGTCACATATTTGAAGCACAAATTCATGTATTTCTTTAAAAAATACATTATCAGCAATTATATTCCTTTCATAGATCAGAGGTAAATTGTTCCTTACCACTTGTTTCCTATGCATCTCTTCCCCATACTGCTGAAGGCAGAGAAGAAATAGCAACCAATGGGAGAGGGACACATGAGGTTTGGCCCCAAGTTCTCGCCATAACTTTGAGAAACCTTAAGTTCTGCATACAAGTCCCACCTGCCCTGGAGGTATGTTTTAACATGTGCAAACATTTTGATTTAAAAATCATTAGGCCTCAACCCTGATCAAGAAATTTCTCATTTGTTCATTGGTAAATAATTGTAATGATTTGTAAAACGAATTGACTAAATCAATAGAATCCCTACTGTGTGGAAACAAGCCATTTGGCCCATCGAATCCAGTCTGACTGTCCAAAGAGCACTACACCCAGACCCATCACTCTAACCTATCCCTGCACGGTGCAAGTCAGCAATTCATTTAGTATCTTTTTTTTTGGGATGTAGACATTGTTGAGTTGCCCTTTTTAACTGAGTGGCATAGCTTGTCTGGCCGTTTCAGAGTTTTTAAGAGACAGCCACATTGCTGTGAGTCTGAGCCACATTTAGGCCCAACTAGGTAAGAATGGAAGATTTCCTTCCCTAAAAGGTATCAGTGAACCAGGAGTGCTTTGACAATAATTGATAATTGTCACAGTGACCATTATTTAAACTAGGTTCTATTCCAGATTTTTAATTGAATTTAGCTGACAAGTCAGGAATTGAACCTGTGCCTTAGCTTGGGTCTCTGTATTAAGACCATAAGATATAGGGACAGAGTTAGGCCATTCAATCCATTGAGTCTGCTCCACTGTTTTGATCATGACTGATACGTTTCTCGACCCCACTCTCCCGACTTCTCCCTACAACTTTTAACCCCGTACTAATCAAGAACATGTATATCCCTGTCTTAAATAATATAAAAACTCATGTCCTCATTTTTCAAAGACTGCAATTTCCCCCCCACAGTAGTCAAAAACGCCCTCGACTGCATCTCCCGCATTTCCCGCACTTCCCACACCTCACCCCTCATACCCCCTCCTCACAATAACAACAAAGACAGAATTCCCCTTGTCCTCACATATCACCCCATCAAGCTCCAGAATCAATACATCATTCTCTGCCACTTCTGCCACTTGCAATCTGACCCCACTACCATGGATATATTTCCCTCTCCACCCTTATCTGCCTTCCAGAGGGACTGCTCTCTCCGCAACTCCCTCATCCGCTCCACACTCCCCACTAGCCCCACTATCCCCGGCACGTTTCCCTGCAACTTCAGGAAGTACTACATTTGCCCCTACACCTCCCCCCTCACCTTCATCCCAGGCCCCAAGAAAACCTTCCACTTTAAACAGGTGTTCACCTGTACATCTGCTAATGTGGTATACTGTATCCGCTGTTCCCAATGTGGCCTCCTCTACGTCGGGGAAACCAAGCAGAGACTTGGAGACCACTTTGTGGAACACCTATGCTCGGTTCGTGACAAACGACAACACCTCCCAGTCGCAAACCACTTCAACTCCCCCTCCCACTCCTTGGACAACATGTCCATCCTGGGCTTCCTCCAGTGCCACAAGATGCCACCCGAAGGCTGGAGGAACAGTGCCTCATATTCTGCTTAGGAACCCTGCAGCCCAATGGTCTCAATGTGGACTTTACAAGCTTCAAAATCTCCCCACTCCCAACCTCATCCCAAGATCAGCCCCTCTCATCCCTGCCTCCTTGACCTGTCTGTCTTTTCTTCCACCTACCCACCCCTCCCACCTCACTGACAAACCCCCACCCCAACTCCCTACCTACACTCACCTGTACTGGCTTCATCCCCACCTCCTTGACCTGTCCATCTTCTCTCCACCTATCTTCTCCTTTATCCACCTTCTATCACCGCCCCCCCACCTCTAATTATTTCAGAGGCCCCTTCCCCTTCCCCACTTCTGAAGAAGGGTCTAGGCCCGAAACGTCAGCTTTCCTGCTCCTCTGATGCTGCCTGGCCTGCAGTGTTCATCCAGCTCCACACCTCGTTATAAAAAAACAAAGTTGCCATAGTCCCAGAGGGCCATAGGACTGCTATGTCCTGAAAGAATGGTTTAATCATGCCTCAGGTGAGGTGCAAAGTCTGGAAGGTGCACCCTTAACGGTGACTTCTGGATTACTGGTTCAGTGCTGCTACATTATGTCATCATTGCCCACTGTCTAAACCACCACCTCAGAAACAACTTCCTTGGTGCAATACCACCTTGATATTGCACATCTTTAAAAGCTACGCCCAAACCCAAAAAGTCGATTTCTACTGATACCACCACTTCCAGTACCTGTTATCGGAGTAATAACTTCCCCTCCTTCAATCTCGCCACAAATTAACACATGATTTCAAATTCTAATCAAGAGACTTTCCATTTCCTGAGAAGATCCTATTTTCCAAATTATCTTGGAATAGCAAAGATTCCAAATTTTACTCTGAAAATTTCTCATCTTCGTTGCTGAGGCAAATCCCCCTCTCATGCACATTAGTTGGTTCCTTACAAAAATGTTTTCAAAACTAAATTTGATGAGCAAAATCCTTAGAGTTTAATGTTTTATTAAAATTAGAAGGGCAAGCCCACTGATTGCTTAATCCCAGCTTTATCATGTTAGCCAACTTTATCTCCTAGCTTGGCCCCTGAAAGCTTGTCAAAATGTTGGTTTCCTGTCATTGAACCAGCTTTCTTTATTTTCCTCCTTCTGTAGCCAGAGCTTAGCCAATGTTACGAGGGCAGCCTATCCTGAGATACTTATATACTGGTCATATTGCATAATATTCATATTCTGACTGACCACCAGGCAACTGGGGCTTGCCATACAATATAATATTTAATATTTATTTGCCAAAGAACTAGCCTTATGTATTACTGTGTGCTTGATTCCATTCATTTATATTTGCCCTTGTATATATTTCTGACTGTCGCTGCATAATAGAGGTACCCTGTCCTCATTCACCAATTCTTTTGGTCTGGTTTTGTTCTTTAATAATTGCCTTTTTAGTTTCCTCTCTTATGCCCCATGCTATCCTTTCCCTTACCACTTACTCAACCCCATTCCATCCCTAAATCATCATCTGCAGTCACAATAATTTGTGTACTCTCTGGTGGGTAATTAACTTCCTGAACCATGTGCTTCTCTGCTTTCTGAAATTCTAATTCCTTGGAAACATTTTATGAGTAAAATACTTAGCATCTTCTATTTCTTAACCATCTACATTCCAATATTATATATTCAAATAATAGTCCTGCTATGGACCTTTTCAATTCAAATTTACCCTCGTTATTTTTTCGTCACAAAATCAAAGAACAACTACATAACAGAAGGAGACTATTTGGCCCATCACTTCTGCACTGGCTCTTTGAAAGCGTAGTTCATCTTGTGTTATTTCCCCTGCCTGTTTTTTCCAACTCTGCACCGTCTTCTTTAACTTTCATTCCAATTCCTCCCTAATGATTTTATTGAACTTCCCTCCACCATAGGGTTGTTAAGAAGGCGTACGGTGTGTTAGGTTTTATTGGTAGACGGATTGAGTTTCGGAACCGTGAGGTCATGTTGCAGCTGTACAAAACTCTGGTGCGGCTGCACTTGGAGTATTGCGTACAGTTCTGGTCACCGCATTATAGGAAGGATGTGGAAGCATCGGAAAGGGTGCAGAGGAGATTTACCAGGATGTTGCCTGGTATGGAGGGAAGGTCTTATGAGGAAAGGCTGAGGGACTTGAGGCTGTTTTCGTTAGAGAGAAGAAGGCTAAGAGGTGACTTAATAGAGACATACAAGATGATCAGAGGATTAGATAGGGTGGACAGTGAGAGCCTTTTTCCTCTGATGGTGATGGCTAGCACGAGGGGATATAGCTTTAAATTGAGGGGTGATAGATATAGGATGGATGTCAGAGGTAGATTCTTTACTCAGAGAGTAGTAAGGGCATGGAATGCCTTGCCTGCAGTAGTTGTAGACTCGCCAACTTTAAGGGCATTTAAATGGTCATTGGATAAACATATGGTGAATAATGGAATAGTGTAGGTTAGATGGGCTTCAGATTGGTTTCATAGGTCGGCGCAACATCGAGGGCCAAAGGGCCTGTACTGCGCTGTAATGTTCTATGTATGTTCTATGTTCATACTGTCCGGCAATACTTTCCAGACTCTATTTGTTGCACGAAGAGATTTTCTTCATATTTCCATTACTCTCAATCCTCCACAAGAGGAATAGTTTTCTCTATTTATTCTAATCATATAGAGATTCAAACCCCTCATGATTTTAAACAGTTCAAATTCTTCAATCTATCTACATAATTGAAAAACTTCATCCCTGGAAACATTCTTGTGATTTTTGTTGCATACCCTCTCATGCCTTCATCTCTTTCCTATAGTGTGATGTCCAGAATTGGATGCAAACTTTGGTTGAGGTGGATTTAGTGTTCAATACAAACTTAACAAAACATCCTTGCTTCAATACTCTAATAATACACTTTTAATAAAGTATTCAAGATTGCATGCTTCATTTACTTCTCTCTCAACCTGACCTGCTACCTTCTATGGGTTTACAAATATGTACATCTGAGTTCTTTTGTTCCTGAAACTCTTCTGGAATTCTATCCTTTGTTTTGTGTAGTTACTCGGGGCTCTTTCTGCTAAAATGAATCTTCTCGCACTTCTGTGTTACAATTACTTTGATCACTTGTTCAACCATTCTACCAACACGACAGTGTCCTTTTGAAGTTCTACACTAATCCCTCTCAAAACCCACGTGCTATCAGTTCTTCATCAGACCCGGTGTCCTAACATCAACCTTTGCGGGAGTCCACTATATATCATTTCTCAAGTGTAAAAGCACCTATTAATTATGACTCTACTTCCTGCCACTCAATTTCATATTCATGTTGCTGCTGCCCATTTTATTCTGTGAGCTCTAACCTTCCTCACAAGTCTGTTGTGCGGCATTTCATTTTTTTTGACGTCCATCACATCAACAGCATTGTCCTCATGTATCCTTGCTGTTATTTACCACGAAAACCACAACTTGGCCTCAAGAAATCTGTACCTTTTTTTTGTAATTAACTCACATTAATCCAATGCTTACAATCCACTACTGTCTGTCTTCCATTTCAGTGCCCACATGGAACAAACTGCCAGGGCAAGATTTACTGACAACATTGTTTCAACAATCAAGGAATAGAAACATAGACAGTCACTAACAAATTCCTGTGACAAACCCCAGCAGTCAATGAATTGAACAGCCATGGTGAGAATATACCTTGCCACACAGTCTAAGATCAGAAAAGAGCCTCTTTACAATCAATCTCCACTGCTAAGGCCTCACTACAAACTCCTTACGTACTTCTGGGAGAAAAAAAAACACTCAGAACATTACTGAAGAATGTAGTAGTACCTATGGTAGTTGTAGGATGGTTACCTTAAAACTCCAAACAGAGTAGGCCATTGCTTGGCTTCAGGAATTTGCATTCACTAAACAAAACCAGGAAAATATAATTTGTTTCTTCAAAGTCATTCCACTACAGATCATTCAATGTGAAACCAACATTAGGAAAGATGATATGCTAATCTAGAAATGTGTTATTACTTTCATCAATATTTAAAAAAAAAGATTTAAACAAACTAAAGAACATATTTTGAGAATCCCAATGTATAGCAATGAGATGTATACAATCTAGTGATTTCCTAAATAAACCATTTAAAATGATCATTTCCATTACTGAACACTGAACAATATTCCGTGAAAATTCCATGTAATTTTCCACTCTGATCAATTTTCTAGAGATTCTATTGAAATCTGTATAGCCTAGACATTATTATTACATTATAAAATAGCTTTTTTTTGGTATGTTAATACCTACACTGAAATGATATACAAAAGAATATCATGCAAAAGAATATCATGTCCTAATATCACCAGGAGCAATTTCTAGTCTAAGAAAGCTGCCTTTTAAAGTAGAGATAAAATATGCAGCAGCATCCAGCTTAATATTTTGGATTTATGTTTGAATGCATTTCTAAGAATTTCCTATCAAAATTAGACAGTCACCCAAACATTGCTTAAATATTACTGATATCATATTTAATGGCTGCCATTGGTCTGATGAGCTTATGTCATCCACATAAACACATTGCCTAAAAAAGCCCATGGCAATTCACAATGGCTACAAACATTTGGATGAACAGAAAATTCCGAATCATAAAACTCTTTCGCAGTGATTTGATAGACCTGTTTCCATGTTATGTAATTGCTATACTAAGCAAATGAATGCATATAAATATGATGGTTCATGACTTTGTTGCTTGGGTAATAAATTAAAGCAATGTTTATTGCAATGTGCCCATGCCCTCTTTATTATTCATAAGATATGGTATATCAGTTTTATTAATGAGAAAACATACTTAGAGGGGAAGTTATGTAAATTTCATTAAATGTCTCTATAGTATTCCACAGATCATATTAAAGAATCGTTGCAGAATCCTAACAATCCTTTTGTTGATTAGAGAGGTTGGATTTATTATTTCTATCCAAGTCATATTTGAATTGCTCATGTTTATTGTGTCAATCAAAATAACAGACATCCTAGGTCAGACGACTACAGTATGTGATTCTTAAATCTGATAGCCCCTAAAATTGGGTTCTGGGGTTGAGATGCAGCATTAGCTCCCACATATTGATTGTGATCTAGGCAGTCTGCTAACTTCCTGCTCCTTTCAATGAAATCAGTGTCCATCCAGCACTAACTGATTGGCTGGAAACATCGGCAAGTGGTCAATATCATGAGTGACTAACACCACTTAAAAATTAACCCATACTACATTAATTTAAATCAAGCATCTCTTAAAGAGAAGGTGCATTGTGGCTAGAGTAAGATTTGACAGTCATTCAGGAAGTGTCATTGACTTGGAAAACATTGAAGAATGGCACAATGTGAGCAATTGCAGATTGAAATATCACTGGGCACCACGCTGGAGATTTGGATGGATGATATACAAGGGAGAAGAACTGCCCTACTTGGGGGAGGGGGCAGGTGCAGGAGTCAATGCAGACACATTCTCAGAAAAAGAGAATGCAGATGCCATGAATGTCAATACCAAAAGGTAAACTCCGTGGAAAAGGATGCAGCACCACAAGTAGTCCTTGCACACGTTGGGGTAAATAGAATAGAATCCCTACAGTGCAGACAGAGGCCACTTGGCTCATCAAGTCCACACCGATTTTTTTTTTTTGAAGAGCAAGCCACCCAGACCCACTCCATCCCTGCATTTCCCATAGCTAATCCACCCTGTCTGCACACCCCTGGACACTATGGGCAATTTAGCATGACCAATCCACCTAACCTGCACATCTTTGGATTGTGGGAGGAAACCTACGCAAACACAGGGAGAATGTGCAAACTCCACACAGACAGTTGCCCAAGAGTGGAATTGAACCTGGGTTTCTGACTCTGTAAGGCAGCAGTGCTAACTACTGAATGACCGTGAATACATTTTCAAGTGTCATATCATAACAATGTACTGTCAAATATGGCACGCATTATCACAATCCTAAAACTCACCAACCAGTTTTCAATCAATCAGCAACTTGTGCAGACTTAGAGCCAATAGCAGATAATTGAAGGAGTGAAACACATCATTGTGTATTAATCCCATCAAAAAAAGTGCTGAGCTATCCTTTGCTGAGGATGTGGTTCACAATGTGGCCTAAACTGTCAAAAATGACAATTATGCACACACCTAATCCTTCTTCACACATCCCACCACCATACCTCATCCCAGACTCCCGACTGATTAAAAAACTGTAGGTGGTTTAAGCACATACTTCTTACTTTCTCCCAGCATGACGACCTTATCCTGTGCTCTTTTCTTTCAAATACCCAGAAGTGCAGTCTGGCCAGGAAGTAGAGAAACAGCAAGATGACAGAGTTGATGAAGGTGCATCACTCAATTTAATACTTACAGTCACCAACTCTGACAATAATATTGTACAAAATATAGAGAATATCATAAACGTCGAGTCTACATGTGGTAAGACACTGGGCATGAGTTGCCTGTGCAAACTCAATAGAAGATCAGGTCACGCAAGATCTGCTGGAGTGGACTCAGGAGAACGCTGAGAGGTAGCCTAGCAACATAATGTTTGGTGCATAAGAAAGTCTGCAATGTCAAGGAGAGCAAGAGCGAAAGAAATAGTAGCAGGACTTTCCTCAAACCTTATGTCCTCATTGCAACATGCTCTACCATGGAAATTTATATGTTGCACCTTATCCTTGGCTATCTGATTTGTCCAATCAATATGCAGATTAAAACCACTCATAATAATTATAGTGCTGTTTTTACACACCTCCATTATTTTCCAATTCATACTTTATTCTATATTGAGGTGACTTTCCAGGGGCCCATAACAGGTCTCACCTGTTTATTCCCTTGCTCTTCGTCATTGCCACTCCAAATGATTCAACATTATAATCTATTGCACCTCTATCACTACTCAAGCGTACTTATCTTTATTTATTAATGCTATTCTCTCATTTTCCATTCTGCCTAATTTTTCCAGAATGCTAAATATCCTTGAATGTTGAGTTCCCAGTCCCGATGACCCTGTAACTACATCTCTGTCAAAGCTATCGTCATTCGTTTCTTTGTGGACAGTCAATTCATCTATCTCATTAGAAATGCTGCGTGCATTCAGATAAACAGCCTTATGTTTTCACTTTCACCACTATTCTTTATTCTCAGCTGCACTGTGCTACATAGATTTTGCCCCTTCCTGTCACACTTTGATTGTCATTCATTTCTTCACTACCGTGCACTTCTGCTCTCTCGCTTCTTTTTTGTTTTTTTTAAATTCCCCTTCAATTGGACCTTATCCCTAACTAATTAGTTTGAAGTACTGTCTACAACCCTGGTTATACAATTCACCAGGACATTGGTCCAGTATGGTCAAATGAATCCCATCCCAATAGAACAGTTCCGTCCTTCTTCTGGTGATAGTGCAGAAATCAAAATTGAATCTCCATCCCACTCCCACCAGCACCCACCCACCCAACATTAATCATCGTTTACCTCTCTTATCTTATTTACCCATGATAATTTGTATATTGTTCAGACAGTTACATGAGTGTCTTTTTTAACAATTTAGTATTGTTCTACTTATTGACCTCAACAGATCCTCTTTCTTAGTCCTAGATACGTTGTCGGTATGTACATGAATTATGACAACTGGATTCTTTCCCTCTTATTCCAATTTCTTCTTTAGTACAGATGAAATTTCCTCCACTTTGGCACCAGGTAGGCAACGCAGCTTTCATGACTTTATCTTTTGTGCAGAGAAGAGTGTCAATATTTCTAGCAAATCTCTTAGAACCTCATACACACTGGACATGGTTCATGTTGGAGGCTTCTCCGAAGTTGAATTCTTGGGTGTGACTATCTCCTGAAATATATTTAGATAAGCCTCTTCCCCCCAACCCTGATATGTCACAGAGTCCAGTGCTCAGACTTTAGCTTATTCAATCCGAGCCAAAATTCCTCAAGCAGCCGACACACTGCTGTACACGTGGTCATCATGGGTCACATTGGTAACCAGCAGCTCCCACAAACTACAGCTACAAAATGGCACTTGCCCACCCATTTCTATACTATTTAATTATTTAACTGTACTTTTCAGCTGTAATAATTATTCCTGATTTAAAGCACTTCGTCATGCTGGAGAGATTCAGATGATATCTACCAAACACCTATTTGTTTTCCTGTGACATACTTTGTTTCTACAGGCAGGAACATGAAGGAGCTCAATGTCACCATCTTTCACCTGCCACCACTGCCTCTCTTCCTACTCTGCACAAAGGTGGAATATGGCTTTGCATAGAGTTTGAAGCCTACTTTTTCTGGTAGCAATGTGATAACTTGATTTCCACACTCATGCATACAATCTTCATGCAGTGTCTAATGAAAGCTGCCACAGTTTCCATTGACGCACAAGCTGTAACCACCCAACATCTGAATGCCGGTTGGAAGTTCAGATTGCTCTCATTGTCACAACCAAGATTAGAAGGGTGCACTGTCCCCCTCGAGTTCCACTCCTTCATTGACCACAACATTTACACTTTGTACCTATTTATTTGCTAATTTGGTTTCATAATACAAAATAAATCCATCAATTAGGTTTATTTAATGAAATTTATTCTAAGAGCAGAACTTATTCAATGATGCAAGTTTGATGAACGTTTTAAAATATGAAAGTATAAATATTATCCCTTTTAAATAACCTAATGTCCACGCATGGGTTAGAGAAAAATTGAACTGTGTCATCAGAGATCAACTCTTACATAAGAATACATAAGGCAAATCATTGTTAAATCTTGAAGAAAAAATGCACAAGGCATAAACTATTTCAGGTCATTTTTGGCCTGGCATCCTGGTATGTTCTACATCGGTCACTAGACATGTGGTTGTGACTGGAATCTTTTCAGATGCAGTTCATTCAGGGTGATGGTGAGTGGTCATCATTCAAAAGTTTGGCGGGAGAATTTCTGCACCAGTTTTTTTTTTCAGCTCACACTCTCATCTTTCAAAAACGATTTCTCAAAACGATGACAAAGAATGCATAGGTTGGCATCTCTCTTAACCGGTTAAACTCTGACTGATTTGCGTCTTTTTTTTGGATATTGTTTCCAATCCTAAACTGTCTAAATCATTTCTCTGTAAATCAGGTTCAAGCAATTCGATGTTCCATAAAGCTCCAGTTGTTCAACTTAGATTAATTGTCTCTTCCAGTTAGTGTTTATTTTTAAAAGTCCAAAGTGTCCTTTCATAAACTTTATCCAAAATAAACAACATTTAGACATTATTGGTCCTTCAAATAAACCCCTTTTCACAATCTTTTAGTTATATGTGCTCCAGAAGATGATAATAATGGAAGCACCTTCATAAAACCATGCAAACTTGCATCGCCGCCATCATGGATGCATATTTCAGCTTGTAAAGGGGCTTACTGAGAGATTCACAGCAATCATTCTGTGACTCCAGTTTGCGAGGGATTACAGAGACACCATCCCGAGGAAGTAGGAATGGCTCCATGGTACAGAATCTTGCCTTACGTAGTCATGAACGCAGTATGGAAATCAGGGGGAAGTTGCAGCACAGGTAAAGAGGCTACTCAGAACCATCAAGCCTCTGCTAGCTGAATAAACTGGCTGCTCATTCACATCATACTTACCAACACCTGGTCTATGGCCTTGTGGTCTACATCATCTCAGGTAGAGATCTAAATCATTTAAGAGTTTGTCTTATCCTCTACTTTTTAGTGGCACCCCTCCCCCCCAGCACCACTTTTCTTGGGCAGCAGCACAGCCTGGATATTAGGCAACACCCATCGCTAAGTGACAGTCAACCCTCCTGGCAGCTTGTTGACTGTCTTGTTGTTGAACATGGCCACCTGGGGACGATGTGGATCTTCTTCTTGTCCCAGGCCACGTTGCTGGCCTGCTTGATGATTCCACCCTCCAAACTGACAGCGTAGTAAGTCACCCACAACCATCTGAATGAGAAAGGCTTTCTTCATGACTTTTCTTCATCTTAGTTCTTTCACTCCTCTCTGTTGATTCTTGTCTGTCAACCAGCCAGCCAACTGCTTTACATATTGATACGGTACCATCGTGAAGCCAGTCCTGCTAGACGCTTGTCTAGCTGCTTTTCATTCTTTAAAGGCCAGTTGCAGTGTCCTCAATAAAAGTCACCAGCCTTCCACTGCCCACATTGCAGCCAGAAGTTGCACTAGGCCAGGCACTACAGACTGCACAATTGTGTTGACTTTTGTATGCAATATGGCATGTTCTCTTTTATAGATTTTGTTTGGAATATTCACTTGTGGTGATTTTTACATTGTGACACAAACAGATGCTGTGCTGGTCAGCACAAGGCGGCAGTTGTTAGCTTACTACACTTCTGTCAGCCATATGGTTACGGATCTCTCTGATTCTTGCATTCATTCCCTTTACAGAACACCCACTCTTTGTCTTAGTCTAAATGTAATACCCACCAAAATAGTTTATCCCTTAAATTTTGAGCAGGATTTTTACAATTATGAATATGCATTTTTCAGTTTTAAGAATTACTTATAAGCAATCCATATACCTTTAATGACAGCCCCAGTAAAAATTTCCTCCCTGTTGTCAATGTACTGTAAAAGGAAAGTACATCATAATTGCCTTTGTCAAAAGTTACTTAACACTCACTCAATCATTTGAATGATTTTTACTACACATTTCAAATCTTAATTGACACAAGTTGGTAGCACAATATGGCTCATTTTATTATTTTTACAATTACAATCTCTTCCCAGTAAAATCAGTTAGTAATGTATGATTATAGAAATTCAGCTGATAATATTTAATGCAGAACAAGTAGGGCTGCATCCCCATCCAGATCATTCTAGGAAGCAATCCATTAACTAAAAAGTCATGACAATACATAGTTTGTAATTTTGAGCTACAACATTCCACAACCTTCTGGCTCACAAAAATACATGTTGACTAAACAATGCAAGACATAATTAAATTAATCATCTCAATTTCATCTAAAATTGCAAATGAACATTACATCTTTTGATATGAAAGATGAAGCTTCATTTTCCTGGATTTCTCCCTCTTGTCCTCTTTAAAAGCTCTATTCACTTTTTTGTCTTCTCATTTTGTTTGATTCCAGGTCATTTGGCATGTCCCTCTGGTTTGCTTGTCTTCAATCTAATGGACTCATTAACGTTGCAGAGAAAGCTTTTCTCCCTGATTGTTATACTTGTGTACCAATAAAAAGCTTCCAGGTGGGAGGTATTAGCCACAGTGCTTAGTTGCCAAATACTTCTCATTTTATAAGATAATAGAACAGGATTTTGCTGTTAACCAGGTAATTTGGATAATATCTCCCACCTGGATCAATTTTATTAGTATGCATGTACAGCAATCAGAACAGACAGCTTCCCAGTTATATTAGCAAATCTGTTAGACAAAACAAGTTAAACAGAAATGTTTAAGAGGGTGATGTACTTGGAAATAACAAAGGAAGAATTAATGTAACTGACAGAAAATTTAAGAGCAAAAGATTGGGTTAATTTCTGTCAGCTAACATTAAAGAATGCGTTTTCAATTTTGAAAGATACTAAAGTGTACAGGGAATTTTGCAAAGTGTACATTAAAGTGAATAAAATTGTTGAAGACACCAATATTTAGATCTATAAATAAGAACATAAAGCATAAGAATAATGAAGTAATGATAAAGGTACATAAAATGTTGATTAGGCAATGATTAGAGCATTGCATGCAGTTCTGGATAGTTCATAATGGAAAGTAAGTTCAATCCAAACGAAGTATAGAGTGTAGACTCACTAGAGGAAAGTTCCCCAATATCCCGGCCAATATTTATCCCTTGTGCAACATCATTAGAAGAGATTATCTGGTTATTATCATATCGCCATTTGTGGGTACCTGCTGTGCACACTTTGGTCATTGTGTTTCCTACATTAGAAGAGTGGCTACATTTCAAAAGTATTTGATTGACTGTGGAGCACTTTTGGGTATCTTCAGGTTGTTACAAGGGCTACATAATGTAGGGTGTTGCCAGGAATGCGGGGTTTGAGTTATAAAAATAGGTTGGAAAGGCTGGGACATTTTTTGCTTGAGCGTAGGAGTTGGAGGAATTTATAAAATTATGAGTGGCATAGATAAGGTGAATAGCAAGGGTCTTTCTCCATAGGATGGATGAGGCGAAAGATCTAAAGAAAAGACATGAGGGTAATTTTATTTTAAAATACAGCGACTCGTGTGGAATGAACTGCCAGAGTAAATGGTGGATGGAACAATAGTTACAAGATTTAAAAGACATTTGGATAAGTACATGAATAGAAAGGGTTTGGAGGGATATAGGCCAAATGCAGGCAAGTGGGATTAGTTTAGTTTGGGAACATCGTTGGAGTGGACTAATTGGACAGAAGGGTCTGTTTCCATGCTGTATGATTCTATGAGTCTATGACTATGACTCTAATTAAGCAATTGATGTCAAAAGCTCAACACAGGATCATCCGCCAAAATCTACTTTGAGTTGGCTGAGATCCAGTGCTGTGGCAGACTGTGACTCCTCAGGGTACCTGGTCACAGATACCTGTCATTAGTGTCAAAGATATATCTCAACAAACTAACAAGCATGAGCAATCCCTGGCAATATTGTTTTCAAGCTCTTTCAGCTTCTGGAGCCTGAATGTCTTGTTGCTTTTCCTCCTCATTCAACTGGTCGTTCTGCCTCTGATAGTCCTACACTGCCTTCTTTCATCGTTCTGCACATCTTTTCCCTTGTGATCAGGCTTTCCACAGGTTCTGCAATTTAATCCATGTTTTATTTTATTTATTCTCTCACAGAACCTGGGTGACGCTGGCTGGTCAGCATTTATTTTCCAGCCCTAGTTGCTCTTGAGAAGCTGCCTTCGTGAACCACTGCAGCCTGTTGGTAGAGGGTATTTACAGGTTAGTTCCTTCTTCTGTGAACTCATGTGCTCATTGTTCCGAGCTGTGATCTCAGAGATTCCTTGACAAATCCCACACATATTTCTCTGCGCCTGGTACACGTTCCACTTTGCTGTTTCATTTCATTATCCCTGTTGTCTTTCCATTCATTTCATTGAAAGCTAGATGCCTGGGTACTCAAAACCTTTATTTGGCTACTCATGGCTTCATGAGCTTTGGCTGTTGTTTACAGCCTGTGGTATTATAAGCCTGTTCTTTCCAATCAAATTAATTTGTAGTTCTGGGTCTGCAAAATGAGCTGATTGGTCAGCCTTTTATCCATTTCTTTAAATTAGCATTTTCTGGCTGCATTAACAAATTTTAAAAATTGTCAACAGGTTCACCTACTTCTTGCCTCAGGCTTTAAAATTCAATATTGGTGGATTCAATTATTTGGTCAGAGATGTGTGCTGAACCTTTCATGTTTTTTGTCTCCGTTTTTACAGCTTTCAGCTATTGAGCAAATTTAATTCTGTCTCCTGTCCACAGAATAACATAGCTGATCTTTTCATCTTTGCCAGTGCTTGTTGGAAAGTTACTGATCAGTCTACGCTTTTGTTCAAAACTGCTAAATAGCTCAATGACATCTTCAGCTTCTCAATTCATTTTGAACTGTACCTGTGTATTCATTGTTGTGGCAGTAGCCATTTCATCTTTGCACAATTCACTCAGTTTTTACTCTCTCTCTCTCTGGCACTAATTTGGGTTGTGTTTTTTTCCTCAATCCAATTAAGCCTTAAATCTGTATAATCTGCTTCCAGAAGTTCAATAATCACACGTTTAGACTCAAAATGCTGGAGCTTCATTGATTGTCTTTCTTACAGCTCTCCGTGCGAGACTGCTGGGCTCTCATATTGCTGGTTGTGCCCAACAGCTGTACAGCAGTAACTGAGGCACCCAGGTGTACATCCCAATAACAATCGTTTTTAACACTTTACCAGTATTATGATAATACAACCAACACATCACCTTGCAGCACCGATCGCCATGTCCTTGCACTGGCAATCAAAGTCACCTTGAATTTCCTCATCTCTTACTTATTCCAAGCATCAAATGCAAACCTTCATGTATTGCAAAAACAGCTTGATGTCACTGCAGCTATCTTTGCCAAAGCTGGACAGAACATTAATTTAACAATAGACAACTTGCAAAGACTGAGGCCATTGGGATTTACTTCCATCACCAGATTATCTCAGATGCTGGTCAACACTGATTGCTCCCATCAAGACATCTAGTGATGAGCCAATGAGAATGTGAGGAGTTTTAATTCGTTCAAAAGTGAACTTGTCAGTCACCAGATTCAAAGTTTCTCTTTAAGTGCTCAGACTTTCCTGGCAGTAGCTGCTACAACATCTTCAACTCACTCAGAGATAGCAAGAACTGCCAATGCTGGAGTCAGAGATAACAGTGTGGGGCTGGAGAAACACAGCAGGCCAGGCAGCATCAGAGGAGCAGGAAAGTTGACATTTCTGTTTGGGACCTTTCTTCAGAAATGGGGGAGGGGGTTGAGAGCTCAGAAATAAATATAGAGAGGAGGGGTGGGGCTGGGGAAGGTAGGTGGAGTGGTGATAGGTAGAGTGGAGGTATGGAGTGATGGGGATTGATCAGTGAGGTGGGAGGAGCAGATGGATGGGAGAGAAGATGGACAGGTTGTGTCAGGACAAGGAGGCGGGGATGAGGGGGAAGGTTGGTCATGGGATGATGCTGGGAGTGGAGAGATTTTGAAACTGGTAAAGTCCACATTGAGAGCATTGGGTTGTAGGCTCCCAAGGTGGAATATGAGGTGCTGCTCCTCCAGTTTGTGGGTAACGTCATTGTGACTCTGGAAGAGGCCCAGGATGGACACGTCACCCAGTGAGTGGGAGGTTGAAATGGTTTGTGACAGGAAGGTGTTGTCATTTGTTGCAAACAGAGCACAGGTGCTCTGCAAAACGGTCTCCGAGCCTCCACTTGGTCTCACCAATGTTGAGGTTTGTGTGTGACCTCTGTGTGACTGTAAACGCTTCCCACATTTCTTCTGATGTACGCAGGGTACACCAAAGGGGATGGGGTGGGATGTTGGGTTTGGGTGGGGACCTCTTTGGAGAGTTGGTGCAGACTTTCTGGGCTGAATAGCCTCTTTATGCACTTAAGGATTCTTTGATTCTAAGCTCCGTTGGCTGTGTGGAGAGAAATCCCATCAATTAAGGCCTCCTTGTGAAAATCTGAACTGAACAGTGGCATCGAGTTTTCAGCACTCAACTTTAGGAAAGATGTGAAGGCATTGAGGGGATTAATGAATGGACTTAAAAGCATAAAATATTCACAAGAACTGTTTGAGAAATGTGGAACTTCAGTTATATAGCTTGGAGTAGTTGGCACTGTCTATCTTTGTGTAAAGAATGTGAAGAAATTTGATAGAGGTATTAAAAGTCACGAGTAGCCTGGGCAGCCTAAAAAGGGCGAAGTTGTTCTTATTAATAAATGGATCAAGAAATATTTTGTAAGTGGATCAAGAAACAAAAGGCAAAGATTTAAAGAAATTGGCAAAAGAGGCAAGACTTCTTTGTAACAAGCGGTGAAGGTCTGGAATGCACAGCCTGAGAGTGTGATGAAGGTAGGTTCTGTTAAGGGATACAGAAGCAAAATTGGACATTATTTGAAAAGGAAAAATATGCAAGGCTTTGGGGAAAAGGCAGTGGAGCAGCATTAGGTAAATTTCTCCTGAAGAGGGCCAAAACACACACAATGAGCTAAATGAACTCCTTTTGTATTGAAGCCAATCTACAAATCTTTGATTGTTTAACCAGGATCCCACAAGAGGAGAGTTTCTGACCCTAGTTCTAACTCTGAACCCACTTCCTGTTTCTAAGCTCTGTGGCAAATATTCAGCCCATCATTTCTCAAGTGTGGACAAGAGCCCCTTTTGTAAAAGAAAAGGTCTGTGTGAGGAGCTGCATGTTCTGTGAGACAATTCTTATCATACAAATCTTTCATTTTGAAATACTCCAGAACAAACATAAGAGACTGTTATAAAACATCATAACTCTATTTATTAGCTAAACCACACTGCAAAATCAGAACACATTTTCTTTCCAAAAAAACAGAACAATCCCTTTTGAGGCTCTAAATTTGTTCAACCATCCAAATGTTTGAAGCAAGAGACCAGATCTTTGCCAGAGAGTGGGTGCATCAGATCAAATTGTTTTATGTCCAGCAGAATCACATGTGAACTTATGTGTCCAACATAAGCACTATTTTTTTCTTTAGTAAACATTTCCACATTTATTGGAGAAGCTTTCTCAGTCGCTCCAAACAACATTAGACACATTGCTCCAAATTACACTCCTGTAATAAAAATCAGGACAAGCTTAGATCAGAAAAATTCAGACATACTCATTCCAAAAAAACAGACCCAACTTCATTAATATTGCTTGGTTAATGTTCCATTCAGTCTGGTCTGCTGCCTGTGTGACTTTACACTTTTCTCTCTCAGCTTCTGGAGTTGGTTATTGTGTTTATATGTTTCCCACCCCTAAAGGCATAGAAAAGGTTGTTCCCTGATTGGTCAAAACCCGTCAATGGGAGAGAAAGGGAGGAGTTTTTATTTCCACTCTTCCAGGCAATGATCTTCAAAATGTTGCAGCCAAGAACAGAGGAAAAATTTCTGTACACTCCAGACAAAGAGCAATGTTGTTGACTGTTAACTGCCCTCTGCCCTGGCCTAGCAAGCAACTCAGTTCAAGGGGAATTAGGAATGAACAATAATTGCTGGCCTTGTCAGTGACATTCACAAGTTATGAAGCAATAAAGAAGAAAAAGTACTCGCTCGAAGTGGCAAGGAGTCAACAATGGTTTCATAGTTAATATTGACTGAACTCAATCTCCAGACTGCTCATTCAACACCCCTGCCCTTGGAGATTTACTACTTTTTTCTTTCTTTATTGTTAAATTATATTTGTCACATTGATTTTATTGAAAACGGTAAAACAATCTGAGGTCGCATTCTAGTCTTCATTCTCCTATCACCAAATGTACTTGAAGTTAACTGGCAAGGTTAATGTGGAGTGCAAAAGTACCCATCTGCACCTTGGGTCAATCATCAATTGTAGATCAATCTTTCTAAGTGAATCTTTCCTGTCTGACTTAAAGGTTCCAAAAATGTACCATTGGCAGCTTAACTGGCCAGCGGCAACAAATTTCCAACCTTCCAGAAATAAAACAAAATGTAGGAAAGCATCAACCTCTAGATCTGCAACTAGGAGAGAAATACAAGAAGCAAAGCCAAATACCAAATAACGGATCTTTTGTATACTAGAAATAGTCAAAAAGCAAAAAGCAACATAGTGAGGATGGAAAGCAAGCACCTGAACGTGGGATTGGCACTCCAGTGACATTTTGTCACAGGTTCAACTACTTAAAAAGCATGAATCTTCACTTTATAGATCAACAGATAGCCGTTAAAGCATGACAGGTAATCAAACTTATAATAATTTTAGGAAATGAAGTATTATAAACAATCAGAGATAATAGGAATTGCCGATGCTGAAGTCTGAGATAACAAGGTGTAGAGCTGGATGAACACAGCAGGCCAAGCAGCATCAGAGGAGCAGGAAAGCTGATGTTTCGGGTCTGGACCCTTCTTCAGAAAAAAACAATCAGTTTTAGAATATCAGTTTTTGGTCCAAGTTAATTTCAGGATACAATGGCTTCAGTTTATATCATGCTGCCAACAGCTGGCTGAATATAACAAACAATTTGAAGGCAGAGTTGAAACAAATTGTATGATGTAATTTTCCCAAACCTCACTTAACTAAAAGGCTAATGGAACTGGTCATTGATAGGTATAGAGGTGCTACTGGACTAACTTAAAAACCATACCAACAATGCATTGTTAGGACAAGGCCACAGGAAGTATATTATCAAGCTGGAGAGTGTTCAGAAGAGATTTACCAGGATGTTGCTGGGTATGGAAGGTTTGAGTTATAAGCAAAAGCTGGTTAGGCTGGGACTTTTCTCACTAGAGCGTAGGAGGTTGAGAGGTGACCTGATAGAAGTTTATAAAATAATGAGAGGTATAGATAGAGTTTATAATATAATTTCCCAAAAATGGGGAATTTCAGGACTAGGGGGCACATTTTTAAGGCGAGAGGAGAAAGATTTTAAAAAGATGTTAAGAGGCAAATTCATTAAACAGAGGGTTGTTGGCGTGTGGAATGTACTTCCTGATGAAGTGATGGATGCGGTTACAATTTCACATTTAAAAGACATTTGAATGGATATAAATATAGGAAAGGTTTAGAGGGCTATAAGCCAGGAGCAGGCAGGTGGGACTAGTTTAGTTTGGGATTGTGTTCCATATGGACTGGTTGGACTGAAGGGTCTGTTTCCCTGCTGTATTACTCTATAACTCTATGACTCTATAATTGGAGCATGGCAGCAACACCCACAGGTGCAATAACCGTGATATGTTTCATTCACCAAAACAGTGTTTAGTATTTTGTGATGTGTGCAAGCTATGTTTTACAAAAGGATAAATTAGAAGTCCAAATGCTTAAAAAAATCCTAAGTGGAATATAATTTTCCACAACAGCATGTAGAGAACAGGCAACCAAGGAACAATGTCACCGATGTTTCCAAATTCCTATCTAGGCCATGTAAGTGTGTCAATGAAATCCAAGAGGATAACTGCAATGTTACAGCATAAAAATCCCAGTTAGAGAGTACATGTGACCAATTTGGAATACCACATGGGTGTAGTCAGAAAGGTTAAAGCCACTACCTTTAACGAAGTTAGCTACCTCAAAAGGAATGGACAGTATGCACTATATGCCAAGATTGACACTGGTGCAAATGAAAATGTTATCCCTTTGCACATATTTGTCAGATGTACTCAGGAAACAGGCCAACCATGGTGCTAGTATATGAAAGCTAACTGTTTACAACTGGTCTGACATGTCATGCATTATCTGTCTTTGTGTCAATACATCTCCTTGGATGGATAACTGAAACATTTTACATCATTGAAACTGCTGGACCAGCTATTATTGGTCCACCAGCATGCGTGGATCTACATATTCCTACAATCCACGAGGTAACCAAAATGTCAATCCCAACACCAAATATTCCAGACTACAACATCAAAGCTATCCGTAAAATGACTAGACTCTATCCAAACCAGTTTGATTTGTTTGATAACTTTAAGGTGGTGCAGAATTGCATCTGAAAGATTTTCCTTTATTGATCAATAGGATGAGTATGTCACTGGCTAGGGCCAGCATTTATTGCCTGTCCCTAATTGCCCAGACAGCAGTAAAGAGCCAATCACATTGTTGTGGGTCTGGAATCACATGTAAGCTGGACCAGATAAAGATGGCAGACTCTCTCCCTAAAGGGCATTAAAGGATCAGACGGGGATTACCTATAATCAACAATGGATTCATGATCATCATTAGACTCATAATTCCATATTTTTTATGGAAGTCAACTTCCACCGCCTGCCACAGCAAAATTTGAACCCACATCCCCAGGACATGACCTGGGTCTCTGGATTAATAGTCTAGAGATAATATCATTAGACCATCACCTCTCCTTAAAGATGTACATCTAGCATTGAAACTGCATCTCCCTTTATAAATCCAATATTCACATTCAATTCATACAATTCCTTTATCTGTCCTTTTTTGAAAGATGGCACTCTAGTGGATGTTTATATCCAAAGCGACTGCACTAAAATGATATCCATACAATATTCCTCCCCTTGAAGAGCTTATTTCAAGTTTTCAAACTTGATGCCAGCAACGAATGTTGATTCATACATATTTCCCCAAAGTTTCAGGAACTGATAACTTCTGGAACTCCTTTCAATACGTACCATTTTCTCAGTTTAACATTTGAATGATCTATTAATTAGAATATTTTCCAACAACATATGGATTATCTCAGGGAGAATCTACTAGGTTGTATTTGTTTCACAGATGACATTACAGTTCTCTGGAAAAGTAAAGATGAGCAATAGAAAAACCTTTGTGACTTCAGGGCAGCAGCAAGATAACACAGGTTCATTTCCAAAAGCAAAAAAAATCTCAAAATGAAACAAATCAACTGCTTTGGATCAATCTACTCTTTAAATGGTATTATGCCTGATCCTACCAAAATAAAAGATCCGAGGAAGGGTCACCGGACCTGAAACGTTAACTCTGAATTTCTCTTCACGAATGCTGCCAGACCTGCTGAGCTTTTGCTGCAACTTCTGTTTTTATTGCAAGCGAAAGATTACAATACAAAGGTAATTTATAAAGGTTTGTGTTGCTTCAATATTGTTTCCCAATATGTTCCGAATTTTGGTGTCAAAGTATCTCTTCTTTGAGATTTTCTTTGTAAAGAGATACTGTATATATGACATAGATATCACTAACATATTCTACAAATGTCTTAAAAATGCTTTATCTTCCAGCAAGCCTATTCTTCAATATTATGCTATGTCCAAACTTACCATGTTGAATCTATATGCATTAGAAAGGTCTCAGAGCTTAAAAATTACAGGATGACAAACACATTGCATTTGGTTCTCAGATCCTGCTAACAACAAAGGACTCTATTCCAACATAGAAAGCAAAACTCTCAATTTAGATTCAGAATACAAAAGTTCCATATGTTACTACCTGGCAAGCATATCGTTGTTCCTAATGACGCTAAACTGTTGGAAGTGATCTGTTGAAAATATCTCACAAGTGCACCTTCACGACTACAACATCTCCTTGTGAAGATCCGAGGGTTTCAATTAGAAATTACACATAAACCAGACTCACAGATGCCAATAATGGATATGCCTGATTCTCTCAGCACACTGCCAAATCCAGCTAACAGCAAGGGTGTTCCTCTATACTAACAAGTAGATCTTCCCCAATCTATGTTTGAAATTAGTCTCCAAATTGATCCTATTTATTCTGGTCAATTTTGTTATTTTATGATGCTGAGTCTGGCATCATGGAGCCCTTGCAAAACTGGAATCAATGAGTATCGGAGACCGAACTCATCTCTGGTCGGAGACATACCTGACACATTGGAAGATAGTTGTGGTTGTTGGAGGTCAGTCATCTCAGCTCTAGAACATCTCTGCAGGAGCTCCTCAGGGTGGTGTCCTCAGCCCAACCATCTTCAACTGCTTCATCAATAACCTGCTCTCCATCGTAAAGTGAGAAGCTGATGATTGCACTATGTTCGAAACCATTTGAGATCCTCAGATACTGAAGCAGTCCATGTTCACTGCCACAAGATCTGACACTATCTAGGCTTGGGCTGACTAGTTGCAAGTAGCATTTGCACTACACAAGTACCAGGCAATGACCATTGCCAATAAGGGGCAAATCTGACTGTCGTCCCTTGACAGTCGATGGTGTTACTGTCATTGAATCCTCCACCACCCTGGGGTTTACCATTGACCAGAAATTCAACTGGATTCACCACATGAACACAATGCCTAGAATTAGATGAGCACAGGTACTTTGGAGGTTTGCAGGGAAGAAAGAGGTTGTAGAGTGAGGGAGGGATAAAATCATGGAGGGATTTTAAGTCAAAGATAGGAATTTTAAAATTGAGGTGTTGCTTAACCAGAGCCAATGCAGGTCAACAAACGTGGGGATAATGGGTGAATCAGACCTGCAAATACTTGAACAGGGCTTTGGATACATTATGTTTTTGGAAGTTATAATGTTGGGAGGCCAATCAACAATGAATTGGAATAGCCAAAGCTAGAGATAACTAAGTTATGAATCAATGCTGTTCCAGCAGAGATGAGTTGATGCAGGGGTGGAACAGAGTGATCTCACAGATGTGGAAATCGGCATTCTAAATAATTGTGAAGATATATGGTTGAAGCCTTGTCGAACTGTTTCTTTCCCATGATAATTATGTGGCTATACCACCAGTGAACACAAGCACCATGATTTTAATCAAAACGTAAAAATAAGTATCAGCCTTTCAGCATATTATAAATCATTCATTTTGAGGTGCCAAAAATGATTTGACCATGAGTAAAGGCAAAACATTTTTATTATCAATAAATTAAGAATATATAAATGTGACAATCTTTATTAGTTGTACAATTATTGTAATGTTATCTGCACCCCTTCTTTGTTATTAATGGCACCATATAAAAATTGACTAGGAGTTACCCTTACTCCTGTCATTCTGCAATGGTGTTCATTGCCATAGATTTTTAATTACAATCATGGTAGTCAAATCTCAATTGCTTTGGACTGTATTTTATGGGATGAACCTTCCAGGAGATTTATAATGTACATTATCGCCTGGAAAATATTATAGTCGAAATGTTCAACCTTCATTACATTGCTTTTGCCTGCAGAAAAAAAAAACAAATATATGTGTGTGTTTATGGCTATGTGCATGCAAGTTACCTGAATGTGGGACCAAATATTGTATTTTACACCCAGTGGTGCAAACACAACATAAGGATAAAATACACATCCTTCAGGCAGGTTAAATGACTATTACCAAACTTGATGGCAAGCAACTGTTCCTTTCATTGTCTGCAGAATCCCAGCTGGCATTCTTAAGGTTTCTTATATCAGGAAGGACACCTTTTATGTTCATAAATTCCAGTTTGTTTAGCCTGGTAATTAAATGCCTTTTCTTCTAACACTATTTTTCAATAGTCTCAACATTGAGGTAGTTTGGGCCTTCCATAAAGCTAAAGGTGTCATTATTTGTATGTTCTTCACATGGGTCTTTTATATTCAATCTGAACGAATGATGCACATTTTAGCCTATCATTGTGTTGGAACATGGATTAACATTAATCTGCCTTCTTTTAGGAAAATAGGTACAGAACAAATTAACCACTCGAGTCTGTTCGAACATTCAATGAAAATTATAGCTGATATGTAACCGAACACCATATATCTGCCTTTGATACTTTTGAATAACACCAATCTATCAACTCAACTATAAAATTAACAGTTGATCAATTGTCATTGTGGAAGAGAATTCTAAATTCCTACTACCCTTTCAATAAAAAGGTGATTCTTAATTTTGTTTCTGAAATGGCTCCAAACATTTAGCTATATCCCTAGTTCTATGTTCCCCAAACAGTGGAAATAGTTTATCCTGGTCTACATTATCTGTTCCCTTCAGCATCTGAAAAACATCAATAAAATCACCATCTAACGTTTTTAATTCCATGAAATGTGACTGTAGTTTGTGTAATTATTCCTCCTATATCAACCTTTGACATCCAAATATCATTCTAGTAAATCTACATTATTTTTCCACCTAGCCAGTACAAATTCACAAAGGTAAGGGCCCCAGACCTGCTCACAGTACTCCAAATGTGATGAGGAATTTATGTAACATGACTTTGAGTTATCGCTGTTCTTGTATTGTCACTGCTTCAGAATCCACAATGACTGTACCAACACCAAATGGATTGCAAGAGGATTCAGTAGCTCACTATCATCATCTCAAGGTTAATTAGACATGAGCAAAAACAAAACCATTGGCATTCCCAGTGGTGCTCATGTCTCATGGAGTTATTTTTAAACATCATACTTGTTTTTACACTGTGAGGGAGTACCTATGAAGCCGTGTGGATTGTTCTCTCTTCAATGACATTATTTTCTCCGCTACAATTATCTTGTTGACAAGAATTTTGTGGAGACACGATTGCTGATTCAAGAAAGCTTCCTTGGACTGGTTGGCTTGCTGATCTCTTCCCACCACTGTAAATACTGAAGAATTGTAATTATTCAACATTTTTGCCATTCATTAGTTTATTTGCCAACATGACCATTATCAATTTTCAAGAAGTATGCATTACTACTCATTATCCTCTTTTCTTGTAGTGTAATTTTATAACTCTTCAATGTTGATTTTGACGTCCCTTGTGACCTTCTTTTCATATTGGCTTTGGTAAATGTTATTATCTGCTTTCTCATTTTTTGCTGCTCTTTGTGCCCTTATTAATTACCAAAATTGGCGTTTTTAATGTATGAATGCTTTTTCCTTTAGTTATATGTTCTCTTACTCTTCAGTTATTTATGGCTGTTGTTTTTTGACAAGTATATGTTTTGCTTTTTAGCAATGTAAACTACCTTCATATCAGATCAAATTCTTTCTTATGAACTCCTGCCTCTGGTCTTCCATTAATTTGCTCATTAACAAATTTCCCCAATTTTCTTTGCAGTACCTGCCTCATCTGATCATTCATACCTAAATATGAATTCTTGGATCTAAATCTGTCTTATTATATTAATTATAACCCTATCATTCTTTGATTTTGAAATTCAGGATTCAGTTGCAGAAAATATTCAAAACCTTGATATCATCTGAATTTGGCTCATGTATACTCGGGATTGATAATGGTTACACAACATTACACAATTTGTTGAAGGAAAGTTCCGTAAGATTTTTATAAAGAGGGCACTCCAACCTAGCCCTTTCTTTAACCTGCTTGGATGCTGACAAATTAACATAGAATGTGTTTACATGCTCATATTCTTTGTAGAGAGCATTACATTTTATTATGTATCAAGCAGACATGCACATTTCCTGAGAATGTGGTACAGGAATATGGGAACATTAGTTGCCATTTCCACTATCTCGAACAGGATGCTACCACCAGACAGATTCCCTTCCCCTACTTTGTCAGTCTTCCATAACAACATTCCCTCAGGGACACACTGGTTCATTCCCAACAATCCCACAGCCCCACAGTCCCTTTCCCTTCAATTGCAGAAAATGTAACACCTACCCATTTACTTTCTCCCTCCTCAGTATACAAGACCCCAAACACATCTTCCAGGTGAAGCAGCACTTTACCTGCACTTCACTCAATGTAGTCTACTACATTTGATGCTCACATTGTGATCTCCTCTACATTGGAAAAACGAAGGACAGACTTGGGTGACCACCTCACAGAACACCTATGTTCTGTCTGCAAAAAAGACCCTGAGCTGGGTAATATCCGAAACGTTGAGTGCTCCTTTCCTCAAGATGCTGCCTGGCCTGTTGTGTTCTTTCAGCCTCCTGTTTGTCTATCTTGGATTCGAGCATCTGCAGTTATTTTTTGTCTCTACCTGAGCTTCCAGTTGTTTGCCACTTCAATACACTTCAATACACTTCCCTATGCCCCAGCCAATATCTCTGTCCGAGGCTTGCTGCAGTACTCCAGTGAAGCTCAGTGCAAGCTGGAAGAATAGCACCTCATTTTCTGGTTTGGAACCCTGCAGCCTTCTGGACTTAATATCGAGTTCAACAATTTTAGAGCTTGAGCACCTTTCCCATGCTTTCCCCCATCCCCTCACATGAGGCCTTGTCATCACTTGGACAGGTACCACACACTGCCCGTGGTCAGCTAATAATAGTCCCTATTAGCAGCTATTCATTTTGTCAGGCTACATTTAACCGTCCTTGTCTGTCGTACTCTTTTTCTCTCTCCTTGGACTGTATCTTCACCTATCATTTACTCTACCCCTTCCCCACATCTGACCTTCTGTGTAAAAACCATCCTTTTCCTAGCTATGAGTTCTGACGTTCTGAAGAAGGGTCATTCGACCTGAAATATCAACTCTGATTTCTCTCCGCAGATGCTGCCAGACCTGCTGAGATTTTCCAGCAATTATTATTTTGGTGCAGGATATATGCTGGTATAATGCAACTGTGCCTTGTCATAATAGAATATTTTATAGCCTAATTTTCTCTTTTTTGGACAGGTATTAACTTCTTTAGCTTATATGACAAAACTGAAAATATGTTTATATTCTTTTGACTAGAGTCAAGTTACTTCAAATATTTTTCTGACAGTTTTTGATGTACACTGTTGCCATTCTGACTTTGCATTTACAGACTGCAATTTGTTTGTGGAAATGTTGAAATGGTTGGTTGAAAAATAATTGGTCAAGCCATTATGGGAATTGGTTTTCAAGTTGTGAGTGTAAGATAAATAGCGCATTGTTCCTTAATATGACAGGACACATGGCCTAATCACCTGGTTAGACAATGTTACCGACACGAACCATGACGGCATAATTCCAATAGAAAATCGGTTTTGCAGGATGAGCCGATCAAAAATAATGTTTTTACACGAATTAAGAGTTGACTTTGTCCAATAAATAATTAGATTGTTAAATAATTGTTCAGTTGTTCTATATTTGATAATGTGAATCTGTTTACAATTGATGCTCACTGTGTTTGATTGGTTACGTTTTGATGTGGACTCAGGGAAAAGTAAACAAACCAGAGAAAGAGCTAGAAGCGAGCACTGAAGCATGGAATAAACTTTATAAAGTATTGCATAAAAATCCCGTAAATAATATTCCTCTAGTACATGGAAACTAACATAATGTCTATATAATTATTAATGATATATATTTTATATGTAAATAACTTCTGGCACCAGGTGCAAGCATTAAGTGAAACCCTCTGTCAGGAATGTACTGGGAGCACTACCCCAATCGATCCAAGTATCGGAACTGATTAGTAGCTTAACTGCAGCATTATAATGGCCCTGATTGAAGAACGGCCTGTTTTGTATTGAAGCGTGACATGATTAAGACGGTGTATGATAGAGTCCACAGCCATGGTTATAGAGGTTGCCCTTGTCTCTGAGCATCTGTCCTCGTAAGGCATTTGATCCTGGAAAACTGAGAGGGAGATGATGATTATCAATGACATCCCAGTGACCTGTATCCTCCAAAGTTCCATTATCTCTAACCAATTATCATCCCCTTTGCATCCCTCCAGGCTGCTTCCAATCTCATCAAATGACTGTCCAAACATGCCCACTACAGAGTGACCCACACCCCATAACTTCCTTTACTTTTGGTGAACAGACCACCAGAACTGACTGTGACCCATCCCTCTGACTGTCTTGAAAGGACAGTCCCAAATGATGCATGAACAGACGCCTGACTGCGCAGCTCACGAGTGATTTAGCACAAATCTCCAACTAATTGTACTGGACCTGCCGACTGACTGTGGCCTACTGTCTGAATTGTATTCCTATGGAAGCCTCCACCCTGAACACCCTAAATGGCTAACTGATTGGGTCCACGCTGTTGGACTGAGTTCAGACAATGCACTACTCTGACTGTGACGATGTCCCATGACTAACAGCAGTCTCTATGGACTTGACTGAGGACTTTAGTCTTTAAGACATAGACTTTGAAGCACATGGAGCGCATAAATTGATACATGGTGTAAGTGTGTCATTGACACAGCGCAGCAACCTGTCTGCCACCTTGACTGATTGCTGACAAACATGACAAGCTGCCTGCTTTGTGTCTGGGGGTAAAAGTTAAGGCAAAGCAGAAGTACTGTGAGCTTATGAATTCTAAATAAGGCAGCAATGCAAGGCAGAGATGCTGTGAACATCCAAGTAGGCGCAAAGTAAGTGAACAACAAGGGAGCAAGCTGAGAGCCCTGAGACACATTCTACATCAGTTCATGAGATGAGTGCCAGACACTGTGCATAATGTGGCCTGGCAGAAGCATTGCAACATAAGTCATCAGCGAACTCTAAAGTGCAGTACTGAAGTTGTAAACTGTATTGTTAGTGGATCTGACATGTACTAGGAAGAAGGAGTGAGGGTAGTTCTTGTCCGAAGTCAGGGTCCAAATATGAAGGGAGTGAGGAGCATACCCTGAGATGTTAGGGCATTCTGACCAAAATACACCCCCCTAGACAGCAGCAGTGAGTCGTAGTCACTAGGTACTGTCTCAGACTTCCACGTCAGAAATCATCACTGTCTAGTTTCTCTCCACTGCCTGACAAAATAGCTACTTACATATAAATGAGGTGATGTAAGATAATAATGAGATGTTAATGCATGCAAATAGGTCTCTCACTGCCACCTAGGTGGATTCCCATCTTGCCATGAAAGCCATGGGTTGAAAATTGGGCCTTTTCTCCTCAACATTGAGAATCACATTTGTCCATTATCACTATATCTTCTTAACTAACTCACCATTGCCCCTGCCAATTGAGTGCTGGGGATAATGCACTCCTTGTTTCAAATCTGAACTGACTGAAATTGAAATTGCCCACATATTTGCTAAAGGAAGCCATAATTAATAGTTTCAATAAGTTTTTAGTGCAGGCAGCAGCACATGCTGGGAAATGCTCTTTTAAATTAATGTGAGCCTTTGCTCCATGCATCAGAATTTAAGCAATGCTATGGTGTCTTTCCTTTCGAGTTCAACTATTAAATCTTGATCATTTTCTATGGAAAAGTTGTTTAGATATACGAACCACTGGTTTTTACTTCAACATCGACCTAACTATCCAGAGATCACTGGTTGGTTGGGTTTGAATTTATCAAATTGGCTTAAAATTGACAAGTAGGCAATTGAAAATGGAATACTGCAGCTTACAATATCACACACTTAACTGCAACATTTAAAACCTGTCATACATTCAACATTGTGCCGAGAAAAAAAGCTACATTCACTGCAGGTGATTAATTTAGAACAACCTGAATTGCACAGGTTCAACTAATGACAGTCAAATGTGGAAAAGCTTCCTGTAGCCTGATCCCCTATAAATCAACTGATTTCTTTCTACATACAAGACAGGTTGCTCTCTCAACCCAGACACATTTATTAAATCTTAATGTGATGAAGGATGTTTCACATTAGCACTTTTGCTGTTTTCATAATTTTACGATAGCTTTTGAATACACTCAGGAGGTGAATATTTCATAAGGCTAACCTTGACATTCAGAATGGATTTGTCTCTGTACAAAGTGTATATGACAAGCTACAAAGGCTTTAATTAAAATTGCCTTTTATAATCTGAGGCACCTTACTTTAAGAATCCAACTGATACCTGGAAAGGTCAGGAAGTACATTTAGCTACTGATAAGAATCAGATAAATCTTCTGTAGATACACATTGAGCAGAACTTCCATTGACTGTTATATTATTGAATTGGGTCTGTCAGGAAAGGAAGGAATCTGCTCATCATGGGTAACAGCTGGCAAAGCCTCAAAACATACCCTTTACCTGCTGCATAAAACCATTTTGAAACCAATTTGACCGAAATAACAACTTTCCTGCTCCTCTGATGCTGCCTGGCCTGCTGTGTACCTCCAGCTCCACACTGTGTTATCTCTGACTCCAGCTTCTGCAGTTCTTACTATCTCGGGCAATGTGTTCAGGTTGCCTCTGTTCAATATGAACAATTCCGTTGAGAAAGGGGAAGCATGAAGAATAATGGAAGTGAGGCATTAATTGGCTGTGAGAGACAATGGCATTGCAATAAAGTAAATCAAAGTTTAGGAGATCTTAACACCTGTATGTCAAAATGTTTTGTATTGGTACCCATTCCTGCATCTGAAGAAGGGTCTAGGCCCAAAATCTCAGCTTTCCTGCTCCTATGAAGCTGCTTGGCCTGCTGTGTTCATCGAGCTCTACACCTTGTTATCTCTGGCTTGCCTGTAATGTTGGAATGACACATCAAAAGAGATTCATAGGATTATCCTTGGGCAATAGTAGCTGTGAAATGAGATGCATTCACTGACAAAACAGTTCTGATAAAATGATGAATCAAAATCTAAACCAACGGAAAACAAGAGAAGCTTTTATCTCTTGAATGGCTGTGAAGCACAAAAGGAAATTGAGTTCTGGAAACTTAATCAAATCTTCAGTGTTCAAATTCAAATTTGCAGCACACACACACACACACACATTTTAGCAGTTGTGTGTATCTCGGTCCACAGAAAGAGAGAGACAGACAGAAATAAACATGACACTACCTTGCTCATAGAGCATTCAATGCAGTCACTTGCTTCTTGAGTCTGAAATATATCAAATATATTCATAGCTTGATTATAGGTTCTCTGCTCTTCAGAAAGCAAGTACTAATATTTCAAAGACACTTTTCCATCATCTTGTTACCAAAATATATTATTAAAAATGTGCAATTAAATTTCAATTACGCCCAGGAATTGTGAATGGGAACAAAAATCAGTATATTCATTGAGAAGAATTCAATATTAAATTTGGAGTCTCCAAAAATCACTTTTGATGCTGTAATATGAAGGACATGCTACAATATAGAAGCAGGGATACATTCAATAATTTATCAATAAGGGAAAGGTTCGAAGCAGATTTTTGAAAAACTCAAATAATTTGTGATCAAGAGTAATATTCCTGAATTAGGAGAATGTCACAGTTGCACTGAGAGACGATTTCTTGGACAGCTGATCCAGCAAGGCCATTTGAATAGAACTCTTGAATAAGAATGGTGCAGTCATGATAATGGGGTTATACTATAGGCCTGCCAATGGCCAGTGGGAAGTAAAGGAACAAGTATGTAGGCAGATCATGGAAAAATGTAAAAAAGGTTGTTGTTTTGGATGATTTTAACTTCCCCAGCATTGACTGGAACTCCATTAGTGCTAGATGCTTGGATGGGGCAGAATTTGTTGGTGCATCCTAGAGAGTTTCTTGAAACAATGTTTAGATAGTCCAACTAGGGAAGGAGCCATACTACATGTTGTATTGAAGAATGAACCTGGCCAGATGATCTAAGTTTTAGTGAGGCAGCATTTGGGAACAGTGACTTGGTAAGTTTTGAGACAGTGAAAGATTTGGATAAGACTCGGGTGAAAGTGCTAAACTGGGGGAAGAGTATTTACAACAGCATTAGGCAGGCACAGAAAAATTAGATTAGGGCAGCTGTTTGAGGGTTAATTCTCATCTGACCTGTGGGAGTCTTTTAAAGATCAGTTGATCAGAGGTCAGAATCAGTATGCTCCTGTGACAATGAAAGATATGGATTGTAAGGTTCGGGAACCTTGGATGACATTAGATATCGAAAGTTTAGTCAAGAAGGAAAAGGAAGCATATGTAAGATTTAAGGAACTGAAATCCGGCAAGGTTCTTGAGGAATATAAAGGAAGTGGAAAAAAAAGGACTTCAACAAGGAAATAGGAGGGCTAAAAGTGACATCAAATGTCCTTGGCAAGTAGAATTAAGGAAAATCTAAAGCTTTTTATACATATATTTGGATCAAGAGTGTGGCTAGGGACAGATTAGGTCCACTGAAGGACAAAAAGGGGAATTTATGCGTAGAGTCAGAGGAAGTAGGTGCGGTTCTTAATGAGTATTTCGCATTCACCCATTTCATATTCACCAAAGAGAAGGAGACGGAAGATGACAAGATTATGGAGAAGTATGTTGACATTCTAGAGCATGTTAAGGAGGAGATGTTGGATGTCTTGAAAAGCATTAAGTCAGAAAAGTCCTGGGGCCTGATGGCATCGATTCCAGGTGAGGTGGGGTGACCAAGTGGCATCAAGGACTGGCAAAACTGGAATCAACGGGAATCATTGGTCGACTCCGCCGGCAGGAGTCATACCTGGCACACAGGAAGATGGTCGTGGTTGATGGACGTCAGTTGTCTCAGCCCCAAGATGTCTCTGCAGGAGTTCGTCAGGGTAGTGCCCTAGACCCAACCATCTTCAGCTGCTTCATCAATGACCCTCCCTCCATCAAAAAGTCAGAAGTAGGGATGTTCGCCAATGATTGCACAATGTTCAGCACCATTTGTGACTCCTCAGTTACTGAAGCAGTCAGTGTTCAAATGCCGCAAGATTTGGACAATATCCAGGCATGGGCTGATAAGTGGTAAGTAACAATTGCACCACACAAATGCCAGGCTGTAAGAGATAATTTAACTGCCACCCCTTGATATTTAGTGGTGTTACCATCACTGAATCCCCCACTATCAACATCCTGCAAATGTACCAATATCCTGGGGGGGAAATTTGCTAATGCTCTTCGGGAGGGTTTAAACTAATTCAGCAGGGGGATGGGA
Organism: Ginglymostoma cirratum; assembly: GCA_024137785.1. Classification (NCBI taxonomy): domain Eukaryota; kingdom Metazoa; phylum Chordata; class Chondrichthyes; order Orectolobiformes; family Ginglymostomatidae; genus Ginglymostoma; species Ginglymostoma cirratum. Next base: position 74,571,669 of record JAHRHZ010000144.1, read on the forward strand.
ACCTGAATTATAGTTCCAATGTACAGGAGGTTGAGAGTAGTGAGGTCATGAATAAGGTTTCAAGGTTGCAGGAGTGTACCAGCAGGCAGGAAGGAGGCTTGAAGTGTGTCTACTTCAACACCAGGAGCATCTGGAATAAGGTGGGTGAACTTGCAGCATGGGTTGGTACCTGGGACTTCGATGCTGTGGCCATTTTGGAGACATGGATAGAGCAGGGACAGGAATGGTTGTGGCAGGTTCCGGGGTTTAGATGTTTCAGTAAGATCAGGGAAGGTGGTAACAGAGGGGGAGGTGTGACATTGTTTGTCAAAGACAGTATTACGGTGGCAGAAAGGACGTTTGATGAGGACTCGTCTACTGAGGTAGTATGGGCTGAGGTTAGAAACACGAAAGGAGAGGTCACCTGTTGGGAGTTTTCTATAGGCCTCTGAAAAGTTCCAGAGATGTAGAGGAAACTGAATTGAGAAGGAACCTCTTCACCCAGAGGGTTGTTAATCTATGATTTACTTGCCCAGTGAAGTAGTTGAAACTACTTCAGTAAACGTTTTTAAAGCGAAGGTAGATTTTTTTTGAACAATAAAGGAATTAAGGGATACAGTGAGAGCACGGATAAGTGGATCTGGGTCCCCAAAAAGATCAGCCATGATCTTATTGAATGGCGGAGCAGGCTCGAAGGGCCGGATGGTCTACTCCCGCTCCTAGTTCTTATGTTCTTATGAAAGGATTGCAAAGATGATTCTGGATAGGAGCAAAAGTAACAGGGTAGTTGTTATGGGGGTCTTTAACTTTCCAAATATTGACCGGAAACGCTATAGTTCGAGTTTTTTAGATGGGTTAGTTTTTGTCCAATGAGTGCAGGAGGGTTTCCTGACGCAGTATGTAGATAGGCCAACAAGAGGCAAGGCCATATTGGATTTGGTACTGGGTAATGAACCAGGCCAGGTGTTAGATTTGGAGGTAGGTGAGCACTTTGGTGATAGTGACCGCAATTTGGTTACATTTACTTTAAAGGCATTGTGTGTCAACTCACAGCAGGTGGACTGCAGCAGTTCAAGAAGGCTGCTCACCACCACCTCCGCAAGGGCAATTAGGGATGGCAATAACTGCTGGTCGGCCAGCGGCGCCCACATCCCACAAATGGTTTAAAAAGTAATACTGAGGGAGCATGAGAGGAGGTCGCTGGAGCCTTGACAGAGATCTTTGTATGGGGCTGGATGAACACAGCAGGTCAAGCAGCATCATAGGAGCAGGAAAACTTGACATTTCGGGCCTAAACCCTTCATCAGAAAAAGGTTTAGGCCCGAAACGTCAAGTTTTCCTGCTCCTATGATGCTGCTTGACCTGCTGTGTTCATCCAGCCCCATGCTTGTTATCTCGGATTCTCCAGCATCTGCAGTACCTTTTATCTCAGAGATCTTTGTATGCTTGTTGGCCACAGGTGAACTCCCAGAAGACTGGAAAAAAGCTAATATTGTGCTTTGTTCAAGAAGGGCAATGGGGATAATTCAGGAAATTACAGGCCAGTGAGCCTGGGTAGGGAAATTATTGGAGAAGATCCTCAGGGACAGAATTGACTCACATTTGGAGAAGAATAGACTTACTAGGGATTGTCAGCATTGTTTTATGCAGTCAATGTCTTGTCTGACAAATTTGATTGAGTTTTTTTGCGGAAGTGACAAAGATGATTATTAAGTGTAGACAGTGATTCTGGCCCACGTGGACTTTGTGAGATTATTTGACAAAGTCCCCCACTTTGGGCTGGTCCAGAGGATTGTCACATGGGAGACACATTTAAATGGAAACAAAATTGACTTGGTCATAGATGACAGAGGGTAATTATTGAAGGGTCATTTTTTGATTGGAGGTCCATGACCAGTGATGTTCTGCAAGGATCAGTGCAGGGACCTCTGTGATTTGCAATATATGTAAATAATGTGAATGGAAATATAAGTGGTCTTATTATTTGGAAGGTGCTACCTACAAGATCTGTCTGAAGATCTTTGGTGAATTTCTGCAGTGCATCTTGTAAATAATACATACTGCTGCTACTGACCATCGGCGGTGGAGGAAGTGGATGCTTGTGGATTAAATTTGCAAACAACATAAAAGTTGGTGGAATTGTGGATAGTGAGCAAGGGTGTCAAAGCATACGGTAGGATATAGGTTAACAGTAAAGTTGACAGAAAAATGGCAGGTGGAGTTCAGTCCCAATGTATGTGAAGTGATATATTTTGGGAGTTCAAATGCAAGAGAAAACACAGTAAATTGTAGCACCATTAGGAATATTGATATACAAAGGGATTTGATGCAATTCCAATTCTCCCTGAAAATGGCAACACAAGAAGATAAGGTGGTAAAGAGCCACACTGCATGCCTTGCTTTCACTGATCGAGGCATTGAGCATAAATGTTGGGAAGCCATGTTGCAGCTATGTAAGACTTCAGTTAAGTCATATTTGGATTTTTATGTATGATTCTGGTCACCACACATACGATGGATGTGGAGGTTTTGGAGACGGTGCAAAATAATTTATCAAGATGTTGCCTGGACTGCAGTGCATGAGCTGTAAGGAGAGTTTGGACAAACTTGGACTGTTTTTTTCTAGAACATCAGAGACTGAGGGGTACCCTGGTAAAGTAAGTAAAATTATGAGACACATGGTCAGGGTGGATAGTCAGAATCTTTGTCACAGGGTGGAAATGTGAAATACCAGGGAGCATTGGTTTGAAGTAAACGGGAGAAAGTTTGAAGGAGATGTGTGAGGCAAGTTATCATCGTGATTGGTGCAAACATGTTGAGCTGAAGGGCCTGTTCCTGTGCCATACACTGCTATGTTCTATATTCTATGTTCTGTATTCTAAGCCTGGCCTCCGCCTTAAATCATAATTGTGCAGTCTAGGTGCTGCAACAAGAATAGAAAAACACCAGCAGCAAAATATTATGCGCGGCTGAAATTTGAGACAAAGAGAAGTGCTATAATAGATTGACAAAAAGTCATATGACCACTTTGAAAAAGTCAGAAGATAACTTTGCCCCTATTAAACACTTTTGCTAAACTAAAAGCAGTGGGGACTAGTAAATAAAATGGTAAAAATAAAAAAAAAGAAACCCAAGGTGCCAGCATACGTCTGCAGGCAACTGGCAGAGTAGCCAACAACCAACCTTCTGTTTAATAACTGCTGAAATTGAGGTAGTGCTGCATGAAGCCTTTGCAAGGAGGGTTGCCATCTGTGCCACTCCACAGCACTCTCGCCAAAAGTCAGCATTACAACATGATTCTGAGCAGGTAGAGCCAAGTTTCAGTCCACAGCTAACTGTTTGTAACTGCTTGTGGATGTGCCAACTCCATACTGCACCATAGTTTCAGCTGTCTTTGCAGTAGGTGGTGGGTTCTGCTTTGGCTGGACAGTGACCAACATTTTCCTTTGGATTGTCTGAAATGAAATGCTCTGAGCTTGCTCTTGCTGTTTAGCATTCCAGATTGCATACGATAGACTTAAGCGTTCATAAACATCAAGGAGTCTCTTGCAATTACTTTGTGTACTTGTTGATCCAAGAAACTATTTTGTACATTCTTGGCAGGTTCAGGAAATAACCTTATATATTCCTTTAGGGTCATTTATCATTCACCACCTTTCAAACTTGAATACCCAAATTTCACAATGCTACCAGTAATTTCATGTGACAGAACCAGATCCAGTATTCAAGTGTGTACTTAAACAGAGCACTTTGCAATTTGAGCATGGCATCCTTTGACTTGTACTCTCCTGCTTTGTAACTCACTGAAACTATTTGTTTAACTATTTGTTCTCCAGGATTTGGACAAGTTGATGTCAAACTTCAAAGCTCTCAAGTTCTTTTAACATAATCATTGATTACTTAATGCCACAGATGGAGTACCTTTGCCCCTCACATTTCCTTCAGATTTGCAATATTTTATGCTTGCCCCATCACATCAAATTTGATCCTGAATACTTGTATATTTATGCAACTAATTTAGCGAATCCTGCGCTGCCTTCTAAAAAAACATGCATGTCCCCAATTTACTAATGTCTAAAAATTTGATCGGTTTGTACTGTAAACTCAGCATGTCACTCAATAATCAGTTCATTGAGAACTGACAAATGAGCTTGGATGAGTTTTCACAAATCACAGTCCTTGACGCTGGCATCCTACAAGGAACAAAGCTGCTAGCAAATCTGAGGTTGGCAGCTTCTCGGTCCTAAACTCTGCTCATTAAGGCCTACTCCACTGTGGAATTAGCTTGGAGATGGTAAGTATGTTTTACACTCTTCTCTCGGGGTGGGGTTGCAGTGGGACGGTGGTCGAGGATTAAGGCTAAGGGCAGACGATTGGCTTTCAGACATCACTCCCTTTGTCTCCTATCTGTGTATCTAATTACCGCCAGATTTAGCCAATTAGAGACCCCCACACCAACTAAGCAGACAAGTCACTCTGGTTTCTCAGTCAGGGGAACATAGCCAGCTTTCCTGACCACTAGGGAGGCAGGTGATTGGGGAAGTAGCAAGTTGAGGCCTTTACATGGTTAATAATTGACCAGGCAATGATGTCAACTGGTAGTGGGTCAAGAAAGAAGCCCATTGACCTTTTCACTCAAAGCCTAATGAGTAAGGCGACAAGAAAGGTGAATTTCTCTCCAGGGCCAACTTGCTCTATTATGTCCTCTTTTCACCATCTCGCTCACCACCTTCACGGAAGGGAAAAATCAAACCCTTCGCCAAGTGTTTTTTAGAAGGGCAAATGCACCATAATGTAGGGCTTTCCAAAATCAATTTGAATAATTCACTTCCCTTAAAACAAACCAGTAAGATTGGTTAGACTGTGGTTTACCAGATTGTAATTGCGATGATTATCCAAGACTACTTTAGATAATTGATTCCATGCATTTACCCAACATTAGGCTAAGATTGTTCTGAACGAATATCTGCTTCAAGATAAATGTAGAATTGAGAAGTTACAAATCTTCAGATAATGTATAGTTAGTGTCTATATCCCATTCTATCTATTGTGACATGTACATACAACAAGCAGCTGCTATAGGTGTAAGGAATTATTTGAGCTGAATGCATCAAAGAAAGTGGATAAATGAACACTTCAGTAGAATGTTGGAGAGGTCAAATGGTTGCAACAGTACACAATAGCACTTCAAATTAATTACTAATGGAATATTTTCAGCTGAGTTAGAAGAGTTCAATTAAAATAATTTGATTTAGATTTAGATTTATTGTCACATAGACCTAAAAATACAGTGAAAAGTTTTTTTTCACGTATTATATGCAAAGTGTCACCATGCTCTTGTGCCATCTTGAAACATTGAATATAATGCAAGATTTTACTGCACTAGGGTTTATCTGTCTCTCTTCTTGTTTCTGCACTGCTTGACGTCAGCCGGAATCTCTGAAACAGGCCCCGGGGTCTCTGTCCCGGGCTCTTGGGACTCGGCTACATCCTCCACTGTTAGCACTCCGCAACCACTGTGTCAGAGCTGGAGCCATGGGCCTGGGGATGTGCAGGATCTGTACCTCCTGTTCACCATCAACAGACCTGAGCTCTGCTGCTTTGGTCCTTGAGGCACTCATTGCTGAAAAAGGATCACCTCTGTATTTTACCATGCCTCTCCCTCTGAGAAAAGGATGCTCTGTGGCATTTTCAATTCTTCAGAAACACTCATGCCTCAAAAGCTTATTATTTTCATTGCTCCAATGTTGGCAGCTGATCTTTCAGCAGTTCAGGAACCCCTGTCCCAATCTTTTTCACCTTTGAACTTCTTCCCTTTTCTTCCTTTCTATAAATCCAGGCTTTGACCAAGCTTTCGATCACTCTCCATAATATCTTTTTATTTGATTCATAGTGAGATTTTATTTGGCAATGCATGTGTGAAGCCAGTTTACAGAATCACAGAATTGTTATGTTACAGAAGGATGCCATTTGGCCCATTGCACCAGCTCTATGTGTGTGTTGTGACTAAGTGCCATTATCCTAAACTTTTCTTACAACACTTGTGCATCATTTCTATTTTTAGTAACCATCCAATGCCTTACTGAATGCACTGATTGAATTTGGGTCCACCTCACATCCAGGCAGTGCTTTTCAGGCCTGAACCACTCACTGTGTGAAAAGGACTCTTCTCACATTTCATTTTTGCATTTTGCAAATCACTTGCCCTCTCGTTCTTGATCCTTTTATAAGCAGGAACAGTTTCTCCCCATCTACACTGTCCAGTCCTCTCAAGTTTGCAAATGTGAATCAAATCTTTCAGCCTTCTCCTATCCAAGGGAAACAGTCCCAAACTTCCCAATCTATATTCATAACAGAAGTTTCTCATCCCTGGAACCATTCATGTAAACTTCTTGTAAACATTCTTGTAAACTGCACTCTGTCTAATATGTTCACATCTTTCCCAAAGTGTAGAACCTAGAACTATGCTATTCCAACTGAGGCCTAATTAATGTCTTATTCAGAATCAGCATAAAGTCCTTGCTTCTGCATCGTATATCCATATTTTAAAAAAAATGTGTACTTTATTAACCATACTCCTCCCTGCCCTGCCCATTTTAAAGATGAATGCACATATACACCCAGCGCTCTCTGCTCTTGCACACTCTGTAGAGTAAAGTACGCTTTATTCATTACTGTCTCTTCATGTTCCTTCCATAAAAATGTATAACCTTACTTTGTCTGTACCTATCGGCTAGCTTCGATCAATTGTCAATATTTTTTTAAAATTTCTACACTGTCCTCTTCACTATTTACAATACTTCCAAGTATTGTCTCATCTGCACATTTTGAGCTTATTTCCTGCACTCCAAGATCTCGATCATTAATATAAATCAGGAAGAGCAAGGGTCCCAATAATGACCTTCAGGGAATTACAATACAAACCTTCCTCCAGCTGTAAAAATCTCTATTAATTAGTTAAACATAATTTCACCTTGAGAAATCCATGCTGACTCTCTCCAATTGATACAATTAAGCAGATAACACAAAACTTGAAAGGACTATAAACTGTGAGAACAGTGTAGAACTCCAGAAGGACATCATCAAGTTGGTGGAGTAGGCGGATAGGTGGACATGAGTTCAAATGCAGAGAAGTGTGGGGTTTTGTATTTTGGTAGGAAGGGAATTAAATCACATCATATAACAGGGGTTATAATTATAATGAAGAAGGAGGTGGAGGGAGGTGCAGGAGCAGAGCAACCTGAGTGTATATGTGCATACATCATTAAAAATGATGGTTATAGAGAGCAGTAAGTTAAGCTGGCAGTATCTTCAACTGTTCTAATTGGGACATGGAGTGCAAGAGCAAGGCAATGGTGTTGAACTTGTACAAAACACTTGTTAGACCTCAGCTGGAATATTGTGTCTAGATCTGGCTGCATGTTATAGGAAGGATGTAAGTGCACTGGACAGAGTGCAGATAGAAATTACAAGAATAGTTCTGTGGATGAAAAACTTCAGTTATGAGGATAGATTGAAGAAGTTGGGTTTGTTCTCCTTGAAGAGAAGAAGGCTGAAAGGAAATCTGGTAGAAGATATAGAGATAGGGAGAAACTGTTCCGACTTGAAAAAGTTCAAGAACTAGAGGGCATGAAGTTAGTGATTTGCAAAAGAAGCAAGGGTGAAGTGAATCTTTTTCAAAAATGAGTAGTTAGAATATGGAATACATAACCCGTAAATGTGTTGGAGGTAGGTCCAATAGCAGTATTCAAAAGGGCATTAGATGATTATTTTGGATAAAAATAATGTGCAAGAATATGGTGTTAAAGCAGGAAGTTGACATTAAGTAGTGACGTTCAGTTAATGAGTTGGTATAAGCACAAGTCCTCTTTCTGCACCGTAGCAGTTCTGTGTTTCTGTGGATTAACTCATATTTATCCATGCGACTATTAAGCCTACTCCAAACCATCATTTCTAGAAACTACAAACTGGTTGGACTGCAATTGCTGAGCTTATCCTTAAAACCTTGTTTTTGAACATTGATTTGATGATTGCAATTCCCCAGTTCTCTATCACTGTCGAGTCTAGGGAAGCCTGAAAGATTATAACCAGTCCACTTCAAATGCTTGACTATGATAACGGCACTATATTAATGCAAGTTCTCCTTATTGCTTGTGCAATTTAAGAATATTGTGCAGTTTCTCTTAATTGGCCTAACTAACGCTCCTAGAGCGGCACAAATTTCCTTGTGGAATGGGTGTGATTTGTCCTATGTCTAGAGCTGTCCTGTAGCTCAAACTAACATCCACCTAACACAGGGATAGTGTTTTACCAACTGAACCAAACCTATACTTAGTTTGAGCCGTGGGAATAATGTTGTTCATGTTATTTGAGTGACTATTTGGGAGAAATAACTACTTGTTTAGTATTAGTAAGAACTGCAGATGCTGGAGAATCTGAGAGAACAAGGTAGAGAGCCGGATGAACACAGCAGGCCAAGCAGCATCAGAGGAGCAGCAAAGCTGATGTTTCGGGCCTAGTATATTGTGTTCATTGTTGTTTTAACCCTAATGGCATATTTCAGAAATCTCAACACTTGCTGTCAAACCCCTCTTACTGTTAAGGTAATGAAAAATATTTCGTGTTTTGTTTGACATTTGAAGCTGTGCACTGGTCTTGATCCTTCATTGTCTCTCTTTCAAACCTTTAACACGGTACTCAAGGCAAAGGAGGATTGTGAAGGGCAAAAGCAGATTGCTACTAAGAGTTAGTCGGAACTGCAGATGATGGAGAATCTGAGATAACAAGGTGTAGAGCTGGATGAACTCAGCAGGCCAAGCAGCATCAGAGGAGTAGGAAAGCTGACATTTCAGGCCTAGACCCTTCTTCATTTCTGAAACGTCAGCTTTCCTGCTCCTCTCATGATGCTTGGCCTGCTGTGTTCATCCAGCTCTACACCTTGTTACCTCTTGCTATTAAGAATGGCTGAATCAAGGCCATTTGACAACTTGGCAATATAATGGGAGGTTGGTATGTTTAATGTTGCAGTAGCATGAGCTAAAGACTTTCATCTTAATTGACTTCATGAGCTTCTGAAACTAAAATCTGTGGTTTGGAGAATCAAGTCATGTTAGGCTTTATTCAAAAGGAAAAGGGTAAATGGCTCCGGCATTTATTTTTGCTAGGCTTGACCATCTTGAGAGAATAATCCAAGTACAAATGTTCACAATTCGGTAAAACCAGAACAGTGTACTTGAAATACCCAAAGTGGTGATAACTTCAACACTTTTACAAGTTGACAAAAGATGCTTGTCATCTGGATCTGGATCAATCCGGACTAAATCAACTTGGAAGTATTCAGCTTGGTTCAATTTGTGTCAATTTCTGTCAGGTCTCTCATGAACTCAATTTGGAACTAATTCTTCCTTGTAGAACTTTATGGTTGAAATATTGGAGTTTTATGAATGTGCTTGTTAACAATACTCAGCTACACTTATGCATGTTAAGAATAAAAATGTTACACTTCTGACATTCTCTCCTATTAAACAATGGAACAAATCACAATTCAACTTAAGTGTGCATTCTCCAGCACAATGTGCTTTTCTGATGCACATTAACATTTGCCTCATTTTTATTGCGAGTCAGGTGGTGATTTTAAAGCACAGGTGGATCTTGCATGTATCCAAAATGAAAAGTAATCTATTTAAAAGTGGTGTCAACATAAAATACTTAAGCATGTATCTTCTAAATGCAAAAACAGTGTTTCTTGAGAGGTGGAACACATTCTAGGTACATACATGTACAATGCAATTTGCTTCAATTTACTTAAGTTATTGCAGACATATCCATGGATGCAAACTCCTGATTTCCCTCTTTGACTATAATAGTCCATTTGCTTTTTGCGTGAAATCATGCATTACAATCCTTTTCCTTTTCAACTTGGACTTTCTCAGTTAACTCAACTGACACTCTCGGCAACATACCAGTGTCTCATTGCACAGTCCTTCCTGCCTTTGGTAAACAAATCAGAGCAGAACAGGAATGGATTTATAGGTTCACATTGAAAGCTAAAAGCTGAAATCAGACGTACCAACCACCCTGGTTTTGTATTCCCATTCCTCACTACTAAATTATTTTACATAAGGTATGTAGTATTATCCAATGCACAGACTTTGCATTCTCATTCATTCTGTTCTGATGATAATGATTATTTGTTCATCATTATCATTGATAACAGCCTATGATTCATATCCAATTAATAAAAATAGTGTTTTTCCATGCAACAATAAAGAATCCTTTCAAGAAGTTTAATCTAGCAGCAGACATTCGGTCTAGATGGCCAACCCATCCAAGTTGCAACTTTACTATCGTTGGCTCTTCTGCCTGGCATTTCTGCTCAGGTAAGGACCTCAGTGCCAGTGCCTTTACATCCGGTGACACCATTGAATTTTCATGATCTGTCTCAGACAATCTGTACAGACACGCTGAGTTTTCTGATAGTGAATGCAACTGATCCAGATATTTTGGTAAGGATGCTCTACCTATTCTCTGGCAGAACTTGGGTTTTGTTGGTGGTTTCATTCTCCTTGTATTCCATAACTCCATATGACTTGATCCAAAATCATTGCTGGCTTTAAAACATCCTGTGGTTCACTTCATCTTGTAGCAATACATCATATGATACAGTCTGTCCTATGTCAGTGAAGTTATCCATTGCTGTATTGTATGCTTGTCGAAGATAATACTGGGTAACACATAAGCTTTTCCAGGTGGAGGCTGGTATATAACTTTTATCTTCTATAAGCTATTAATAAGGGCATAAAATGTGTTTAGGACACGATCAGGCAGAGTTCATAAAATTACTGCAGAAAACTGAAGAAGAGCGTGAAAAGATAAACAACAAAGACCAGAAGTTAAATGAGGAAGAAATAGAATCTGAGGTACAGAAAGATGGAATAAGATAATCTCTAAAGAACATCAAGATTGGAAAGACAGAAGGACTTGCTAGCAGACGCACGAAAACTGGAAGGTGAAACTCTAGTAGATGAAATGAAAGAGATAGAGTCATAGGGTCATACAGCACCGAAACAGACGCTTCAGTCCAACCAGTCCATGCTGAAAATAATCCCAAACTAAACTAGTTGCACCTGCCTGCTCCTAGCCCATGTCCCTTCTTTTCCTATTCATTTACTTATCTAAATATCTTTTAACCATTGTAACTATGCCCGCATCTACCACTTCCTCAGGAAGTTCATTCCACATGCAAACCAAATGCTTTGTAAAAAAGTTGCCCCTCATGTTTTTTTATTAAACTTCTCTCCTCTCACCTCACAAATATGCCCCTTAACCTTGATATCCCCCATTCTAAGGAAAGGACACCTACCATTAACCCTATCTCTATGCCTCATGATTTTATAAACCTCTATAAGGTCACCTCTTAAGCTCCAGTGAAAGAGGTCCCGGCATATCCAGCCTTTCTTTATAACTCAAGCCTTCTAAATCCTGATCAATCTCTTCTGAACCCTTTCCGGTTTGATAATATCCTTTTTACAACAAGTGTTTGAAGAGATATGAACAATGGGTTATAAGTGGATTATATCTAAAATGGCCATTTTGCCCAAGTTAGCAGTCACCCATGTGCATTAAGTCTCACTGCCTTCTGTACATCAATGCTGTTCAGAGTCCTGTCATTAATTGTATACTTTTCCTTAACATTTGTTCTCCCAAAGTGTAGCACCTCACATTTACCTGGGTTAAACTCCATTTGCCATTTCTCCACTCATATCTGCAACCGATCTATATCCCGTTGTATGCTTTGACAACCTTCTACACTTTCTACAAGTCTGCCTGATCAAGCAGTGAGTTGCCCCGTGTGAACAGAAAAGTGGCAATGGAGCAGTTTAGCTTCATTCTTAGAAGCGATACAGCACTCTGTTTGTGCTCAGAAATCACATGGAGAAATGTCAAAATAAAATGCAAGATCAGTTTTCATTTTCATTTTAGACAATGCCAAAATTTTCAACATTGTTTAGCATGGTGTTCTGTGGAAGACAGCCCCAGATTTTGGTGCATCCAAACATCTTGTATCTAATGCAATAGCGTTACAGAAATAATGCAGGAGTTGTCAGAGTTGATGATGGGCAACAATCAATTCCAGTTTGAAAATGTTAGGAAGCAGTGGTATTTCTGTTACACTATCTGTTTAATGCTGTGAGAGAGAAGGTAAAGAGTATAGTGCAGGAAGAGTTGTCAGAGAGCTGTGGTTGGCGCATCAGCAGAAGTCATGGCACATAGTATACAGATGACACCTTACACACAGACATAAGAAAGGAAGAGCAGGAGATGTTAGTTTGTCAATGTGGCAAAGATCAAAGTTGTGCAAGAGTCAAGATTGGAAGCAATGAGATGGAGAAAGTGGACAATTTTGGTCTTACCCAAGAATGAAATCCAGTTTAGATTAGTTAAAGCAGAAAGAGTGACCAGTAATTTAAATTGCATCTGGAATAATAAGTATGAAGTTGAGAAACAATGTCTACTGTGGTGACCAGTGTGGAATGTTGCACTGTTTGGATGACGAGTTGAACTGGTGAATAATAATGTTCCTGAGGAATACAGTTTTTGAATTGTTGGTTTGGGAGACAATGCTCAAAAGTCAGGGGATGGACGAAATGACAAATGAATGTGTTAGAAAAGAGCAGAAGTTCACAAACTAGAGGGTTATTAAGTACAGTTAGTTAGAGAGAGAAAAAACAGACAAGTATGGACTTTGGAAATAAAGAATCAACCATTTGTTCTAGTGATAATTCATGGAGAAGTAAAGAATATAAACAGGAGAGAATGAAGAAAATTCAGAAGGTGGATAAATTAAATTTGGATTAAGGGAACAAGGCCAGGGAAGAAGATAGGTAGAACAGTACAGCACAGGAACGGACACTTCGGCCCACAATGTTGTGCCAAACATGATGCCAAATGAAGCTAATCCCTTCTGCCTGCCATTGGTCCATATCCCTCCATCCTTGCACATTCATGTGCTTATCTAAAAGTCCCTATTGTATCTGCCTCCACCACCGCCACTGGCAGTGTGTTCCAGACTGCTACCATTCTCTGTGTAAAAAACTTGTTCCTCACGTCTCCTTTGACCTTCCCCCCTCTAACCTTAAATGCATGCCCCCAGTATTTGACACTTCAATTCTGGGGAAAAGATCCTGACTGTGAACCTTCTCCATGCATCTCATATTTTTATATATTTCTATCAAGTCTCCCCTCAGTCTTCGCTGCTCAAGAGAAAACAACCAGAGTTTTTCTAGCCAGTCCTTATAGCTCATACCCTCTCATCCTGACAGCATCCTGTTAAACCTCTTCTGCACTCTCTCTAAAGCGTCCACATCCTTCCTGCAATGTGGCAACCAGAATTGAATGCAATACTCTAAATGTGGCCTAACCAAAGTCATATAAAGCTGCAACATGACATCCTAAGTCTTGTACTCAATTCTCCAATCAGTAAAGGCAAGCATGCCATCTGCCTTCTTTACCACCCTATCCACTATGTGGCTACTTTCAGGGAGCTATTGATTTGAAGCGTAAGATCCTTCTGTACATCAATGCTGTTCAGAGTCGTGTCATTAATTGTATACTTTTCCTTAACATTTGACCTCCCAACGTGTAGCACCTCACACTTACCCGGGTTAAACTCCATTTGCCATTTCTCCACTCATATCTGCAACTGATCTATATCCCGCTGTATCCTTTGACAACCTTCTACAGTTTCTACAACTCCACCTGATCTTTGTATCGCCTGCAATGGCAGGCAGAAGGGATTAGCTTAATCTACATTTTCATCCAAGTCGTTTATACATATCACAAACAGCAGAAGTCCTAGTATGGAGCCCTGTGGAACACTGTTAGTTACAGACTTCAGCCTGAAAAACACCCTTCCACCAACACCCTCTGCCTTCTATGGGCACGCCAATTCTGAATCTACGTAGCCAAGTCACAGTGGATCCCATGCATTTTAATCTTCTGGATGAGCTACCATGAGGAGCCTTGTTGAAAGCCTTACTAAAATCCATGTAAACAACATCCACCCTTCTACCCTCAATGACCACCTTTGTCACCTCCTCGATAAATTCAAGACAGTAAGAAATGAACTGCCCTGCACAAAGCCATGCTGGCTATCCCTAATTAAGCCATGCTTTTCCAAATGCGCGTAAATCTTATCCCTAAGAATTCTCTCCAATAGCTTCCCAACCATCGATGTGAGACTCACTGGTAGGTAGTTTCCTGAATTATCCCTATTTCTCTTCTTGAGTAGAGAAAAGACATTAGCTACCCGCCAGTCCTACAGAACCTCTCCAGTGACTAGCAAGGATACAAAGATCTTGGTCAAGGCCCCAGCAATTTCCTCTCTCGCCATTCTCAATAACCTGGGGTAGGTACCATCGGGCCCTGGGGACTTATCCACCTTAATGCTCGTCAAGAGATCCAACACCACTTCTTTCTTGATCTCAAAATGCCCTAGCATATTAGCATCCTCCACATAAATCTGACTGTCGTTCATATCCTTTTTTGGGTGAATACTGATGCAATGTACTCATTTAGGATCTCACCCACATTTTCTGCCTCAAAGCACATGTTCCGTCCTTTATCATTGAGTGGTCCTACCTTCTCCCTTGTTATCCTCTTGTTTTTAATGTATCTATAGAATGCCTTGGGATTTTCTTTAAAACTACTTGCCAAGATCATTTCATGTCCCCTTATAATTCTCCTAATTTTCTGCTTGAGTACTTTCCTGCCTTCCTTATATTCTTCATCGGCCCTGTCTGATTTTACCTTCCTAAATCCACATTTACTTCTTTTTTACCTTTTGACCAAATTCACAACCTCTCTCCTTATCCAAGGGTCCCTCACCTTGCCACCCTTCTCCTGAACTTGATGGTCTTGAATTCTCCCCAGCAGGTCTTTAAATAGTCCCCGCATGTCAAATGTGGACTTGCCTGATAAGAACTCCTCCCAATTCACACTCCTAACTCCTGCCTAATACTGACATAATTTGCCCTCTCCTAATTTAGTACCTTCCAACAAGGTACCAACTTATCCTTGTCATAGCAATCTTAAAACTTGAGGAGATGTGATCACTGTTAGCAAAATGTTCTCCCACTGAAAGGTCAGTCACCTGGGCAGGCTAATTTACCAATACAATGTCCAGTATGGCTCCTCCTCTCGTTGGACTATCCACATACTGTTTCAAGAAATCCTCTTGGATGCATTTAACATATTCCACTCCATCTAAGCCTCTTGCTCTAAGGGAGTCCTGGTCAATATTGGGAAGTTAAAGTCACCCAATATGACAAGTCTGTTTTTATCGTACCTGTCCATAATCTGCCTGCATGTTTGTTCCTCAATCTCTCAGTGGTTGTTGGGATACCTATAGTAAAACCCAATCAGAGTGATGCCAAAGATCTGACCAAGTTATGGTGAAAACAAATCACCTAATGAATGATCTGTAATTTTATGGCCCAATGTATCGCCGACACTATCATTATCCTTAAGCCAGGAAACCAACCACAGTCCAATAAGAGGTGTTGGAGAACATGCCCGGTGAATCATCAGATAGACCAAAACTGAATTGACAACTTGATGAATTTGTAACACATTATTACATATGTTCAAAACGGCAAATATAGCTTAGTATAGATGAGAGCTAATCAACTCCCCATCCAGCAGTTGAGATTAAATCTCTGCTAGCCTGAACATCCAGTTAAAAATGGTGGAGGACAGTTAAACAATTAACAAAAAGGGGAGGTTTCATGAGCATTCCCATCTTCCATTAGCCCAGCAAGTGATTGCAAAAGACAAGGCTGAAGTATTTTCAGCCGTTTTCAACCAAAAATACTGAGTGATTAACTCATCTTAACCTTCTCTTGAGATTCTTACCATCACAGATGCCACACTTCAACTAACTAGCTTGACTCCAAATGAGATGAAGAAGTAGTTGATCCTATTGGATACAGCTAAGGTTTCAGAACCCGACAGATTCCAGCTGTAGTACTGTAGACTTCAGAACTAGCTGTGCCTCTAGGCAAGCTGCTCCTTTGACAGCTACAATACTGGCAATGATCCAACATGGTGGAATATTGCCCAAGTATTCAAAGAACATGACAAATACAACCTGGCCAATTACTGTTCCATTAATCTACTGTCAATCAGCCTCAAAGTAATGGAAGGTATTGCCAACTTTCCTATCAAGTGGCATTTGACAACATCCTACACATCAATGGTCAATGCTTTGATTTCTACTAGGACCACTTAGCATCCAACCTCAAATAGTCCTTGGGCAGGAACTTCTGCTTTCGCTTGGGATGAACTTGGAGACAGGAAGGGCATTTTCCTTTGGTTGGATAGTGGCATACCTGAACCCTGCCACCTTTTTATTACCTGAATTAAATTCTGGTTGGGGAGGCTCGTGGTTAGTTTTCCCAACCTGTTGCTAATTCAGGAACTTAAGTGGCCAATTAATAATCATTTAAGGACATCATCCTGCCACCCCTGCTAATCCTGCTGTAGGTAGGCCAACACCATATGGAGTGAACAGCAGCTGAGGCTTTGCAGACTGCTTGTCATCTCTGGAGTAGTCCAATCACTGCCTCACTGAAGGACTGGATATTAGGAAATGGGGACCAATCCTCTGCCATTGCTCCGAAAACTGCTTAATCTCTATTACCTTTTTCAAAGGCAGATCGGAAAACAACCACCTCAAATTTCTTTCCAAGTTGAACCCTGACCTGACCTGAGATGTTAAATCCATTCGTTCGTTATCACTAGGTCAAAATCTTGTAATTTCCTCCTTCACAGCCCTTTAGGTGTATCTACACCACATGGTCTGCAACAGTTCACTATCAGTTCTCACAGGCAATTAGATTAAGGCAAAAAATGCTATTTTGCCAGTGATGCCAAACATAGATTTTTTTAAAATACCAAAACATTATATTTCATCATAACAATGCACAAAAAGGGCCTAAACTTCAGCAAGGTCTAAGGAATTATTTAATTATGAGGATTGCTACATTGTTGAGGTGGGATTTGAGAAGGGAATATATCAGTATTACTACAGAGCCATCATTCTACAATTTGAAATAATAATTTCAATCCAAAATGTTTCAGAAATATGGTGGCAATTAAGACAAAATATATCACCTTCTAATTTCCATTCATTGAAATCAATAATTTTAACTTACTGATTAAGTAGGCCACTTTTATACCTTCCATTAATTAAGTGTTCACTTTGCAAAAATGGCTCCTGCAAAACCTGAGTGACTGGCTTCATAGGCTCACCATGCATCCAACAGAAAGGTTATTCATTCTAATATTCTTCAGCCTGGTTCATACCGATCTTATGAGATAAATTAATTAATGTCTTACTTTTTACAGTAACTTGGAAAGTAGTGAGTTTGCACATTGGCAAATATTTTCTGAAAGGAATTTTGAAATGGTGTGGCCTGGAAGTTCTCTGACACAATGCCCATTATTCTGCTGCAAAACAGATTCCTAAGCATCAATATGGCAGAAAAGGGTCTGTGCACATTACGCAATGGACTTGAACAATCTGCTGGATCGATAAAAGTGTTAAAATGATACTTAAGGTCGGCTCAGGAAAGCATATATGATTAGGTTAATGATTTTTAAGGGAGGACCTTGAAGCCAACATGGGAAAAGGTAGTTTTTTTTAAGTGTATGTACCTGACTGTGAATTTTAAGGTGCAGAAATGTTCCTTATGTTTCCACTTCAACATCAAAGACAAATGTTGCCACCCATTGAAATGTAAACCCTCTTTATTTTTGCCTTTCCTCCTTCAGTTACCTTTTTTCTCCTGATGGCCAGGCCTTTTGCTCCCACTCTTACACTTCTGATTTTCCCCTGCATTACTCGATGTCAAGCTCTCTCACCTGAATGGAATCACCCCTCTATCCTAATCAAAAGACCCCTCTTCCAGGATCTATCTGGGGGTGGTTGATGGGTTGCCAATAATCCAAAATTGGAATCTTCTTCATCAGTAAACAGTCTGAAGAGGCTGAACTGGAGTTTTCAACTTGTGGCTCTAATCGTAGGATGGGCCTCAGGCCTAACTGTTACATAGAAACATAGAAGAAAGGAGCAGGATTTCTCACTTGACCCCTACAGTCTGCTCCAACATTCATTATGATCATGGCTGGTAATCAAGCTCAAACCCATAGTCGTGCACTCCCTCCCTCCATATCTCTTATTTCTTTTAGCCACAAGAACTATATCTATTTTCTTCTTGCAGTGCAAAGATTGGCATGCTAGTGTGGACCAATTTCTCATGCATCATCTTTAATGGTCAATTAGTAGGTACAAAAGATGTGTCTTTT
The DNA here is from genome assembly GCA_024137785.1 of Ginglymostoma cirratum. Classification (NCBI taxonomy): domain Eukaryota; kingdom Metazoa; phylum Chordata; class Chondrichthyes; order Orectolobiformes; family Ginglymostomatidae; genus Ginglymostoma; species Ginglymostoma cirratum. The sequence continues at coordinate 74,590,014 of JAHRHZ010000144.1, forward strand.
TGAGATTTCAATGCATTGTCAACTCACTTAAATGTGCAGAGAAACAGTCATTGTATATTTAATTCCTTCAATTTTTATAATGAAGTTTTTTTTAATACCACCTTGGGAACAGAAATGTAACCTGTAATCTCAAAAGGATAAAACAAGTACATCGCATGCGTATTTCTAGAAAGACAATACATATTAAATACTCAAGCTAGAAAAATAAACAAAAAAGCTGTTGCACAAAAGATCATGTTTTTTTCTCTTTGAGTGTTGTGTAATAAAATTAAGATGTGCTGATATTTAACAAAGGAAGTTGATGTGCATTTTTTAGTTGCAGCCTATGTCATGTCTTGCCCAAGAGACCATGCATGGCTTTTTCTCACAGTCATCTGCAATCAGCAGTGGGAGTATCATGTGGCTCCACAATTGTCCAGGCTGTGAACCATGTGTTGCCAAAGGTTGTTTGGCCTTTGATTCTGTCTCTTGTGTGTCAGGCACGGTTCACAGGATGCTAGTTCAGCTCATTCATCTTCTGGCAGCAAATGCCTCTTCCATTTCTATCTCCATCAATCCTTTTTCAATCGTGGCTAAAATTGTTTGTGGAAAATTGATAAACTGTGAAGGTGTGCTCAGATATCATTTTTCTTCCCAACAGCCATTTTTCTGTTTATGAAGTAACTAGGAAGGAAAGGAGAAAAAAGATTTGTAAGAGTGGTACATCATTATAAAACCAGTTTATCTTTTATTGTATAGTATTGTCTTAAAGCTATATGTTTACATGAGCATTTTATGTAATTCTGATTAAACTAGCCTGTCTTAGGGACTTTCATCAGAATGTATTGCCTATGAGGTATGAATAATGGACATGGTATATGTTATTCTTTTCTATAGTTTCAAGCTTTTCTGATATAAAAACACTTGAACAATTTGATTTAATATGGCAATATTAGCACTGGGCATGTATTGAGATATTCAAGGTAACGTGATTCATGCTGAGCATCAGAAGATAGATTTACCAGTCAGGCATCCATCTACTCAATCAGACATCTGGTGGTCTGCACAGTCACCCGCCCAACTGTTATCACATTAACTCTACGTGTTCCTTGGGACAACTTCATTATCATAATGTGTGCAAGCTACTAGCACATCTGTGAAGTGATTCGGGACCTTTTCAGGATTAAACAGACTAATAAAAAACAAGTCATCAATGCTGTAAATATCTGTCATTACAGTACTTACGCGTTGGTAGGCAGGAAAAGATATGCCTTTTTTTCAAAATCTTCACAACACTCATATTTTATTGCCCATTCCTAGTTACCCTTAGATATAATGGTCATGATCGTAAAGTCTTCTTGAGTAGCAATTATATGACATTAATACAGTTACTTCAGAGCATGTTAAAATTCAGTCACCTGGTGTGGGACTGGAATCACTTGTTGGCCAGATCAGATCCTTTCCTGAAATATATTAGTGAGTCATTTGGGCTTTAATAAGTTTCCATCATCTTTGAATCATTATTAGCATCAAGCAGCTTAAAAGCTAAACTTAGTGACCTGCAGTTTGGTAAGACAGCCACATTCTTAAGCAAAAAAGAAGGGGTACGCATGAAGCATAAGAGAAGCCTTTTTCATAGGTAGCATCGCGGAAATTCTTCAGCCAAAACTAAAGACAAAGACAGAGGGACTTCTTCCAAAGAAGGAGACACCAAAAAAAAGTCCATTTTGAATGGAAAATGGTAGCAGGATTTGAAAAAAAAAATTTCTTCTTAATGGGAGATGAAGCAGAATGAGAAAGTAAGGAATCTGAAAGACTGTGGACCAAAGAAGATGGCAGGTCACCCAAAGGGATCTAACCTGCATGACTTTCTGGAAGGAATACAGGATCATAGGGTACAGTAGAGTCAAAGACTAATTCAGCATAGAAACTTTGGCACAAACTGGTCCACGCTGACCATGGTGCCCACTCAGCTAGTTCCAATTGCCTGCATTTGGCCCATGTCCCTATTAATGCTTCCCATCCATGTATCGATCTAAATGTCTTTTTTAAAATATTGCAATTGTACCTGCCTCAACCACTTTCTCTGGCAGCCCATTCCATATTCGCACCACTATTATGAAACAGAAAGGATAGATTGTTTGCAAATGAAGCAAAAAAACTTACAAAAAATGTCATTTATGTTTTGTGCAAAGAGATTGCAGGGCCAATGTACGACAACTTAATGTCAAACTCCTATAACAACAGGTGGCCAAATCTTCATTTTTAATTCGATCATTCATTAATATCTTCTTTTTGTTTAGGTTACAGGATAAACTGGTTGGTAGCTATTACAAGACATGATTCAATGAAGAATAAACATCTCAAACTCTCTACTTTTTCAGTTACTGTTCAGGATGCCACAGAAACAGAGGTCAAGTAAGAAAGAGTCCAAGCGCCCTCCACAGCCTTGCTTGAAAGCCAGGTGTCAGTTCTGAAAGAAGGTTGTATAAAGGGTCTGTTGCAGGAGACAAGACAAAAGACAAGAGTGAAGGTATAGTCTGATGCCACGCTCAGTGCCAATATGTGAAGAAGGATTCAAGACAATGCATCGTTAACTGAAGTGGATGGTGGTTCCACAACATTAGAACATGCTCTTTAACAAGGAATTTTTCTAATGAGTCAATGCATCCAATGTGGATGTTTCAGTCTTCAGTTTTTGGGGTAATCCTTTAAAAAGAATGATCAAAATTTATTTTGAAAACTGTGAAACCACTTCTCAGGATCTGCATAAAATAAATTATTTTATCTATCCATTCACTGATCTTAGATTTTCAATCTGATACATCATGATGTTCTCTCGTGCATACGAACGATACAGTCTTCTCTCTTTTGCATACATTTCTGTCAGATGCCTAATCATGTCTACGAAAGGACAAGGCCTGGGAACTCATACACGTGCAGTGGTTGCTAAAGCATTCTCCTGGTTAAGGCTGAGAAAGACAGACTTCTAATCAGTGAGGGAATCAAGGTTTACAAAGAAACAGCAGGAAATTAGTGGTGAGGATTATAAAATCAACCATGATTGCCTTGAATGACAGAGCAGACTTGATGGGCTGAATGGCCTACTTCTGCTCTTATGTCTTATCTTACCTTATGATCCTTTGAAGGTCTGAGACACATGGTAACTCGGCCCTGTGAATGTTGTAGCTCCAAAGTGCAACTGATTATCTTGGACAATGTTGGTTCTAGTTATTACCGTAGCAAAGCACCAAATGGCATTAAGAACAGCACCAGGCATAGACATACTGCTCAAATTAAGGAAGAGCTTTAATTATAAGATGAAACTAATTGGATATGAAATCCATTTTTCTGTAGTATCAGTTTTGAGGTCAATTCACAATTGCACTTACAGTTCCTTCTATGAGTCCTGAATGAAATGATAAAAAGAATCATTTTAAGACCACACAGAAAACATAATATGGCTCACAGACTCCAATAGAATGATTTATTTTTTCATTCTTGTTATAAGCTTGCCCTAAATGGCCTCTCTCCCTAATTGTGTAAATGGTCTACATTTACCTGAGAGTGCAAAACAAAACATCAGTTTAAATCCTATCTGAAAACAAACAGAATCTCTGACACTGAAGCAAATGTTATTGAGACAATTTTTCAGTGCCCATGGATCCAATCCCAAAGTTACAACAGACAAGCAGGAGAGCTGCTTCTGAAATTTAAGTACTGTGTATTTTGGAAAAGGTATAATTCTGGCTTACACCCAGGATTGTTGTCCCCTACATTAGAAATGCATGAATTTAGCATAAAGACAATTGGAATTTCAGGCTTGCATTTCTCCTTTACCTTTTAGCAGCTTTTAGAGAAGGATCAGAGATCATCAATAACATTAAGACTAAACCATGGATACAAGCTGTGATGAACGATTGCATCCAAACATTAACTTGTCTTTTTCGCTTTTAGATGCTGATCAAATTGCTATGCAGTTCACTTTCCGTTTATAAAGCCTTAAAACATATTAACCTAAAGATTACGTTTTGTGATAATAGTGGACAAATGATTAAATCAGATAATGTTGCAGTAAAATATTGAAAAATGAATGTCATATGAATGCATTAAGTTATTATCACCAACAATGATTTCCAGCCTGTATTAGTCTTTTGACCCTGTCAAAAGGGTTTATTTTCTTGTGCTGGAAATAAAAACTATTATACAGTGAATCATTAAATTGCATGAAAATGTAAGGACCAATTCCCTGATCAGGCACTTGCAGTGAGAAAGGGCAGACTAAGAGCACTAATTGCAAAATTTTGAGCTAATATTACCTGACTTACCATCCATTTAAAAGAAATAAAAACAGAAGGTTGGATTTTCCTGCTGGCTTTACGATCCTGACATCAAGACTAAATTGGACTCCCATGTCTGTACTTGCCAGCAGTGAGTTTGGCTCAGTAGTCTTCTGGGGAGGCCATGGGGGTGTGGACATGTTTGCTGTGCTATTAAAGCAAGACTTCTGATGGCACCAAGTCAGTCAGAAACCCAGCTGTTTTGACATATCAGTAGCCCCACAATGCTGACAGCCTGCACAACAGTGAAGAAATAAACCAGATTGAGACCAGAGGTCCATCAGGTGGAGAGAAACCACTCCACTGATTTTACTTGATGAAGGTTAGGGTCTTCCAAGCCCACAGTCTCATCAAAGACTAATTAAGGAGAGTCAACAAGGCTTTGTGCATGGGAAATCGTGTCTCACTAATTTAATTGAATTTTTTTGATGAAGAGGATAGATGAAGGCAGAGTGATGGATGTGGTCTATATGGACTTCACTAAGGCTTTCAACAAGGTGCCACATGGTAGACTGGTTAGCAAGGTTAGATCACATGGAATACAGGTAGAACTAGCCATTTGGATACAGAACTGGCTTGAAGGTAGAAGACAGAGGGTAGTGGTGGAGGGTTGCTTTTCAGACTGGAGCTCTGGGACCAGCGGTGTGCCACAAGGATCAATGCTGGATCCACTGTGTTTAGTCATTTATATAAATAATTCAGGTATGAACATAGGTTGTGCAGTATTCCTGGCATGGCCTAATTAGTCCTTATATAGTTTTAGCAAGAGTCTCTATTTTTATACTCCTTTCCCTTTGGGATAAAGGTCAGCTTTCTAATTGGCTTCAATATTACCTGCTGTATCGGTATGCTAGCTTTTTGTAATTTACGGACTTCCAAGGATTTATGGGCTCTGAGAATTCTGAGGATTTTTGCCATCTTTCTCTATTTAAATAATATTCAGTTCTGTTGGTCTTCCCAGCAAAGGGCGTAACCTCATATTTTCCCACATTATATTCAATTTGCCAAGTTTTTGCCAACTCAGTTAAACTGTCCATATCTCACTGCAGGTTCTTTGTGACATCCTCACCATTTGCCTTCTGACCTATATTGTGTCATCCGCAAACTTGACTGTAGTACACGCACCCTCTGCATCCAAAATCAGTTAGAGGCTGCTGTTCTCAAAATGCCCCCTTCATCCCAACTCTCTGTCTTCCAATAGTTAGCTAAACCTCTATCTATGGTAATAAACTACCCCAATTAGCATGACTCTTATTATGTAGCCTAAGCACTTTATCAAATGCCTTCTGGAAACCCAAGTATATTATGCTTTTCCTTTATCTTACCTACTTTGACAGGCAGCAATAGAAGCCTAGTTTGTAGACAAGCTGGAGTCAAGGAATGTGTCTAAATGGAGCTTTGGCTGGCAACGAGTATCTGATTGATCTGTATGCCAATGATCGGTTATCAATGGTAAAAGCCTTCTGCCTGTCAATAGCCATGTGATTGGCTTATCAGCTTGTGAGAGTGGAATCCATCAAATGTCTGGAGGAGAAGAGGCTCTTTTGCTTCGCTGAAGAGACCCAAGTCAGATTGTTTCCCCTTGCAGTTGTTGTATACTGTGGCTTTTAGTTGATAAGTCAGAGACCGATAAGAGTACGAACCAGTCAGCTGGTGGCCCCTCAATCAAGTGGAAGTAACTGGAGAAGTGAGGCTATGATGCATGACTGATAAGCAAAAGGATCGTCTCAGCCATTCCTATGCTACACATAGAAACCAACCTTATATCTTACTTATACTGAGCCAGACTTCAGAGTCTAGTAAACTAATACCAGTAAATTCCATTGTCTTGTCAAGCCAAATACACTTGATGCTCTGGCTTCCTCTAAGTTATGGAGCACAGGTCCCACTGAAATAAGTTATTTCACACAAATGTGTATACTTTCACACTCCCATTTCGAAGTTTCACAGAAAGCTGGGAGGCACAATATTGTTTCATCCATCAAACTCTCACCAGAATCTATTAAGTACATAAGACTTAGGAGCAGAAGTAAGTCATTCAGCCAATTGAGTCTGCTCTGGCAAATTACAAAATTATAGATGATCTGATAATCCTCAACTCCACTTTCCTAACCTTTTCCCCATAACACTCGATTCCCTTACTGATTAAAAATCTGTCTGTCTCAGCGGTAAATATTATTATTAATCCCACTTCAACAGCTCTCTGTGATAAAAAAAAGAGAATAAATTCCTTCTCATGTCTGCCTTAACTGGGTGACCCCTTACTCTGAGATTATGCCCTCTGGTCCTAAACTCTCCGAAAAGGGGAAATAACCTCTCCACATCTATCTTGTCTAGCTCCTGAAGAATCTTATACGTTCTAATAAGGTTGCCTCTCATCCTTCTAAACTCCAATGAGTACAAGCCTAACCTGCTCAAACGCTTAAAAAAACCTTCCATATCCAGGATCGGCATGACTGTCTCCAATATCGGTGTATCATGCCTCAGATAACAGGACCAAAACTGTTCACAGGTTTTGAGCTGATTTCTGCCTGGTGCTTTGTGTAGTATTAGCAAGACTTCCCTGTTTGTAAACAACATGTCCTTTGAAATAAAGGCCAGCATTCCATTTGCCTTCCCTATTATCTCTTGAACTTGGAATCTAGTTTTGTGATGTCACCTCTTATGGATATGGGAAACCAACCTACCCTCCAGAATTGAGCAGTTCAATAAAATATTTTAAAGAGGCAATATGCATCCATGCCAGCAACATTTTTGTTTTAAATTAGGGGAGTCTTAGTGTGCAAAAGGAGTTGAGAAAGGCCTGATCCCTGAGTCCAGTGTTTTTATCACAATTCTTGCATGTTTTGAGGGGCAAAGGTTTTTTGTCAGAACCAAAAGAATTTACCTGTATGTAATCAGCCAAACAAAGCCTTATGTCCATCAACCCCCAACGCAAATATCTAACCTTCATACTTCCAAGATTCTCATCCAAAAATCCCCTACTCACAAATTCTGTTCTCTACCTCGCTCAAGGTGAATTCTGAGGTAATAGTGACCAAAGCAATCCTTGGATCACTTCAATTGACAAGCCAATCAAAAGCTTTTGATACTCATGTCATAAGACTTTCCCATGCTTTAACATATCACATTTTACTAACATTCATTCAATTGAATATATTATGAATGGCAGCATGAAAAATACAAAGTTCAACTAACACAATTAACATTAGAAATTTATTAGTCTATTGAATACTGTAGTCCAAGGAGATTGCATCGAGAAGATCGCAGAGTTAACAATAGACTTGCTCTCACTTACCATGACTAGATATATTTGACAGTAAACAAATCGGCATTATCTCTGTGAATCAGGTAGAGGGGCTGGATGACAGCTCACTTGGAGACATTTGACAATATGATTGCAAGATGATGGAAAAGGATTAATATCTCTCTGCTACTTCTGAGTCTAAAACATTTGCCCTCAATCAAAAAAAATATAATTCTGGGAACTGAAGTAGTTACGATGGCTATAAATAAAAATACCATTAGATTAGCTCAGGAGAAAAGAGATTCATTAATTGGATCCAGCCCTAAAACAACAAAACAAGTGTCTTTATCCAAAGCATATATTTTCTGTCTATAAAGCCAAGAACTTGTTATAGAATATTAAATATATACAAATTGAATCTAGTAATGCTTTCCAAGGGGAGGTGTGAGGTTGCAAGGATCCAAGTGTTATGTAAAGCATGGCATCTGGAAGCAATTTATTTTATTATTTTTCTCAGAGTTCTTGTATATTTTTTATGAAGTTGAGCTGGATAGGAGTTGATCTGGTGTGCAGTCATGCTGTAAGAACACCTATAAAGTCATCATAGCTTTTGTGTACAAAGGCTCAGAAAGGGTTGGCAATGTCATTCTAACAAAGAAAGTAATAAATTACAACTGTCGGACAACCCAGGGATAGGTAAGAAAGGAATCTGTCTAAATTATATTTGGATCCCAAAGGTAAATTTCCCAGCTGAAAAAAAATCTAATTCTTGAAATCACCACTTCATAATACATATCAGACTAGACCAAGAGACCAGGCTTTAAGTGCAAGGAAGAAGGAGCGTAAATGTCTTAACTAAAATCCTTAAGCATGTCAACCATGTATGAGAAAGCAGCAAAACCAGGTGGGTGGTCACTCATGAGGCATTAATAGATGTTTTTCTTAGAGTAGTATTACAGTCAAAATACAGAGTGCAGTGAGGAAATTACAGTTGCAGTGGGATTAGATACAGGTTTGTGATTAAACATCGAGTAACCTTAATTTCTCAACATTCCCAGCAACAAATAATTTTTCTTTTTCCATTCCAGATGCAAATAGCAGCGGGAAATTAGTGGGAGACCTCTGGAGTTTTCTGAAGGCGTATTTTTAAAAAAACATAAATGCTGATTTGTATGTGCATGTACAGATTTTTAAGCAGTTTATCCTGCCTGATACTAAACATACATTTATATTAATTACAAATAAATCTGGACAACAATGTTATTCAACATAATAATGTCCTATCAAAACATATAGAAACATAAATTCACTTGAAACATTCACATGTACATTTTATTGTGAACCTGTTCCAAACATTTATTTTTTTTTTCCTAATGTTCTTCACCTCACTTTCACCTCTACATGTTTCTCAATGATTCCTTGTTCTCTTAATTAACATGATCCGATATGGTTCTTTCATTTGCCCAAAGCTCATTCTCCAGAGGATGCCAGAACAAACTCCTCACTGCATGAGCATTGGGCAGAGAGATGGCATTATCTGGCTGAAGGGACTGGCGAGAGACCCCTTGCTGGCTGTTTATTGAGCTACCTGTTCTGATAAGGAGCATGGCATCTGATAAAAGGGAAATCCCGTAGTTCCTTCTGAAACTGACTTTGAATCAGGGAGCCAAGGAAGGCAATGCCAGGAAGTTGGGGAGGTGGAAAGGAAATAATATATCATAAACAACTGGCAGGAGTTGGCGAGATTTTCTGCAGCCAAAGCTATTTCACTAGTAGCTTGCAGTCATTCCTTAAGGACTATTGCATTCATGCTGAATGGCCAGGTCTTCCGTGCAGAGTGTGCCAAAATTTCATCAGAATCTGCATGTGGTGAAGGACTCTTACTTGCATTTTTAAGACGGTGGCAGCTTGTTTCAGGATGATCTCTGATTCCCTCTTCCCCGGTCCACTCCAAATGGTAGCAGGCCAGATGTCAGCTGCAATTTTACAGTTAGTGATATTTTTTATCGTAGCACCAGTCTACAATGGAGGGGGGTGGGGAGCAAATCATCCCTTGTAATTTCTTCAGAGACGGCTTCATAGAATGCCTCTCCTTTGTACATTTTTATACTGTGTTGAAATTTAAAGCATGCTCAAAATCTTTAACTTTAACTCTTTCTATACCAGCACCTCAAGTGTGTGGAACATTTTACCCACCTTAACCCTCCTTTCCCGTATAATCTGAGCTTTGTAACAGCTGACACCTTAAGTAATTTCTGTATTTGCTCCTTCACTTTTTTTCAGCTTCAGTTCTGCAACTAGTTTCACCAGTATTCAACAAGCATAAACTGCCCCGAGCTAGACTGTCAGCAAACTCAGCTCTTCCTGCACCTTAAGTGACAATTCCTGGATGTACTCTTTTTAGTAGGCAGGTCATGATATTCAATGCAACAAGCTACGTCACCACCATACAAACAATGAGGAATCACTCAGACATTTGCCATTCAATCGTCGCAACAAACCATTGCATGATAAATCTTGAATTTTAATCAAATAGGAATAAGGTAAACAAAAAAACTTAAGAAGGACACTGTTAACTTTGGTCCTATACTTTCAGTCTTAGACACCATCCATAATCTGCTTACAATTAGATATTACCAACAATTTGTATTTATATAGTCTTTGACATAAAAACATGTTGCAGTTGATTAGTCATTAGAGAAAACTGTTTTCCAGAATAAGATGTCCATAAAATTACCTTTTTCTTTGCAAGTTTTTCATGTTTTTAAGCTGTAACATTCTCAACCCAGATGAGCAATGGGAATGTTACAATCAATTCCATTCTATTCATATGTGTAAGTCCTGACTTTTAAAACTGTCAAAAGTCACTTCTAGGATGGACTAACAGGTTAGGTGCCACCTGTTGTGCTAATAATTTAAACATACCAGAAGGTCAAGATTGAATTCTCAGCCAGTGCTTAGTACGTTGATGTCAGCTGGGGTAGCAATTCAGGGTACCGCAATTTACTGCTCCTCGACTTGGGGAGGGGTAGAATTAGCTCGAGCTGCTATCTAGTGACCTCTGCTGGAAAGGCCATGCATGTGGATTCCAGGTTGAGACAGAATTGGGCTCAACAGTGCTGCCTCTTTGGCCTAATAGGCTACTAGGACTCACTGAAGGAAGGATATTTGGGTAAGCTGCCAGATGACTACCGACAGCCGTGAAGCTGCAACCCAGAAATCATTCCTCAACTAGAGAAGGAGAGAAAATCAAATCCAAAACAATAAGTCATATTATAAGCACTTTATAAGCTGTAATGTCTTTTCCTAACAATTTGCAACATCACATGCCCCTGTCATGAATGTTAATAGATCGTACCAATGCTGAGAATACTACAGTAGAGCTGTGTTTTCTGCATGACATCTATCAACTAAAACAGAAAGAAAGATGGGAGACATCAGGATACAATAGTTGCACTTTGAAGGGTCAGGTCAGAACAATTTTCAAAATATGATGTATATTTAATTTCAGTGCCAAGATATATGACAGTATCATGGGTGGGAGAGAGGGACAGTTCTGAATTGAAATGCATGGATTATTGCCAGGTACAATCTACTGAAGAGTTGCATACTGTACTACAAGTTTTTAGTTAAGGTAAGGGATTAATCACATTCAAAGTGCTAAAAGTTAAGAACTTTGCATACCTCAAATATTAAATTACCAGTCATTTGAGAATGTCACAACTTACATATCACTTAAAAAATAATCAAAGCAGGCAACAGTCACAAGACTAAACTGTGAGTAGTATGGTGTGTATCCCATTTACAACTTGTAAATTGCTTTACCACAAAGTGTTTGAAAATCAGACTCACAGACTCCAGTGTAAATACAGTTGGAAAGCAAGAGAACAGGAAACTAAGCTTGATAAAAAACAATTATCTCCCATTTAAGTATGAGTTACCAATATGAAACTGGAATTCACATACTGAGGAATACAGTTATGTTGTTTCACATAGTACAAACTATTATTCATAAGTATACATTTACCATGTGCATTTCCTCCCTAAGTGTATGATATTTGGAAAATCCAATTTTCCCATTCATTTCTAAGGAATGCTTTTATTTCTCTTATTGATTTGAGAGTCTTTCTTCCTCTTGATATTAATTTTACATGTTGCATCTATTTTACATGTTACATTTCACACATGCACACAGAAGCGATCATGACCATGAAACAACTTTGGCCCAATAAAATTTAAAGAAGGATAGCCTGTTACCAAGTCCTTGGCAAAGTCTCTATTGTCCTGGCTGAATGGCAATGTGCAAGTCTGTCTTGCCCTATCATTTAATCATTCATCTCCTTGCCTCCACTCTTGGCAGAACTCTTCCTCTCCTTTACAACCCCCCTCCCTCAACCAGATGGCCTGTTTAAGATCAAGCACTTATTGTACATGGATTCCTGAGGATAAACCTGTATCCTACTGCTCTCAAGCACAGCATGCTAGCACGTCAACATGCTGAGCCAGTGGGTTGCCTTTTCTTTAAAGTGTGTAGTTCTGCAGTTTTCTCTTTTTGCCTTCAAATGCTGATCTGCTTTTCATCTAATTGTGTTTCAACTATTTTAATCTGTTAAAAAGGTAAAAACAATATAGATTGAAATAAATTAACCTTTGTGCTACAACATATTTATGTTAAAGCCGGATTCCTGATAGGTTTATTAAAAGCGTGGGAAATCAGTGAAAAACCTAACAGGTTATGAAAACGGCCCCAGGTCCTGTTAAGTACACTAAGACCTAGAGAGTGACTTTTAAATAATACCAGATTTAGACCACACCATATCATGAGAGACTGCATATAAGTGGCCTTATGAAAAGTGTCAAAATATCAAACTTGAACATAGAAATATTAACATCAGAGAAAGCTAATTAGGTGAGCAGAGGATAAACACTTGACTGTCAAGTGTTGGTAGGGCTTTGCTTGGGATACCTTACCCTTTCCAATTTCTAAATGCAAAATCATTAGATATAAGAGAAAGCTGCTGTTTGTGATGTATTAAAATGAAATCACGAGTTATATAGCATAGATTTACAGCAATAGCATTAAAATCCTTTACCTCATCATTCCACATTCTCTGTCAAATATTTTTAGTCTTACTATTCTCACATTTTCTTTAATGTAATTTATAGAGGTGATTAGCTCCATCAAGTCAGAGAAACATAATCTTGTTGAAATTATTTAACTCCATACTGACTGTAGACGAAAGCTATGGTTGACTTGGTCTCTATGACATGGTGCAATTCAACATTGCATTTACAATGAAATTGGCTTTTATTTTTCTTGTTTGTTTGCCAAGCACGCAAGGGAGTCCTACATTACATAAGCACAATATTGTGCAGGATAGTGCAATGGTCAAGAATCCTTGACTAGGTTCAGGGTTAACTTGTGTAGTCGCATGTCAACGCTTACGTCAGATGTAACTGAGTCTTTTAAATTTAGAACATCAAAATTCAAGTTAAAATGGAACTAGAGAGTAAAGGATAAAAGAATTCTAAGATTGTTATGAAAGGGCCAAGTGGTCTACTCTGTTCAAGGCACACATAACATTCCTTTACCTCTGACCTAGAGAGACATTTTCTTGTGTGTCACTATTACACACTCCTCCACAACATAGTGCATCATTTTCACCAAGTCACCTTTCACTAGTAAAGATGTTATTCAAACTCTTTCTCAATAATGCTGAATGACCTTGATTTTATTTAGTGCATAAAATAATGTTAGCACTTCGAAAGATCATTATTCATCAGTATAGCTTGTTAGAATTCTAGCTAGTAGCTGAGGGATTTGCATGTATGTTTTCTTTGTCCCAGTTGTAATTTAAAATGCAGGATTAACAAAGTACCCTTTTCCTAAATAGTGTCTTTAGATTGTTTACATTTTAGATAGATCAAAATTTATATCCAAGCATCGTTGCCCTTGGAGTATCTGAATAAAGAATAAGTGACAATAGGTTGTTCTTCATTTTTAGACTAGCATTGATGCTGCCAGGCCACATTGTAAAGACAACAACCTTGCTACACTTTAAATAAATTATGTAATTTTCTTTCTGGTCCAACACAGGCTGATATCCACTAATCTAAGAGAACAATGTTCTTCAGTTTTCTTGGCTTACTAGCTTCTTATGGGTTTGCTGGTATGAGACTAAGCCTCTGTAGTGGGAAATGTAGTATTAGCATCCAAGTATCTGATTTTTCCATTTACATCCTTATTTGCTTATTACGTATTTGTCGAGGATCCTGCTTCCTTTCAAATTGACAATGTACAGAACTGATCGAAAACTGATCTAATTGGGTTTCTTCACTCCCCTCCCCTGCAATACAATTTTATTTGGTGAACGATGGACTGTTAATTGAATTATTATTCAGTACTCGCAGGTATTTTTCAAGAAGCACGGTACAAAAGGTATGACTTTTGCCCTTGACATTTCTCTTATTTCACAATCAACTACAATTCAAACCCCAAAGCTAAATCCGAAAGTGCAGGTATATCAAGGAACATTGTTGTTTGAAAAAATTTTAAACAGCACTGGTTCGTTTTCATGAATGAAAATTAGTGGTGTTAAATCAAAGAAATGATTCCAATTAAAGCAATTGTCAACATTAGAGGTTTTAGAACTGATTTGTATGGCATTCTTACAGCAAATAATAAATCTAATCCTGAGTTATGGAGTAACCCTAATCATTATAACGTATGATTCATTGTGTGACAATGGTCTATATAAAGTGTTATTATAGCTATAATTGTTGCAGTGGTTTCTGTGTTATGTCCCAAAATTTCAAGGGTTCCTGCCAATAGCTGATTGAATCCTTTCCAGAAACAGTAAGTACCGCTGCAGTATGTCCTTTATATTACATATTATTATGCAATACTTTTCTTTATCCATAATAATTATTAAAATGTCACAATGCCCTTCGAAGTAAAAGCTGGGCCCCATTTCAAAAAAATATACTAACTAAAGCAGTTGAAGCTTCACGGTTTAAAGTTGTCACAGTTAAAGAAACAAATGGAATTAAATAATTACATAACACGAAAGAGGCTAACATTTTTCTTACTTTATGGATTTCAATATAATCTGATAGAAGATGCAGGGAAAGGAAATCAGTAATGGGCTGGAATTTTGCTTCTTAAATAGTAATTATTTTTCATTATTAGTTAATCATGTCACCTGACTTTTCTGAGAATTTTGAATCAGCAAATTTATAAAAACAGAACAAAAAAAAATCTCAAGGCATTAAGCATCACGAAGGAATTATCTCAACTTCTACCAAAATTTGCTTTAGAACTCAGCATAACTTCACAATATGAAAATCAGATTGGTTCAGTTGGTCTACAGTTTCATCTATGAATTAAAGTAGTTGGGTTCGACACCCCATTTCAAAGCAGCAGCATAACAAAGAAAATGATTATTCTACAGAGGAATATAAATTCAAATTTTGGATAAGACCTGAAGCAGAGAATCTGTTCATTCTAACTGATCCCTTGATACTCCAACAAAATTGGGATAATTTTTGTGCAGAACCAGTGGTGGTGAGTTGGCAGCCAATTTTACATTTATCCTATTTCTTTTCCAATAATTAGGAGAAATAGAGAACACGTTTCTGAATTTACATTCTTACGCAAAGTTAAAATCTACCCCAAGGGAGTCTCCTGGTGCCCTGAGCAAAATTCTCCTGCAACCATCAACTCCAACCAAACAGTCCAGGAGCTATTCATACAAATTGATTTGACACTTGCCTACAATCTAATAATGATTTCTGGCAGGGCGACTTAGCTTCTAACCACAAAAAAAAGGGCTGATCCAAGAGGCAAGGTGCCCTTGACATGAATTTAGCTTTTGATCAAGTGTGGTATCTAGGAGTCCTAGCAAAATTGAAGTCACTGGATTGGTAATCCAGAACTCCAGTCTAATTTTCTGGGGACATAAGTATGAATCCGATCATTGCATATGATGAAATTTCATTTCAAATGAAATCTGGAATTAAACGCTAGCCTAATTGTGACCATACCCTATCAATTGATGTAAAAAAAAACTCATCTGGCTCACTAGCTAGTCTACATGTGACTCCAAGCCCACAGCAATGTGATTGACTCTTAACTTCTCAGTCGCCAGTTTGGGAGAAGAATGAAGGCTAGACAAATCATCAATACACACAAGCCATAAATGATTTTTTTCCACAAATGAAGTGCAACTTGAAGATTTGTCCCCACCTGTTCTGTAAAATCCCTACAGTGTGGAAACAGGCTATTTAGGCCAATAGGTCTACACCAAGCCTGCGAAAGCACCTCACCCAGACCCATTCCCCCTAACCTACCCCTGTAACCCTGCATTTCCTGTGGCTAACACATTCCTGGACACTATGGGTAATTTAGGATAGCCAATCCACCTAACTCACACATCTTTGCACTATTTGTGAGTACAGAGGCTGTTTACTTGACCTGGAAATGTGACAGCATGCAGAAGCTTTGTTCTCGATATTAACAAAACAATATTTTTGTCAGTTGATAATGCAACTGTAATGTCTAGCTAAGCTGTGAGGAACTGTGACCAATTGAAAGAGAAAAGAAAGCGTAGCATCCATATAATAGCTTACATGACCTCAAAACATCTCAAAGTACATTGCAGCCTGAAGTGTTTTTGAAGCACAGTAACTACTGTAATGGAAGAAATGCAACAACTAATTTGTAACTGGCAAGGTCCCACAAACAGCAGTGTAAGTAATAACTAGGCAATCTACTGGTAATGTTGATTAAGGCACAAAACTTGGCCAGAATGTTCATGAGAACTTTTCTGCTTATTTTGGAAAAAGTGCCATAGGATCTTCTTCATTCATTTATGAAGGCAGACTGTATCTGACTTAAATGTCTCTGCCAACAGTGCAGTTCTACTATAGCAGATTTATTGAGATGTTACCAGTGTGATTGATTGGCAGTTTACTAGCGAAAGGACTTAGAGATTTATTTTAGTTCCGTACAGAACCTAAATGCAAGCATTGCATTAAAAGTTCAAAAATGAGTTTTCTTTCCAAAATTTTTGAAATCCTGTATCAGAAATATGTGCTAAGAAAGATATTTTAATTAATCAACATTACCTTTATATCCTTTCTCAGTAGTTCTATGACTTGATGTGACGATAGGCTTTTATGTAATTATCATATTCATGATTGAATCTAATTACATTTTACATTAATGTAATAGTTTAACAAAATAAGAGAAAACAAGGCATTGCAATGGATCTCACCTGGATGAAGGGTAATTGTTAATCCTGTGGGATGTTATCACAGACCTGTCTCACTAAGGTTCTGGCTTTGATTCATGAAAGGCTCAGACTGTCTTTGGAGTTAAAAGTGTTGGAAGAAAGCCTGAATAATATATAAATAGGCTGTCGATATTTGTAAATAGTATCATTTTCAAGATCAATACCATGATAAAGTTCACCCAAAATAATAATGCTATTTGTACCTGACATGATCATAATAATTAAAAAAAGTTTGCTTTATTACTCGTGCCTAGTCATTAGTTATGCAACTACTTTAAGTGTTTCTCATAGAAGTACAATCAATCACAGATAATAGGCACATTTATTACACAATGCTGCAGTAAAATGTCTACTAAAACCTTGCAATTGTCACTCACCTTCATTCAGACCTGATATTTTCTATGTCTAAATCATCAAATCCAAGATATCCAATACCTTATATTTATGATAGAACATATGAAAAGATGAGAGATTTGCGCCACAAATAGGATTACTTGATAAATTAAAGTTTAGCACAGATGATATATTTTGTAGCACACTACAAAGGACCTTACATTTTGACATCAGATCCTGTGGGCTTGTTAAATTATAACAAATCAGTGGGATGAAGTGGGAACTTATTTTGGAAGTAAGATCATGCCATATGAAGTTATAATTTGAAATTTCTTTTGAGATTTTCCCAAATTATGGAAGCTTACTGGAAGCTTTAGATTCTGAATTTAATCTGGACCCAATTTTCATATTGATTCAAGATTAAACTTTGCTCCAAGGAGACCTCTGGAATATATCTTATAGGGACTGCTTAGCTGACCATGATGAATGCCAAAAAAAGGGAAAAAAATTACTTTCTTAAATGCTGACACACCATGAAGAAATGAAAATAAAACAATGAGTGCTGGAAGTCTGAAATAACATTGAAAATGGTACAACTCCAGCAAGGTCAGTCAACATCTGAAAAGAATGTTATAGTATAATATTTCAGGTATTCACTTAATTAGAATTGTTTGCATTTAAATGTGATATTAAAATTTATTGTTCAATGCGTACTTATGTTTATGTTTGTCATTTCAAACTATCAGTGTCAGATTACAGTAGGTGCTCTGCATGTTTTAAGGATTTAAACATTTGCCTGTTACAAATTTCTACATATTTCTTATAAACAATGCTTACAATTAGCTAAGAAAAAAAATCAATTACCATGAGACATCATTTTGTATGGAAGAGAGGAATATTACTGAAAGAAATTGATAAGGTTCAAGTGATTAAATATTTGAATGTTGCTCGGAAATAAATGAGAGCGATGAAAGCAAAGTAAGTGGGTAGTGAAACGTGATTTCATTTTTCTAAAAGGTCAAAATTGGTATACACTAGCATAAATCAAATTACAGGTTGTCATAGTCAAGGACACAAGAGATGAGTGGTTGAGAGTCTTGACTTTCTGAGCATCATATCATTCCTTGGCAAAAGATAACAGGTATGTTTTTTTCATCACTTGTCAGTGGACCCTTGAAAGCACTGTACACTGTTTGGTGTGAAATTGTAATTAACTCATGAGGGCCTGGGGACTTAAGTGGCAGGAAGTTGGGCATCCAAGCAAAGGATTGCAATTTTAACCCAGGCCCTGACAGTTATGCCAGCGTGCTTGAATTCATTGTATATGTTTTGCTGCTCCTTGTCATTTAAGATGCTTGGCACCAGCACCTACTCCTGCAAATATGAGAAAGAGTTGTCAGACAAAGTCCCCGCCAACTGATAGCTACTTCCTGATAGTCCAAATGGAAAAGTATCTGGACAATTAAATCCAGTTAATACAAACAGGACATCAAGTGCAACAATGTTAGGATTAAAGAATGGGGAAATTCAAATATTTAAGCCAGCAATTGATATCCTCAGTATGAAATCTAGAATAAAATCAAAAAGCCATTATCTTTCATAGCAAATTCAAGATATTGTATGGCTGCTTTCAGAATGATTCCACAAAGATCAAAATACTGAGGGAAAGCATCATAAAATGGTCCAAATTACAACTTATCTTCTCTTGGGCAGCCCTTTTGGAATAAGGATGATTTTTTTTCTCTCACAGAGAAGTTTCTGGGAAAGTTCAGAAGGTCTGGCAGCATCTGTGAAGAAAAGAATCAGAGTCAACGTTTCGGGTCCAGTGACCTTTCCTCAGAACAGATGCTGCCAGACCTGCTGAGCTGTTCTAGCAACTTTTGTTTTTGTTCCTGATTTACAGCATCTGCAGTTCTTTCAGTTTTTATTTTTCTTTCTCACACCAGTTTAATGGTATCTAGGATAGTTGTTAAGTGCAAATGTGCAGTCTGCAGTTTCTGCCAAAGTAAGGCAAGTGATGCTTGAAACTTTGGATAAATTAGTTCTTTACAGGTTTGTATGCTCTCTCTCCAATGCCCCGACTTTGTTTCTGCATGTTTCCAAAGAAGAACCTTGATGTGTTTACTACCTTCCTGAATGAACTTTGTCCATTTTGCTTAGTTATAAGATAGGATTCCCATGAGTCAGCAGGAATGTTTGACCTTATCAGGATGCTTTGAAGACTTCCCTAGAGCATTTCTGCTGTCAACCTAGAAGTGTCCTACTGCGACTATCTTCCGAGTAGAACACTTGCTTTAGCCATAGATGTGGCATGACCTGCCCAGAGGAGCTGGCTTTGAACTATTAGTGCCTAAAGTGAATCCTTGTTATGCCTCACGCAATTGCAGCAAAAATTTTGAATTACCAAGAGCCTATCATTGTGGATTTTAAAATTTTATTTTGTTGAAACTACAAGGAACAGAGTTTAATTAGTGACAGCATGAGTTCAGGACTGACAGATTACATTTAAGCAATTTATTGACTGCTTTGAAGATGTATATACGTATATCTAAGGACAGGTTGGCATCTGGCTTTAAATATTGCACCACAGGAATTACAATGAGAACTACTATTATTTTTCATTATTATTACAGCTTTGGGGATGAAATATTGTCAAGCAAATAACTTTGCAAAAACACCAAACAGAAATAGGTGAATGACCTCAGACACCGGGTAAAAGTTTTGTTTGGTGTAAATTGGATGGGCTGCGAACATTTGTCCTCCATCATTTCAAATGAAAGATAGCAACAACAAATGGAAACAATAACTAATGTTTTGTATTTATAATGAAGTGGAGAGGGTGGGAGTGCATCAACATGGCTGGAATGCCTAATATCCTGGGGATGCAAAGGACCAGTTGAATATAAAGTCTGTTTTTCCTTAATTTTGTTTCTCACCTGGGAGTCATCCACATCAACATGCTGCATGATTGTAGAGGAAAGCCACTATTGGGAAGCAGTAAGCAGGGAACAGTTTTCGTCCCTTCATCTGGGGAAAGATGTACTTGCACTGGATACAATCCAGTGAAGGTTCACTAGACTGATCCCACGTATGGAGAGATTTTCTTGTGAGGAGAAATTGATTAGGTTGTGCTTGTACTCCTTGCAGTCTAGAAAAATGAGAATATACCTTAAATTGAAACATTTAAGATTACTAGGGTGCTTGACAGGGTAGAGGCAGAGAGGCTGTTTCACCTGTACGAGAGTCTCGGCCCAGAGAGTATAACCTCAGAATAAGGAGGCACCCAAAGATGACGAGGATTTTTTTTGTTCTCTGAGTGTAGTGTAATTGTGGCATTCTTTGCCACAGACAGATATCAAGGCTGGGTTCTTAAGTATAGAAATTTCAAATCATGAAGGGCAATGCGAATAAGGCGGAAATGTAAAATTGAGGATTATCAGATCAGCTATGACCTAATTGAGTGACAGACCGACTCAATGGGCAAAATGGGCCAATTCTGCTCATGTGTCTTATGGTATTATGGGGTCATTGGGGATGGTAACTGGGGAGAGACAGAAAAAAAGTCAGATTGTGGTGGTGTGTGTTGGACCAGAGTCATCGAGAGGGATGAACGCAAAGTTCAGGGGTTCAGCAGGGGCATGGATAAGGTAATTCACAGCATGACCTTTACTTGGGTGGTCATGGGACACTTCTGTTCTTCCTTATTTATGAATCAAGTAGGACTTAACTTCTCCCAGCAGTAGTTCATCTGCTTGCCATTTCTCAAACCCTGGGAAACTCTGTCAGCCAGTGTTCAACTTAATTACAGCTTCCTATTGCACAATAGACTTGAGATTTACATATGTCAATGAGGGGCCCTGCCCTCCATGGCAATGTGCAGAGACATCGCACAACTGCTGCTTTAAAAATGGTGCCAGGTTATTATGCAGCAAGCTGGCGTCACATTACTTGATTTTGCTTATTTACCACCATCCTCTAATCCTCTCTGGCCTATTGTAGGGGCAGAAGGACAAATAATATCAGCTGCTATGCCTGGGTTCAAAAGTGAACTGGGCAATTCCTGTCAAGAAATGAGCTCCATGATTTAGCGTTGTAACTAAGTAATTTTGTAGAAAGTTAGTAAGATATGTTGGTGCACCAATTGCACATCTACCTGAAAAACACTTTAGTAAAACAAAAAGGTCAAGTAGTTTTTAGAATGAAATACCACATTTGAAATGTAACTGTAAAAAGCACAATCAAGTATCAATGAATAATTAATAGAATAAAAAATCAGTGACTTTGTAGATTGTGAAAAAAATGGGAAAAATAAATTGTATATTTCACCTTAGGAGTGTTTCATATTTGATGATCCACATCCATGGCTCTTGTGAGTTCTGTGGGCTAAAGTCATTTCACTTGTTTTTCGTATTCCATCGATCTATTATGCCTCCATAATTTGAGTCGTACATCCTGAAGCGCATTTTATCAGTGCTACTGAATAATTTTGTTCACTGCTGATGGATAATAATAGGTATCTACAGATTTCTAATGTCAGAAATGTATGGCATTCTCATGCCTTGCATAGAAAATGTGTTTCTAGGGCTTTTCTTTTGTAATTCATATGAAAGTATTTCTATAATGAATCACAGGTATCAACACAATGAATCATAAACATCCAGTGTTATTTATGTTCATTTATTAAATGTGAATTTTCCTTGCTTTACTCTAGAGGTTCTCTGCAATTTGAGCTTCAACCTTTCATACCTGACACTTTTCTATAGAAACCTATTATTTCATAATTATAACCTTTCAATGTTCGTGAGGAGAGTAGAAAAACATCCTATTCATGTTTGCATTGTTCTGTATATTAGAAGAATGAATTAGAATTTTTTTCTACCCAAAACACAGACTCTGGGCCTCAGCAGAGAATAAATATTAGGTGAGAAAAAAGTGGGTTTGAATGGTCCCACTTTGCCTGAGCTTAACCAGCAATTCCATAAATATCTTTAGCAGACATGCTTCATTGGAATTAACCCATGCATGAGTGTTTGGACACCAATCCTGGGAAAAAGCTAGGTGCTCATCAAATGGCACTCGTAAAGAGCTTACCTCAATGAATATGCACATGCCACAATGAGTAACATTCTCTTTTGTGTACATATCGCAGAGCTGAGAGGTAATTCTCAATGTCTGCCCTGTCAGCTAGTGCAAACAATACTTGATGAATGGGACTCAAGGTGTTCAGTCACCTGAAGCAGCTGTTTGATGTACTCTATGCACAGCCGCAAGCCTCTGTTTTCACAGCTGTGGGAACCCTTTTAAAGCTTTCTCTTTTCACTGTGGGCTGGGCCCTCTGCTCAAAACTCTGTTACAATCTGTTACAAAAGAATAGAAAAATCATAGAAACTAATTTCCAAAATGTATAATGACTGATTCAGTCTGAAACCAATAAATGTCTGTGCTGCATGGCAGAATTCATATGCATTGGCAACATTCCCAACATTGTAACCGTTTTCCCCTCACTTTCCTCATTTGACACAGCAAAATTCTTGGCGTTTACATTAAAGAGAGTTATGCTTTGCCTTTGTATTTAGAGCAAAAAAAATACAAGATAGGTTTGTTTTCGGAAAGGCCTTTCTCATCTGTGATTGATGTTTCAAATAACAATTATATTTTCAGTACTACAGATAATTCTTTGCAGATGTTTTCAGATTACAGGTTAAATGGCTGCATTTTACCACCCAGAATAGGTGCATCCCTTCCCCCATTAATTTACTTTAAATGACTTTCACTTCCTATTTAAAAGGACAATTTAATCCTTGCAAGATCTTTCTCAGATGTAGGACTATAACCTTGTTGTTTCTGTTTTACGGTTGCCAACTGTTAGTGTCGAGAGGTACAGGTTTAAAAGGTTAAAGGCTTTATAGTCTTTCATGTTATACTCTCAACTCAAGTTGGGACTTTTCATGTCTATATATGATGAATTTATTATTGCTATTCAAGTTTGTGTCCTTTCTCATACTATAGCAGGTACAAGTGTTGAATCAGTAAAAAAGAACTCAATGAGCCATAATTTGATCAATTCATTTTCATAACGAGTGAATCATATGTTTTTTAAGAGCTTTCTATTGGATAGAATAACATTTATATTTCAACGTTTTCTGATGAAGGTAAACATATCTACTGTAGTTTTATTTTTCCTTCAAACACTTTGTTTTGATATGGGTTCTTCAACTCTTCATACAAGCTCAGGCCAATATTCAAAGAGCTGAATCTTCTTATATTTTGTCTCGGTGTCATTTTTGAGGTGTTTCAGGTGGGACTTTTCTCCATGGGGCCTAGCACATTTTTTTTCTGTGTGATCATCCCAAACTCATCTCAATTGCTACTGACCACATCGTATGGCCCCTCATGTCTGATGTTAGCCCTATTTCTTCTTTCCCTCTTGTTATAGGCAGAAGTATGTGCCACTGCTGGCATATACCAGGATATAATATCATCTCTGGCATAGGCACCATCTTTAAAAGAAAGTTATGCAATTGGTCATACATTTTCAGTCCTTAGCTATCCTGTATAATTCATGACAATTATGCTAGACATGGAAGATGAGGAAAAATTGGTGCCTGCTTTGTGGGCAGGGACTTGGAGATCCTGCTGACAGGCTTAAGAGGCCATGACACCAGTCCATACCAGCTGGTCTGAGATTACCACCTCCTTCAGTATGATCTCAACCATCTGGAGGAATACCCAGTATTGTAGGAAGAAAGCCAATGATCTCTACCACACTGCTCCGCCAGTGTGAATTCCACATGTTTTCTCTGATTCCAAACACTCAATCTATCTCAGCAACTGCATCCACCTCCAATCTCCCATCGTAACTCATGCTTTGCCATGCCCATGATTGCATGCAACATCTTCCCTCACTCGCTTTTGCCCACCCAATTTCCACGATACCATTGGCCACCCTCGACCTCTGGGCTGCCTAATTATTTACTCAGACACATCACCGCTTTTGTCCCACCTGCATCAGCTCTAATAACAGTGTCAGCCACTTTCACCTCACTCATTCCAGGGGATAACAGCGTACAATAACGGGTCTACAGTAATCATTTAGACAAAATGGGCTGAAGATCCATCTTATTGTCTTCTTCCTGCTATTGAATTTGTATGATTCATCTTTGTTTTGGTAGTGTCCATTTAATTTATTTTTAAAGGATGACTAAACATGGCAATACTACTGAAAATAAACAAGTGTACCACTTTGAAAGCATTGTGCACCCTATTGTTGCTTGTGTTGTCTCTTTGCTCACTGACAGCACTACAAAATGGTCATTCTCACCTTTCTCCCCAATCTTGGCAGGCTTCTTGTTGGGCATGGCAGATGTCTTTGCGCTTAGCCAACTTCGACACACAGACTCAGCCTTGGTGTTGCATCAAGAGACATTCTGGTCCTGTTCCTGTCTCCCAAATGGCTGGTATGCTGGACCACCTGCTCTACTTATTATCTTTTTTGGATTGTAAAAATTCGAGAGTTCGTTATTGAAGAGCCTGACCACTGTTTTACCACAAATATGTTCGCCCTTCAACATGTTGTAATTGTACAAACTGGCCAACCCATAAAAGCCTTTAATAAAGGAGTCTTCAGATTTCCCTGGTTGCTGGGACCACTGATTGTAGTGGGCACATTCAAAGGTGGTGAGGGTAGCAACAAGAAGGAAAAACATACTTGACCTCATCCTTCATAATCTGCCAGCTGCAATTGCAACTGTCCATGACTGTATCGCTAAGGGTGGCCATTGCACAGTCCTCGTGGAGATGAAGTCCCACCTTCACATTGAGAATAACCTCCATCATGTTGTGTGGCACTATCACCGTGTTAATTGGGACAGACTTCGCACAGATCTAGCAACTCAAGTCTGGGCATCCATGAGGCACTGTGGGCCATCAGCGGCAGCAGGAATGTTTTCCAGCACAATCTGTAACCTCACAGCCTGGTATATCCCCACACACCCATAACCATCAGGCCACGGGATCAACCCTGGTTCAATGGAGCGTGCATAAGTGCGTGCCAGGAGCAGCACCAGGCATACCTAAAGATGAGGTATCAGCCTGGTGAAGCCACCAAACAGGACTACTTGTACACCAAACAGCAAAAACAGCAAGTGATAGACACAGCTAAGCAATCCCACAGTCAACAGATCAGATCTAAGCTCTGCAGTCCTGCCACATTCAGTTGTGAATGGTGGTGGACAATTAAACAACTCACTGGAGGAGGAGGCTCCACAAATATCCCCATCCTCAATGATGGAACAGCCCAACACATCAGTACAAAAGATAAGCCTGAAGTTTTCGCAGCAATCTTCAGCCAGAAATGCCGGTGGATGATCCATCTCGGCCTCCTCCATTGGTCCCCTGCATTACATTATACCAGTCTTCAGCCAATTCAATTCACTCCATGTGATATCAAGAAATAGTTGGAGACACTGGATACTGCAAAGGCTACAGGCCCTGACCACATTCCGGCAATAGTACTGAAGACTTGCGCTCCAGAACTTGCCGCTCCCCGAGCCAAGCTGTTCCAGTACAGTTACAACACTGGTATCTACACGACAATGTGGAAAATTGCCCAAGTATGTCCTGTACATAAAAAGCAGGACAAATCCAATCTGGCCAATTACAGCCCCATCAGTCTTCTCTTGATCATCAGTAAAGTGATGGAAGATGTTATCAACAGTGCTTTCAAGCAGCATCTGCTCGGAAATAACCTGCTCAGTGACACCCCATTTGGGTACTGCCAGGGCTATTCAGCTCCTGATCTCATTACAGCCTAGGTTCAAACATGGACAAAAGAGCTGAATTCCAGAGGTGAGGTGAGAGTGACAGCCCTTGATATCAAGGTTGCATTCGACCGGGTTTGACATCATGCAGCCCTAGCAAAATTGGAATCAATGGTATCAGGGGCAAACTCTCTGGTAGTTGGAGTTATACCTGACGCATAGGAAGATGGTCGTGGTTGTTGGAGGTCAATCATCTCAGCTCCAGGACATCTCTGCAAGAGTTCCTCAGGGTAGTGTCCTAGGCCCAACCATCTTTAGCTGCTTCATCAATGACCCTCCCTCCATCATGAGGTCAGAAGTGGGCCTGTTCACCGATGATTGCACAATGCTCAGCACCATTTGTGACTCCTCAGATACTGAAGTAGTCCATGTTCACATGTAACGAGATCTGAACAATATCCAGGCTTGGGTTGACAAGTGGCAAATGACACTCATGCCACACAAATGCCATGCTATGACCATCAGCAATAAGAGACAATCTAACCGTCGCCCCTTAACATTCAATAGTGTTACCATCACTGAATCTCCCACTATCAACATCCTGGGGGTTACCATTGACCAGAAACTCAACTGAACTCACCACATTATCACAGTGGCTACAAGAGCAGGCTAGAAGCTAGGAATACTGTGGCGGATAACTTACCTCCTGACTCAGGCCTGTCTGCCATCTACAAGGCACAAGTCAGGAGTGTGATGGAATACTCCCCAATTGCCTGGATGAGTGCAGCCCCAACAACACTCAAGAAGCTTGACAACATCCAGAACAAAGTAGCCCACTTGATTGGCACTGCATCCACAAGCATTCACTCCCTCCACTGATGCTCAGTTACAGCAGTGTGTACTGTTTACAAGATGCAATGCAGAAATTCACCAAAGATCCTCAGACAGCACCTTCCAAACCCATAACCATTTCTATCTAGAAGGACAAGGGCATCAGACATACCGGAACACCACCACTTCCAAGTTCCCCTCTAAGTCACTCACCATCTTGACTTGGAAATATATTGCCGCTCCTTCACCGTCGCTGGGTCAAAGTCCTGGAATTCCCTCCCTAATAACATTGTGGGTTAACCCACAGAAGGAGGACTGCAGAGGTTCAAGAAGGCAGCTCACCACCACCTTCTCAAGAGCAACTAGGGATGGGTAAGAAATGCTGCCCAGCCAGCGACGCCCACATCCCACAAATGAATATCCTGCTCCTCTGATGCTGCTTGGCCTGCTGTGTTCATCCAGCTCCACACCTTGTTATCTCAGATTCTCCAGCATCGGCAGTTCTCTCTATCTCCGAGAATAACAATAACAATGCTCCCTTTGGGTTTTGCAACATGTTATGTGGTTCTTAAGGTTCTTCTGAAAAAAAAACAGCTTATACACTAGACTGGTACCTTAACTGCTATGGAGTTGGTTTGCTCAGTTGGCTGGATGGCTGGTTTCCTTATCGGGGACTCAAAATCCTGGAGTCAATGTGAACTCAGACCCTGGACCTCGAGGTGAAGCCCAGTGTGCCCGGGTTGGAAGGACTTTTATTCTGATCTCTTATTTCTCTAGTTTTCTAATTTATTACTGGACTTTTTAATTTATTTTTCTATTTTTTTCCTCTTAGAATTTGTACTTCAGAATCTGCAGCTAGGTACCTTGGCACCTAAGACATCACCATAAGTAGCGACTTGTAAGCTTTTCGTTGTACTCCTGTGTGTACATGTGACAATAAAACTAAGTTTAATTCTAATTCTAATTCTAATTCAATGCAGAGTAACACCAACAGTGTGGGTTCAATTCCCACACTGGCTGAGGTTACTATGAATGGCTCTCCTTCTCAACTTGTCCCCTTGCCTGAGGTATGGGGATCCTCAGATGAAACCAACACCAGTTGTCTCTCTATAATGAGAGAGCAACCCTCTGGTCCACTAAAATAATGGTGGCTTTACTTTTACCTTCACTGCTGCTACTGAATGGGGTCTCCTGTTCATCAAACAATCCCAGGCCAGACTTCTAGGTTCCTTTAAGCAATATTTATTAACAATATGTCCATATTCTAAGTCTACAGAGCATCACACTCTGTGCTGAAGAGGCTCCAACCCCTCTCGCAGAATACTGACAATGATGACTGTGGTCACAGTTATATCACCATCAGATTGTTGTGCTCTGAGAGTGAATGATTTTATTATGGTTTTCAATCGTAACTGTCGTCAGATTGTCCATTTTGTTTGAACATGCTATGTTACTTGTGCTAAGATTGCTCTTCAGCAAATGCAGCAGGAATAACACAAGAAGCAACAAGAGATTTATCGAAATGTTTATGAAACATTTTGCGTTCAACTTCTTTGAAATGTTATTTTCATTAAATTTTTTTTTGTGCTACCTAACATTTGCTTACATGTATTTCAGGTATATGAAAACTTTCTCTATCCGGTAAAAATGTCTGGAGGTAATATGATTGGCA
Organism: Ginglymostoma cirratum; assembly: GCA_024137785.1. Taxonomy (NCBI): domain Eukaryota; kingdom Metazoa; phylum Chordata; class Chondrichthyes; order Orectolobiformes; family Ginglymostomatidae; genus Ginglymostoma; species Ginglymostoma cirratum. Next base: position 74,618,468 of record JAHRHZ010000144.1, read on the forward strand.
GTGATAATTTTGATTACTTTTCGGTTGTGCAAATAACCATCCTTATCAACGATAAAATGTACAGTCCATTTTGTAATCAGCTTACTATATACTTTCAATACAGTTATAATGTTTTGTCCGATCGTTATCTCAACTGCAATTGTGAGACTTAATCCCAGTCAACAGGAACTTTATCAACTCTTTACAGTGATATGGTCACCCTCAAATAGAATGACCTTCAATAATGGCAGTCCACAATAATCATCTTCAGAACATCCAAGGAACCAAATTAGGAAAATAAAAGAGCGACTACTAGCCTTTTAAAAGAAATGAATTGTATTCAGTTACACTGGCTCATGTGCAAACCTTTCAATGAATAAAACATAATTTTTGCAAAATTTTATTTAGTAGCTTGGAGGAAACAAAAGAGAAGTTAACATGCCAACGAAATTAAGATAAAAGGCATGAATGAGGAACATAATTCCATTTAACCAAACCCTGCATTGTTTCAATCAAACAATATTAGAGCTGAAAAGTTGTCACAGAAACACACTTAAATTGACTGGTTTAACTGGGTAAGGAAGCAGAGGGATATAAGGATGGCAAAACCCAAACCAAAAGTTGATAATGGCATGAAATGTGTCATTAGGATTCAGGATAACATAGGTTAGGGCAATGAATAAGCCAACAGAAGTACATTGGTTGAACCCACCACAGAAAGAATGTCACATCATTGGGAAATGATAAAAACTGTGAAATGAGACAATGTCAACAGGTGAGAGGGTGCACTTGTGACATAAAGAAATTAAATATACTTGCTACAACAAAGAAATCAGAATGAGGAATAGGGGAGTACAATAGAAACACTCAGAATTAAGAAAGGTCTTAAATACCGAGGGTACAACTCAGAAGTGACACTGGAAACACAAAGGAGAAGATTAGAAGTTTTTTTTAATTCAATGGGTTATTAGAATATGAAATGCGGTTCCCAGGGTCAATCATCACTGTGGCTAAGGAATTAGATAAAACACACAAAATGAGAAATCATGAAAATGTACAAGGAAATAGCAGATAAATGAGATTACAGGAACAAATCCAATGGGGAAAATAAAACTAATGGTCTCCTTCTGTACCTAAATGTCTGTGAATCAATGATTGCTTCAGTTAACAGCGACCTCCACCATTACGATTAGATGTACAACTACTATTCCTACAATTACTACTGTAATTGCTATCAAAACTATTACTATCAATGCTAGAATTTATCTATTACTACTGCTATCACTGATTCTCAGAAGTGCCTCGAGCAACAATCTACAATTGCTCATACTGTCAGTTTCAATTGCACTTTGTCATATTTTAAGATAATCTCAAAATGATTAATATTAACAATGAAAAAAAAGTCTGGCTCAGTGCCTTTGAATGACAATAAACCAGGTGCATCCTTTAAATTAGTTCTGCAGCTGGTTGTGTTAGAGGTCATGTAATGCAAGACAATTTTGTTTACAAAACATGTGATAAGATTATTCTACACTGTGAAAGTTATTTTAGGTGCTTGAAAATCTTACAGTAATGCTTAGATTTCTGCAAAAGACTGACATGAATAATATTGCGAACTTAAGGTTAGCAAAAAATGTTTGTTAATGAATTGAATTGACAGTTACAGTTATAGTGAAGCACAGTAGTGAATACAGTCTTCCTATACTTGGTAGATCATTAAAGGGGAATTTTATGGCTCCTCAGCTCATATATTTTCAGGCAAGAGGGCATGTGAAATAGCAAAATGTCAACTTTCCTGCTCCTCTGATGCTGCCTGGCCTGATGTGTTCCTCCAGCTCTACGTGGTGTTATCTCTGACTCCAGCATCTGCTATTTTTACTATCTCTGGAGGATAGCTGATCATCTTTCCACCCACTCCCTATCTATTCTGCTAGAACAAAGGGTGGATATGGAATCAGCCAGCCAAATGCCTGGCCCGAGGACTACTGATGCCCTTAGTTGGCCAATTAATGAGCAGTTCAGGGTCTCATTCCACCACTGCTGGTAAAATTCAGTGTAATGGGGAATGTGGAATAAAAGAGGGTAGCCCTACTATTATTTTTACCAACTCTGGCGAAAAGCCTTTTGTGGGCCTCCCCTCAGCTTCCAAAACTGGACACCACCCCTTCCACTTGCAGCACATCCCTCCCTCTCAAGGGACCCAGGTCCTCCCTGATCAAGATTCCTGGACTCACCTTGATCAGGTAGCCATGGTATACTGAGAAAACAAGGCATAGAGCTGGATGAACACAGCAGGCAAAGCAGCATCAGAGGAGCAGGAAAGCTGACGTTTCAGGCCTAGACCCTTCTTCAGAAATTTTTTTTCTGAAGAAGGGTCTAAGCCCGAAACGTCAGCTTTCCTGCTCCTTTGATGCTGCTTGACCCATTGTGTTCATCCAGCTCTACGCCTTGTTATCTCAGATTCTCCAGCATCTGTAGTTCCTACTATCTCTGAAACAATTTAAACCCACTGCGAAGACATGGTATACTAGTGTTCAGCTGCCAGCTAGTCTGATTGGTTGGTAGATCTTCAGGACAGAATTCACTTTCCCTGAGGAAGGGTGTTAGCCCCAGAATTACCTTGTTAAGGCTGCCTTCCATGTATTATTGTTAAAGAGCAGCTGAGTTCACCATTGGGGAGGGGGGTGTGAGCAATAAACTCTCGACCGCAACACCCCCAAACCACACTTAAATTCACTACCTCAGCCATTGATTGTTACAACAAAGAAAACAAACATTTGACTACTAAAACTTACACTTGTACTTTTTCCTATAAGAAGCAACTGTAGTAATCCCATTTGACACCTCTTTTGACTCAAACACATTGGAAACCCTCTTAAAAATGAGTATCATAAGCTTGATCAGGTAAATGCAGGAAATAATTTGCACATTTTTGTCCCTCTAAGTGTTGCCAGAATTAAACTACACGTCATCAATTTATGAGAGAACATAGCCTGATGATCTCCAAATATATAAGACCCTACTCTGATTTCCTACACACTGTGTAGAGTAATTTAACCTTTGGCAATAAAATCAAGCTGGCAATATTAATCAACTGGCCTTTGTTAAGCTCTTCTAATTTTAATTTCTATTGATTCAATGGGAACAAAACCCAGGAGAGGTGTTTACAGAGGTATAATTCAATATAGCCCAATTTACTCTTGCCAAAATTCAAAATTATTTCCAATGGGTTCAACTTTCAGCATGCTATTTGGATGTAAAATATTTCTTGCACATCAGCCATCTCTATAAGAACTGACCCAATTTCCAAATCTATTAAAATTGATGGAAGTGAAAATTGGACCGTTTCTGTAAGACAGCCAATCCACAGCATCAGTTTTTCTGCCATTGGCAAGTTAAGCATCTGATTCTAGCACAGCAACTTTTCTTGAAATCTCAGAGTTCACTTTGTCTGTAAATGCGTGGTCAATGTTAAGGATTTGTGCTGAATCTCACTCTGGTTAGCAGTCCCTTGTTTTATTTGTCACAGCTCTACACAATGGCATTTACTTTCATGTTTGCTAAATTGGAAACTTTAGAATAGAAAAGAAATAAACAGTTACTGAATGAAAATAAACAGCATGGAAATCTAAAATGTAAACATAGAAGATAATTTTTTTTATTGTAAAAGCAATAGGCAGAATCTTCCCAGTCCTGAATGACGTGATCATTGACAAGTCAGTTGGGAAAATAGGGGGAAACTAGGAGAAGTGGGATTCTCGGTGTTGAGAGGAAAAAATTCCAATTCACCAACACAACTTGGGAAGGTGAGACCAGAATCTTGTGAGGGTGCCCTGAGAGGTTTAGTTGCATGAATTTGTATGTGTTAGCATGCCACTATCACCTAATCCTGTCTCACTGATGTGCAGTTTCCTCCAGATAGAAACTAAACAGTGACAATTCCTGACACAAAAGTCAAACTCCAGCTGGTCATTTGCTTCTCTGGACCTTCATTTTGAATAGGAGTCACTAGTATTTTGTGGGAAATGTCTGCCACACCCTTCCATTCACAGAAATTGGCATCTGCCAGATACCAGTCTCACCACTCCCTCATGATAGGAGTTGGGTGCCTCCCCCTGCATGCAAAATATCTTGGTAGTAGCACTCTAGTGAAAGGTGCCAGTGCACTCCAAAGTGTAGCACTGAAGTGCAAGACTACCCTGTAAGCGGATCAGAGATGCACCATGATGGGGTGAGGTTGGTATGTGTCAGTTGATAAGGCCTGTGAATGTAGGATGCTGCTTATGGACTATGTGGGTGTTGGTGCTGGGTGTCAACAGTGGTAGTCCAGAGCTCAACTGGTGATCTGGGGTTGCCAGGTAACCACTCTCGGATTCATGTCAGGAATTATAACCATCTAATTTTCATCCTGCGGGTGGGAGAATGTAAATGAGGTGAAAATAGCTGCTAATAAGATACTAATGCATGCTAATAGGCCTCTTGCTGCTCACAAATGGAAATCTCGGTCTCACCATTCACTCTTGGTTGAAAGGTGGGGTTTTTTACGCTGGACATTGAGAAACTCCTCATTGGCCACCTTCTGCAATTTTCCCAACTTTCTCACCAATGCCCATATTGTGTCTGTGAAGATTCCACCCATACAGACTAGCATGTGACCCAAAAAGTAGGTCAATGGGCTTAACCTTTTGCAGCAAAGTAATTGCAAGTGCTGTATGTACCTAAAAAGGAATAATTTTAGAGCATTCAATAAAATGACAATAATGTCAGTTCTTTGAAATACATGCCCAGAACGGTTCAGAAACATGGTTTACTTTGGAACAATACCAAAAATGTTAATCAGTCAAAAAAATAACCATTTACACCTACTGGTTATAGTAAAATACGCACTTTAATTTATAACAGAGAATAGATGAGAAATATCAATCTTGCTGTCCTGGTACTATCATTCAAAGTAGAACATTGCTCCAGGTGCAATTTAGCCCTTGCTGGAGGTGATGAGAGAGGCAAGAAAGGGAAGTAGCTGGGCAAGTTGACTCCAGCGATATTCTGACCCCTTCTTGCCACCTTTTTAATTAGGATCTGGCTGAGAAGGCACACAAGTGACACCTTTGACTCCAATGAAAGCCGTCAAATGAAAAATTAACCACACACTTGATCAGTTGCCTTCCCAATAAGTGCGAAAGGTGTCTAGTTTTCCGACTGGGAACTCAATGACTTTGCTGGAATGTTATAGGATGCCATCAAATAGTTCCAATCATAAGGAAATGGGAGGCATAGGTGGGCTCGGGGTATTGGGTGTTAAGGAAATGGTCTCTTAAATACACCCTCTAATTATTGCCTCCAAATGTCTTGATTGCCCTCATGAACACGACATAAGCAAGGAGAGAATAAACAAATGATCTTTTTGCCGTTATATCCCCTGTGGAGTAGGCCTTGATCTGCAATCCTATGGACTCAGAAGCTACCCATCTGGGATCCAGTATTGTGCCCCGCAATAGGAAGAACTCGCTTATGTTTTGCCTGTCGGCTCTTAATGAGCTGATTGGCGCCCAGATGCAGGAGCAGGAAAATCTGACCTGAAACACTTCATAAATTCTTTTCGTTTTCCCATTTGCCTTTCATGTAGCTCAGATCTATATGTTGGAGAAAAGAAAACAAACAGAACACCAATTCCTCCCCCATTTGAACAAGGATAGGGAGTGGTACAGGAGAAGGCAAATATTATGTAAACGCATAAAGTCATCCTGATTATTGTTGAATAGAAATGACATTGTTTTGTTGCAGAGGTGTGAAGTGAAACTGCATTACCAATTCCTTGAATTCTAGCTCGTTGTATTTCATTCCCCATGTAAAGAATAAGCATGTATAATGAGGACAAAACTAATTTGGGAAGCTATATTTATGAGGAGAGACTTATGATATGGCACTCTTTACACTGCAACAGAAAGAGGTGATTTAATAAATGTTCTTAGAATTCTGAGTTTTTTTTAATGGGGTCAACAGGGAAAGCCAATTTCCCCGGGTTGACGGACCAGTGATGAAAGATCCACAATTTAAAATGATTACTTGGAAAGTAAGGCAGGAGTTTTGGAGAAATTGTTTAATGCTGAATATTGAAGCATTGAGTGATTTGCCACAAGGAGTGTTTGAGGCAGAGACTATTACACTGTAAAGGGAAAATAAAATTAAACAGAAGATGAGAGAATACAATGAAAAGGCAAAGACATGGTTGGTATGGCAATAGCATCATTAACCCGCAGTCCAAAGGTCCAGACTAAAGTTCTGGTTTATAGGTTCAAATTGATCATGGCAGCTGGTGGAATTAACTAATGAAACAAAAATTAAAGACTAGAATTATAAGGAAAGCCCAGTAAAAACCCATCTGGTTTACCTAAAGGAAAGGAAATCTACTGTTCTGGTCACATGTGCCTCTAGGTACACAGAAATGTGACTGATACTTAGCCAACCTCTGAAGCGGCAAGGGTAATGATAGGCAATAAATGCAGTCCTTACTAGTGGTGTCTGTTGTATGAGGCAATAACTCTGAAGGGATTAGTGTTCATGTTACATTGGTTCCATGCCATTCTACTATGTGGGTGGAGGCAAGGATCTTTATTCCAGGTTTTGGAGCTATACAAGCTCCCTACAGTCATCATAATTATGCCTGATTTAAAGGCAATGAAACTTACTGCTATCATTGCATTAAACTTTGTTGACTAAGAATGGTGTCTTTTATTTAGATTTTCCAATGTGCTGCATTTTGTACTACTTATCACTAGATAGGCCCAAGTCAAAAAAGGATGGGCACAGTTAAAAATCCTGAAACCACCCTTGTTCAGTATCGTACACTGGTAAATGTAACAAGTTGTACAAGGTACCTGCAGTGGTCATCTGGCAAGGGTTGGGGGTGAGGGGTACGCCATGATTTCTACATGAGGAGAAGAAATCCAGAAGGTTCTGAAGGGAAGAAAAACATTCAAACAATTGGATTTACCACTTTCAGAACATGACTGCCTTAAGAAGACACAGATAGTCAGTTAGCTGTTGAAAATGTAGTTACCAATAGAGAGAGAGAGAGAGAGAGACAGCAGCAAGCATGAAAGCAGCAAGCATGAAAGCAGCAAGAGGCAGGCATATACTTCCAATGAAAAGAGTCCTTCAGATACTGTTTAAAAATGTGGACAAATTTTTGGGCGAGGAGAAAAGAGTAAAGGCAATTATACTTAGACAATTTATAGGTATTTACAAAGGAGGGTCAAATTTATAGAAACGTAGTGAAAGTGTCCAGCAGAAGTATTAAAGGCAGGGAAAAAAATAAAGATTTAAAGGGACCAGGACTGAATAATTTAGCTGAAATTTCATTGGAAAGGTGGAACTGCGAATTTTATCTAAAAAATAGTATAAATTAAAGTGCTTGTTGATTATGAAAATGAAAGGCAGGAAAACATCTATTTTTATCTGAGAATAAGTCAAAAAACTCTATCGGGGTTGCAAAAGATTGGAATGGCCTGAAAAAGGCTGAAAAACATAATTTTGGCCATTGGAAAAGGTGGGAAACCCATGAAAAATGGAGGGAAAGCATGCAATACAGAGATACAGTATTACAAAGAAACTGATTTAAACAACTTGAACAGCCAGTGATACATTTTAAATCTTCATTGAAGAATTTAATACAGTGCTACCAAAATAGAGTTAAGAGTGTGAAATAAAGGAAATACTGCAATGTTTTTATGGTATGAAATCTAGCAAGTTCTTCTGTTGTTCTGTTTAAAATACCATTAATGAATAGAAGCAAACACAAAGAATAGGAAATTTAAAGCACTGTTAAAATACTGCATGTGTAAAACACTTTTACAGTAATAAGACTAGTTACCATTTTAGAAAGAAGTGGAAAAAGATATATTACTTCCGACAGATTCAAAGTCTAAGAATACACAACAATTATACATCCTGCAGGTGACAGGTCACAAGAATGAAAATTGCCCAAAATCAAACACTAGGTGCAGGTGTAGGACAAAGTTAAAGAGCTGCAGAAAAGAAAGTGCATAACCATCTCAACATCTCAATATAACAGAGCAATCCTCTTTGCAAAAATAATCGAGACTCATGGTGGAAATTTGTGATCCCAACAACTCAGGTTTCACAGAAATTGTTTGTCATTGGACATCCTGTTAAATACAAGTTTGATACCATGTGCTGAGGTTGCTGTCCCAACAGACCAGCTATCATGGCTGAAGAAGCAGAAATTACAGTCTGCAAAAATGAGACTATGTGAACTGACTGCACAGTAAACAGGTATGCTACAAGTTACACAGCAGTGTAGGGAGTGGAAGACTGTTGAAATATTTACACTGTTCACACATGACAGTCTTCACTTTTGAACTGGATGCTCACCACATTCTCAACTTTTTCAAGAGAGTAGAAGTTTGACTAACTCCCAGAGAGCAGCAGGTCTGGAAACAAAAGCTGTCAATCTCTGATCCAGAAACAAACAGCTGTTGACCATCTAGTTAAGGCACAATGGTTAGAAGATTTCATAAGGCTTCCCAGACTCTCATCAAAAAAGAAAAAATATATAATTTATTGAGATTCCCGACCTTGGTGAGAAAGAAATGGTTTATATGGTTGAAAAAAAGTGACAAATGAGCCAAAAGAAAACTGAAGAAAATTCAAAAAGAACAAAAGATTGACAAAAATGAGCTAGCATTTGCCATTATAACAGTGAAGGATGGTCAGACCAAAGGTTCAGCAAGTTGGCCAAGAACACATACTTTGTACATTGATAGCATTTGACAATCATAGATGAATTATTAGTGTACTTCAGAAGACTAGATATCCCGGACTCCCTTTGGGAATATATCTATTGAAAGAAAACACTGAGGCCAGTGAGGCTTTGCCAGGTGTAGAACCAGGGCTTGTTCAGAAGTATGGTTACCAGTGATCTCAAAAGATATTGAAGATCTCATATCCAATTTGTGAAATCTATAATTATAGAGCATTGGCTGGTCTGAGAAATACTCCTGTCACCACTGAAGACCAATCAGAAGATAAATATCAGCAACACCTCTAAGAATCAATGACTACTGAGAACAAGAACGAACAGTGCAACCCATTTAAACCAATTCAGAAATCTTTAACTGGTGTTCACTTCACCTGACAAAGGGACTATGCTCCAAAAGCATGTGATTTCAAACAAACCTGTTGGACTATACCCTGGTGTTGTGTAACTTCTGACATTTGTCCAACACAGTCAGATGCTGGCACCTCCACATCATGTTGTTGTTTAGACAGCAGAGCTGTCTGCTAAAGTTGATTCACTTATCATTCATTGTCAGTAATAGAGAGAGTACTGAGTGAGCAGCAATTTCTTTTTTCATGAATCTAACTGAATGTCTTAAAGAACTTCAACCAGTTAAACAACCCCAAAGAATGACTGAGGACATCCAGCCTTATCAGCAACTTGAGAGAGATATGCTGCATACAACTCCATGGGACCCAGGTGAATGCCCATACTTAAAAGACATGGTCAAGAAGGAAAAATGGCCTAGTCTAAACATCGAGGACACTACAATATTCTAACACACTTCTCACCTGGACCATGTAGATGGTAGAAAGACTTTGAAAAGTCAGAAACTGGATCACCCAATGCAGAATACCATGTTGCTCACACAATCCCAAAGATATTGCTAGTGTGGATTTGATGTTGATAACATCATTGAATGATAATACTGTTAGATGTCAAAGGGATGTGATTAGGCTCCCCCTTATTGAAGATAGTCAATGTCTGATATTTGTGTAGCCAAAATGTTACTTGTTAAGTTTCAGTCCAAGCCAGAATATTGTCCTCATTTTGTGGCATGGCAGCATAAACTGCTTTGTTTGAGAAGTTAGGAATAGAAATGAATACTGAGCGATCGTCTGTGAACCTGTTCAGTTTTGACCTCATTGTGGAGGAAAGATGTTGGTGAAGAAACTGAAGATCATTGTACCGTAGCATTGCTCTAAACATGTCTTGTGGTTGGGTTAGGTTGACTGATGTCTAACAACAACAACAATCTTCCTTTGCACTAGATGTGGTTCCAGTCAGAAGCAAGGTTTTTCCTGACCACCATTACCTTCAGTGCTCCTTTGTATGAAAATCTATCAAATGTTGTCTTGCTGTCAAGATCACTTATGCTTGCTTCACCACTGAAAATCATTTCTTTATCTGTGCTCTCATCATTGCTGAGTAGTTCTAAAAAATGCAAACAAAAACATTAGTGAGAAGGTTGGTAATGAGAAACTATTGATGATACCAATGATAATGATTCCTTTCATCAGGTTACAAATGATTGAGAGCAGACTAAGAAGATGATAATTGATTGGATGGGATTTGTCCTGTTTCTTGTACACAGGAAGTCTAAGGTCCTTTTCACATTGTTGATTAGATACCAGTTGTAACTCGATTGGAACAGCTTGTTTAGAGTGCAGATAACAAGGTGTGGAGCTGGATGAACACAGCAGGCCAGGCAGCATCAGAGGAGCATGAAAGCTGGCATTTCAGGTCTGGACCCTTCTTCAGAAAACTCAAAACGTCAGCTTTCCTGCTCCTCTGATGCTGCTTAGCCTGCTGTGTTCATCCAGATCCAAACCTTGTTATCTCAGACTCCAGCATCAGCAGTTCCTACTATCTCCTTGTTTAGAATGCAGCTAATTCTGGAGTACCAGTCTTCAACAGTACAGCCAGTATGTAGTTGTCATCTATAAACTTTGCTGCATGCAATGTCTTGCAATCCAATCAACACTATTCAACACCTATGACAATGGATACTTCAGAATGAGGCCAGGATAAATCATCCACTCTGTGCTCCTGGCTGAAGAGCTTACCAAATTTTCAGACTTGTCATCAGCACTTGTCTGGATCTCTGAGCCTCCTTCAATTGTTAGTTGTTTAGTTGTCTACTGCCACCCCTAACCTGGTATATGGGGTTTGAGGACTTCAGAGCTTTGGCTTGAGTGACTGGTTGTAGGATTATCTAGTTCTGTCCATGCAGACTGCGTCCACTTTTTAACACACAAGTAGTTCTGTGTTACAGTTTCAAGAGGTTTAAACTTCATTTTCTGAGTTAAATGATGCTGCTCTTGGCAATGCTATTTCTAGAATTAACTTCTATTGTCTTCACTGAGCATGAGTGTATTATGCAGCTTGTTAGAGTGGGAGGTATAATAGTCTATTAAGTTACAGGTTGTGTTTGAACACAATTCTTAATGGCCATATTAATCATGGAGGTCCAAGTTTAATCATTACTATCTACTCTTCATCCATATCATTTCTCTCCTACCATTAGTAATTCCTTTGTCTTTTCCTCTAGGATACATTTACCATCTGTTCTACTTACTCTTTCTACCCCCATTTTCCACGGTATAACACCCACCACTTTTCAAGCTCCTGTCTATTCCAAAGAAGTGTCATATCAGATTGAAATGCTAAATCTGATTGTCTCTCCACAGATGCTGCTGGCTTGCTGAGTTTCTCCAGTGCTTTCTTTTTATCTGTCATTTCTGTTCTATATCTATCCTACGCAGCACAATGGTATGTGAAGGTTAGCCTATGTCTCCACATGCACCAGAGTCGGTATTAGGGAAAATGGCATGCTGGGTGAACTTACAATCTTCTGGCTTTTGAATTCAAGTATGTAGTCACTTTAATGAAACTTGACGTTTAAATCTCTGAATCATTGAGCCTCAGTTATAAACAATATCATTGTACTGTCTATGCAATTTTTACCCACAACTGCCAGTAAAGAGTGACTCACTCCTAATATGCATTTTTTTTTAAAAGGTCCCCTTTTTTGAGCAAGATTCAATAGAAATCTTTCTGCTGAAGAAAAGATGCATTCATCAAAGCTTTACTTATTGTACTCATTAGGAGAATTCACAAACAACATTGTGCAAGCTCAATGCTGGAGTAAGGTGCATCAAATCCATCCTGCAAGCTAAAGGCTGCCCTGATTGGATCATTTCTCACTATACATCACATAAATGCATGAATGAACCTAAAGTCGTCACTTGCGATCCTCAAAAAATCCCAGTCTAGATTGCCCAGGAAGAGTAAAGCATCTCAAACGTTTGACCAACAGGTAAAACTGTCTGTTTCCTGAATTGTATTCACCACTAACAGGATTCTGCTATCAAGCCAAAAAGACATCCTACCTATTACCTAAATGATTAAAGTGAAATATGAAATTCAGTCCTGGTGTGATGCTAGCTATATTGCATGTATGTCACAAAGACTGGTGGGTTGATTAAACAGCATATCTCTTTGGCTTTCCACAACAATCAAGGTATTGCATGTACCCAAGCCAATACCCCAAGGTACCCAACCTGCCTTCATTTACAAAACTCAAAATGCAGTATCCAACATTTGATGTGATTCTGCAATTGGACTGTATTTTCTAAATAATCCTAGAAGTGTGAATCATTGCACTGATAATCAATTTAAAATTGTCAGTTGGATTCACAGTGTGGTTAGTACACCGTGCCCTATTTGAAAGGACATTTACAAATACTGTGTCTATGTCAACTCAGCAAAATAGGTGACAGCCATTCTCGGTATCATTTCTCAGGGCAATTTCTTGACCAATTGGAGTCAACCTGCCCAGTTAAGTTTAAACAAAACTTGTTTAAATTAACTGTCTTTCAATTAGCCATTGCATTCTCCACGACAATAATTCTCTCAATCAGAGTCTACTTGCCTAGCAAACAGCATTTACCTCCCATACAGTATAAATGATGTTTTTCTAATTACGTTGGTGTTCTTGCAAATATTATTGCTGACTGCAAGATAAAAAATTTTGACAAGTATGTCCTTTGTCAGCAGTAATCACGTTTTGTATGACTAAACAAAATGCCTGTGTGTTCAGGGGTTTTTTGTTGCTTTTATTACGGGTTAATTAGTTTATGTAGAAATCTGACTGAAGTTGCCTCGTGCCCAACTCAAAATTTAGTAACTGTAGATCCAGCCAGTTTAAAGTACGCCACTTTTAGCTCTCCTACACACATGGCATCCTATTTATACCCTGCATAACGCATGTACATATTGCGCTCTCCCCTGCCCCAGGCCACTACTGAATCACTTACTCATCTAATTCACACTCCCACTCAAAGCAGGGGTTTTTTTAAAATGAGAAATCAGTCTGGTATATCTTCATTGCACTCCCTCCATAACTAGAACATCCTTCCTTAGGTAAGAAGAATAAAGACTGCACACAATTCTCCAGTTGTGGTCTCTCCAAAGTCCTGTACGTACATTTGCAGCAAAACACCTCTGTTCCTATACTCGAATCCTTTTGCTATGAAGACCAACATACCATTTACTTCCTTTACCATCTGCTGCACCTGCATGCTTATTTTCAGCACTTTCAGTGTACAAGGACATGCAGGTCTCATTGTACCTGCCACTTTCTCAAACAACCACCTTTCGGATAATAATTTGCCTTCCTGATTTTGCTGCTAAAGTGGATAACCCCACACTTGTCCACATTATACTTCATCTGCCATGCATTTGTCAACTCACTCAACATGTCCAAATCACACTGAAGCATCTCTGCATTCTCCTCACAGTTCATCCTTCTACCCAGCTATGTGTCATCAGCAAATCTGAAGATATGAAAAGAATTTTTCACATTTGAACTGCTACTTCTGATCTGCGTGTTAAAAAGAAACACGAATTTGCATTCTTTTAGCTATCATTTCATATTTTCCCATCATCTCATCATTTGCCAGTTAACAAATGCCCTAGCTGACCAGACATGTTCCTCAGTTTGCCATTGGAAGACATGCCTTCAACTGCCTACGTTCTAAGTTCTGGAATTCACGACCCAAAGATACCTCCTTGTACGCTCCTTCAAGAAACTCTTTATAACATACCACTTTGACAAACCGTATAGTCATATGTTGCAATGTAATTTCTTGTGGCTCAGTGAATTTTTATTTAGTAATACCATGTAACAACTTCCTTGGAGTACTGTTGAAGAGATAAACTGACAAAAAAAGGCACAGTTTTCACGATGAGGAGAAGCAGTAGTGAAGATGGAGCCTGCTGAGGTAGAATAGAACCTAATATTCTTGAAGATACTTGTAGACTGGGAAGCAGTAGTCTAATGGTAAAGCCAGTAATCCAGAACCCCAGGCTAATGTCCTGGGCAAAAAGGTTCAAATCTCATCATGGTGAAATTTGAATTTATAATAAAATTTTGAATATAAAGGTATGTTAATGCCAAACATAAAACCACTGTCATTTGTTGTAAAAACAGTTTAAGGTCAATGATGTTCTTCTAGGGAAGGAAATTTGCCATGCTAACCTGGTCTGGACTACATGTGACTACAATGATGTGGTTGATTCTTATCCTCTGAGTAATTAGGGACAGGCAATAAATGCCGATCTATCTAGGGATGCCAACATCTCATGAATGTGTAATAAACTGAAACAGTTAGTTTAAGAAAAGCAAGAAAATTTTTCTCATAAGAAGGAAGTCTTATTTGATGGATTGTTGAAATAATAAAATGATCAATATTTCCCCTTTTGTGTGGAATTTGCTAATCTCCACTGGTGATTTTTATCACAGATAGCAATACTGAAGTAAAGAGAAGCAAAGATGGTGCCAACAGGAGAGATTCAAATGCCAAATTTACAATTAAAGACAGACTGCCTAAAGTAGTGTCTCCAATGACAGCAGCCATATGTTAAAAGCTGAATACTTCAGAACTTGGAGCTCTGGAGTTCTTGTGAAATTAGTTGATTCCCTCCTTAGAAAAGTGATGTGTGCCCTTGATTGGGTCCATTGCTACATCATTGACTAATTCAATTAAACTTTGAGTCATGAAGTGAGTATAATTGAGACAATCTGGCTGTGATGAAGGCTATGTGCCAAAGCCAAGTCGCATTCTAAGTTCTCAAAAAAAGCTACATAAATTGATAGATTTACCTCAAGATCCTTCACACTTACTTCTCTGAAATCATGTGCACAATCCTAGAGCTAATATGTAACTTCAGTGTCCATACAAATACATTCTAACATATCTTTCTGCCACCTATTTAAGCTATTAACTAAAGAGACAGCATAGCGGTTAAAACATTACTGTGCCAAAGTGCAATGACACAGATTGGTAAAATGTGGCTCTTATTCATATTTCCCTGCACCACAAGTTTCAAACATTCGTATATAATTACCAAGTACCTCACAGAATTTCTGAATCACATTCAACCTGCCCTGTCTGGTTATAGCTCTCAGTAGATGCATTTTGCTGATTGTCACTTCCTTATATTGCAACAGTGATTACACTTAAAAAATATAATGCGGGGGTGGGGGGGGTGGTGGTCAGTTAGCACCATTGGCTGGGTGGCTGGTTTGCAATGCAGAATAATGCCAACAGTATGGATTCAATTTCTGCACTGACTGACATCACCATGAAGGCCCTACCTTCTCAGTCACACCCCTTGCCCAAGACACAGTGACTCTGAAGTAAACCCACCAAATGTTGTATCTCTGTAATGTGTGCATGGTCCTCTAGAAATATGGTAATTCTCACTTAATTGGGAATAATTTGGGATGTTCCCAAACTGCCATTGTAAGTCTGACCACTTTCTTACTCTCCTCTCAGGTAGGGTTCAGGGGACCAGATGAAGAATCCCCTGCAATTATTTTCAGTTCGTTACAAAACAGCATTGTTGAATCTAGGTGGAGCTTGACAGGCCATCATTTTCATCCAAAGAATATTCCACAGCATGTGGGAGTTCTAATTATAGGGGAGTAGGCAATATGGAATAACTGAAACAAAAGCAAGACAGAAATGATCAAGAAAAATCTGTTGTGGTTAAGGGAATATTCCAATAGTGTGCAAAACAGGCACCATCATTCTGTTCAAATGTATTCTCTTTTACTATTTGTTTAAACTTTTATCCTTCCTTTTGCCTTTTAGAAAAAAAGATATTCTGTTTTACCCAGTGAAGTCTGGCCTTCAGGGGTCACTACTTGCTGTTGGGATAGCTTTATATGTTAACCAGGATTCCAAGGCATAATCAGGACCACAATGATATTTTTTACAGAAATAAATTTGAAGTCTGCTTGTCAGCCAGGCTATGAACAGGATCCTGGTGGGATTGACAGAAGATTGAATTGACTGAAGGATTTAAAATAGCCACAAGTTGAACACACTCAGATCTGTTGCAACTGAGTGTGATTGAAAACTTTGGGTTGTGAATGATATGGCACACTACAAATACTAGATTTCTGATGTTCTGCCCTCCATTTTAGCATGTCTCTGGTTTTTGACCCTCATGAAGCTGTAGAGCAAGAGGGTGGTCTTTCGGTTTTCCTTTCCTGGGTGGACTGGAATGAAGCAGGACCCAACACTGATATATGGGACACCTAAAAAGACAGGGGCAGGGGAGATTTTCTTGCAGAATGTCTTACTTACCCAAGAGGCTTGCGCGCAAGGATCAATTGATTACAGGTGTCTAGGAGCAGAACCAGAGGAGATTGTATTTGTCTAAGCAATTACTTGCTGATTTTAATAAATTGTGTTAAATGCTCGATTCGTGGGGCATTCCATGGAAGTAATTGTGGTGAGCCTCCTCTATCCTAAACTTCGATTCACATTCCACTGCTTCATGAGG
The DNA here is from genome assembly GCA_024137785.1 of Ginglymostoma cirratum. Classification (NCBI taxonomy): domain Eukaryota; kingdom Metazoa; phylum Chordata; class Chondrichthyes; order Orectolobiformes; family Ginglymostomatidae; genus Ginglymostoma; species Ginglymostoma cirratum. The sequence goes on from JAHRHZ010000144.1 coordinate 74,635,104, forward strand.
GTCAGAAAACAGAGATATGTTAAAATTGAGGACAGAACATCAGTAGCTGGGCACTACTGCAACCATTGCAAGTATTTTGTATTCATCCATCCAGAAGCATGCAGAGCCAATTTACACCTACCCCCATGCTGTTGATGGCAGCAGTCAAAATAGGAATTTAATGAATTGTTTATTTTTCCCATGTGAGAGGTGTGATTGACTGCATTCTTTGCAATTGGGGCATTTCAGGATTGGCCAGGAGCTTTCATGACGCAAAAAAGGTCTCTTCTGTATCGCCTCCACATAGAATTCTGAAAGCACTTGGGAAGTAGGATAGTGAAGATAATAGAACTACAACAGTACAGAGGTGATCAAAAGCCCAGTGATATCCAATTGACAGGTTTCAACTTGAATATAACTGCGTAAGACCCAGCAAGAAGTCTGTGCCAGGTTCCTAGGCAGCAGCTGTGAGTTACTTACCTTGCTACAGACATATATGTCCTGGGTTCTCCCATTGGGTAAAGATTGGGTGGGAAGCAACAGGTAACTTCCTTGAACTGTGAAATCTGACATCCTTTCACGAAACCATTGTGCTTGAGCAGATCGGGAATAATAACATCTATATCAGCTGAAGGAGAGTTTTCAAAAACACAAGTGATTAACATTTCTATAGGCACTCCAAACTGTTATTTTACATTGCTGAAACCAGCACAGGGATGAACCTCACCACATAAAGTTAAGAGAATGCCGTGGACTGATCAACATAATTCGGCCTTGATTGTTGAGCTTCAAAGGCTGCAGGCAGACAGGACCATCACCTGCTGCCCGAAACAAGCCTGTGAAAATTGGAGTGGGCAAAGAATGCACACCACCCTTGTGAAACCCATAACTATCAGCACCCTTTCTCCTCTATCACTCTACTCCCCCGACAATTGCATAAATGCTGCCCCCCTCCACTCTTCACATCAGCTCTGATGAAGTGTCAACTAGGTGTGAAACGTTAACTTGCTCTGTCTCCATGAATGTTGCATGACTTGCTGGGATTTCCAGCACTTTTTGTTTTCATTGTAGATTCCAGAATCTGCAATAATTTACTCCTAAACCCATTTTTTGTTGGGTGTTGGAGTTGGGTGAGGGATGTGGCAAAGCAGGGCTACCTCATATGTTTCTTTTTAAATCTCAGCAACTGTTGACTGGCAGACATCAGAAAGCTCAGTGTGGTTATGTTTCCAGATGTTGTATCTCTGGTGGGAAATGAATCCTCTTCCCCACGTGTTAGAAATTTAATGGAATGACAGAGTAATATCTGGTACTCAGCATTTACGCATATTCAGTTGTATCTGCGGTTCATCTGTTCATCAATTTACAGCAATTTAACTGAAGAAAAGACAAATAACCCCCAAAATAGCAACGCCAACCACTGCCATGTAAACTTATCTCCTTAGGATCCATTTGCCAGCTCAATGGTTTGAACTTGGCCGTGCTAAGTTTTGTTGTTGCTTATAGACACTTACACCTCACATCAGATCCCCAACATCTAACAGACATTTGTAATAAATATGGATTGACAGTTTATGAAGACAGTTTTAGCCTGTGTATGTGGAGCTGGTAAAAGGGAGGTGTAGTGGGAGCAAAACCTGAATCATTTTGTGAACATGTTGAATTAGGAATTACATCACTTATTAGTACCATGTCCATTATTTAAATGAGAACACAGGTTGCTGATGCTCTTAAAAGCAATAGTTCATAGGAGGTATGCAGTAGTAGTAGTAAACGTGAATCACTAGTCATGTCAACTGGATGTTGTGGTAGCAGAAAGATAATACAATGGAGGGAGTTAGCACGGTAAAGTTTGTCAGCCACTAAAACATGCCTGTTATGGTGCTTGTCAAGTGAGGTAAGCTATTTTTGTTGTCAGCACCTTGTTCAGACCCGCACAAAGTGTGTAATGATGCTTCCAGGTATGACAAGTTAAAAGGACCCCATCAAAGCCCTCGTTCATTATGAATAGCATAATTATAGTGGTGGAGCTTCTCTCAGTTACTGAGTAATGCTTACCACCATTCCCACTTTATCTGTTTAATATTAAAACATCAACAACCTGCAGTTATATAACACGGAAACACACCTCTTGCACTTTGCATAATGTGACTATAACAGAGGCTCAACATCAAAAAGAATTGTTAGGAGGAATGACCAAAATCTTTGCCAAGGGAAGAAAGTTTAAGCAATGTTACAAAGAAGGAAAGGATGCTGAGCGATGGAGGCATGTCAGAATTTAGACATAGAAAGTGGGAATATATAATTGGTAAATGCATATTGAAAGAAAAAAGAAATAAACTGTGCCAGAAATTAGAATAATGGATCTCTGGAGGGGGGGAATGGTGAGGGTGAGGGTGGAATGGTGAACTGGAATAGCTCATGATGGTTACGAGGATATAGTGAATTCATGAAAAAGTTGAAAAACAAGAATGCAAGAATTTATAACTTGAAATGCTGAGGTAATGGCAGCCAGTCTGAGCAAGCAGGACTTTGCATGATACATGAGTAGCGTTATATCAACAGACAAACAAGGAACAAGAGTAGGCCACTTGGATCTTTGAGCCTACTCATGGCTGATCAGCTATGTTAATCTATGTTAGTGCATATCCCCAGTAATCTGTCATTCCCTTAATAATCTAGAATCTAACTACCTCTGCCTTCAAAATATTTAAAGATTCTGCATCCACTCCATTTGAGGAAGGGAATTCTGAAGATTCTCAACCCATTGAAAGAAAAAAAAGTATTCTCATTTCCTCTTGATTTTTGCACGGAAAGCAAATTTTTACGTCAGGATGTTGACCAATTGAGCATTAGAGAAACTAAGTCTAATATGGTTTAAGATCTTAAGTAAAATGCAATCTTAAGTCTCTATAAACAATTTCACATCGCCATTTAGAAATAATACCGCACATGAAAGGCTTTCAGCTTGTCATTCTTCTGCAACCATTTCAGATAACTATTCAATTCCTTTTTAGAACTCACAATTGAATCTGCTTCTACCACATGTTCTCATGCAGTGCTTTACAGATTCTAACCACTTTTGTTACCTCTGTTTTTTTTGTCAATCACCTATAATCACTGTCGGCTGGATCCTGACCCTTCTGTCAATGTTAGCAGTCTGCCTATCTATTCTGCACTAACACTTCATGATCTTCATTGCCTCTATAAGACCTCCTCTCAGCCATCTCTTCTCTATAAACTTGGTTTCTTAGGTAATCTGAAGTAGAAGCTGTTCTCCTCTAAGCCACAAGCTGCTCCTCTTGTTTTCTGTTTGCTAGGACAAAGTGGGATTTCCATCAAGATGCTCATTATCGTTACGGTTAGGCAGTTTTTTAGAAGAGCCTTCTTCCAAATCTCCTGCAGAAGCCACTTGATAAAAGAAGAAAAGGTAAACTACACTGCTGATGTAATTTAAAATTGTTTTCATATTGCCAGCAGTCCCATTAAATAGATTAGCATTGAAAAGAATAAACTCACACCCCAGGTACTTAATTTACACCAGTAAAATTAAGAAACCAAGGACTCTAAGGCCACTTTGTGGCCTAATTTAGTTGTATTATAGCACTTTCCCAAATAACTAAATCATAACAAAGGTGTTGCCTGCTTTTTGGCAGGAACATTTGCTCTCTGACGCTGTCCCAATTTGAAATTAGCAGCAAATGGAAAATGGAAGGAGATCCAGAGGTGGGTCTGTACCATCTATGAAGCAAAACAGAAACTAAAACTGATCATGAATATCCTTTCCAGGGCCAAAAGTCATCTATGACAATGCACAGGTTAGAAACCTTTGTTTAAGATATTTACGCTCTTGAAGTTGCACTTAGAAATACCTAAATGGAATACAAGAGCAGATTTCATATTGGCACTTGTATCTTCCTCCTGCACATCCTCAATGCATTGGGAACCCAGTGTTTCAATTACAGTTGGCAGGTTGACATAACATACATTTCCAGTCAGCTTTTAATAGAAGCATTGCAGCAATCTACAGGGTTGTCACATTCTTTTTTTGTCAACTTACAGCTCTAAAAAAGTCCCATTTATCATAAATAATATTTAGAAAAAAAGGAAAAGGTGAGAAATTATGTTTGAGACTAGTTCAATTTTCTACATTCTGTGAATAAGTTCTTGGAAAAAGATTGCTAATCCAAACACATTTGGATGTGCATGTGCAGGAATTCAAATATTGCTAAATTTTCTCCAATAAGCACCATTGATTCCCTATAGAGATGTTTGAGTGTAAGTAGTGCCCATTGAGGACCAATCTGAAGAAAATTGCACCCAAAGGAAGGTAGCTGTTTTGTGATTTTTAGCACATAATAGGCAAAGTGGAAAAAATATATTTAGTAATAGGTCACTTTTCTTAAAAAAAATCAAGAAGATCAAGGCAGGATTTTGCAGAGCCAGGTTGCACTGTGCATTTTAAAACAAATCACAACATCATTTTCAAAGTCATTTGGCTGTGCTCTCACGGGTAAGCTGTTTCCTCCTTACGGAGATGACGATGAGTCGCTTCACACATTTGTTTTTTTTTAAATAATACAGCTACACTTACTTTGTTTACGTACACTGGAAGCACTTTAATATAAAGCCAAATGGGAATTTAGACTGACAGTGTCATTTGTACAATGGGTGTAAAGTTAAGATTTTTCATTCAAGTTGTGTTAATCTAAATGTGTTCTACCCGAGCAGACGTTGGGCAGAATCCAATTCTGATTAATCCATTCTGAAGTCACCAGTGAGGTAAGTAGATCAGCACAAAACAACCTGCTGTCTATGTGAATCTATGGGAAGAATGAGTTAAGGACACAAATATCTTTGGCAGGGTCAGCCTGGAGTTTTGCGCTAATGAATATTTAACATTTTATGAACTCGCATCTTATTTACTGATAGACGCTAACTGTGCATAATAAGGGATCAAATGTAATTCTTCTTCAAATGCATGCTTGAAGTTTGACAATTCACATCATCTTCAAAATGGTATCGTTATTACTCCTAGGTGTCAAAAAGTACCCTGTTAATGATTTACAACTGAATTTAATTATTTTCAGTGAGGAAGTTAGTTAATTCACAAATACGTCATTTGGTATGATGTAAGGAATATAGATAAATATTTTTCTGAGTGGAGTTGTCATTCTCAATCGAATACTTATCAAAAGTAACTTACTTCCAACATGTATGCATTTTGATATTTATTGAGAACAAAGCACAGTTAGTCATATTACTGAAGTATGTTGTGCTTGAACTTAAAACTGAATATTATTGCCCAAAAAACAGGAAGAATCTCCATAGAAGAGAGAAGGAGCCTGCCTTGGCGATTACCCCAGATCGGCATTAGCTTGAGAAGTATTGCGATCAGTTTGTTATTTGCTCTTGCACTTATCTCCCTTTCCATGCCAAGGTTAGTGCACCATATATGAAAGACTAGATTTGGGAGACTGTCAATTATCTGACAATTTCTATTATCAACTTTGGGTGATCTCCTGCACTTTGGCAGCGAATGGAAGTTGCACTATACATAAAATCTTTGATAATCTGGAGTAATTTCATATTAGTATGAGTTGCTTTTGGCAGTAATCATTGTACTTTTTTTTGACAGAGCCATGTACTGCGTAATTTTTCTTTTGGAAAAGAAATAATCTTATACCAGCAAGAAAAGAAACAGAAAAGTGCCATCATCTTTCAGTCATGCGTGTCAAAAAAACAAATTAAAATGAACATTTAGAACTAAAATAATTCAGCAAAACCTGCACGAGGTATTTTATGAAGGGTATGTGTGGCCTTGCTTGCCCAAGCAGAAGCTTTTCCCAGATGGTCAGAGAAAACTTTTTATTATTTTCTTTTATCAGAAAATGCAAAGCATCGCTGTTGGGTAAAGCTCCACATAAAAGGTAATTTCCCTATATCAAAATGAAAAACGGAAGTCAGTAAGGTAATGATTTAATTTATCGTTAGGAATAATTACTGCCTAGCTGGAGGCTACAACTGCACTCATTTGAAAGAGAAAGCATTCAGACTGTATTTATCTGTTTAATTGTTCTGAATCATCAACAATTGCCCAATTGTGTATGTAAAGCTGCATTAAAAATGCACTTTATCTTGAAAGGTTTACGTATATTTTATTGTGGTAACATGAAATGTCGATAAATACTGATATAGTGGAATGTTGTGAATGCTAAATGCAAGAATGGTTCTGTCGATCAGTAAGGACACGTTTGAATTTCACCAAGCTGAAAGAACATCAGTAAAATTGTAATTCTCTCTTTAAAAAAAAATTGAATCAATTTTTAATATGTGATGCTGTGGCTGCAACATTATATATTTATAACCCTTAAGAAATGGACTTTTGCACAGCACTGACACTGGCAGAATCTCTGCTGGATTTAATGTTGCCCACTGTGGTGGGAGTGGGAGGCATGGCAGCTAGGCCCATGTTATCAAAAGAGAGGCCCTGTGTCAAGCCAATCTCCCCTCAGTTAAGTTGAAGGTCAGAAGGAGCTGATGCAGGGTTCCTGGATGCCAACACCAGATGTCAGTGAGAACGAATTGACACCGATTATCCCAGAGATGGCTGCAATTTAGTCATGCCTCAGAGATTTAATGGGGAGTGGGCGTGAACCACACTCAGGAGATTACCCAGCCAAACCCGTTGGGTATGTCAACAGCCTTGGCTCTGGGGGGGGTAGTGGCATTGATCTCTTGCTGTAAAGCATTCTATGCCTAATTAGACTATCCAACATCGGACGGGTGGGGGTTAAGGAAAATGGAGAGGTGTAATTCACTGAAAGCCACCTCCTAGCTCTAGCCCCAGTGTGCACATCCTTCTGTGTGAGTTAGACCAAAAGGCCTGTTTCCATGCTATATGACTCTACGAGCTCCCCAGCTCGTGAGTGCCGTTATGGTCATCCCACAGTATTCCTGGGGTTCTGGTGAGTTCAGCGTCACTGACAATAACCACTCCCACTGGTCAACCTCTCATGGGATGTAGGACGCTGCAAGGTTTCCAGCTCTTGGATCTTCAATCATAGGGCAGTCCCAAAATTAGCCTACCCAGGACATGTGGGACATTTTATTCTGTCAAGCCTCTCTCATGGAGTAAACAGGGGTTCCCATTGAATCTCCAGTGGAGGATGAGATCTCCGCTGGCTCCACAAAATCCAGCCCATGTCTGTGAACTTATCGTCTTTGTATGTCCTACTGCTATAAAACCTGGATGATAGTTCAAGCCCCAAAGGGATGCCATTTGGCTGGTAGGAAGATGAACTGAAATCAATATAAATCCCTCCAGGATTTTATGAGGTCTGTCGTCACTCAGTGTGTATACCTGGAGGTCTTAAGTTACCTGCTTGACGAGCAAGCTGCCTTTTGACTAAAGCTCGGCCCCTCAGGAGAGATCCATTAGCTGCTTGCACCAGTTTGATACAAATCTCCTGTGTCTTAGCTTCAGACAAAATCACAAGTGCAAAGGCACACACTTTTCACTTAGGTTTCCAATTGATTGTACTGAACCAAAACTAGTCGCAAAGTACTTAGGAACATAGGAACATTTCTCTTCATGAGTCTGTTTCACCATTCTAGGTTGTGGCTGGTCATACCTCAAGTGGCATTTTCCGACACTACTCTATGTTGTTTAATGCCAGGAGTATGTAGAAATTCCCTCTCTATCGTAACACACACAATATTTGTGCTTATAATGATGAAAGATAACATGTATATTTGTATGGTGCTTTATTTTGTTGAGATATCTGAAAATATTTGTTTCAACAAATAACTCTTCTGTAGGTAAGTGCCTCTGATGTAAATGTAGTTTCCAAAAATTTAAAAGGCAAGGAAGTTACATGTTTTTATTTAATAAACTTTTCTCAATACCTTCAAATTTATAGTTTGATCATTTATCATTTTTTTTCCATGTTTATTAATTCTGCTATTTTTTCCCTCATTGTTTTTAAAAGAGATGGGAAACACATTTTGCCAAATTGATTTTAATTTACAGTGTGGACCAAGCTGCATTTAGTGATAAAGGATAACGTTGGCTTTGAAGGTGGCCCTACCTGCTAGCAAACCCCATTATGAGCCTCAAATTTCAGAGGAATTTTTTCACTCTTGCTCCGTAATTCTGTGGACAAATAACTGCAATTCACTTACTGTTCCTGATTTATAAAGGCCTGGCTCAGCTGGAGCAATAGTTGAGATGTTACAATTGGCTTGGAGGCAGGCCATAATTGGGGTGGGGGGGTAAAGGGTAATATAACTGTTTCTGATAGGCTTCCTGCTGGAAAGTGTTGAGAAGAGAACAGTGTTCGGATGTGATGACTTCCATTGCTGAGTAACCCATCAATATTCACAACCTTTTTTAAGAACATCTACTCAGATACCATGTTGACGGTTGTCTTGGATGGAATGACAAACTCTTAGTGCTTTAAAAACAAGATGTAAGAAACAGGTCTGAATCTGGTCCCTGCTGCAGAAATATCTATGGAAATGTAGACAATTGCTGTGTTCAATGGCAGGGGTTTAACTACTTAAAAGAAATCAACTGCAATGGTTTTGATAATATATTTTGCAATTGGATTTCATGCATATTATAGTATGGTAATGCTTGAAAACACACCTAACCCTTATGAGCACTAATATATGTCCGGTTAAAACCCTTTCTTGTACTTTAGATTTTTTTTTTCTCAAATTACTGTAGTGTCGCAGCCGCGAAGACTATATTTTTCATTTCTTATAAATAGCCACAAGAAATGTATTAATTATCCTCATGGAATTTAATGCACCAAGTGCTTTAACCTTTCAGGTTTTAAACTCCTGCATAACAAGGCATATCCATGGTAGCAAATGTGATTTATGACACGAATGTTTAATTTGTGTTGTTTAAGACATTACTGAGCTATCTGCATACATTTAAATTCACCCGCAACACTTTTTTTTTCTGACTCCAGACAGTTATTTAATATTCAAGGATGATTTTGTCCACATACATTTTGGTTTGTGTCACCTCAAATTAAATTATTACTGTTTTCTCCCTTTGTAGCAGGCCCTAGGCTGTTATTTACAAGAATCAATGAAACGGTAATGAAAATCCATTTTTCATACTATCAGCTGTGTCTTACCTTTATTTAGTTAGCTTTATCTAACCAAGCTATTTTTTATATACAAATGTCAAGCCATGAAGAAATACAGTGGCACGAAAGAGTTAAAATTTAATGGGAAAAAAAAATAAGTTTTGCCATTTCATTTAGACAAAGGACTTGTAATTAAGCTTTAGTTTAAGTAAGACCAAACAAATTTGCTAAAATATTACTCATACAAGAAATAATTTTCCATCCTCAGAACCAATACCTTGATAGGCTATACAGTGATCCTGATTTGGAGTGTGACCTTTGAAAGCTCTCTCCAGCTTGATTAAAGATGTATTAAATTTGTTTAAATAAACCTTGTTGTAATGGCACATCATTTGTAAGAAGCTATTAGGGCCTGGAAATTGTGCTGCTGTATTTGCATTAAAATGTGCCCTGCTAAAATTGAGGATCACATTGAATGAGCTGCTATGCGAGGGTGACACTTTCATAATTTCTCCAGTGACAAAAGCAGATGAAACTTTATGCTGAGCTGTATGAGGGAGGAGGGGGAACTGCTTAACAACACCAGAGGTTTATAACTCAGTACTAAGGGACCATGTTAACTGCTTTGTGTGCTCCTCCGATATCTATCTACTATACAATATCTATTACATTACTAGAGTTGTTTTAGTATAACATTTCCCAGTAAAATATACACCAACATTTATGATCCAAGATCCTAGAAATGCAGTATAGATCTATTCACTTCAAACAGTTACTATATTTGCAAGATAATCATAAATAAAACACATATAGTGCAAAGTTACTTTCCCCCAACTCCCATTTTCTGGTAAATTTATTTTCCCATTTAGATTTCCAGTGCTCCCATCTGACTCCATATCTTCTTAATTCAATTGTAACATCACGACTGACTGGGTTGCCTCCTGTTTTAAAACTGCTGCCATTTCTAGCGACTTAATTAATCATCTGGAGAAGCTAACTACTGGTGACCACGTTAGCACAGCACTGGCTTGCAGTGCTTCCTTCAAGTCAACTACTAACATAAAAACATATGAATTAGAAGTAAAAATAGTCTTTTTTGCCATTCAATAGGATAGTGGATGACCTGATTCGTCTTCAGCAATCATCGCAACATGGTGGCTCAGTGGTTAGCACAGCTGCCTCTCAGTGCCAGGGACCCAGGTTTGATTTCACCCTCGGGTGACTGTGTGGAGTTTGTTGGTTTTCACCATTTCTGCTTGGGTTTCCTCTGGGTGCTATGATTTCCTCCCATAGGTTATGAGGATTCGTCATGCTGGATGTGTAGGCCAGATGGGTTAGCAAAAGGAAATGCAGGATTATAGGGTCGTTCTGTGTAGGATGCTTTTTGGAAGGTTGGTGTGGACTTAAGGGCCAAATGACCTGCTTCCACAATGTAAGGAATCTATGATTCTCCCAATAACCTTTCACCTCTTTCCTTGTCAAGGAAATACTCAAGGACTGTGCTTCCACTGCCATTTGAGGAAGAGAGTTCAAAAAACTCAAGACTCTCTGAGAGAGAGAGAAAATTTCCTTATCCCTATTATGAATGGGTGTTCCTTTGTGCTATAACTGCGATCTCTAGCACTAGACTTTTCTTTTCCTAAGAGGAAATATTCTTTTTGCGTCTAACCCAACAGAGCCCCTCAGGATCTCAAGTCACCTCTTATTCTTCTGAACTCCAGCTGATACAATCCTAGTCTATCAAATCTTTCATCATATGACAGTTTACCAATTCCAGGTATTAGTTGAGTAAAACTGCTTTGGGTTGCTTCCAAAATATTTGTATTGTTCCTTAAATAAGGACATCAATACTGTATATAATGCTGCAGATGTGAGATCACCAGTGTCCTGTACTATTGAAGCATAACCTCCCTCACAATAATTGATTAACATTCTGTTAGTTTTCCTGATTACTCTCTGTACCTGTGCATAAACCTATTGCAATTCATACTCAAAGAAATTCAGATCTGTCAGCATGTCAGATCTATGCAGTCTCTCATTGTTTAGATCATATTTCTTTTTCACATATGGACAAATTCTTATTTTCACTCATAAAGCTCCATTTGACAAATTGTTTCCACTTAGCTTACCCGAATGCCTTTGTGGCCTCCTCACGTCATCTTCATGACTTTCTTTCTCATCTATTTTTGTGTCATCAGCAAATTTAGCAGCCTTACCTTTGAACCCTTCATCCAAGCCATTCATCTAAGTTTTAACAGTTGAGGCTCTAACACTGATCCCTACACACACCACTCATCTTAACAACAAGAAAATTACCCCTTGATGCATACTGTCTGTTTCCTGTTGGCTAATCAAGCTTTTGTCCTTGTCAATAAATTCTCCCATAAGACCATAAGATATAGGAACAGAAGTAGGCCATTCAGCCCATTAAGTCTGCTCTGCCATTCAATGAGAACATGGTTGATCTGATAATGCTAATCTCCACTTTCCTGACTTTCCACCCTTGATACTATTACTGATTAAAAATCTGCCTATCTCAGCTCTGAATGTACTTAACAACCCAATCTCTACAACCCTCTGTGACAATGAATTACATGGATTCTCTGAAAAAGAATCGGCAAGACCCCGCCGAAATTCCTTCTCATCTCAGTCTTAAATGTGTGACTCCTTATTCTAGATTATGTCCTCTGGTGCTAGACACTCCCATAAGGGGAAACAACTTTCCCACATCTACCTTGTCAAGTCCCCTAGGAATCTTACATGTTTCAAAATGATTGCGTGTCATTCCAGTGAGTACAGGACCAATCTACTTAACCTTTCTTCCAAAGGCAGTCCCTCTGTACCTAGTGTCAGGCGAGTAAACTTTCTCCAAAGCCAATATATTGCTCCATAGATAAGGGGTTCCCAACTGTTCACAGAATTCCAGCTATGTTCTAAATACTGTCTTGTATAGTTAAGTTAGTGAAATCCACAGCATGAATGCTGTACATTGTAATGATGACTTTCTTTTTGGATTTGGACAACAAAAGAAAAAGTATACTGCTTTAAACAGGGGAAACTATAGATAGAATATATTGGAGATTTAAAAATAACTGACTTAACTCATTGTGATTAATATTTACAATATTGCCTTCTTCAAAAAGATCAGTAGAACATGTGTGTGTATGGCTATATGTGTATGTGTCTGTATCCTTTGGTTGTACAATTAAGTAGTTTTGTGCACTCAAGAAGCTACAGCACGGTATCGATTGTGAGATTGGCAAGTGGATACAGCCCTACATGTGAACAATACAGCAGAAAACATTTTGCTTGCAAAGTGAAAACACCTCAATCTCTTTCTCACTTCCCCCTTGTACAGAGGTAACAGAAACCACCCACCCCCCCATAGCTATTCTCACTCACGATGTCCCTGTAAACTGCAAGCTTTGAAAATTGTCCAATGAAGTGAGAGTCTAGGACTAGGGGTAATAATCTCAGGATAAGGTGTTTATTATTTAGGACTAAGATGGGGAGAAATTTCTTGAGATTTTCAGAATTTCCTATGACTAGGGATGCTCAATTAGGAATCATACCCAAGACCAAGGTTAAAGATTTTAGGGCAGTGAAAGAATCCAGGGATATAGAAATAAGTCAGGAAAGTGAAGTTGATGTAGAAACTCAACCATGATTTTACTAAATGGTGAACAGACACAAGAGGACCCAAATAATATTTCTTACTTTCTTCAGGCCATAAGATTGACATCTCTATTAAATTTGGGCAGCATGGTGGCTCAGTGGTTAGCACTGCAGCCTGCCGGTGCCAGGGACCCAAGTTTGATTCTCGCCTCAGGCAACTGTCTGTGTGGAGTTTCCACATTCTCCCCGTGTCTGTGTGGGTTTCTTCCGGGTGCTCTGGTTTCCTCCCATAGTCCAAAGATGTGCAGGCTAGGTCGATTGGCCATACTAAATCTAGGATGTACAGCTAGGTGGGTTAGAAATGGGAAACGTAGGTTCACAGGGATAGGGTAGGTCTGGGTGGGATGCTCTTTGGGCGGTCAGTGTGGACTCAATGGGCTGAATGGTCTGCTTCCTCCCTGTAGGGAATCTATGATTAGCGTTCCTGCTAGATTATCAAAGAATGAGCAACCTGTTACTTTTTTCCAGCGATTACAAATCGTTCTGAAGAAAGGTCGCTGGACCCAAAAGGTTAACTCTGTTTTCTCTCCACAGATGCTACCAGATCTGCTGAATTTTTCTAGCAATTTCTGTTTTTATTCCTGATTTCTAGCATTTGCAGTTCTTTGTGTTTTTTTTAAAATCATAAATGATATGTCTGGCTTGTCTTTAACTTAAGAAATAAGATTCTGGATTAAATTGATGGCTATGAAATCATTTTACCCTTGCTATAGTTTGGTCAGGCTGAGTTCAGGTTTTAGATTTTCTTTTGTAAAATGAGTGATTTCTTTGTTGGTCAGGAAATCTGAACTTGAATATACAAAACCTTGGAGTTGAGCCCGACTTTCAATTACACTGCTTCCTGCAGTTACTCTATTTTGGATTGAGCTTTCAGCCCGATGGACTGGAGTCAATTCAGACCAAAGTAAATGGAAACTGTAAACCAAACTTTTTTTTTTCACCTTATCCTATAACAACCTTTTGATGTTACAAACTCTATATTTACAAACATGGGCACTTTGTTTTTTATTTAACTCCCAAGTGTGATTGAAAAAGGCAACATAAAATGAAGAGTTCCATGAAAGAGATTACACTGAACAAGATAGAACTCCTCCTGAAATGTGGTGTCTAAGAAAGGTGTCTCTGGAAGCTCATATTGAGTCAGGCTGTCCCAGCCTGTCTAAATGCTCCCTAATTTACTGACACTTGCCCTTTTAGAAGCAGGCATTCGGATGGATAAAACAACGTTGCCACTTTATGCAAAGGACAATGGTGAAAAGAAATGTTCAGTTTGTTTCATGCTTTACTTTTTATTGTCTTTCACATCATTTCAGCTGTGTACATGACACCAAGTGAATCATTTCAGGGGAATCTGACAGTTACACAGTCTCACCATCATGTGATTTTTAAAAAAAATACAAAATAACAATCTTGGACTGGAATGTGTGATTGAAAGAAGAAGATACCACAAGACATATGTCCGATTGTGTCGACTCACAGCTATACTATTTTGAAACGCGATTATTAGCCTTTCATTCTGAAATACATCAATGAATCAAATATTCCTGTAATTACCTTTCTCTAAACCCAGTAGCCAACATTCCGTAGCTAAATGCAGGGCATAAATCTGTGTAGAAGCAGAGACAATTCAGTGAATTCTAAACTGATCTTATTTGCATTTAGGTGATTAAAATAATCTTGCTGACCTGTACTTCATTTGGCCTATGTATGACTCACAAGTGCGTTATTAACCAGGGTAAAGGGTTTGTAGTCACAGATGGTGATTAATAAATATTGACCAATAGCTCACGTGAACCCTGATGAAAGACTTTATTTGATCTACTTGTGAATCTCCTGCAGTCCATGCAATCCATAGCTAGTCAATAACACCCTCACAATGACAACAACCTTTGAAGTTATTTAGTTCATAGAAGGCGAACAAATATGATCCCTATAGGCATCTGCAACTTTATTTTATATTAGCCTAATCTGTACATCTGGAATACCCATCTAAGGCCCACACATTGAAAGAGTGTCAAATATTGACTCTCTTCCCGAGGTGGACGTATACCTAACTAGTTCACATCACATGTGTACAAGAGTTGACAAGAAGACACACTTAGGCCATATAACTGCACAGAAAATAGGTTGTCAGCTTTTATACAATTTGTATTCCATTAGAGCATGTTTACACTTAATTTTTTGTCACTTCAAATGCCTTTAATCATTGTAACAAAGTTCAACAGGTTTCGAAAGAAAATAAAATGATTCCATAGCAAATTATTTTTCTTTTTGCAGCAATAATCTATTTCACTCATATTACCTTTTTGAATGGTAGTGGATAATATGTCTGCGCTCACAAATTGCATGGAAAACATTTGTATGCCACTGCTATATTGACCTGTGGTCACTTTAGAGGATATACAATGTGAGCTAGACAAATGAATGGCGATGTTTCCTTCAAGGCACTCTGCCTGTACTATAAGGGAGGAGCAATGTTCCTTTGTATAGTACCATAGCTGCATTGAAACAGTCAGGGAACGAATGGGAAGTGAATGGCTATCAGATTGGCGGAAGCAGTGGGGACAGGAATTGGAAACTCCTGAGTTCTTTAAGCATTACGTCCCTATGATGCACACAAGGGTAGTGACATGGGAAACAGCAATCACAAACCATATCATCACAGCATAGAACAATTAATTATCCAAAGTAGAAGTAATGATTAGGATAGATTTTCACTGCACTGTCCAGGTATGCAACTGGCATGTCAGTTGGGTGCCCAGTGCCTAAACACTGTTTTCTTCCATCTGTTAAGAGGGAGACAACGTAGATACACTAGGAATAGCAGCAGGAGTATGCCATTCAGCACCTCAAGCGTGCCCTGCCATTCAATAAAATTATGGCTGATCTACCTTAGGCATTAACTCCTCCTGTATGCCAGGTCCTCATAGCCCTCTGCTCTTTGATATTTCAAAAGTCTATTTACCTCTTTTTAAAATACTTTGTGATCTAGCCTCCGCAAGTCTATAGGTAGAGAATTCCAGATAATCATTACTCTTTGGGAGAAGAAATTCCTTTGCTTCCCTGTTTTAAATGAGTATCCTCTTATTCTGTAAGTGCGTCCCCTAGGACTGTACCTCATTCTTCTAAACTGTAATGAACACAGGCTTAATTTGTTTAGCTGTTCTTGATTAATTGACCCCATCATTCCATGAATCAGCTTAGTGAATCTCTTTTCAGCTACCTCCAAAGCCAATATATCCTCTCTTAAGTACGGGAACAGAAACTAAATACAATACTCCAGGTATAGTAGGAACTGCAGATGCTGGAGAATCTGAGATAGCAAGATGTAGAGCTGGATGAACACAGCAGGCCAAGCAGCATCAGAGAGGCAGGAAAGCTGACGTTTCGAGCCTAGGCCTTTCTTCAGAAATGGGGGAGGGATAGGGGATTCTGAAATAAATAGGGAGGAGGGTGCAGATAGAAGATGGATAAAGGAGAAGATAGGTGGAGCGGAGACAGACAGGTCAAAAGAGGCGAGGGTGGAGCCAGTAAAGGTGAGTGTAGGTGGGGAGTTAGGGAGGGGATAGGTCAGTCCAGTGAGGACGGGCAGGTCAAGGGGGCAGGACGAGTCTAGTAGGTAGGAGATGGGGGTGGTGCTTGAGGTGGGAGGAGGGGGTAGGTGGGAGGGAGGACAAGCTGGGCTGGTTTTGGGATGTGGTCGGGGGAGGGGAGATTTTGAAGCTTGTGAAGTCAGCTTTGATACCATTGGGCTGCAGGGTTCCCAAGCGAAATATGAGGTCCTGTTCCTGCCACCTTCGGGCGGCATCGTTGTGGCACTGCAGGAGGCCCAGGATGGACATGTTGTCCAAGGAGTGGGAGGGGGAGTTGAAATGGTTCACGACTGGGAGGTGCATTTGTTTGTTGCGAACCAAGCGTAGGTGTTCCACAAAGTGGAAGGCTTGGCGACTTCTTCAAAGAATTTTATCAAGTTGGTAAGATATGACCTCCCCTGCACAAAACCATGCTGCCTATCACTAATAAGCCCATTTTCTTCCAAATGTAAGCAGATCCTATCCCTCGGCATCTTCTCCAGCAGCTTCCCCACCACTGACGTCAGGCTCACTGGTCTATAATTACCTGGATTATCCTTGCTACCCTTCTTATACAAGGGGACAACATTAGCAATTCTCCAGTCTTCCGGGACCTCATCCGTGCTCAAGGATGCTGCAAAGATATGTGTTAAGGCCCCAGCTATTTCCTCTCTCGCTTTCCTCAGTAACCTGGGATAGATCCCATCCAGGACTGGGGACTTGTCCACCCTAATGCCTTTTAGATTACCCAACACTTCCCCCCTCCTTATGCTGACTTAACCTAGAGTAATCAAATGTCTATCCCTAACCTCAACATCTGTCATGTCCCTCTCCTCAGTGAATACCAACGCAAAGTACTCATTAAGAATTTCACTCATTTTCTCTGACTCCTCGCATAACTTCCCTCTTTTGTCCTTGAATGGGCCAACCCTTTCTCTAGTTACCCTCTTTCTCCTTATGTATGAATAAAAGGCTTTGGGATTTTCCTTAACCCTCTTTGCTAAAGATATTTCATGACCCCTTTTAGCCCTCTTAATTCCTCATTTCAGATTGGTCCTACTTTCCCGATATTCTTCCAAAGCTTGGTCTGTTTTCAGTCGCCTAAACCTTATGTACGCTTTCTTTTTCCTCTTTGCTAGTCTCACAATTTCACCTGTCATCCATGGTTCCCTAATCTTGCCCTTTCTATCCCTCATTTTCACAGGGACATGTCTGTCCTGCCCTCTAATCAACTGTAATCTGTAACTGTAAAACTGAACTCTAATCATGCAGAAGTACCAGGCTGTTCTTACTGATGTCTTAGGTAATATTTGTCTCTCTACCAACATCTTTAAAACAAATTATCTGTCATTATCACAATATTGTTTATGTGTTCTGTTGCCTGTCTGCATGTTTCCTGCCTTACAGCAGTGACTACACTTCAAAAATAATTCATTGCCTGTAAAAGTGCTGTGAGATGTCCTGAGGTTGTGTAAGGTGTTATATAAATGTAAATTCTTTGTTTATTTCTTGCTGTACAATTAAAACCAGCTAATAAAACAATAATCATATTATATTCATTTTTTAAAATTTTAAGTCAATTGTTCACTGCCAAATGGATGGTTAAGTAGCCAGAAGATCCATTTGATGCAGAGTTCAATCAGGGGACGCCCAAAGCCAAGATCAAATTGAGTCAAATTGCTCAGTTGGAAGTCACCATCTCTCTTTTCATGCAACTGAAAACTGTGAGACAAAAATGTGTTAATAGCTGCACAGCGCACATTAGATCTTCAGTGCTTCCACATGAGTTGAAACAGTATAAGATGCAGGCTAGTGGCTTGTACAGATTTAAGTAAGTTAAAAGTCTTAAAAGGGAAGTAAATCTATGTTCTAAAGGTGAATGAGCTGAAAGAAAGCTTATGAAACACACTGATTTTTTTTTTGGTGGGTCTGTCCAGATGAGTAATCATGCTGTCATTAGAAACTACATACAGCTGCAACCAAAAAGTGCTTTCAAAAGAAAAGTTATTAGATCTACTTGGAAA
Organism: Ginglymostoma cirratum; assembly: GCA_024137785.1. Classification (NCBI taxonomy): domain Eukaryota; kingdom Metazoa; phylum Chordata; class Chondrichthyes; order Orectolobiformes; family Ginglymostomatidae; genus Ginglymostoma; species Ginglymostoma cirratum. The sequence continues at coordinate 74,653,458 of JAHRHZ010000144.1, forward strand.
CTAATGATGTAATATTGGGTTGTTCTTGCAAACACTTTCAGAAATCACATCACAAGACCTCAGTGTTTTGTTAATCTCTTTGTTTTCATAAGCAACTCTAACAAATGTTCTTCACTGTGGAACTATTTCTTGAGCCATGGCAATCGTCAGCATTGCAAGTACCTGTTCTCAGACACACATTCACTCTCAATAAGAAGATACAATGGTAGCCATGCTTAAAATCATAAGCATCTACAGCTAGATGTTCCCACATATGTTAGCAATTGGGTGGATGAATAGCAGATTTACCATCAGTACATGTGAACGCCCTCTGAAAAGCAAGACTCATCCCAAAGGTAGGTTGCACGCAGTTTCCAGCTCACAAACTATTACTCAGTTAAAGAAACATAGAATAGACCTTTCACCTATTTACACGTAAAGACTGAGAAAAACTTACTGGTTGCTTTTAAAGGGTCCACTTGCAGTCAGCAAGATTCTCTATTAGGTGAATATTTGTTAGCTATTGTCTTACTGTCCCTCTCATGATTGCTAAACATTGTGCTCTGCCCTAGCTGCATGACTCTAAGATCCTTGGACTAGGATCCAGCTTGTCACTTTATGTTAACGCAGAGCTAAGGCAGAACCAGAAAAGATTTAAGGTTAGCTCAATTTCCTCTAGGCTTGCCTATCTTGATGCTAAGATATAATTATTGTAAAATAAGCTTTCTATGATTACACAAAGGGCAAGTCTTTAAGCTATGGTTTTAATTTTGGGAAATAAAGAATGAATTAATAAAATATGATTAAATGTGAGTCTTGCTGAACATAAGACACATTTTGTCAAAGCTTTCCATCTCATATACTTCAGGATATTTTGCAAGAATGCAAATTCACAGGGAAAATTAATATATTGTATGAGAGAAGGATGCTGATTGGTTGGCAAGTGGACTCTGATTAGCAGAAACGCCATGGAGAATGCATCCATTAATGCTCATTGACAGCTAATATTCAAGCTTTGTTAAATCTTAAAACAGGCAGACTGATTTCAGTTGATCATGGTATTGGAGACAGAAAGGACTGCGGATGCTGGAAGCTGGAATCAAAAAATGTGGACCTCAAAAAGCACAGGAAGTCAGACAGCATTCGAGGAGCAGGAAAGTCAACATTTCGGGTCAGAACCCTTCTTTGGGACTGTGATCACGGCATTGCTTTCAGAAATGAACCAGTGAATGGTTGTCACCTCTAGGAGACAAAATGAACACGTACATGCACAGCACTTGTTTCAACTCAGCTAAATGGGTGGCAACCATTTGCTGGTTTATTTCTCAGGGCAATACCTTGACCAATCAAAGTTAGTCTGCCTAAAATTTAACAAAACTTGGTTATTAATTGTCAATCAGCATTAATGGGTGCATTCTCTATGACAACACCTCTACCTATCAGAGTCCACTTGCTAACTAATCAGCACTCTTCTCTCATGCAGCATAAATGTTGGTTTTCTCCCTGAATTTGTATCCTTGTGAAATATCCTGAAGAATACAAGATGAAAAGCTTTGACAAAATGTCCTTTCTTACCAAAATATTAAGATACGGATTACTGAATCAAGGTTTGAGTTATAATCATATCTGAACGATTATTATTGAACATGACATAGATGATAGCAGTAAGGACATGGTGGCAAATGAAATAAGAAGTGTTGGAATATTGAGATACTTCTCTTAGCCATTGTCTCAACATGATAACATTTCTTGTTGCATCAGGTTAGGACTAAACCATTAAAACTTTGAAGTTTTCATCTACTGAGCTGATGTGACATTTTCTAAAATTACCGGTTTACATAATTCCCACGAAATGATGTTGGATTTTCCAGCAGCAGCCCTGTTATGGTGATTAATTTAGTGTTTATAATCTAGGATGATCAAACTGAATTTTCCCAAAATAAATCCATTCCTTGTACATATCTTTCATTTTATTTACGAAGATCTGATATAAAATAGGACTAGCTACACCTATAGTATTAGGTACAATGATGATGTATAATTCACGCATGATTGACAAAACGTCCCTACACCAATCATGGCACAGATATGACTACCGACAGTAAAAGTGACAGAAAATAAAACTTTTGTTGCTTACTACAGTTAGAGGGACACACATCTCCTTTTCTCTGTTTACCAATGAAAATCACTTCACAATCTCTAAAGCTAGTGGACAGTCATTTCAACATTTTCTTTTTCATTACTGTCTCCAAAACAAAAGTAGTAAATACCAAGTAATACTGAGAAATGAGCTTCCTGGAATGAAACGGATACCTCCAAAACATGGACAAAAACAACATTCCTATTGGAGTGTTGCAATTTGTCCTTTGACTAAACAGCTTGTTTTTTATTCATATTACTCAATGTAGCTGTGCACTTTATCAATGTTTCAAATAGATACTGTGTCTGATTGAAAAATTGCTTCAGAATTTATAGAGCTTCCCAGATATTCAGTTGATTTATGTGTGGAATTGAGTCTTATATACTAGAACATTTTGAGATTCAGTCTCTATTTGTGATGAGTTAGATGATCCCACCTAACACAGCATCAACATCGCTGCAAGTGGCGTCAGTGTTGCTAAGCTAAGAGAGGGGGATAATCAGGATTCTTGCTCCTGATTGCCCCTGGAATGTGCTTAACTGTGAATGACAGTGGGCTAAACTGAAGCAGTGTCATTGAGCTATCATAAATAGACTGTAGCCTCTGTATATACAGAATGAGGGATACTACCTACAATAAGATACAGGGAAAGAAAACAGAGGAGGTTGAGAATAGCTGTTGAAATAAAAGAAATATACATTCAATGACCATGTGGAAGTAAAATCAATTGATTTCTATCATCCTCTGAAGTGGCGTGGTATTTGGAACGCAATATCTTGCTGTGGCATAAAAGTAATATTGCACATAGTGCCATCAAAGTACCTCCAGAAGTTGAAATAAATATAACAGTCTGTTAAAACATTCAAATTGTCAGCAAGGAGCAGTCTTTCAATGCACCACTAATGCTTATCCCATTTTATCCCATTTTCCTGTCACACTAGTCAAATACAAGCTTTCATAGTGCCCTCTAAATGGGCAACATAATCAAAAGTCTCCACAAAACTACAGTGGCAGTCATTGGGAAATATATGACTGACTTATTTTTCCAGTGATTTTAATGGTTGAATGACTACATTGGCGTGAAACACTATTATTGTCTCTTCAGATTTATTGTTATTTCTTTGAATGGCCAAATTAAAAGTTATGACTGTGCTGTACTTTGCCTATTCTGTTTCAAGTATAAAATTGCTAGCCTTTGCTGTCTTCACAAGCATATGCCATTTTGATTTTAGCAAGCATTCATCTCAAAACGTAAGTTTCCACTCACAAGAAGTCCCCAATGTATCCTTACAGTGTATCAGATTCTATATCCTAATGTTGAAATCATGATTCACTGTCTTACCACCCACTCTCTCTAATTCTTTGCCAACACCTCAAAATTACTTGGATTTCTTAGTGACCTCTAATTTTTCTTTCCTTGTACATTCTATGCACATTGAAAACTTAGGCTTGGTGTCAACTCGATGCCTTCTCTTAATAGTACAATATTTCCTCATTCTCTGTGCTTCCTTGCACAAATAGGCTTCGTCTGTCAGCGAGGGCCCTTTACTTTTTTTAAAAAAGAAATTGCACAACAAAGCTCTTACTGGCACAGCCAATGTTCGTAAAATCGCCGTCAATGTCTTTGACTCAGACATTACATTCAAGTGACAGTAATGTTTTGTTCAGGAACTTTGTGTGGTTCAGAATTTGGGAGTCTAATATGACCTCAGTGAATAATATTTACCAGAAGGTAATCCTTTTTGAAGCAGTCAGCAGTGGTGGTGAGGAGTGCAGCCTTGATGACTACCTACCACTTCCAGATGTTAGCAAATCAAAAGACCATCACATGGTCACTGAGGTTTAGTTTTAGCTGCTGGTAACCTATCCAGGCCCTGCTGATAATCCATTTTCACATTGTTGTGAAAGAGCAACTGACAAAATAGCACCTGACATTTTGCCCATTCTCCTGTGTCATTTGCTGATTCATAGACCACATGCAGGAAGGGTAGTTTAGTCTTGATTAACTAACCTTGCTGTGTTGGAGATGGCAGACAGAAATCCTGAATTCCTTTCAGGCTGCGCAGGGCATAGAAGACATGGTACACTACACTAATAGCAAAAATATTAACACAATAGAGATACATAGTCCAGAGTTATTAACTTTCTGCTGTCTGAGCCTAAATCTGTGATATGCTAAAGACACAATGGTGATGACTAATGCATTTTTAAAAGAAGAACTACAACTGTCATTTTTAAGTACTAAAATAGCTATTTGGCTTTTTTAATATAAAAAAAGCTGCTCACAAGATAACCTGTCGTTATAAGTAACATTATATTGAAGTCCAGTATAATTAAAGATCGATGTCACATAACCCACTCCCATAAAAATTGCACAAGTGAGATTTGAAGCTGTGGAAAACTTTTAATTGAGACATTGCTTTTGTGAGCAAAAATATCCTTTTATCCAAAGAGTGCAATTCCCTTTTTTTATTTAAAAAAAACACAGGAGAATGCTTATGTTTTCCTATAATTAGCCACTGACTAATGAAATTAAATCCCGCAATTTTTATTAAAGACTCATTAATTATAAAGAAAAGCAGACATTCTGCTTCTTTTTTGTTTAAAGAGGAAGTCCAAGTCATTATCCAAGCCACAGCAACTAAAATTAAATTCCATTTTCACTACATGGGATTACTGAATTACAATTGAAAAGAAGTTGGATTGAGGTAGCAATTGGAATTTGTTATGCCTGTTTAACGCTGCCACTCGTGCTATTTCTGCTGGTGTGGATACGGCACAGCAAGAGGACATCACCAGAAAAGTAATTAAGCCACTCTTCCACCCATCATTTTTGATTCACTCTACTAGAATTTAACTGAGGACCATTGTTGGTGATAAGAATATTCAAAATCAAATCCATTGAGGTGGGCAAGCTGTCTCTATAGATGCAGTTGGTGTGGATAACCAAAATATTAAAATGCAACCAAGGACCAATTTTGTTTTTGGGTGGGGTCTTCTGCTGTGTTTGTAAACAGATGAAAACAATTTAGGCCCTGTTGCATCTATGTATGCAAGTCCATTAAAGTGGAGGAAGCAGAAGGTATTGTTACTCTGCAATAAGTTGTGTATACCTAACTTGTTCAGTTCTGTTGAATCTTACTCTCAAGGAATAGGTTGGTCAGTGCCATTTTACTGTGAGAGGTGTGCTGAAAGAAGCAGGTATTGAAAATTCTCAGTCAGGTGGAAAAATTCTAAAAGAGGTATAAACCAGCCATGGCTCACCAAAAAAGTTAGGGAGAGTATGACTGGGATATATTCAGAATCCAGCAAAGAGGGACTAAAAGGGTAATAAAGAGAGAAAAAAATAAACTACGAAGACAAATAAGTGAGGAATATAAAAATTGACAATAAAAGCTTCTTTAAATACATAAAAAAAGAAGAGAGAAGTCAACGTGAACATAGGCCCCTTAGAAAATGAATCTGGGGTGATCGTCATAGAGAATAAGAAAATGGCAGAGCAGTTAAACAGATGATTTGTATCAGTCTTTCTGGTAGATGATACTTTGAACACCCTATTAATACTAAAGAAAACAGAGCAGGAATTAAGTGCCATCACCATCACCACATTTCTCCAATGATTTTTGTTTTTGCTTCTGTTTTCTTGTATCCATGGTTCTTTGGTTTATTTTATCAACTGGCACCGATGGGACCAGGAGTGCATCAGTTGATCAAATATTCTGAATAATTGAGGTACTCATAATTGCAGCAAACCCTGACCAAGCAAAGCTTCGAGACATCAATATCCCTCAAAAAATCTATGTAAAAATTAATGTATCTCCTAAAGTCAATGTAAAAATACACAGAAAGTAACAGAAATGTAATGCAGGGGGTACGCGCATCACTGTTCAACCTTATTTATTGCATAAATAGACAGACATCACAGTATTTGAGGAATATCAGTTTTGCTGGTTTATTAAGAGTGCCAGTTGATAAGGTACTAATTAAAACAATGTTTGCTGTACTACACGAGCTAATGGGGGACAAAGGCGAGTAAGTCTTCTGGCTTGAATCCTAGGATCCTGAAGAAAGTAGCTATACAGATAGTGAATGCGTTGGTTGAAATTTTCCAAAATTCCTTGGACTCCAGAGAAATACTGCAAGATTTGAAAACTGCCAATGTGACACTCCCATTCAAAAAGGGAGAGAGGCAAAAGACTATAGTCCAATTAGCCTATTAAATCTATTTTGGAAAATGTTAGAATCAATTATTAAGGAAGTAATAACAGCATATTTGGAAAATCATAATCTAATCTAGCAGAGTCGGCATGGCTTCATGGAAAGGAAATCATGTCAGATTAATTTATTAGAGTTTTATTTTAATGAAGTCTCAGTCAGATTGGATCAAAGGGAACCAGTAGTTGTGCTGCATTCATACTTCCAAAAGCATTCAAAAAAGTACTTCACAAAATGTTAAGGCATATATCATAAGAGGTTATGATGTTAGAGGTAGTATGTATGCATGGATAGAGAATTGGCTTATGGTTAGGAAACATTGAGTGGGGATAAGGGATTCTTTCTCAGGATGGTAACCTGTAACCAGTGGAGTATCACAGGGACTACAACTGTTTATTATTTATATTAGTCACTTTGAGGAAGGAAGCAAATGTACTGTAGCCAAATTTGCAGATGACACAAAACTGGTTCGATAGGCAACTTGCAAGAGGGATACAGATCATAGAAATATTGATAGGTTAAATAAGTGGGCAAGAAGGTTGCATGTGGAGTGTAATGTAGGAAAATGAGACGTTCTTCATTTTGGAAGAAAGTACAAAAGAAGAGAGTATTATTTAAATGTAAAAAGACTGCCGAAAGCTGAAACATAAAGAAATTTGGGGCTAGCTGTGTACAAAACACAGAAGACTGGCACACAGTTGCATTAGTAAATCAGGAAGACTAATAGACTGGTAGTCCTTAGTTCAAGGGGGATGTTGGAGTACAAGGATAGGGAACTCTTGTTGCAATTGTACAAGGTGCTGGTGAGACCATACCTGGAGTTGTGTGAACAGTTTTTGTCCTCTTATTTAAGGAAAGATATTACTTCCTTAGAGGCAGTTCAGAGACAATTCACTAGGATGATCCCTGATATGGAGGGGTTGTCTTATGAGCAAAGATTAACAGGTTGGCACTCTAATCCACTGGAGTTTAGAAGAATGAAAGGTAATTACATTGAAACATATAGGATTCTTAAGGGGCTTGACAGGGTAAATATTTTCCCTTCATGGAAGAATCTTGGACTGGAGGGCATAGTCTCAGAATAAAGGAGAGCCAATTTAAGACTAAGTCAAAGAGAAATTTCTTATCTCCAAGGGTTGAGAGTCTTTGGAACTCCTTGCCAGAGAGAGCTGTAGGGGTGGAATCCTTGCGTAGATTTAAGGCTGAGATAGATAGATTCTTGATCAATCAAGTAAACAAGGGATATGGAAAAAGGGCAGGAAAGTGAATGAGAGAGAATGTCAGATCAACCACAATCCTATTGAATGGTGGAACAGGCTTGAGGTGCCAACTGTCTTACTTCTGTTAGTGTTTTTAAAAGGCTAACTGAACTCAAAATAGTAAGTCTGCTTTGTCTTCTCAAATGCTACTAGACTTGCCAAGTTTTTCCAGCGATATTTTTGTTTCTATTTTCTAGCATCTACAGTTCTTTGATTGATCTTAGTGGCCTGCTCCTGTGTTTGTTTCTTATGGTCTTCTTTTGGAATTTTTTCGCTGCAGACCACTGTGAATATTACATTTGTATGTTACTGATTTTCTTTTTCAACTTACCATTGAATATTTGCTACAGTACACAAAGATGAAATAAAGTAAATTAAATTTGCTTGTGTTTCTATTTTAAATATTTTATTTAACTTCATATTCATTTCATTAGAATATCCTGTTTGCTCTCCGTACAATAACTATAGAATGTTGTAGGACCATATAGGGTTAACAAAATGAATCAGATTCGAATTTATATTGACATCAAAAGAATACAGATATATAAAAATATTTCTTGAAAGGAGAAGAAATAACACCCTTTGATCAATGGATTCTGTATTTTATCAGTGACATTCTCAATATTCTGCTTTGAAAGTGAGTAATGACCATCATTTCTATATGTATGTTGTTCCCCTTCATAACAATGTGACACTCTGGCAGAAATATTGGACTAAAATTCAAAGTTCCTTTCAGAATGCTGATTAGGGGCCAAATTGGTAATCATTTTACAACCTGAAACAAAAACAGAACTTGCTGGAGAAACTCAGCAGGTCTGGCAACATCTGTGGACAGAAAGCAGAGTTTCGAGTCTAGTGACCTTTCTTCCCTGAATATAAAGGGAACAGAGTGACGACAGTGCTCAGTGTAAAGAGAACGATGTAAAATGGTGCACAGTGTGAAGTCCACAGTGTGAAGACAACGTACAATGTGAAGAGATAAAAGGTACTGCAGATGCTGGAGAATCCGAGATAACAAGCATGGGGCTGGATGAACACAGCAGGTCAAGCAGCATCATAGGAGCAGGAAAACTTGACGTTTCGGGCCTAAACGAAGGGTTTAGGCCCGAAA
>JAHRHZ010000144.1:74662561-74800671 GCA_024137785.1 Ginglymostoma cirratum
TTTCGGGCCTAAACGAAGGGTTTAGGCCCGAAACGTCAAGTTTTCCTGCTCCTATGATGCTGCTTGACCTGCTGTGTTCATCCAGCCCCATGCTTGTTATCTCGTACAATGTGAAGAGTTTTGATGCATGGACGGTGCAGATTGTGAAGCTTTTTAGTGTGCGGACAAGGCAGTGCATGAAGAGTATAGTGAGTGTGATGCAGATGTGAAGTATAGATTGTGGGAACAGTGCAGAGTGTGATGAGTACGTTGTTGTGAGTAGCGAGTGTCAACAGCTCAGATTTTGATGAATACAGTGTTAAATATACAGCACAGGACAAGCTCATTTTATGGACACTGCAGCAATTTGAATGGTGGAGACTGGGATAGTTCCTCATGTGAGGAGTTAAACTTCTGTCACTCTTTGTTTTATCAGAATTATAATCAGCACATCCTTTGAAATTAACAATAACTGAAATATGATAATTTTTTCATAATTTGCTCAGAATGACCCTCGCTATGTTCTCATCGTTTTAAATGAAGTTTCAAATCTCATGTTTATGAGTGATGTGTGGACCCCAACTTTATTTAAATTTTCCCACTTACACAACAGAAGCTTTTTAATGGTGACGTGTAAAATGTGTCTTTATCTTATCATTCATATTAAGTAACATTTAAGTATACAGAAAAATAATTGGTGTCGAGTCAAATCTTCCTTTTAAGTGCATGTTTCTTATCAACAGGATGCCTATTAACTTGCCTGCAATGTCCTGGATATCATGAAGTTTAGTGAACTCCACATTTACCCAGAATGGTGATGTATGGCCCTGCTTTCAGTACGTTATACTGTCTTTTCTGACATGTACATGACACAGAACAGAATTATATCCCATTTCCTCACTGCTGTATTGGCTAAATGACAAGGCAAACATTAAGCCTCAAACTTCAAACTTGCCACTTGTTTGATCAAACTGACAGCCTCACCGAGTCCACTGGACAGACTTTCAAAAGCATTTTATCACAGCTGCCCAGCTACTTTGTCAGGTGACTTTCTGGGGGATTGGGGGGGTGGTGTGGTGGGGGTGGATGAGAAAAAGGAGCAAAGATGGTCATTGCCCTAATGTTCCTGTTAAATTCAATCATCTTGCTTCCTGACAGCAAGTAAGATATGAAAAGTATTCAAGTACTGAGAGCTTAATGAAAAAAACAAGAAAACTGCCTTCTGGAAAGAAAAAAGCACCAGAGACTAACCTTTGACCCTTGCCATGTAAGATCCCAGGTGCCCGCAATGCTTACACTGCACTCTAGTCCTGGAAAAATACAGTTATGAAAATACACAAAATAACAACTTCTTTCACACCCATTAGTGTCATATAAAGCAGAATATCACTTTTGTTTTAAATGAACATTAAATTGATGTCAGAAGGATATGGAGTTTTATTGCATTTCCAGTGGACTACGAAGAACTCTCATAAATATCTGCTAAGAAAATCTAGCAACTACTTAAAAACAAAAGCCTTGAGGACTGTAATTAGTTCAAGAATGCAGCCAAAGTAAACACCACAAAAATGAATAAGGCAACTTTCTTTTATGTCTCGATTTCCTCACTTTCCTGTTGAGATTTACTTTGGTTTTTCAAATTCTTAGGCGGAGATACTTCTGCCAGAGTTTTTTTTGAGTGTGTGCATGTTATTGGTCTGCTTGGAAAATTTGGAGCTTTGGAGGGGGAAGGGATAGAGTTTTTAATGTTTTAGCAGAAAGTAATATGATTTCCCACACAAGTAACTGAATACTTCATCATAGCAAAAAGGTGTCCACAATTTATTTACTTTAGTCGAAGTAGATTTTCCTCATGGTTAGTTGTGGTCTAGCACTAAGAGACACACCTAAACTGCAAGGCTCCCCAGTGGCCTATGTTAGCTGTTCATATATTGTGGTACTTGGACCTAAACCAAGGATTAGGTGTTCCCATGCTGCTTTTGGCCCACATTGCTGAGGATGTCATGGGAATAGTTCGTGCACTTTTCCTACAGGCAACATATCAACAGGGTATATAGCCACCGGGAGACAAGAGTTGCACAGAGGTATACATTAAAATAAGTGGAACATGCAACCAGAGAGATGTACGAGGAGACAAGGGAATGGTGTTAGGAGGCAGGGAACAATGAACTCATTGTAAACTCGTAGGCTGATAGATGTCAGATTAGAGCTCCATCTACTGGTCAGTAATATAACACAGGCACCTTAAACTGAATCTCCAGCAATGGGATTATATTCATAAAAGCTAATGGTTCTGATAACGCAGTATTTCAGTAATGTTGTACACAGTGAGGGCGTCAGATTTAACTACTACCAAGCTGCTCGTGGGGTGAGTAGTAAGGGTAAAACGGGTGTGGAGAAAGTGAGAAGAGTTGTTTTTGCACAAAGTAATCAAATTTTAACAGGCCAGGAAACAAATCTGGAAACATTTGCAGAATCTTCAAAAATGTTTTCTTTGCTAATAGAAGCCACTGAGAATAATCTGTAATTCATCTATAAACTAACAACAATCCGCAGAGAGAGAAAAAAAGGCTAGAACTGTGCATGCTGATCTAGTCTCAAGTTGCCTCTTGTGTTCTGGACAAGAATTAAAGGTACATTCTTTACATCACTGGCTAAACCTTGGATTTAACATTCTGCTGATTGAGATTTAAAACAAAATGCTTCAGTATTGTATCTCTCTAGTGTAGGTTTGTTCAGATACATTTGATACTGTAATTTTGGCATTGAGTAATTGCTTATAATCTCAATCAATGTTAAAAGTGAAACAGAATGACCCTCCAGGCATGGTATGTTAACATACTAGCTAACAGTGCCAGGCAATGGCTCTCAACCATAACACTTGCTCAGCGAAGTCCTTAACTCAGCCAGGCTGTCTGGGAAAGTGCCAAGAGGAGGTGAGGTTCTTTATATGAGGCAGGACCAGAAGCTGAGTCATTTGTATTGCTCTTCAGCGCCTTTTAGTGGCTAGACATTTGAATGCCTGACCTATAGGCCCTTCAGTTGGGCAGTAGTAGGTGGAAGGTGTGAAAATCTAAAAGGACCGTTGAGGGAATAGATTTAAAGTGGGAAATAAAAAGAAAGGAAAGTAACTTAATTGCAGGATGTAACTGCACTTAGACTTTGCTGGCTTCACCTGCGCTATTGAGGATTATCGTTGACACCCAAGTCAAATGTTTCATGACAGAATGGCTACATTGCAGGGCTAGTCATTGTACGTCAGTCTCACTCACGTTGCACTCAGCATGGAAACTTAATAGAGGTGTTAAAAATTATGAGGCAGTTAGACAGTTTCTCCTGGCTGGAACGTTGGTAGCCAAAGGGTATAATTTGAAGATAACTAGAGAAACAATGGGATGGGAATGAGGGAAGAAGGGATATTTATTTTGCAGAGTGAGTTGCTATGATCTGGAATGCATTGCTAGATAGGTGTTGAAAGCAGAAGTAACAGCAGCTTTCAAGACGGAACTCCACATATTCTTCAAATGGTAAAAAAAATACCATGGCGATGGAGAAAGCTCATGGGAATGGGATGAATTGGGATTCCTGCACAGGCACAATGGGCTGAAGAGCCTCCTCTATGGTATGATTCTATTCTATGAAGCTGCACAATTCTCGGAAGATTGCATGCATGGATTTTCAACGTAGGGTCAGAAGCCTGACATTGGAACAATTCTGGGTCCTGACCCCAGGCTTTAATTGCTTTGGTCGGGGTACAGGAGTTTGAAATATAAATGCCCCAATTGGCCAGGAGGTGAGCTTGGCATCCAATTCGTGGCACTGATTGCTTCCAGGAGATAGGATCTGCCTACCTGATACCAGCGACAAATGGGGCCTTGCTGAGTACGGTAGGTAGCTCCTTAGAGGGGCAGCAGTGGAGGAAAGACACAGAGTTTGACCTGGTATGCTGGCCTATGAATGGGCAGATTTCAAAAAAATAAAAATAATTTTCAGATATCCCTGCAGTGAATCCAGTAACTAGGCACTAACATACATCAGATACTTTGGGTTTGAAAATTATTCTGACCTTGTTACCCCTCTGTCGAACTGGCCTGCTGTTGTGCTCCTAAAGGAGTCTTTTTTTTATTCACTTGTGGGGTGTGGGCATCACTGGTTAGGCCAGCATTTATTGCCCAGGCCTTAGACCTCCTTGAGGAAGTGTCTTGAGTTACCTTAATGAACCTTTGCAGTCCATGCTTTCTTCTTTAAGACTTTGTAGTAATTGGTAAACGTTGCCAAGTCATTTTGGAGGACTGTTGTGAGTCTGGAATCACTTGTACACCAGACTGGGTAATGGTAGTGACAAATGGAGCCTTTCCTGAAGGACGTTAGTGAACCAGATTGACTTTTCCAAAAATCAGCAATGGTTTCATGGTCATCATTGGACTTTTACTTCCAGGCATTATCATAGAAAAATCATAGAATCCCTACAGTGCAGATAGAGGCCATTTAACCCCTCAAACCACATCTTTCGAGCCTCTGAAGAGCACCCCACTCAGACCCACACCACTTCACCCATCCTATCACCGTAACATTACATTTACTCTGGCTTATCCACCTAGACTGCACCTCCCTGTACACTGTGAGACAATTTAACTTGGCTAATCCACCTAACTTGCACCATATTTGGGCTCCAGGAGGAAACCGGAGCATCCAGCATAAACCCATGCAGGCACAGGAAGAATGTGGGAACTCTACATAGACAATCATCCAAGGCTGGACTCGAACCTGGGTCCCTGTCATTGTGAAGCAGCAGTGCTAAGCACTGTGCCACCATTATTATTCATTTTATAAATGATATTGAATTTCAATTAGTCAATTTATTGAATATTCAATATTGACTGAATTCAAATGTCACCTTTACCGTCGTGGGATTCAAACCTCAGCCCCCAGAATATTACCTGAGTTTCTGGATTAATAGTCTAGTGGTAATACCACTGAGCTTCCCATAAATTAGTATAGACTGGTAGCAAGCAATCTCCTTATTCCCTGAAACCCTACCAGCTCTTTGAAAATTGTGCACTGCCCCAGAATGATGGGGTACAGAGATGATCGGGGCTGTGATTTTCAAATGAAACCAACATCTTGCCACAAACCCAAGTGGTATTTGAAATTCCAGCTTTACGTCTGCTTAGAAAGTGTGAAACAAGCTTTGAGACTAAGTAATGTATAAGAACATCAAACAAACCTGTCTGGAGAAATTCCCTCTCACTTTCTCCATTGTTGAGATATGAAGTCAAGTACTGAGAAGATTACGGCTTCATGCTCAAACCTTGCTTCATTCAGCACTGTAACGAATAACTTTGTTCTGGAGCTGGGTGCGTTCAACAGTGTAAGTGCTGGCATTGCCAGACTGAATGTGGTCAGTAAAGTGGTTAACATCATATTATCATTAAACAAAAATTAGGCCTAGGACGAAGAGCTCAGTCTGCAGGATTCCACATGAATCCCGTTCATGTGAAATGTTCCTTCACATGGAATTCATGCTGAAGTGATCATTCCTTTTAATTTCTTTCCTGCCAAATCCAAGTAAAACAACAAAAGTTTATAAACAATGAAAATTCCAACTGCTTGACATCAGTGATGCATGACTACCACAGAGATACAAATATTTACCCTAAGACCTGGCACAGCAACCTATACCAATGTCTTCAATCATACATTTTTGCCTGATTGTGTTATACTTTCCTAACGTGTCGGCAGACAACACAGCATTTCACTTAGTTTTTCTTCTCTTCGTTAAAATGAAACACACTTCTCACAGGTTTCACTGGGACCAAGCTCCTTGCAGTTGTACCTTCGTACCAAATAAACTGGAGATAAAGACAAAAGGGCATCAGGAGGTTTCCCCTTCGTAACAACTGCAGTCCGGATGGAGAAAAACATGTGAACTGTATGTCTTGAGAAATCAACCAAAATTACCTCCTTAATTTGAGAGTCTTATGATTTACATTACTCGTTATATTTACACTAGAACAACATGAAAAACAGCATTTGCATCTCCGGATGACCTATTTAACTTGATTGGACATTTCATGTGAAGCTTTTTAAACATGCAGTAGACTACAAGTTGGAGCTAAAGCTAATGTAAAACAGATATAAGTCAGATTCCATTTTGAGTACTCTGGCCTAGTTTGGTCACTAAGCCACAAGAGTGAATCTCAATTCAGAGAAATGCTGAATGCTGATTTACAGTGTTAAAGACTTTCTGTGAAGATATGAATTTGATGCAGGAGGTGAAAGAGCCCATGAGTGCTTGGTCAGCTCATATCACAGCTACTTTAGGGTTGTTGAGTCTTTTGTATGCTGGAAACAGGAGCTCCACCACTTTCCAAAATGAAGTCATCCCAAGGAAGGTGTTCAGCAATGGAGCTTGGTCTGTGAGATGAGTCTGATGAAAACTAAGACCTTGTTGTT
The DNA here is from genome assembly GCA_024137785.1 of Ginglymostoma cirratum. Taxonomy (NCBI): domain Eukaryota; kingdom Metazoa; phylum Chordata; class Chondrichthyes; order Orectolobiformes; family Ginglymostomatidae; genus Ginglymostoma; species Ginglymostoma cirratum. Next base: position 74,668,997 of record JAHRHZ010000144.1, read on the forward strand.
AGGCCCTAGTGAGGGAATGGGTGGAGGTGGGTGGAGATTGGAGGGAGACTAGTTAAAGGAAAGAAGCACAAAAACAAATTTGCATCTTGTGATTTAAGCCAACCCTACCAATCTGGAGTATCTCAAGTTGAGAGTGTCTTGCACATTTACATGCTCATTCTTCTTACTGATATCAGAACCATGTGATGAGTTACAGTATCATGATTTATATGAATCTCATGATATCACCTTATCCCACAACCTTCTCTCTACTTGACCGATATTAATTCAGTAGTTTACTTTTAATTGCTTATACCATCTTTGTAATCATTAACATAATTATTAACGTCATTGTTACTTTTATCATCACTTTTATCATCATCCCTTCCAACTACCAACCACCATCCCCTCACCAAAAGTCCAAACGTCATACATCGAGATGATTTGGAGCTTTGACCATCGCTTCTGTCACTTTGTCACTTAACCTGAATTTCTGGCCTGGCTTTAAACTTTCACAGAGTTTTCACCCTGTTTCTAAGGTTGTACTAACTCTGTTTCTTTCTACAACAACTGGGCAATTGAATCCAGATTAAATGTGAGGTTTGGGCAGGACAGAAAAGACAAGGAAATCCATAATGAATGGTAGGACTGTGGAAAGCCCTGAGGATCAGATAGCCCTTGATACGCTTGTACACTGGTCCCTTAGGGTGTCAGAGCAGGTAGATAAAGTGCTTGTGTGCAGTTCTGATCACCATACTACCAGAATGATGTGGATGCTTTGAAGAAGGTATGGAAGAAGTTTACCAGGATATTGCCTGATATTGGGGATTTTGACTATGAAGAAAGGTTGGATAGACCAGGTTTGTTCTCACCGGAATGCCAGAGGTTGAGGGGTAACCAGATAGAAGTTTATAAGATTGTGAATGGCATGGATAAAGTGGAAGGTATGAAACTTTTTCCCGGGATGGAGGGGTCAAACTCTCGGGGACACAGGTTCAAGGTGTGAGGCGGAAATATTAAAAGAGATGTGCAAGGCAAGTTTTTCACACAAAGGGTGTTGAGTGCCTGGAACATGCTGCCAGAGGAGGTAGTAGAAGCAGACACAATAGCAGCATTAAAGAAACATTTGGATGAATATATGAATAGGAAGGAATAGAGGGATATGGATCCTGTAAGTAAAGACAGTTTTAGTATGGAAGGGCAAATGTGTCAGCTTGGAGGGCCGAATGGCTTGTTCCTGTATTGTATTGTTCTTTGTTCTTTGGTTAAGAAGGCATATGATATGTTTCCCTTTATTAATTGAGGCACACAATTTAAGAGCAGGGAGGATATATAAGATTGGTTGGACCACAGCTAGAGTATTGTGTGCAGTTCTGGAATCTACATTATAGGAGGGAGATGATAGCACTGGAGAGGATAGGGAGGAAATTTACAAAGATGTTGCCTGGGCTGCATAGTGTCAGCTATTAAGAGTGATTGGTCAGCCTGGGGTTGTTTTCCTTAGAGCAGAGGAGATTGAGAGGGGACATGATTGAAATGTATAAAATTATGAGGGACATGGATGGAGTAGCCGGGAAGAAACTTTTCCCCTTGGTAGTGTGATCAATGAGCAAGGGCATTGATTCAAAGTACAGGCCAGAATGTTTAGAAGAGATGCAAGGAAAACTTTTTCATCAAGTGAATGGTGGCAATCTGGAACTCACTGACTGTAAATATCTAGGTGTGCATTTGCAATGCCAAGGTATATGAGGCTATGGGTCAAGTATTAGAAAATGGGATTAGAATAGTTAGAGGATTGTTTGTGATCAGTATGGACAAGATGGACTGAAGGGCTTTTTACTGTGCTATGGCTCTCTATGAATCTTCACTAGTTGTTTTACCTTCTAGTGGTATTGAGAAGTTATGTTTAGCTTGAGTTTGCATTCTAAAGCTAATCTCTATTTAACTTCCTTCCCATTAGCAATTCTGTTGGCATATTATAGAGTCATAGAGTCATTGTGATGTACAGCATGGAAAAAGACCCTTCAGTCCAAATCGTCCATGCTGACAAGATGTCCCAAATAAATCTAGTTCCATTTGCCAACATTTGGCGCATGTCCCTCTAAACCCTTCCTATTCATATACTCACCCAGATGCCTTTTAAATTTTGTAATTGTTCCAGCCTCCACCACTTTCTCTGGAAGCTCATTCCATACACACACTCTGCATGAAAAAGTTGCCCCTTAGGTCCCTTTTAAATCTTTCCCCTCTCACTTTAAACTCTAGTTTGACTCCCCTACCCTGGGGAAAAGGCCTTGTCAATTTACCCTATCCATGGCCCTCATGATTTTATAAACCTTTATAAGGCCAACCATCAGCTTCCAACACTCCAGGGAAAATAGCTCCAAACTATTTGGCCTCTCCCAATAGCTCAAATACTCTAACCCTGCAACATCCTTGTAAATCTTCTCTGAACCCTTTCAAGTTTCACAACAGTGTTCCTATAACAGAGAGACCGGAATTGCATGCAGTAATCCAAAAGTGGCCTAACCAATGTCCTGTACAGCTACAACATTGCCTCCCAACTCCTATACTCAATTCACTGACCAATTACAGCAAGCATACCAAATGCCTTCTTCACTATTCTGTCTACCTGAGACTCCACTTTCAAGGAACTATGAGCCTGCACTCCAAGGAGTCCTTGTTCAGCAACACACGCCCATGGCCCTACCATTAACTGTATAACAACTGAAAGAACTATGAATACTGTAAATCAGGAACAAAAACAAAATTGCTGGAAAAGTTCAACAGGTCCAGCAGCATATGTGAAGGTAAAAAACAGAGTTAACGTTTCGGGTTTGGTGACCCTTCCTCAGTTCTGAGGCCAGATGCTGCCGGACCTGCTGAGCTTTTCCAGCAACTTTGTTTTTGGTCCTGTATTAAGTGTATAAGTCCTGCCCTGATATGCCTCTCCAAAATGCATCTCCACACATTTATCTGAATTAAACTCCATCTGCCACTCCTCGCCCCATTGGCCTATCTGATCAAGATCTCATTGTACCCTAAGGTAACCTTCCTCGTTGTCCACCACACCTGCAATTCTGGAGTCATCTGCAAACTTACTAACCACACCTCCGATGTTCACATCCAAATCATTTATATAAATGATAAAAAGCAGCGGACCCAGCACTGATCCTTGAGGCACACCACTCCAGATAGTGTTGCTCGGTAACTTAGTAGAGCTAATTCCCAGATTGGATTCTAATGCACTGAGACTTGCCATTCTTAGCCATTCTTTCTCCCTCTGTGTTTGACTGAGAATGGAGTGGAGCAATTGTGAACTGGTTAATACTTAACTCTAAAATAATTTCCTGAAATCCCAATTCACTAATTGAGGTCCATTGCCTGATACTAATTCTTTCAGGAAACCACAGCCAGATAATCATAGTTAAAATGTTCATGGGAGGTGCACATGGGGACCCTGCAGAATCCCTATTTTATCAGCCTTTGAAGTAATTGCCTGGGAAATTGAAAATCTCATTGGGCAATTCTGCCCCTATACCTGGAATCCTTCAAGAATATCCATTTAAGTCAGAAAAATTTGAGTGTAGTGTTCTGCTACACTTAAGTAAACAGTTACTCAGGTAAAGTTAGACTATTAACTACCTAGTCTAACGCCTGAGTTTTATTCAATCAACCCTTTGTTTATCTAACATAACTACTGCTACACTTCCCCCAGACATCTAACATCTAATACACTGACTTGAAGCTTCCTCTAACCCTGGATCCCACACTCCGCCCTTCCTCTGGCACCATATTGACAACCCCTTCTACTCCTGGAACATGAACCCACAGCCACTGGACCCAACATCTTTCACAGAACCTAAAATACTCTTCAGAATCCAACACCCTTTCCCCACTTGCTGTTCCCTATTCTCCCTTCCCCTTATTTGGTTATTCATCGCTTCCCTTTTGCAGGCTAATCCCACCTTCTCTAGACCAAAAACCTTCCCCCCACTTGCCCATGGGCCAGATTCCCTCTTTACCATACTCTGGAATGGACATACCCCCAGCTGCCTGATCTGAAAACATCCACCTCTCTGTCCCGAACAGAACCCAACTCCACTCCCCACCCTAAGCCCCCATCAAACCTGTTACCTCCCACCCACTTCTAACGACCTCAAGCAATGCATCCTGATCCCTTTGGCACCTAATGTCCTGGCACATTCCTTACATGGCCCCCCACCGACCCTTGCATTCTACCAACTCAGCACCATTCCTCCTACCCATTTGACACCTGAAACACCATTTACATGGCAACCTACCCTCTACCAATGGCACCTACCATCGGCACTTAATGTCCATTTGCGTAATTACCCTTTCACACAAACTGTCACTGTGGCTGACTGTGATGCTGGAGATTTTAATTACAGGATACAATGAATCATTGCTGTGAAAAAGAGTTTGTGGTTTGCATTCACCCTACCGTTCTGTGCCACGGAGACCTCTCAAAACGCAAGTAAGGCTTTGCATTTCTGAAGGAGCCCTGATTATTATCTCTTGTCGGAAATGTGGAGTTCTTTCGTTAAGTAAATCTGTGTGGGAAGCCCATTCCTCAGAAAATGCAGGCCAGCATATCACAAAGGTCCTTTTCCAGTGCTCTAATCACTGAATCTGCTGTGCTTGAATGAAATCTTGCCACTTCAATCCAGCTTGAACAGTAGTCAACTAGGACTAAATATAACATGTGCCCTTTAAAATCAAACAAATCCATTGCTAGCCTTTCCCATGACCTTTCTCATAAGCTTGATCAAATCGTTGACTTTGTAGACACTTAGCTGTGTATGGTATATCTTTTGCATGACATTGTGTAAAGCCTGTATGCCTTTCAAAATGCCAGACCACTATATGGATTACTGAGCTCTTGTATTGTACTTCCGGATATTGATGACACCCATAGAGCTCCTGTAAGCTTTCTTTTCACATCAGCTTTAGGTATAACCATTTTATCATCATACATAAGGAAGTCTTCCAGAAATGACAACTCTTGTTTTTGCTCATGGTAACTTTTCAATTCTTTGCCGAATGGATTATATTTCATTAGCCTTGCAGAGAATCTCCTGACCTTTGTGCAGCTCCAGCTTTGTTCAGTATGAGTTTGCCCTTAATTGCTGGTAAATTGTTGGCTATAACTGTCATGTTACCAAAGACTTGTGGTCTATTTCACCTGAAAACTTCAGCCCCACAAGATAATCTGTGAAACTTTCACATCCTCGTGTAACCGTTATTGCTTACCCCTCTATAGTTGCACACCTCTATTCAATCTCCATCAAAATTCTTTTTGGAGGAAAAGACCACTCTTAATATTCCATGAGTTTGGACTTGAAATAAGAACTGTTTCTAGTCCTGTGGAAGATGCATCAATGGCCACAAAAGTGAATAAGCCTAGACTGTAATGCACTAAATCATTAGTAGAAAGTAATTTCTGTTTAGTCCTTTCAAAAGCTGATTCTGTTCTTGATTCTAATATCCATAATGGCCTTTCTAAAAAGTTTTCTTATGGGTTAAATAGCATTGTTTATTTTATAGATAAAACTTTCCACTTGATAAATGTTGCCTAATAAGCAATGCATTTTAAGGCTGGAAGTACACTGACGGTCTTGAATCCCCTGTGAGGCCTTTTCTTGGTTAAGTTGTCTGAGAAGCATAATCAACAATCTAAAAATTGATATTTCCAATTTCTTGCAAGACTTGCATTCTATAGTATCTTTTACACGTCCTGGGTCCTCTGTTCCTTTTTCATTTTAGTATGCACCAGAAAGTCAGCTCCATGTTTCCCTTCCAGGATTCCACACATTCCCTTTGGAAAATTTCCAGTGCACAGGAGATCCTGAATAGTGGATGGTTGAATCAATACCACCCTGATGGTGTAATAGATGCATTCAGTAACCTTGACTGGACTAAGCGTATCTGCCAGAACCCACTGTTGCCATCCAGTTTTGTGAAAAACTTGCTGCCAATTTTCTAAAACTATTATCAACACACAAAAATAGGATAGCTTTCCTCTTTCACTCCTTTGTTTTAATTGAGAAAGCTTCACATACAATCTTAGTTTTCTATTTATCTTGGGAACAATTACTTGTTCTGAGTACCATTGCGTCAGTTCTGTCACTGCCAATATGGCTCTGCTTTCAATCATGAGCTCTAATTCAGATTTTACTTTTTCAAAGAATAAATAATTTTCGTGGGAGTGTGAAGCAGTTGGTTTAGTATCTTCAAAGCTTGATAGAGAGGGAGAATATCCATCTCCCATGCTTAATGGAATCTTGTGTTTGGCATTGGAGTTCCTGATGCAGTTTCACCCTCACCACCATAGCCCCACCCAACACCACCACCAACAACTGCCCCCCAAGCCGCCGAAAGGTCAGGGAAGATTACGTTTATGGGAACTGAGGACGTCTGGTATCCAATGAAACTGTGGACTGTTTCTTTAAACCTGTCTTCAAAATTTGGTCTGCTGTTTTTCCCAGACCTTTGGATGATGGATAATATGGAGCTGTCCTTATATGATAAATACCATTCAACTTTACGAAGTACTCGAATTCCCTGCTGGTAAACAATGGCCCATTATTATGACCAAAATTTCTGGGGGTCCATGTGTTGCAAAAGATGCATGTAGTTTTTCTATCGTTGTCCACGTGTTTGATGAATGAACTCTATGCATGTCTAGCCACTTTGAGTGGGCATCTATAATGACTAAGAACAATGAGCCCATGGAAGGACCCACAAAGTCGACGTGTAACTGGATCCAGGATTTACCTGGCCATTTTGACAAATGTAGGGAAGTTGCTAGCGGTAATTTCTGTCCTCCCCGGCACTTTGGGCACTGCCCTGCCAGTACAACTATGTCTGCATCCAATCCTCACCACCAGATATAAGTTCTTGCCAACATCTTCATTTTGAAAGCCACAGATGACCCTGTTTGAGGTCAGCCAGTATCTGGCACCAAGTTTAGCTCAGGACGATCACTTTTGCTCCCCATAATAATATGCCACCCTGTATTGTGATCGGGTTTCGCTGGGTCCAGAAAGGTTTCAGTTCTGGTTGTGATCGCCCTTTGGTTCCCCCCATCACCACCAGCTCTTTCAGGTTTGCCAGGATTGGATCTTTCTATGCCCAAAGTTTGACATTGTCAGCTGTGATTGGAAGCATGTCCATAAAATTTAAAACCATTACAAACTCTTCCAGTGACGATAACACCAGTGATGTATTTGCCAGTGGGAGATGGCTCAATGCATCCACATTTGTTAGTTGGCTTCCTGGACTGTGTTCCAACCTGTAATTATACATACTTAGTATGAGAGCCCAACACTGAATTCGGCCCGAAGCTATGGGTTGGCCTGTCAAGTCCTCTTTAAAAAGACCTAGCAGGGGTTTGTGGTCCGTTATTATTACTAATTTATGTCTGTAAAGGTATTGGTTGAACTTCCTGACTCCATGTTTGACAGCCAAACTTTCCTTCTCTATCTCCACGGACATACGCTCTGCATTAGCCAAAGTTCTGGGTGCGTACGCTCTTGGGCGCTCCTCTCTATTGTGCCACTATGAACTAATACTTCCCTGATGCCATACAGGGTGGCTTTGCATGTCAGTACTAGATCTCATGCCCAGTTTTGTGAAGAACAGCGCCCTGCCAGCTTTGCATATCAATCTTCTTTGCGAGCGATGGGTTATTTATCCAGCTGAGAAAAGTGGTTTACTGTTTGTTTTAGATCCCCACAAAGGTGGACTGACTTGTTAGGTTTCACAATTGGTATGACTGGTGCTGCCCATTCCACAAGCTGGACTGGTTTGATGATTTCCAGCCTTCTGATTTCTGCCTCTACCTTTGCCTGTAAGGCAAATAGCACTGCCAGGCCTTGCAGAATTGTGGAAATGCTTCCTGGTCAACATGCAAGGTGACCTTGGCTCATTTAATAGTTCCTGGATTTTCTGAAAAACTTCTGTGTATTTAATTGAGTCTTCATTCAGGCAGATATTTTCTAATTACAAAATGTTGAGCCAGTCTAGGTGAATTTTTCTCAACCAATTTCAACCCATCAAGCTTGGGTAACTGAACCAGCTGCTTTTCATAAGAGATGGAAACTGAAGTTGTACCCTTAATCTGGAAAGGCTTCCTAGTATAGGTTCTCAGTCTAGCACAAATTTAAGAGTTGGAGTCCAGAGTGGATCTTATCAAAGACTGGCTCTGCAACTACTGAAATGGTTGCATTGGTAGTGACCTCTTAGAACTGGATGACCACTTTAACCAGATTTTTATTTTGATCGGTTCTGATTTGGATGTTGCTCAGCAATTTAATTGCTCCAAACCAGACGTAGGTGGACTTTCCTGGGTATGCACTGTCCTGGATACCGGCCTATGAGTTCTCTACTCAATTTAGGTCTAGTGGAACTCTTTTGCTGTCTCAAGCACACTGGCAGCAACTACAATGGCTTGCTGGGCTGGATCCTGAAGAAAATTTTAACCATTTGGCTAAGGCTTGGCTTTGTTTGGGGCTGACCTAGTGTTCTTCTGTTCTGGATTTGTCCTGAATGAGGCTATGCAATTACTTTCGCTCAAGTAGTGTTCCCCAAGCTCAGTCAGACCGGCAAAGGTGTCCACTTCCATTGGAAATTACATGCCCCACTTGCCACATTTTCCAATGATAAAGCCAGTGTAGTGTCTGTTTGAAGTGCAGTTGGGCTTCAGCTAGTAGACACTTTTGCCTGATTACATTATTAATCCCACATACCAAACGGTCTCTTAGCATCTCATTAAGGATTAAATCAAAGTCGTATTTCTCTGCCAGTCATCTTACCGTAGTCAAAAATCCTGATACGGATTCCCTGGGACCTGAATTGCCAAGGAAAACCAATAATGTCTCAGAATTAGAGGAAGCTTGGGGTCATAATATTCCTTAATTAAACCATCAACTTCTGAAAGGTATTTTTTCTGGTGCCTCAGGCAAAGTTATGCTCCTAATAACCAAAAAAGCTACGGGTTCACAAGCTGTCAGGAGAATAACTCATTGCTTTTCATGTGCTCCAACATCATTTGCCCAGAAAAAAATAACACATTCTTTCCACATTCTGGGCCCAGTCTTCAAAGGCTGGATTGAACAAGTCAAGCTTCCCAAATAATGGCATGATGCCAGAAATGTTTACCCTAACTCAAAGAAGACTTGCGAGTGAATTTCTTCAAGAATGTGCTTTCGTCTTGTCACCACTGAAATAACTCCACAGAGGCTAGTATCCCATTATCAAGTCACTCTTTATTTACACGTGGAAAATCCTTGACACTATTCCAGCTTCCTCAGACCCAACTCTGAGGGAACAGAACCTCTGACTCTCCCGTTTATATCTGTCAACCAAAGCTCCTTGATTGGACCAGATTATCAGCCCCATTCAGGGAACTGCCAGGTCCACCTGGCTGACCTTGTTCCAACCACTATAGTTTGGACAATATTTTAGATACCTGATATGGTTGTTGATGTTGGTCCCCTTTCTTTTGGTGCCTTTTCAGTGGGGTGAAAATATTAGCTTGGGGCCTGCCAATCCAATCCTGTCAGAAAAATCCCCAATATTTTCTTGCAGTACTGACTAATCTTTGGCCCTGATTTCTGCTTGCATTGTGACTTAGGCTGCCCGTTCCAATATTAAACCATTTTTGGATTGAAGAAAGTCTAGTAATACCTCAACCATTACCAGTGGTCTGTAATTCATTCATTCTTCAAAGCTCCATACTCACAATATCATACTGAATAATATAAAATCATTACAAAGGTTTCTACTGATAATCCTAAATGCTGAGACTGTGGATTAATCTCAGCTGCATATCTCTTAAAGCCATACTGACATAGTGACTATGGGACATATTACAACATCCCCATAATTGAGCTCTTCTTAAGCTTTTTATGCGTCTTCAAATTCTTGAGGTGTTCCGAGGGACTGAGGATGTGGTGTGAAGGTCATGCAGGCTAGAAATGTGAAAGGTTTCTGGGAGGGAAACAGAGGGCATGAAGGAAGATTTTACAGTCGTACAATTTTTAAAATTTCAACAATATTCTTTACTCATGAAAAAATCTTTGCATACACACATAGTCACAAAAGCAGTTCAATTCTGTACGGTCTTTACACATGGAGGACAAAAAAACTCAAGGAATTTCTTACTCATACAAGACCATAGTTATATACATTTGAGGGACCGGGAGGGTCCGATAACTCAAAGGACCCCTGTTGTGCTTTGGCAGAGGGATCTTAGATGGTGGTCTTTCCCCACTGTGCATTGGCAGTAGCTGCCCCAAGCATTAGTGAGTCCCTCAATACATAGTCCTGGAACTTCGAATGTGCCATTTTGCAACACTCGGTCGTGGTCAACTCCTTGCTCTGGAAGACCAACAAGTCTCAGGCAGCCCAAAGAGTGCTGTTCACCGAGGTGATCATCCTCCAAGTGCAGGAGCTGTTTGTCTCAATGTGCATTCTGGGGAACAGACCATGGAGTACAGAGTCCTGCATCACAGAGTTACTTGGGACGAACCTTGACAAGAACCACTTGCCAGTCTTCCTTTGCAAAGACACATTCCAGAAAGAGATGTGTGACAGTCTCTACACCTCCCTTCCCCACTCCCTCCTCCCCACCCTACCACCACTACAGCCACTTCAAGGGGACTGTACAGAGACTTGTTGAACATGAAGGATCTGATGACCAGTGCCGTTATCACCACCAGCCCGGTAACATCCTAGTGCTTTGTTGGAAATTTCTGATGAGGCATTCTGTCAGATGACTTTGGCAGTCTGCTCAGGGAACAACCTGACAGGATCCATCCTCACCTTTTCCCAATGGTTTTGAGGTCACTATGTGCTGACCACTTCCTGATAGATTTGTTGTCAAGGATGCTTTTCTTTGCAAATTTCTCCAAGAAGGACAGGTAATACGGAATGGACCAACTGCTTGGAGCATGCCACAGCATTAAATCCAGGACCATAGTTTGTAACACCAGGGACAGGTAGAACCTCAGTACATAGTGATGCTTGGTGTTTGTGTACTAAACATCTATGCACAGCTTGATGCATCCACACGCAAAGGTGGCCATCAGGATGATGGTGACATTGGTTACAGTCTTCTACACCCTTATTCAGAGATTTGTATATGATAATTCCATGGATAAAGTCCATCTTAGACCTCCAGAGGAGGTGGAAAGTGGCTCGGATGACTGCAACGACACAGGTTCTGGGAATGAGCCATGTCTGTGCCACATGCAAGAACAGTGAGAGCACCTCACACCTGATTTCCAGGCTTTTACCTGCATTGGAGAGGGAACGTTGCTTCAAAAAGCCCAAGTTCTGCCTCACCCTTGAGACATGCTTCTCCAAAGTTCTGGTGCACATCCTGGCCCCTCCATACCATATTCCCAGTACCTTTAGGTAATCTATCCTGATAGTGGAGGGGATAAAGATTCAGTCAGCCTAGTTCCCAAGGAACATGGCCACGATCTTGCCTCGATTTATCTTGACACCGGATGCCAGTTTGAACCGCTCGCAGATGATCATGAGTCTGTGTATTGACAGCGGATCCAAGCAGAAAACAGTGACATCATCTATGGACATGGAGACTTTGACCTGCAGGCCTCTGCTGCCTGAAGTATTCACCCCTCTCAGGCTAGTATCCTTCCTGATGGACTCAGCAAAACAATCTAGACAATATACAGACAAGGCAGGAGAGAGATGGCAGCCCTGTCTGACTCCAGATCTGATGGGGAAGCTTTTTGATTCCCACCCATCTATTGAGACTGCACTAACTATGTTGGTGTACAGCATTCAGACCCAATTGCAGATTCCTTCCTCAAAGCCCATTTTGAAGAGCGTGTCCCTCATGTTGTGTGCTATCCTATCAAAAGCCTTCTTCTGGTCCAGGCCGGTGCCCATCCACCTTCCCCACCATTCTGTACGTAGATGATAATATCTCTGAGGGGCTCAAAGCTCTCAGAGATCTTAGCACTGCTGTGTCACAGTGCTACAGAACTTGGTTCAATTCCAGCTTTGGACAACTGTCTGTTTGGCGTTTGACTGCATGGGTTTCCTCTGGGTGTTCCAGTTTCTCCCCACGGTCCAGACAGGTGCAGTTTGGGTGGATTGGCTATGCTAAATTACCTATTGTGCCCAGAGATGTGTAGGCTAGGTCGATCAACCATGGGGAATGCAGTGTTGCAGGAATAGGGTAGGGGGTGGGTCTGGGTGGCTCCTTGGAGGGTCGATGTGAGCTTTATACCAAATGGCCTGCTTTCGCATTTTAATGATTCTATGATTCTAGTCTATGATCCTCCTGCTCAGTACAGCACAGGTTTGATCAGGGGGAATCATTTATCCCAGAGCAGACCTGATCCGGTTGGCAGTGACGTGAGACAAGATTTTGTAGTCTGCATTCGGCGGTGAAACTGGTTGCCAATTTCTAATTTCCTCCCTCTTCCCCTTCTCCTTGTAGATGAGGGCAATGTTACTTTTCCTCATGGATTCCCATATGGTACCTGGCAAAAGCGTAATCTTGAACGTCTCCAACAGACTCTGGACACTCAAGTCCCACAAGACCCAAAACAACACAGCCAACAAGCTGTCACTTCCCGGAGTTTTGTTCTTTTCTAAGGACTCAAGGGCCTTAGTCAGCTCATTCAGAGATAATGGCTGGTCCAGTCTCTCCTGCGTGCTGTCATCTCAGCCGTGGTAGAGGACAGGAATGACTGGAAGTCCACACAGTCTATGAGCTTTGTGTCATACTCAATAGTACAATAGTGAGTGACAGGGCATGAGCCTTATTGGGAGCAGGGTGTAAGAATAGAGATGGGTGTGAGGTATCAGCTAACACTTCAGTGCATGATTGACTGAGGACCGTATTGTCGAGGTATTGCCCTTTGCATGACATGATAAACTGAGAGCCATATTTATTCATAGGTATGTGGAAGTGGTTTTGATGTGCTCTTTCACAAAAGAACAACAGAATGTCCTGACTATTACCTTTCCTTCAACCATCCTCAGTAAAAACTATTTACTGGGCTATTATCTCATTGGTATTTGTGGGATCTTCGTGTGTGCACATTACTCGCCATGTTCTCTAAATTATGACAGTGACCATACTCCAAAAAAAGCATAATTCGCTGTAAAGTGGATTGAAATGCATTGAAATAGTGAAGTGATAGGCATCATAAAATGAAAGATTATTTTTACTTTTAAAGATCAAGTACTTTACCTAAAATGTGAGTCCAATTTGCTCTTTAAGTTACTGATCAAGCAAGTGGAATAGTTGGAGAAACAATTTTCTGTGTTCCAGGGTGAAGAAATCATGAATGATTCAAGTTCATCGATATCACAAGAGGTAAACTCCTGCTGGTGTGCTTCACAAAACAATGTTTTTTTTTAATTTCAGTTTCCAAAAATTTGTGTCTTTTCATATAATCTTGGATAGATATGCAAATATTACTTTAGGAAGGCAAGCATCAGTACTTTGAAGGATGCATCCATTTTCCACATTTATAAGCACAAGCTCTCATGGCTGCGAATACCATGCTGTAAGAATATCCTGCAGCTAGTAAACCTGAGAACTTTGGAGCTCAATTCACTTTTGGCACTTGGCAATTTTTGACGAAAAGAAATGCACCCTTATGTTAAAAAGTCAATGTGTTCTCAAAAAGTTTTAGTGATGTACTGTTGAATTAGGAATGAGAAAATTAATTCCAAATTTTTGAAGTTGATACAACCTTCAGTGAGAAATCTGAGGCTGATCCTGCTATTTTATGGCGAACAAAACGTGCACAACAACATTTTGAAAAGGAGTCTACGATAATGCTCACCAGGTGCTAAAGGGAAACAAAAAACAGAAAAAAAAATCTGTCCACTAATTCTGATTCTTAAAGGGGAAGAGTTCATTAAACAAAAAAAAATCTGCAAATGCTGGAAATCAGAAGCAAAAACAAAAACAAAAACAGAAATCACTAGAAAAACTCAGAGGTCTGGCAGCATCTATGGAGAGAAATCAGAGTTAATGTTTCAGGCCCAGTGACCCTTCTTCAGACCCTTCAGAGTGCATTAAAGTTTTGTTTTGTTAAGTATCTGTGTGCACCTGGATTATGTTGTGCTCAACTAAAAAGAATATTGATGTGTTTGCTGTCTCACTTCACAGATGTGTATATTTTCTTACTTCTAGGTTTTAATAAATGGTGGAAAATATATAGTGAGAGTCAGGAAATGCTCTCACATTGCAGCAGAGTGTAATTTCTTCTGCATGGCATATTTGGTACTGAGGAGATGTTTAATTGTATGGGAAAGTGATGGGTGGGGTCCCCTTCATAATACCGCATCCAGCCCAACTCAGTCAATGGCGGAAAGGACATGGGGGGACATTCTACCCCACTACCAATTTAGGTGGGCATTTAATACCTATTTAAAGGCCTCACCCCAACATCACAAGTATTGTATTGGTCCCATGGTGGATAGAGGGCTTGCCATGTGAGGATCCTGACAAGCAAAGCTGTGTGCTGCCATCTTGGAGAACTGCTGGCCTCTGGTTATCTTGCCAGGCAGGACTAACACCCAAGATCCTTGATCCCAGGTGAAGGCCGAGGTGTGCTGTCAAGTGCCTGAGTGGAACAAGATGTGATGGACTTTCCCATAAAGAAGTGACACAGACTCCCATTGGTGTTGCAGTAGGCAGCAGTGCCCCTCATTACCTACACATGATTGCGCCCTCCTGGCATGATTAAGTGTACTGATCCCACACTATAAGTTTTCAATCACAGCTGGGCAGCAGGGAAGAACTATTGAACTTAAACTAGTTGATTCCTTCTAAGCTTGAAATAATGTTGCTGTGAGTATATGGGAGCACCTGTAACAAATTTTGTTGTAGCTCTTTCGTGGAAAAAGGCAATAAAAATAGGTAGAAGGTTCCTTTTCCTGGACTGGTTTTCTATATAAACCATTAAGACTCCAATCCTCTTTGTTATATGTCCTGGCCTGTGGAACACTCAACCAGAAAAAAAAAATGTACAATGGAAACTTAATTGAAAGAATATCTCCAGCTTTGAACATCTGTTCGGGTATTCAATATTCAAGAGGTTAATTTAACGTAGGAAAACACTAGAGGTGGAACTAATATGACTGCTTACACAAAATGTCATAAATATTTATTTGATCCTTGATCCAATTTATTAGTTCTGTTAAAATGAGAATAGGATTATTGTTTCCTGTCAACAACTGTGACAGACAGGTACTTAGGTAATTTATTAGTTCAATAAATATACCAAATCAAATAAAATATTAAAGCTCATGTCAAACACTTTGGCATGGTAACAATAGAATATTATGTTGGATAGCATATAATATCAAAAAAGAGCAGTAATAATGATTTTAATTATATGGAAGCAGTAAACAATACAATATAGATCGAAGACTTCACTCAATTTAATCTATCGAAATAAGCATTCTGATAAACCTTTTTAGACTTACCTTTTCTCACACTGTCCCAGTAAAACTACAGCATTTCAATGAAATGCTTACAACTGAAATGATTTATTTCTCACAAAATTAATTTTACAAGCATTTTGACTGTTCTATCAGTGCAGTCACTGGTTAAAACTATACACAAGGCACACTGGGAATTCCATTTTAGTGGTCTACTTATATCTTTATGTATATTAATTGCATATGTTGCACAGTAAGTGGGCTGTTTAAAACTAAGAACTATATCCCTATGAGCATGCTTATAGTTGCAGAGGTCAGTGAATCCGAGTATAAATTGTTGATTGAAATCAGTTTTCTGTTCCAGAAAATGGAGGGAAGCATTTACATTTATTTAACATTGTTCATGATTTAATGTCCTGAAGTACTTTACAACTATTTAACTTCTTTTGAAGTCTTTATTGTTGAAATGGCAGAAATGTAGCAACCAATTCACACTTTGAACAATCCCAAAACAGTAATGTGATAATGACCAGATCGTCAATTTTTGTGACATTTTCTGAGGAACAGGTGTTGGCCAGGATGTAAGAATTCCTTTCATCTTCATTGCAATAGTGCCATGGGATCTTTTACATCCACTCAAGAAGGCAGATGGAGTCTCAGTTTAATATCTCATCTGAAAACAGAACCTCTGGCAGTGTAATCTTCGCTCAGTTATGCGCTGAGTTGTTGACATAGTTTTTTGGCATTGTCTTGAACAAACAACCAGCCTCTTTGATTCAGAGGAAAAATGCTTGATATAACTCCACAGAGGCCAGTAACTCATCACCAAGTCGCCCTCTATTTACACATGGAAAGTCCTTGGCTCTGATCCAGCTCCCTCAGAGCCAGCTTTCAGGGAGAGCAGGATGTCTGACATGCCCATCTTTATCTGTCAGCCAAGGCTCCCTGATTGGGCCAGATAAATAGTCCCAATCAGGGAACTCACATTGTATGAAGTCATATTGTATAAAGTTTTCCTGCTCCTATGATGCTGCTTGACCTGCTGTGTTCATCCAGCCCCATGCTTGTTATCTTGTATAAAGTCTATCTGGCTGATTTCATTATAATCACTGCAATGCTAATGAATGAATCGCATTATCTTACACTGTGAATACAATCTGTATTATTGCTGTGGAGAGAAAGAAGGAATGAGATAGAATAGCAAAGAAGTTTGTTGAAGGTTTTCTTATTGTTGCTGCATCAGCTAGGAACTGAAGTAAACTGTCACAACTCTTGCAGATTTGCAACCCCGACGCCATGGAGTTATGGTATACTCTTATTTATAATTGAAACAATTGAAACATAATTTTAAATTTGATGACATGAGTATTTTTAACCAACAGAATAGACAAACATTTAAGCAGTTACTACTTCTCATTATTGACATCATTCCAGCTTTCCATGTGGAAGATTCATGAAAATTTCAGACTCTATTGCCAGTGTTAATCAAAGAGAGAGGTGGTGGGAATGTAAGAAAATTAATTGGCCACTCAATAACCCCTCATCCTCAAGACCATAAGACATTGGAGTAAAAGTAGGCCATTCAGCCCATCAAGTCTGCTCCACCATTCAATGAGATTGTGGCTGATCCGATCATCCTTAACTCCACTTTCCTGCTTTTTCACCATAACCTTTGATCTGCTACTGGATTAAAAATTCATCTATCTAAATGTTGAACATATTTATTGACCTAGCCTCTACAGGCTTTGGTACTAAAGAATTCCACTGATTCACAACCCTCTGAGAGAAGGACTTCCCTCTATAGTTTGTCATTCAATGTCATCAGATCAGGATGAACTGCACAGCAAATACAATTACACATCCCAGTTATTGTTTAACAAAAATCTATTTGTCTCAGCCTTGAAAACATCAACTGTCCTTTTTGGACAAATAATTTTACTTTACCACCACCCCTTTGTGAATTCCTGATTTCTGACTTAAGTGGCCAGCTTTCAGTTTAAGATTATGTTCTCTCTTTCCTCATTCCCCCATCAGTGGAAACAAGTTACCTGTAAGATTCCTTTTTGACTTTGTATAGACTTCAAAATATTAAGACCAGGTCAGATAGCTATAATGATTAGTCAATCCATAATAATTTATTCATTGCTTTTGTCTAACATGGCTTCCTTTACCCAGATGTCTCTAATTAATTTTGATTCTTATTCGCGATAAAATGTAATATGGATTGAATTGGAGCCGAGCGAAGATGCTAGTGTTGGGCCTTTATACTGTGTTGGAAGTGGAATAGTCCTGTGAAACATAAGTGGCAATTAACATATCAATCCTCTCATCCATGAAAAATATTCAACCAAACAGGCTTTAAAGCTCAATTGTGTACCAGTTGGGTTAACACTCACACAACAGAGTCTAATGATGGCTGTCAGCAAAATGAGCTCCAAAACATGAGATTTCAAGTTCAAAAGAAATCAAATATTCGTAGAAGGATTGCTCTTATCTATTTGTGAAAGCATTAAAAAACTATGTTTGTGATCTTACTCAACTGAGCAATCAAAGAAGTGTAGTTCTAGAAATATCTGGCAAGATGCATGAATTCCAAGACAAAATTGGGCCTGCACCAAGCACATAAGCTGTTTCCCACACGTGTATGTCCTAGTTTCTAAAATATCTATGCTCTAATAGTTTACAGCACTGTCAGATCCTCTTGATTATGTTAGAGCCATGTCGCCAGTATCTATTATTTTATATATTACTTAGTCCAATCAACCAGAAATAATGCCACTGTGAAGCTATGATAACATTTGGTATCAAATTAAAAAGCGCTACAAGGATACAGTGCTTTAGTTTAGCCGGGAATTGCTGCAGATAAAGAATTTATCTAATTTACTTTAAAATTAATGCCAAAATTATTTTCATGATTTATTGATAAATGTGCTATTGGTATTTCAGTTTTAAGGTCAAACTGTTCTCCAAGCTTTAAAATGATATAAGTTGTTTAGTGTATTATTTGAATAAAAAGTTCCAAGTTTTCTTACAACTTATTTACTATACATCATTCACACAATGCCATTCAATAGTAAAGATGTAGATTTAAACAAAAATTGAATATTTCTTTAGGTTCACAATGTTATCCCAACCAAGCAAGCAAAAAATTGAAATTCTGCCTCCAAATTTTGCATAGAGATGTTTGGTCAATGCATTTTGTTACCTAAAAATATGCACAGATATCACATTTTACTGCAGTGTAACGACAAAACGATTGCAATCTCACACTCTCAGAATTTTGCAGGCTGTATCACTATCAGTGAGCAGTTAAGAGTATGAAGGCTAAAGGAGGCTTCCTTTTCCAGCTGTATGTGCAACTTTACTAGGCACATAAAATACTTCTTGTGTTCCCTAATGCTTTCTTGTGTTGAGGTCTGCTGAAATTTTACTGCTCCCACAATGATAAGGGCGCCAACTGGCGCCTGCTAGATTTCATTCTGTGCAAACATGTACAGTGAATCCAATTCTTTTACTGCTTTGTCTCCAAGGTAAAGTTGTGTGGAATAAACAAGGTAACATTATCAATAAACATGTCACTGAAATACAATTTGGCAAGTATACTCTTTACAGTTTCAAAAAAAAAATGATGACTTGGGTGAAACACTAAATCTTGGAGTCCTATGTATAAATCATGTCAAGTACTGTAATTTCCCATCCCCTCCCAATTACTAAGTGGAATTTAATACTAATTAAGTTTTTCTTATTTGGTTCACAAATTTCTTCACTGTTATTAAAGGATTACACATCACTCTTTATCGTAAGACATTGGTGTGTCTCGCTTTGCATTATTATCTTCTGCAACTGTCATCATTGTCATATTAACATATTTGATTAACTTACACTGCAAATGTTATTCTGCCAATATGATGTACTTCTATACTGAAATCTATCATTTCTTCTAGAGAAAAGGTAAGAGCATTTGAATTAAATGTAGTGTGCCCAATGACAATTAGGATCTGACCATCTACCAGTTGTTAGATTTATTTGCATGACTACCTGCCTTGAATCCCGATGATAAAGCTATGCAGTAAGTTAGTGTTAGAGCCACCAAACACTTTACTCACATTCAATTGTACAGTACATGATAGTCCTTCAATACAGAAAATATGTTGGCTTGGATTTTATGTGACTATTGATGGTGAGAATATCAGTTATAATTGTGAATTATAATAGCAACTTCTGACATCTGCCCATTTGCAGTTAAACACAGAAAATTTTGACAGGGATTTCTGTCAGGGAAACTATGCTCCCTCAAAGGGTGTGGTGTGGTAGACCATATCCACTACTGAAATCAATGGAACGCTGTGGACTTGCTGTATTTATCCACCAGCTCTCTACAAAAGATGTCACTAAAAGTTAGGGTTGCTGCATTGAAGAGTAAATGCAGTTTTAGTGGCATGAGGACTGATAATTTCTACTGAACAGTTAGTCTCAGCTTGAGACCTTAATTTATCTCGTTCATTACTAAGTGAATGTGAGTTGAAGATTTCAAACAAATAAAAACCACTTTAAAATAAAAACGTTTTCCCTGTGTTTCTTACATCTCATTTGTCATTTTCAAATTTTATTCCACTTTCTATACATGATTTAAATCTAATTTATGCTTCCTGGTTCTGACTCTGTATGTTTAAATGAGGAGTTTTCAATTGATTCATCGAACGCCTGCACTGTTACTTGCTATGCCTACAAGTGACACAGAATCCCTGTAGAGACTGCTAAATTGGATAAGATACCTGATTAGAGTCAGTCTCTTCCATAAAAAACACAAAGTTTGTGAGTGATTATCAATGAACAGCAATTGTCATTCAAGCATGACTAGGAAGTCCAATGTTTTCAAATGGAACTGTTAAAGATGGTATGTTGTTTAGATGACTTATTGTGCAGATAGAGCCAAAGGTAACAATGAATGAACAAAATGGAAACATAGAAAACAGGAGCAGGAGTAGGTCATTCGATTCTTTGAGCCTGCCCCATTATTGTTTATGATCATTGCTGACCATCCAGCTCAATAGCTTGTTCCTGCATTTCCTCAATACACTTTGATCCCTTTAGCCCCAAGTGTTTTGTCTAACTCCTTCCTGAAATCGTACAAATGAAGAGTAGTCTGTCTAACATCAATGAATGGGAAATTTGCAGAAACAATAATTTGGGACTAAAATTAACGGTTATATGGACTTTTGCAGGTTCATTAATGAAAGCCAACATGGATTTTCTAGGGGAAAATCATTTTTAACTAACTTGCTTGAGGTTTTTGAAGAAGCAACAGAGAGGATTGATGAGAACAATGGTGCTGATGTGTAATACATGAACTTCCAAAAGGCATTGATACAGTGACACACACAGACATATAAACAAAGTTATAGCTCATGGAATAAATGTAACAATGGTAATAAGGATGCAAAATTGGCTGAATTTCTTAAAGACTGGTACTGACCTCCATTAGAACTGGGTGACTCAGGGAAAGTTAAGCTCCTAATGACAGGAAAAGCTGCAGGTCCACAAGCAGTCAGGAGAATTACTTGTTGCTTTTCATCTCCGCCAACGTATTTGCCTGGAAAAAGTAACACATTCTTTCCATGCACAGGGCCTAGTCTTCGATGGCAGGATCAAACGAGTCAAGCTTCCCAGATTACAGCATGACGCAAGAAATGCTTACCCGAAATCAAAGACGACTGTTTCTTCAGGAGCATGCTTTTCCCTCATTGTCAATGAAATAGCTCCACAAAGGCTGGGTATCCCAACACCAAATCATCCTTTATTTACACATGGAGAATCCTTGATACTGATCCAGCTCTCTCAGAGTGAAGAGAAACTCTGACGTGCCTGTTTATATCTGTGAGCCAGGGATCTCTGATTGGACAAGACTGACAGTCCCAATCAGGAAACTCATGTTCAATGAGGTCTGCCTGGCTGACCTCATTACAATCACTACACTAGTTATTATTAATAGGGGGATTGAGTGCCAAGGCCTAGAGGTGATATTGAATTTGCACAAGACACTAGTTTGGCCTCAGCTACAGCTTTGTATTCAGATCTAGGCACTGCACATTAGGAACAATGTGAAGGCATTGCAAAGAGTGCAGAGAGGTTTATGAGAATGGTTTCATGGCTGTGGTCCTTCAAGTTATGAATAGAATAGTGCAAAATAGGGCAAAGTAGAATAGAATGGAACAGAATATAGAATAAAATAGAATATTGTCACATATATTTTTACAAAAATAAGTGAGAAGTTTTATATGTTGCCATACCACTGTGCCTGCAGTAATGAATAAAGTCATAGGCAAGAAAAAAAAACGTAAAAATTAAGACAGAGTTCATCTCAGACCAATTTTAGTTTGAGGAAAGTCGATTAAGATGACAAACACTTGAATATCTAGAAGCTGCAGCTGAGAAGACCTCCACACTGGGACAAGAACACAAAACCTGAAGACCGCCACGCCCAGCCGAGACCACCCTTCCGGGACAAGGCTGCTGCAACGGGAGACCGCTGCCCCAGGCTAGAATACGAGACTTAAACGCTGAGATGCTACCTCAATGCCACATGCCTGGACAAGACGTCCATGCTAGGACTGGATGAGATCGCCATGCCAGGCTACTGGAATACCCGGAAGTCGCTGCTGAAGAAGTCCTCCGCTCTGACGAAACCTTTACTCCAGGACAAGATCGCCAAACTTACATATTGCTATACCAAGCCAAGACTGCCCCTCTGGCATGAGGCCACCACAATGAGAGAACACCATGCCAAGCCGAGACTGCCACACTAGGCTGGAAACCTCCTCTTCACTGAGCACGGGCTGGGAGAAGACACCTTCTGCCAAAGAAGTTAAAAAAGATAAGATAGTAAATAGAAACATTAAGGAAAAGCAGAGAAAGAGAAAAAGTAAGAAGCTGATGGAGTAGACAATCTCCATGCTCCTGGGTTGAGGAGCCCGCAAGCTGTGCTACTGCGCCACTACCATCCTGCTTTGAACACAGATTGGAGAAGTTTGGATCAAATTCCTTTTAGAAAAGAAGGATGAGAGGATAAAGGTGTACAAAATCGTGAGTTTTGTGATCACAGTAGATAGGCAGAAAGTGTTTCCACTCAAAGGTCAAGAATGAAATGGCACAAATTTACAGTATTGGTCAAAATAAGCAAAAGTGGTTTCAGAAGAAAAAAACTTCTTAATGCGGTGAGTGTTTTAGGGTTTTGAATGTGCTGCTTGAGAATGTGATGGAGACAAATTTAATTGAAGGATTCAAAACAGAATTAGTCTTTTTTTGGAAAAGAACAATGTGCAGGGTTACAGGAAAAAGGCTTGTGAACAACATTAAATCCGAATATTCATTCAAAGAATTGTTGCAGACGCAATAGGCTAAATGGTCTTCCCCTGCGCTGTAGCAATTCTGTGATTCTGTGAAGATTCAAAGGAGGACTGAGCAAATTAATGTTGAAAGAATGATCAATGTAGCAATAGGTGGAGGATGGAAATTAATGGTTAGAGAGACCCCAGTCATTTCTTTTCTATTCTGTGCATAAAAATACTACCAGTATTATACAAAAGTATAAATGCCTAGAATTTATTTCCATCTGCACGATAGAAAAATGTTCTAAACTTTGTAAAATCCAAACGAGTATTCCTGGGAAATGGCGTGCACTTTCTGAGGCAGGCTTCATATTGCTCAGAGTGCAGAGGTGCCACGGTGTAAACCAGACACAGATTCCAAGCTGATGGCTGTTTCCTGGCAGCCTCTCTATTTCCATAGTTATGAAATCTGACGACAATAAACATTACTGAGATCAACCTTGTACTGCTCTGTGTAATCTTCCAAATGTTTTCACCAGACTACCATCATTAATTGCCATAAGAGTCCCATGTGTGGTGCCATTTTTAAAATTTACTCCCAGCCTCAGGCCCTTATCTTTTGTCTTGTTTTTTGCTGCTTTTACCTGTGCATCCTTGATGCATGCTGTTAATGATATTAGAAAGACATTTTGCAACAGCCCAGACCATAACTCAAGCTTGTACTGTAATGTGGATTCCATTTAATCCCTAACATACCTCTGTTCCAAGTTTACTGAGCCAAGAATGACAAAACTGTTAACCTGAGAGTTCCTTACAAGTCCTGTCTGATGTGCATCCTGACGTGGATGTAAGGAAGGAAAAAAATACACTCTGTAGCTCCAATCATGACCGCAATATATTTGAAGGCAATTTGCAGTCAATGCAATACTTTCGAAATGCAGCCTTTTTTTTTGGTTGGAAGCATGGCGGCTAATTTGAGCGCAGCAAACTTGGACAAACAGCAATGTTGTAGTGAATTAATGGTCCATTTTTGTGATACTAATTCTGGGAAAATATTGGCTGGGACACTGGGGGTACCTCCCCTACTCTCCATGGGCCATAAGGCCTTGTCTGAAAGAGATCAACTCCAGCAGTGCAGTTTTTCTTCATTATGAACTGGAGTTATCAAATCCTTTCTTACATTCCCCCTGTACCTCTTGCCCAAAATCTCAAACATGTGATCCTTAGTCTAACTTATCCAAGTTTGTCACAATCTTGCACAGCTCTATCAATCTCCCCTCAAACTCTTTCATTCCAAAGAAAACATCCTTTGTACAAAGATTAGAAAAGGCAGTGCAGAGAGCAGCAGTGTGTTCTTCCACAAGCACCATGTTGTGTTGAGTCTTGCAGCTTATACTCAATATAGCTTTAAGGCACATGTTTTTGATTTCCTCACCATATTATGGCTTATGATCTGATGGTATAAGAGTCTCATCTCCGTCTTACTAAGCTCTGTCCTCATGCAACATGGTATGCTGAAGGAAGCATTCTACAGTTTACATATGAATTCATTACCTTACAGCCGCACATGTATGTTCCTGTAATTGTTTTAATACAACTCTTGGTGGACAAGTTTATTGAGCTCCTCATTATAAAGTTATCCATACCTCGTTCTTATGTTACATGAGCTAGCATAAGTATGACATCACAAGAGTTACAAATCAATAATATATCATGTCACAGTAGACAGAGAAACATGAATTATCCATGTTATCTGCAGATCAGAATTCACTATAGAAACAACACATGACCATAGCGACGGTGACTTGAACTCAGACCATGCTACAAACACAGAGTGAAGCTTAATTGTGGCAAATTTGCTGGCAGGGAAGTCTTTAATCAAACAGGGATGGTGACAGGTGTAGACAAGTACCTTCCTGCCTTGTTGTCAATTGAGGTTAAGTGAACAATTAATACCCGCTTAAGGGCCTTCGCTCACTGCTGCTGGTTTTAACCTAGCAGCTGGGCAAATAAGGGGTGGTCTTGCCACACAGGGAACATGCCATCAAACCCATTTTGTATTGCTTTTGAACTACTGGGGAAGTTTCATCTTCAAAGGCACACAGTATCCAATCGAGGAACCTAACATTGAGAAGTGCAGATTTGCGGATGGTATTGAGGACAGACCCATGCCCTTGATGCCAAACACATGCCTCTCCCTTCCCTATGACCGCCCCCACATTGTGCCCCCTATTTAGAGACAGCCTTTCTACTGATAGCACTCACTCGCAATTCAGTGATGGGTACTGGGTCTAGGGTGGATGTTGTACTGGTAGCAGCTCTCGCCAGTTCAGTGGAGTTGACATTCAGTAGAGTTTTTAGCTTCTGATTTCAGCTTCTGGCTGTCAGCAAGGCCAACTTCTACCTCCAAGGTTTTTAATCCTGAATGAAGCCACTGAACAGTTAAATTCCTTCCTGCCACTGAACAGTTAAATGCCAAAGTGTCACTCAATGTGGCAGTCTTTTCCTAAAAATGGTGATTCAGGGTTCATGCCAACTGTCAAGTGAGGGCATCATCTTCCTGAACCAACTGTGATCTATTCAAGTAGCCTTGCTCCTCCAAAACTCTCTACTGCCGCATACACACACAACCACACCCACATTTTGAACATTGCAAAAAAAGAGGCAAAATGATTGCTAAAATAAGTTAAATCTTAATATTTGTATCAGAATCACAACAAATTAAATCTTTCAAACTGCTGAGATTAGGATTTGCTAGGTTTAACGTATAGTTTGAATAGTTGATGATAATTACCACACCCCTTATAGTTTCAGTCACAGACAATTGAAATATGTTGTCAATAAATAAAGAAAATGTAACATCGGGAACATTAGCTGGTAGTTTCTGTCCATGAAGCCCCTTGCAAGAGTGTTATAATGACATTTAATTTTCACCAGCAACAGATAAAAACTCCAATTATCGAACTAAACCAATTCTGCAATCAATAGAAGATTTATTTATATAAACAAGTCAATTATCTTTACAGCTGGTGATTGAAATGACTCTGAAATGTTGACTCTTGTTATTTAACAACCTGCCCATGAAAATGTGATGATTTTAAAGTTGCCATTGTGGCTTTCCTTTCAACCCTTTAAATGTGATTCTTTGTTGTTTCTGCCTGAGACGGATAAGTATGATTACAATGCAATCTGATTGTCAACATTACAAAAGGCTCATTTGATTGTTGATCTTCCCTTTCCTTTTCGACTGACTGGGCTTCTGTCACACACCCCAACTACTCCTGATGACTGCTTTTTCTAACTCAATCACAATTTGTGGATATTCATTGAATAAGTAACTTATTAATGATTCTGTATGAGATAAGAGACGTCTGAGACCCAAACAGCTGGTGTGTAATCTCAATTTCTGTCATTCGCTGTCGTATTTCATGGGGTTTTGGTTAAATTATATATTTGTGTCAGTAAATGGCACTCAGTATCCCCCCTCATAACCTCTTTGCCAATACCATCTGATGGAATTAGCATCTGTTCATGATGTGACTGCCTGTCTTAGTTTGGCTAGCACCTTTGTCATGTAGAGATCAACTTGTCTGAAGAGACTCAGGCTTATGGTTTAAACAGTGGTGGTTGCTTCAGTCTGAGGTCTGGCATGTGTCACAAGACAAATCTTTATCGCTAAGCAACCTGAAAAAGTTTAGCCACTTATATTTTTGATTAGTGCACCTGGAAGAACTTATGTTTTATAAATCATACTGCATCCAGAATTGATCATTCCAGCAACATGACTTAAATTGTTTTCACCAATGCAGTAGAGGTTTAATTTACTTAAATCCCATTCTTGGAAATAATACTGTTAGCATCCCCTAACATAATATTTCTATTCCTCAACGCACAGAAATGTAACCATGTTTGCCATTTTGCTAATTTAAATAGTTCAGCATCTGTACAGTATTGTTTCTTGGGAGATATTTTAAAAACATGTTCCAGTGAGGGGTCTATTTTCCTGAGGGTAATTTATGTGCTTTTCCCTATCAGAAACTGCAGTACAACAGAGAGCGGTTTAAATATGCTGATACTGCTTGTCTGACATTAACCCTGTAAAAAATTGCACTCCTTGAAACTATAAGTTTGAAGAAGATGAAAGGCAATAAAAGCTGACACTTAGTGTGCAATGAGTAAGGAGGTAAATGACAAAGACTAGGAGATCAATCACTAATCACTTTCCAATCAAATGTAAGCCAGAACAAGTAATAAAACCCTGCCTGCTTAAATTTAGTGATAAAAGTGCAAACTTGACAGGTCAGTTTTGAAACAAAATTGAAAGTATTTCGGTTTTTTTCCTACATTTAACCAACTCACTGGTAGGATACTCAGTCCTAGCAGAAGATTTGTTAGGGCCACATTACACAGACTTAATCATACCAAGCTGATTCCTCAGTTCAGTACTAAGGGATGACCTTCAGATGAGGTCTCATCATGGTGTGCAAGGAAGTTCTCCCCAGTGTCTTGGTTAATACTTACTGCTCAAGCGTCACTAAAAAAATTATTCATGAAGTTTTTTGTTGATGTTTGTGGAATCTTGCTGTGTGCTCACTCATTTCCCTCTATTATGGAAGTACCAACACTTTAAAAGTACTTCAACAATATATACTTTGGATCATCGTTAGTTGGTAAAAGTCCTATTCTTTTTCACTGTGTCTGCCAGGAACATCAAGCAGTGAAGACAATTGTTGGCTTTGTGGATATGTCCTACCCAATAACTAATGATGACATGGTGGAACAGATGAAAAACTTTGGAGCGATTACATGTTGATCATTTCAGAGCACTTTATAACAGAAAGAGCTGGATCCCAAAAAGAAAGCATACGATTTAGTGGGGATCAAAGAGAAGCAACATTTTATGCAGTTTTGAAAGGCAGTCTGGGAGGGAGCAAGTAATTTGGAGGGTAAACTGTAACTTAGGGTAATAATGGATGACTAACACTGAAATGGATTAGAGGCAGCAGTAGACAATTGATCCAGAGTTAGATGGATACATGAAGACTGGAACATAAGTTTAGAGGAAACTTCTTAAATAGGGTGCGGTGAAGAATTAGAGAATTTTGGAATCAATGTAATTAATTTGCTGTATCAGAGTGCTATTAATTCATAAGACTCATAGAGGCATTTAAATATTGATATGATGATACACAGTTTTGCATTAGGATAAGTATGATACTTTTGCAGGGGATAATTCATGGCATGGACCTTTAGGTTAGATGAAATTTGGGGAAAGTAGAGGCTAGAAGATTGCTGAAAAGAACATGTAAGCAATTGATTCCCAAATTAATGAATAAAAAATACTAGGGATGCTAAAAATCTGAAATTAGAAATAAAAACAGAAAGTGCCGGAGAAACTCAGCAGGTCTGGCAGCATCTGCGGAGAGAGAAATGGAGTTAACATTTCAAGTCACATATGACTCTTCTTAGGCCTCAGGAGAAAAGCCATACAGGACTTGAAGCATTAACACAATTTCTCTCTCCACGGATGCCGCCAGTCCTCAAATTAATGAAGCTGTAGTTGAAGGTTTCATCCATGCAAGCTGCATTGGAAATCTGTACAAACCTCAGGAATAAAGAAGATATTTCCTCTCCCAGATATCCACTCATGTCTGGTTATTCAAGCTCAAAGTTGAAATTAGCTTGCATTACCACTTCTTAATAGCCATGTTGCAGAGGACAAGATAACATTCACTTTTAACCTTTTAAAGTTTTCTTTTACATTGAAGAATGTAAGTTAAGAGAAAGAGATGAATCTGAAGTCCATCAGGAATAATCAGTGATCCAGAGGATCTTCCAAAGTTTATTTTCAATAAAAATAAGCTTTGTGCTTTGACAAAGCAAGTTTTATTTCTAATTGGATATCTTTTAAGTGAAAAAAAATCCTGGCTTACTGCGAAGTACAGATGGTCCTGCATGTAAAAAGCTACTGGAAAGATACTTGCTATGAAAGCCATTAACATAGCCTGTTCATTTTCATTGCAGCATTTGCAAATATTCTATGGGGAAATGTTTCTGTAATTTTTTTAAAGACAAAATCAACAGTGCATAGTCCATTAAGACAAGCTGCCTGCTGTGGAGTCATAAGAACACGAGAGTTTATTCTGGACAGGAGGTAAGCTTACATAGTAGGGGTTTCATGACTGTTAAATTTGCATAGTTATATTGTTATATTATTCATAAAGAGCTAGGAACTAATTGTTATGTGGATGTACATCCAGGATACCACATTTACTGCTGCACTGCAGTCAGGTGCCAAGCAATAATGTGTGTGTCTACTAGAAACATGGAGAACTGTAAGATGCACACTAGATGAAGCACTAGCATATTGAATTGAAACGCACGATCATTTTTGAGACATTAACCTATCTCTCTTAGCACAGATTGATCGACTAGTTAGTTGTCAATGTTTCTACAATATTACAGTGGGAACAAAATCTCCTTTGAGGGAAGTGAAGTGATTGTAAAAACAATATTACATCAGTGAGCTCTGTAGCAAGATAATGCAAGGTAATTTTCATGGAACGTATTCTCTGATACCTAAATTCTACCATACATGTATGGTACTATATGGAGTCTAGCAGTGCAAGGCTATTTGGAACTGTTGTTGCAATCAATTGCTGAGGGACTGACCCTACATTTTGTGTTAAGATGTTTAAACAACAAATAAATAATCTATGATAACTCCTAGGGAGTGGCTCAGTGGACCTCTAAATTATATTATGTTAATAATTATACTATTTTGCCAATAGCTATGTCTGTATGTCCATATTATATATATACTTTATTCATTTATGTGATGTGGGTATCTCTTTGTGCCTTTACGAAAGCGGTGGTAAGTTGTTATATAAAGCTCACCTTCTCAGCATACAATAGCTGTTACTATTATTATAACTATGCTTTATATTGAAAATTAGATTAATTTTTCTTCGATTGGATCCACCGGTTAAGTTTTGAAAGACTAAAACATCATCCCAATGACCTAAAAAAACAGCTTTGAAGATGTTCGACCATTTGCATCATTGTAATGTTCAAATTCTAAAGCCATTAAAATGAAGTCAGCTGGACTAACCAATTTGCAAGAAGTGGGAAAAGAGGACAGCCATTTTCTGTCTCTTCATCTGACTGTAACATTGTTTTGCAACTGTCTTTTTTAAAGTGGTATGGAATCCATATTTGGATTCTTCAGCAACCTCGTGCCTCCTTCAGGCGAGTTGGCTACATGAATGTCAGGCAACATTGGAGCTCAACTTTAATTATTTCATCAATGCCATAACTATCAGAGCTCGTATTTTCCTAGATTTTTAAAACTTAAATTTT
Organism: Ginglymostoma cirratum; assembly: GCA_024137785.1. Lineage (NCBI taxonomy): Eukaryota > Metazoa > Chordata > Chondrichthyes > Orectolobiformes > Ginglymostomatidae > Ginglymostoma > Ginglymostoma cirratum. The sequence goes on from JAHRHZ010000144.1 coordinate 74,699,128, forward strand.
TTTGCAATTCAGGTCCTTCGTCCATTGTTTAATTTTCTTCATTTCACAATATTTTGAAAGTAACGCGTAATTTTAAAGAAACTTAAAGAAAGTTCATAAAGGATGCATTTTCCACACTTAATTTTGCTTATCTATTTTGTTTAATTATAAGAATAATTTTGAAGTTGTCAGGATCATTATATCCAAAATGTGAACATGCCTGAGCTGAACTATGTATTGCTTAATATCTAAAATCTGGTAATACGGATGGATGGACTGATGCAAAAGTAAACCTTTTGCAAACAATGACTACAGGCTTAAAATAAAACTTTACTCATAGCTATTCAATGGCTGCAAAACCTTTAAACGACATGTCTTTCTTCAACTAAATCTTCTGTCTTTTTGTAGGACCTTAGTTTAAAGGTAAAAACAAAACCTCTTACAGTAAGTGACATTCAGGCTTCGAGTAAAGGGAATGTTTGCTGATTTGATGCATAAAGGTATGGTTGACTGATAAAGTGGCATTCGCCATTCACTAGGGACTGCAGGTTTTTTCAGTGCATTAATGGCCATTTCTCTTCAGATGTGTCCAACCTACCTGAATGTAATCCTTTAAACTTTAATTCACTATACATTAAGGCAGCAGTCATAAATATGTTTCAGGCAATCCCCATAGTGACAACTTCACATATATGAAAACTTTTTTAGCGTCTTCATTTTAACCTATTAAATAGCATAGTTGCTGCTACGCTGTCCATTTTTGAAGGGTTGGAAAGAAGTAGACTTGACTCATGTGAAGTCAGCAGCACTTCCTAGTCTAAAGTCATAACTACGCCCTATTGGGCAGACCCCGTTCTATGCTATGTCCTTCTTTATTACGTTGCACCAATTTTTTGAAAAAAAAGTTTTGATAATCAACCACTTCTTGGACTAAATGACCGATGTGGCATTGTGCTTTTAAACAACAATATAACTTTTATCAGTTGGTGTGTAATAATTTATTTTTTGTTCATTCACGATCAAAATGTGTTATAGTACATACTCCTGTTTTTCTCCTGAGAAAAACTTACTAAAGCAAAGGTAATGGCCAAACTTTAAAACATAACAATTCACATCTAGTTAAGGATAAATGATAATATATTTTTCAATTTTACTATTTTTCCTATTTGTACAGTAAAAATAATGAAAGTTCCAGTTGATTGTATGTGAAGTGCCTCAGGACATTTGTTCTGTTAGGATACTATATAATTAGAAATTGTCATTGGCTTGAGTGACTTTACAGTGAAGTATTTCTTTTAGAAAATAATATGATTTTCAGTGGGATTTTTTGGCTTCTGCGTCAAACCAGTCCATTGCACATCTTGGGCCACATCTCATTTCAAAGTAGCATACAGTTAGATGGAAATAATAGACAGAATTGAAAAAAAATGTGGAAATTGGACAGGCAAGTGGCAGGTAAGATGTGTTAACAAGAACTGCAATGTACTTCACATGGAAGTGAAAACCATGGTGGTTCAGTGGTTAGCACTGCTGCCTCACAGTGCCAGGGTTTGATACCACCCTTGGATGGTTGTCTGTGGGGAGTTTGCATGTTCTCCCCATGTCTGTGTGGGTTTCCACTGAGTGTTCTGATTTCCTCCCACAAAGATGTGCAAGTTAAGGGTTACAGGGATGGATCTGGGTGGGATGCTCTTTGGAGGGTTGGTGTGGACTTGTTGTGCTGAATGGCCTGTTTCCACACAATGGGATTCTATGGAATTACTATCTATACAATAAGAAAATAACATGCGTTGTAAGTGAATGCCAAATTGATTTCCTAATTAGTAACAAATTGAACCTGCCTCAACAATGTTTGGTGGCAATGAATAAAGCATTGATGAATTAAATGACCAATATTGTGCAGAAATAGTGAAGCAATCCTATTGTTTTATGAGTTATTTGTTGCAGGACTACATAAGATATTGTGTGCAGTTTTAGTTACCACAGAACAAAATGGCTGTTAAGGCTATTGAAAGGATCCCGAGGGGAGGAACCAGAATGATTGAGTGGTTTGATATAAGAAATTATAAGAGCGATTTTGTATTTAGGCATATTCTTATTAGAAGAGAAATGCTTGAGGAGTGATATGACGGCTGTTTGGTTTAAAAATGTGGACCATGACAAGCTGTTTTACTTTGTCCAGAAGAGTTTAATCAAAGCAATCTAGAGTTGAAGGGAGTAGGTGGGTGTTAGCAAGGAGGTGGGTGAAGTCTGGTGTGCTCAACGCAAATATGGAGAAATAATATTTCAATGAGCAAATGATTAATCTATGGAGCAGACTCTCTAGGAAGATGATAGAAGTAGTTCATTTTGATTCATTCAAATGCAAGTTAGACCTTTCTTTCTCAACAAATAACATTCTTTGACATAATCTGTGACTACTTTGTGACACGAATTGGTGTGAGCCTACCATGTTTGAGAGGAAAATGGTGACTTTGGACTTCTGATTCTTAAAGCCCCATACCTCTGAGATTTTCTTTGGGGAATTTCTGTTGTAGACAAATTGATAGAGGTTGAAAGTCAAAATTTAGTTCACGTTGCATCTCCTGACTGCTGGGATGGTTGAAAGGCACAACATAACTTTAGCCATTTTTCCCCGCATGTAATATTTCTTATTTTCCTACATTAATCTTTACACAAACGGTAGTCTATTGCTTACTGCTCTTTCAGTTAACATTTTGTCAGTTGTTTTTGTTTATTTGTTCTCAGAGATGTGTCAGTTTGATAATTAGTGATGGATCCAAGATCCAGCAGATGTGTTTAATGGTGTTATGAAGTTTTAAAATGTGGAATATTGATCTTTAATTTCATTCGTTGATTTAACCTTGGACTTCTTTTTGAAAGGAAACAACTTTAAGTAAGCCAGTCCACTGTGATTTAAAAAAATAAAAGAACCGTGGATGCTGGAAGTCAGAAACAAAAGCAGAAATAGCTGGATAGGTTCAGCAGGTCTGGCTGTATCTGTGGGGAGAAATCAGAGTTAATGTTTCGGGTTGAGTGACACTTCCTCAGAACGGCGTTTTAAAATGTCTTCAGGGATCACCTGATGTCCCAGAGACACCATGCTACTAAATTGTATGACCGTGGATTAACAGAGGATGTTTCTGGATGGTTCCCTGCAGAATTTCACACTTGATATTTTTCAAACCATTCAGAAAAGAAGCATAAGGACATGAACCAACAGTAATCATGCCTTCAAAAGCTGCCAGAGTCAATGGAAACCTACTGAAATATATTCTGCAAATGGATGCTGTAGATTCCCTTATCTACTCCAATGGCATCTTGGTAGCTTTGACATGGAAGACCAAAGCGTCTTATTGCAACGTGACTTACCCTACTGCATGCCAAAAGTCAGCTATCACATGACTGAAACCCACTGCTTTGTGAGAAACTCTGATTATACTTATCTGTTTCTTACAGGAGGCAGAAACATTAAGGTGGCGAGCAGTTCTGTCTGAACATTCAGTTCTTCGTTTTCTTAATTCTTAAGTATCTCTTAAGATGGTTAGTTTAAAAGGTCAGTCTGACTTATTTCTTCACATACTTTTACACATGATCATGAAAAAGCATGCTTCTTTATTAAAAAAATCAACACCAGTAATGATGAGAAATGAAATCCTTTGGATTTGGTTGTGGCAATTGGTTTGTTCATTTATTTCAACATTCGGGAGTAAACGTTTACTCAACTGCTCCAGGATGGCAGCCTCGCTGATGTGAATATTAGAGTCAGATTTGAACTGAGCATTAATATTAACTTATGAACTTTTCCAAGGGGCTTATGAGCTTTTCCAAGGGACCTGAATTCACGCAAAAGCAGAGTGGTCACCAAAAACTCCACCAACTAAAGAAGGGATGACAGGAATCTAGGACTCAGCTTGATCCCTTCAGATTTCAATTTTTCACTTGTATTCTCCTTTTCACCTTCTTTGTTTGGAATGGTGTGGCTGGACCTTTCCTTCAAAGAGTATGCTAGGGATAATTCATGGATATCCCAAGGAACTTCCTCCTCTTCCACAGTTATATGGATTCAAAGATATACATATTAGCTGGGAGGAGAGCTTACTGTAAGACATAGACATGTTCATTCTACCAGTAGAATATTCAGAACAAATGTTTTTTTATGGAGCCTAGTGTCAGGCTTCCTTATTTGTGGAATGGTATAGATCTGTTGCAGCAGTCCAACTTTGTGTTTAGCGCAGCCTCAGCCAAAGCATTCTTGCAGGTTTCATGCACCCACTTCAGCCATTGCAAATTACTCCACTTCCACAGATCGGTATACGGCATAGAAATAATTGATTTGATTTGATTTACAGTAGTCACGTACCTAAGTACGGTGAAAAGCTTTGTTCTGCAAGCAGTACAGGCAGATCATGGTAAACAAGGACATACAGATCATAGGGGTAGTAAGAACTGCCGATGCAGGAGTCTGAGATAACACAGTGTGGAGCTGGAGGAACACAGCAGGCCAGGCAGCATTAGAGAGCAGGAAAGCTGATGTTTCGGGTCGGGACCCTTCTTCAGAAATAGGGCCCTTACACAAAGCGAGACATACAAGGTTAAGGGAGGCATGCGAGTTTAAAAGTAAGGTACAGGCTGGCAAGGCAAATCTTTAACTCCACTGCACTTTTTCCTTCTGGAAAACAAAAAGCAGTAAGTGCAATAAAGGCCCACGAGCAGTCAAGAGGTTATGTCTAAATTGACATTCCCATACAAAGTGGCTGATTACCAGACACAGAGCATAGATTCAGTCCTTTAGATGAAACCATCTCCCCAACTCCCCAAAGAAACTAGGTTGTGAAGCATAGTTTAGATACAACATCAATATTTAAAACATCAGAAATTTTCAATGTTATTACTACAAAAATTAACTTTAGGATAATAATGTTTCAACAAAAAACTTCAATTAATGAAAAATACAATCAGGCGACAAATAAGCTTAGTACAAGGAGATACAATCCTAACAATCATCTTCCAAATCAAGAAAATGATCAAGAACCTCAAGTACCTGTCATCAATCAGGAAATGCAACCTTAACTAGGACCAATCTTGCCCCCAGAGAAATTCAATCTGTCAGACCCATTTGAAAGACTAGCAAATTGGCAAAACTGGAAAGCACACTTTCTAAAATTTTAAACAACTTTAGGAATGGGAACCAAGTCAGATGCAGAACAACTGAACACGCTTCTTTACTCCATGGAAAGAATATCATATTATGTGTCACGGAGATAATAGATCAAAGATAAAGAGATTACATTTGACAACCTCATAACCGTTTTTGAACAACATTTCACTTCAAGAACAAATAAAACACTGGCATGATCACGCCCACTGGCTGACACTGACTCTGAGGAGAGTGCAGAGATAGGTTCATTAATAAGCTATATGTGCAATCTGAACCATGAAACTTACAACAAGGGCTTATTTGCAACAGATTGTCATTGGTGTCTTAGATAAATAAGTTCACTGAACTTCTTCAGTCAACAGAACATCTGTTGAATGAGCAGTCGAAATAGCAGTGGATACAGACGGCACAAAATTGCTCAAGAAGTATACAGCAAAAGTCGTATTGAATGCAAAGCATTATATGGACTGTTGGCTACTTGAAGAACAAGAGAGATTTGACTACAGGAGACAAATTTCCCATCAGAAAATGAGGCTCCTTCAATGTAAAATCCTAAGCAGCCTAATCCTACTGTACCTTGTTACAGACATGTTTCTTAAGCTCCAGAAAGGAAAGGCAGAACAATGTCAGCTTTACTCCAACAATATATTCATGGTAGATAAAGAAGTCACTTCTTCAAGTTATGCTTCAGTGTACAGGACATATCAAGCATCAAAACAGATTGATTTCAAGCCCATGTGTATGTTCATGCCTTGAAACAGATCCTTGAAGAACCTTGCAATGGGATGTGTCTCTTTGTATAGGGAATAACCACCTACAGATGAACAACATCGCTCTTGGAAGAAGAACAATATTTTTTGATTCAAATGTTATTGATGGAGTTGAAGAAACAACCTCACATCCCTATACATTCCTGCAGGGACATCAATGCAAAGCTCTTCAGCAGGTCTGGCTCATTTAGGGTGTGTGGTCAGGATGCCAGACTGATTAAATGTCTGATCTAATGGAAGCCAGGAGGGAAGAAAATAATTCACTGACATTACCTCCGACATAGACTTATTACCTTGCACAAATATTGTCGTAGATGAATTAAATCAAAGATTAGGGGAGGGGGTGGGAGGATTAAAAGAAAAGCGCTGTACAAATACATAATCTAAGTAACTCATTGAGAATATATAAACATGCTAATAACGTTTGTGGAGGATAAATGCTTAAGAAGCCTAGACTCAAGAAAATCCTTGACCTCGCCTTCTCTTCGACCAGCCTGTCTTGAAGTCAAATACAAAAGCTTAGCCCTAAATATGTATAGCATAAGACCTACTAGCATTTATTTACCTCAAAATAACCAGTTTAATTGGAAAAAAACCTCCTCGAAATGTTGCAGATTCCAACATGAGGTATGGCATGGAGCAGACATTCAGTGCATTTTTAAAAGATCAGGATTAAAAGTCAGTGAAGCTCAATTTAGACTCAACATAACTTATGTTTAAAGTTCACTGTCTTTTCCCCAGTTTGCCCAATTTCCGTTAGAATCATAGAGTCATTATCACGGAAATAGGCCTTTTGGCCCAATTCGTCCGTGCTGACCAGGTTTCTAAACTGCATTAGTCCCATCTGTCTCCATTTTGCCTATATCCCTCTAAACTTTTCCTACCCATGTACCTGTCCAAATGCCTTTTAAATGTTGTGATTTTACCCACCTTTACAACTTCCTCTGACAGCTTGTTTCATATATGCACCATCCTCTGTGTGAAAAAGCTGTCCCTCAGGTCCCTTTTAACATAGATACATAGAAGACAGGAGCAGGAGGAGGCCATTCAGCCCTTTGAGTCTACTCTGCTATTCTTCATGACCATGGCTAATCATCCAACTTAGTAGCTTAATCCTGCTTTCTCCTCATAACCTTTGATTCCATTCATCCCAAGTGCTATATCTAGTCACATCTTAAATACATTCAATGTTTTGGCATCAACTACTTCCTATGGTAATGAATTGCACTGGCTCACCACTCTTCGGGTAAATAAATTTAAATCCTTTCCCTCTCAGCTTAAACCTATGCTCTCTAGTTTTGGACTCCCCTATTCTGGGGAAAGCTCCTTGGCTAGTCACCTTATCTATGTTCCTCATGATTTTATAAACATTTAAAAGGTCACCCCTCAGCCTCCGATGCTCCAGGGGAAAAGGTCCCAGTCTATCCAGCCTCTCCTTGTAACCCAAACCCTCCAGTCTCGGTGACATCCTTGTAAATCTTCTTTGCACCCTTTCCAGTTTAATAACATCCTTCTTATAGCAGGGTGACTAGAATTGTATGCAGTACTTCCAAAGATGGCATTACCAAAGTCTTGTACAGCCATAACATGACTCCTGTCCCAACTCCTGTACTCAGTGCTCTGACTGATGAAGGCAAGTGTGCCAAATACTTTCTTCACCACCCTATCTACCTGTGATGTCAATTTCGAGAAACTATGAACCTGCACCCCTAGGTCTCTCTGTTTGACAACATTCCCCAAGGCCTTACCATTAATCGTGTAATTCCTACCCTGATTTGTTTTATCAAAATGCAACACTTTGCATTTATCTGAATTAAATTCCATCTGCTATTCCTCGCCCCACCGGCCCAGTTGATCAAGATCCCTTTGTAGTCTTAGATATCCTTCTTCACTATCCACTATTCCACCAATTTTGGTGTCATCCGCAAAATTACTGACCATGCCTTCTATATTTGTGTCAAAATTGTTTATATAAGTGATGAACAACAGTGGACCCAGAACCAATCCTTGCGGCACAACAAACCTCTACCATCAAATTCTGCCTCCTACAGTCAAGCCAATTTTGAATCCAATTGGCTAGCTCTCCCTGGATTCCTCATGAAAACTCTAGCACCGTATTCAGTGTGAGACTTAACTCAATAATCATCTGGAGTATAAATAAAATTTTAACCAATTCAGCCAATTACTATCATAACTAAAGGTCAGTGCTGTTGCAAATTAAGGAAACTGCAGAAAATATGTTTCTACTGGCAGGGACAAAATAGGTTTTGACTGGAGCCAAATTAGTACCAGCTTTAGTTATAAACCTGTGGAACCACTTTGCAGCCAGTTACAATTACTCTTTGGGTCTACTATAATAACCTGTGGGTGGCCTGCCAATTCACTGGCATGAGATTGGAGCAATAAATTTGACTGCTGCTCATTCCCACATGTAACTGGTCATCCGTCTTGTCAATCATGCTTTTGAATCTGTTGTTTTGTGCTTGTTTTGCTTTGCTGGGAAGACGTGGGTAAGAGAGAGATCCAAAACAACCCTCGAGCGGCTTCAGTTATGAAATACAAGTGCTGAGATTCACATTTTACTTATTACAAGCTCATTTTCTAGTTCAACATTTGACTCCTGGAATCAATAAAAATAACACTCGGATCCAGAATAAGTTGGATGATTTCAGTTTGCCCAGTTCTTCTGGAACGGACCAATTCTCTGTGTTTTCATCTCAGTTGTTGTGGATGCCAGTTGCTGGACAACATTACCATCTATGATGTCCATACACTTTATTCTGTGTGAATCCATTTCATTTTTCATGTTTACTTTGAAATAATCTCTCCCTACTAGATTCTGTTGAAATTTACTATCATGCTGGTGCCACATTGTTCCCTTTAGTCTGTAGAGAGTTGCTTCTGAGTGATACTACTTGCAAAATAAGCAGGTTCTACTTTTTTTCATATTTGTTATACATTAAGACTCAACCACATAGTTGTGGATTTGGTGTCGCAGACCAGATAAGGATAACAGTTTCCTGCCCTAGAGGGTATTAGTGAACCAGATGGGTTTTCCCAACAATCAGCAAAGGATTTATGGTCATTATTAGACTCTTAATTCCAGATTCTTTGTTGAGTTCAAATTCCAACATCAGCCATGGGAGGATTTGAACCCAGGTCCCCAGAAGATTACCCGCGTCTCTGGATTAACAGTCCAGTAGTGGAATCGAATAGAATAGCATAATCTTTATTGTCACGTGTAGTCCAGCATAGAAGTACAAGAGTACAGTGAAAAGATTTTACAATGGCTGCTGGTAATGGCATCATCTCAGGTACAAGTACCTAGGTACAAATCTTGGATACAAAAGAGGAATAAAAAGAAACATAGTAGCATTGTTCACAATGTCTGAAAACTAAGTCATGAATAAAATAGTTATGACACAGTTAAAGAATTTGCATCACAATCTGGTAAAGAATTTCAAATAGACATGACAATGCAGCAGCTCAGCAAGCAAGCGGTGTGACAGCCTGCGCCAGGCCCCAGTTCAACAACTGTCCCGCTCCGCTCCAAGGCTTCAAGATGGCCTGGCACTTGCTTCCCATCGCGCTGTTCCAGGACCCGCTCCACTCATGCTGCTCAAGGACTGCTTCCCCAAACATGGTCACCTCTACCTTCTAGTTTCAGATCAAAATGTTTCCTTTAATTCTTTGAGGATGTGACAAAAGACATTGTTGAAGGCAGAGGTGTAGATATGGTGTATATGGATTTTACGAAGGCATTTGATAAGATTCCCCATGGTAGGCTCATTCAGAAAGTAAGGAGGCATGGGTTTCAGGGAAATTTGGCTGTCTGGATACAGAATTGGCAGTCCAATAGAAGACAGAGGGTGGTAGTAGATGGAAAGTATACAGCCTGGAGCTCGGTGACCAGTGGTGTTCCACAGGGATCTGCTCTGGAACCTCTGCTCTTTGTGATCTTTATAAATGATTTGGATGAGGAAGTGGAAGGGTGGGTGAGTAAGTTTACTGATGACACAAAGGTTGGTGGAGTTGTGGATAGTGTGGAGGGCTGTTGTAGGTTGCAACGGGACATTGACAGGATGCAGAGCTGGGCAAAGAAGTGGCAGATGGAATTCAACGTGGAAAAGTGTGAAGTGATTCATTTTGGAAGGTTGATTTTGAATGCAGAATACAGGGTTAATGGCAGGACTCTTAGCAGTGTGGAGGAACAGAGGGATCTTGGGGTCCATGTTTATAGATCCCTCAAAGTTGTCACCGAGGGCAGGTCTTATGAGGAAAGGTTGAGTGAGCTAAGGCTTTTCTCATTGAAGCGAAGAAGGATGAGAAGTGACTTGATAGAGGCATACAAGATGATGACAGGTATCGATAGAGTGGATAGCCAGAGACTTTTTCCCCAGGGCAGAAATGACTACCACAAGGGGGCATAATTTTAAGGTGATTGGAGGAAGGTACAGGGGCGATGTCAGAGGTAAGTTCTTTACACAGAGTGTAGTGGGTGCATGGAATGCACTGCCGGTGATTGTAGTGGAGTCAGATACATTGGAGATATTTAAGTGACTCTTGGAGTAGGCACATGCACGATAGTAAAATGAGGGGTATGCAGGTTAGTTTGATCTTAGGGTAGGGTAATAGTTCGGCACAACTTTGTGGGCTGAAGGGCCTATACTGTGCTGTTCTGTTCTATGTTCTTGTTCTATGTTCTTATGATACTGAGACTACCATAGACTTGTGAAATACTTATCAGTCTGGTTTAAATTACGAGGCCAGACTCCCTGCACCCCAGTGGAAATTTTAGTGGGAAGACAGCCTTAGTTTGGCTAGCCTGTAATGCTTTAATTTTTCAGGCTGCTATTTTTAATTAAGTATGAGGTTTCTATCAAATAATTGGTGCTGCAGGACAAAAATCTTAAAATTCAGTCCAATAATCATGAACAAAATGATGACGGACTTTTTTTGTTGCAAAAAAAATCATTGTTTCCCAATACAATCTGTGATAGCTGCCCAACTTGGGCAGTTAAATCATTCAATTGAGTGAAACATGACTGGTGAGAGTAAATAGCTCAGCTATAGAGTTATAGAATCGTGCAGTCATACAGCAGATTCAAGGTTAATGCTGTTTCTGAATTTTGCATAGCGGTGGACTTTAAGATCTGATAACACTAGTTGATTGTCTCCATATGGAGGTTCAAACATCTCCAGGAGGATATTTGCCTCATGGAGCAGCTGCTTAACCAGAGACAATCAGCTCTGTACCACACCAGGATTACTGCCCGCTGCTGGTGTCACACTCTCAGGAGGAAGTAGAACCTTGGATGTGCTGAAACCCTGTCTCATCAGGCCATGATGAAGGGAGCAGGCTGGAGGTTGGGAAGGTGAGAGGTGCAGTTGAAGAGGCAAAGCTGTGGGGAGAGAGAGCCTCCAGTCAACACAAGAGCTCAGGAAATTGGCACCCCTTTTCTTTCAAAAAACCCAGCACAAAGAACTGCAGACGCTGGAAGTCTGAAACTAAAACAGAAATTACTGGAAAAACCGATCAGATCTGGCAATGTCTGTGTGGACAAACTAATGTTTCGAGTTGTAGAGTCACAGAGTCAGACAGCACAGAAACAGACCCCCGGTCCAACTAATCCATGCTGACCATAATCCCAAACCAAATAGTCCCACCTGCCTGCACTAGGCCAATACCCCTCCAGACATGTCTTATTCATGTGCTTACCCAAATGTCTTTTAAACGTTGTAACTGTACACACATCCATCACTTCCTTTGGAAGTTTATTCCACCTATGAACCACACTCTGTGTAATAAAAAGTTGCCCCTCATGTATTTTTTAAATGTTTCTCATTACACCTTGAAAATATGACCCCTAGTGTTAAAAGGCACTTGCCATTCATCTAATCTATATCCCTTATGATTTTATAAACCTGTATAAGGTCACTCCTCAACTTCCAATGTACCAGTGAGAAAAGGCCCAGCCTATTCAGCCTCTCCTCATGACTCAACCCTCCATTTCCAGCAACATCCTGGTAAATCTTTTTATAACCGTCTCCAGCTTAAGCATATCCTTTCTCTAACAGGGCAACTGGAACATTGTTCCAGAAGATGCCTCACCAGCGTCCTGTAGAACCTCAACATGATGTCCCAGCTCCTACACTCAAAGGTCTGAGCAATGAAGGCAAGCATTCTAAACACCTCCTTAGCTACTCTGTCTACATGTCACACCAGCTTCAAAGAATTGTGTATTTGAACCCCTAGGCTTAACCTTCTTCAGAGTTTTCTACAGACTTAAAACTGCTTAGCTACATGTTGGGTGCACCCCTTTCCCAATGCCTGTTAAATCAGAGTAGCAGGTTGGAAGAGCCCCTTACTTGAACATCAATCACACACTTAAGGGCCTCAATTAGATCCTAGCATCACCCTAAATTATAACCCACCCACCACTGAGCCCATAAAATTTAGTCCATTGAGAAAGAAAACATTTTAATAATAGCCTGGAATGGCTTCAGGAGAAGTATGTTTGATAGGTTAAATGGATTTTTCTTTCATATATCTTAGGTATGGAAACTAAATCATCAACACAGCTGCTGGTCACAACATATTTAGCATTACAATAGAACAGTAAGTGATGAGTTGAGTATATTTTTTCAAGAAAAGAATTATGTTGTCTGTGGAGCATCAGTGATATTGCTAATTTTAATATTCTGCCAGCAGTCAAGCAATATACATTGGGCTATTATTTATTTGGATAGCTGGCCATATCAAACGTTAATATCGCCAGTGCTAATGATATAAGTTCCAGAATTGAGTCATCGTGTATGTACAGTTAGTAATACATTTTGTAGTTCCAATTATATGTAAGTTATGTGCAGCGGGCTAGTTGCAATTGAGAACAAATTAAGTTGGTTCAAATTTATGCGCAACACCATCCTGGACTATCCAGGTTAATGCTTCCTTCCATGTGATAAGAATGTACAAAAGAAATTGGAACAAAATGCCATAACTTGTAAATTCAGTTCATCTAGTAATTTTCGTACTAAATGTGTCAGCCACATGATGCTTTAGCTAGAATGCACAGTGGCATGTATCCAAGTGTGATTTCTCATATGATAAATTATACTAGGCCATTGAAGGATGTGCCAAGACTAGCTTTTAAGAAAGTGATAATGGCCATTGTATCTATCTGCAGATAACATACAACCTAATTTCGAAGGGTTGTATTCCATTCATATAACCTTTCCAAATAAAATGCATAAATATATTCTAGACTTCACAGATAATCAAAAAAAGTTTCAGATTCTTTGCTGTCTAAATTTGCAGTAACCAATCGTAACTGGCTGGTTGCCACAGATAATGCATTCCAGTTCCTGCCTCCAAAGTACCCCCAGTCCCATTTTGCTTTTCCAGAAGGAATTTTTTTCAGAACATTTAGACCAGTGTTAACCTGAACTACTTTTGCACACCATCAGATGAGCAAAAGAATTAATGCAATCCTGGAAACATTATTTCCGAGTCAGGCATATGATGACCAGGATGTTAAAATGGACGGAATAAATTAGAGCTCAGAGATTAATCTGAGCATTATTATTTCAGGAGGCATTTACACATCCACAGCAAATTACTTTACTATTATTTAGTTGCCATTGATAACCCGTTTAAAACAAACAGGTTAATGCCTCCACTAAAACAGGAAATCGTGGAATTTAATGTGAACATACATTTACATAATAGAATGTGGTATGATTTCCAGGCTTGTTTTTTCAAAAAATTGTTCATGGGATGTTGCTGGCTAGGCCAATGTTTATTGCCCAGCCTTAATTACCCAAAGGGCAGTTGTGTCAACCAGATTGCTGTGGGTCTGGAGTCACATGTAGGACAGATCAGGTGAGGATGGTAGTTTCTTTCCCTAAAGGGCATTAATGAGTTAGTTGAGTTTTAAGACATTGGTTATACAATTACTTTTAAACTATATGCTTTACTCCAGATTTCATTGAAAAGAAATTTCACCATCTAATGAGGTGCAATTCAAAACTATGTCCCACAAGATAGGCCTGGGATTCAGACTTGCTAATCCAATGACATTACTATGACACCGCCACCTCACCCAGAAAGATTTAAGGGAAATATGTATACAACATTGAATGCATTTTACTTAAAATTATTAAAAGCATACCTGCGGTACAACAAAAATGAAATCTCCCAGAAAGAAAGGATAATAGACCAATCTAGTCCATTAGAGATTTCCATGTCAAAATAGTCAATCAAGCCACAGTAAGTGCTTTGTAAAGTACAACACTGACTTTGTCAACCATGTAAAACGATGTCATTGTGATGTAAGTATTAGAGAGAGTTTCACATGAACCTATTTATTGAGGAAGATATAAATGTGCTCATTGTGGTAAAGTGTCAGAGGCAATATAAAAAACTGCTATCATAATTTATTTTAAAAATCCTTTGACGTTTGGGACACTCAAACTTCCATTGTAATTTTTCAGAGTGCATGCATACTTTATGTAAAAGTAGAATTCTAACTGTTGTACCTTAAGGTTAGATTCATCTAAATGGGAGAAAGTGCGGAAGTCATCTTTATTTAAAATGCTCCCTCATTTTAGGGAGAATAATGATGATAAATTCACTATGATTTTATTAGAAGCATTTATTGAAGTAGTTCTTATTTGTTCAGCCATTCTGATAATTGAATTGATTCATAGAATCCCTACGGTGCAGAAAGAGACCATTCAGCCCATTCATTCTACACTGATGCTCTGAAGAGGATCCCACCCAGACAAGCCGAGGCAGACTTCATAGCAGCAATGAGTGAGCTCTTACTTACTCTTCTCAGGCAAGCATGGAACCTGGCATCGGAATCGGTGGCTGTTACATCAGCGGAAGCAACATTGGTGAGGTAGGCCCAGCCTCAAAAGGTGGTGCCTGAGGATTAGCTGCTTCATTATTGGTTGGGTTCAGCGCTGGCAGCGCCAAAGTGGTGGTGGAAGGACATCATGGCGACATCGAGATGAGCCCAGCAGCAAGAGACGCAACTCTGACATTGGTGGGTTTGGCACAGCTGTGGGGTGGGGGGGGTGGGGGGGGGAGGTTGGTGGTGGTGGAGCGAGGCAGTGATGGAGGAGAATGAGCTCAGCGGCAAAAAATGACACCTGAAGAGTGATGACTTCAATGTTGGACGGATCCGGTGTCGGTAACAGTGAGGCAGCGGAGAAGGGATGGCAGAGAAGCCATTGTTAATGATAAGCTGGCTCATTACTGATGGAGCCTCTTTAAATTTTTTTAAACTCTTAAAATTATTCAAAATGACGCCAGATCATGGCAACAATGGAAAAGCTCTTCAGTGCATTTTACTGTTTTTACACGTGACAATAAATCATTCATTCATTTATTCATTAATGAGGAAACTCAGAGGCAGACAATTGGCTTCTTCTGGTAAAACACGACTCCTGCCTGAGCCATTCACAGAGTTAAATGCCAAACCCAACAATGTTCCATCAGGAATGAGATGGTACGATTTTGCTGTCAGAATTACTCACCAGTGGGATCAAAGAAATCTTGATCTGGTGATGTCTAGTCATGCAAATTTCATCTGTCCCAATGGCAGTTTAAATCTGATGTCAAATCAACAGAATTTCCAGACATCTAACATCTGCTTGAATACTGAATACCAGTAGTTTTCCACAGGTAGTGCTGTTAAAATATTTGTTCTTCACTATCTTAAATAATAGCTCAGATGTTGATCATGGGGAAATGCTTGCAATTTTCCAAATGGTATGTGGCTATATGTGAGTGTTAGGTTCACAGAGGATGTTAAACTACTGCAGGCAGATCTTAACACATGAGGGAAATGGACTGGTGTTTGGTAAGTGATGTGTACCTTAGAATCTTGTGATATTAGTCACATAGGCGTATTTACCCTAAAGGGAACAGAATTGAAGTCAATGAGGGGAAGAGAATGATAATATATCTATCTAAATGTCCATGACCAATGTTATGAAGCTATAAAGAAAGCAACACAGAACAAAGTCCCATTTAGTTCTTGTGAAAAACAAAATACTGCCCTTAGATTTCACTGTACCCACTTTTGGCAGAGGATATTGATGTAGAGAAGAACTGCAACTGATTCCCTCTCTGCAACACCTCATTTCCCATTTAGATTTGTTGAGCTGCACCCTTGTACATGACTATCTTGGATCACAGAATGTATCCAAACGGTTCTTTTCGGATTCAGTTAGATGTTAAGAAAAGAGTCAACAACAATAATTGGCTTAAGTATGAACATTCATTGAGTAATAATAAAAGAAGAGAAAAAAGGGAAAAAAAACAATAGGCCTCACACCTTTCTGCCCATGGGGGATCCCCTGATCCCCTGGCTGGTCTGGAGGCTGAGGTTGTTCCAGGCTCTTTTTGCGATCCCACTCCAAGGTGAAGTCTGGAGACATGGAACTGAACCCTCTCTCTCTTTAACAGTGTAGCAGACAGCAAGACACAGAAAAACAACTATGGAAAATCACATTGATTGTGCCGGTTTTGGCACGTACAGGAATGTTTCAGAGGACTCATTCAAGGTCATGCAGCTGTTGAATATCATCAACAGGTTTAGCACTTCAGCCCATCCTATGTAATGACAGATGTGTAGACTCAAGCCTAGTCTATCACAGTTCATAAAAGAGCTTGGAATATAATTACATGGACAAATTATTGAAGTCAAACATATTAGAGAGCACCGGGGAGAGATGTCACAGAAGGGCAAAACTAGGTTGAATGTTGAGATCATTGTCCCTTTCTGAGCAAACAGGAGAATACTGATTTATTGTATACCTTCAAAGGAGAGCTGTACCTGTTTCTGTCTGTGGTGGAGATTACCAAATACAGAAGATGGGTATCCTATAATATCAGTCATTGTCATTGTGGTCTCCTGAAGAACTCAAGATTTTCCAAAGAGATTGTGGAAGGATTTTCCAGATTCCTCCCCTACCTCCACCCAATCTGCCACCATTTGCCTGAGTTTTATCAGTTGTTTCTCCTTCTCTCAAACAGTAACGTGGCTCTGGACACATAACGAGTGCCTGTATCATGATAATAGGATAGATGTACAAGTTTGTTGTTTCTTGTTTGGCATTTTCAAATGTAGTGATATTCATACTGGAATTCAAGTGAACTGATTAAGAATGACTCCTGTTTTGCTCTAGTAAAAGCATTTGTTACTGTATGCAGTAACATGGATCTCAGGCCATGTTGTTGAAAAGCTGTTCAAAGTACACATTCCAGAAGAAAACACAACTCCACTTGAATGGAAATCTAATACAGTTATTAACTGGTATGGTAGTTAAATATGTCAAAGCATCATGTGAAACTCAAGAAAGCAGATTAATGGAATATAAGAATTCTTAAGTATGTCCTTCTAACATAGAATGAGAATTGTATTCTGACAGGCAAAGTTCTCCAGCAATTTTGTATGCTAGACAGTCTTCAATGCATCTTATACTTCGATTGCAAGAAAGTGAAACCGTTTCCATGGAATGTTTGGTTAGGGTTTCTGGTTATTCTTATGTGACCAACAGCTCCAGTAAAAAAACTGAGGCACTGATCAGTCTTTGCCTATTACACAGACAGCAGAAGATTTTCTAGTGCATCTGCAGCCAAGGAGTACATGTGGATTCATTCAACACTGTGGGCATATATAAGGATATATTAAAAATAATTCATTTGTGTTCGAGTAAAATTTTACGACTGAAAAATTATCCAGCTGCCACAAATCTTTAAAATCTGATAATTCCTTTCTGGGAGAACTTTTGAATGAATATATAATGTATGGCATACAAACTTGATACCTCGCCAGTGATTATAGATGTCGCAGAAAAGCCTCAGAAATTTGGGAAGAGGAACATCAGGGATTCCAGCTTTGCCACAGACATTGAATTAATACTAAATCATTGGGTTTGCGATTAAGTGACCACAGAATTTCATAACTGTGGCATCACTAAAGCTTGTCAAAAAGCTGTGAGGGTTAAATTGTTAATGCCACATTTTTGGCCTAGTTTCTCAAAAGTTTGCCTCAGTTCTCCTGGGATCAGAAAAAAGAAGTGGGTTGCATCCTCTGTGGTATTCCTGTTTCCATTACCTTCCTTGTATGATGCATCAGAGACTGCAATAATTCAGTGATGAAATACAAAATGTCGTATTGCGACGTTTTTTAAAGTGAATTGAGATTTTGTCATGCCATTTTAGGTGCACTAATAGCTCTTTGAGCCCCTTGGAGTAGCCTAATGTGATTTTAATGAGCTGATAGCATACAAATGACAGAAGTGCTTGGCTGAAGGTGACATAACCTTTTTCTTCTACTTGATACATATCTTTTCAAAAATTAATTTTTATCATCTTATTTATCTGCTGGCTGGCAGATGCGAAGACATTTTCCATAGGGAATGGATAGCCCCAAAACAACTTTTTTGTGTCAGCTGTTATTGAAAATACAGTTTTTTTTTTTGGTAACCTATGTTCTTGAGAGGAACATAAGAGAAGTGGGTAAAGTGCCCTGTTTCTAAAATGTCTTTGCTCCTGTATATTTAGAGGGGTTTTGGCAGAATCAGAATTTATTTGGAAAAATCGTCTCAGTTACCAAGCAACCAAGAGAAATAAAAGCACATATGCTTAACAACCAGCATGCTACACATTTTGTCATTGCGTGGTTTCTAGGGCTGGCCCTTACTTTGAATTGGACAAAATGCATATATGACCATTTTCTGCGGTTTCTTGTATAAGAGACAGAGTTATTCATCTTTGCGACATAGAGCAGAATAAAACAGCTTCTGAGATCAAACAAAAAGCCTTCAATAAGAATTTACTTGATTTACATCGAGTCGGATATTTTTACAGCTCTGAGTGAAAGAGTGAATTGCGAATTTTTCTGATAGTTGGCCTGTTCTGTTTTTATCAGAAACCACCGCGAGACAGGTCTTGCTAAAAAATATTTTGTTCAATGTATTCTATTCTGTAAATAGTGTAGGATATTTTCGATGTATCGGAGGATGAAACAATGGCAGACATTGCAATCAACTTATACTTACTTACACATAAATTGTACTGTTGTTTGTTCAGTGTCTGGCATTGAAACGAACTTCCAACAGAGGTTAACATTTTTGTCCCAAGAAACGTTTGCTTGTTGGCTTATTTTAACTTAGCAGTAAGCAGATATATTTTCTTAAATGGGGGCAATTATATCAAGTAATAATTGTAAAACAGTTAATGTTGGGGATTAATTTGATGATATCACAAGCCTTAGCTGGAGAATCAAGACATTTACCTCTAGATTCCAATGGGGGTCAGATGTGTTATCTCTGGTCCCTGTTCATTTTAAGGATTATGCCTATCCAGTCAATGTATCTTGTACTTCTTGCTTGCCTGCAGTAAACTATATCTTGTTGTTTAGACAAGTTCCTCTTCCTAGTTAGCCTTACTCATAGTTTACCATTGGCCTTTGCTAACTCACAGAATTGTTGCGATACTGAAAGAATTCATTTGGTCCATTGTGTATATCCTTAGGCATAGATAGAAAGGAAAATAGATAGCAGTCCTCTACTCTGACCACAAACTGCCAGTGGTTGGTACTGGAACCTAGGACAGGGGCTTTAGAATATTTACTGATACCAGTGTGTAGTGTTAGGGAACATACATTTCCATCATATTTGAATAATCCTCATTCCACGTACTACAAACTTCCACATCACTATAATATGGGTACTGCCTGAAGAACTCCTGGTGAAACAAATTACGTCACCTCAGTGTTTTGTGTTTTGATAATCAACAAGAAGCAATTAACAAATTACATTTACAAAATACTTGCACAATGAAGAGATAACAGGCATTTATCAAACTCCTAAATATATGTGTTGTTTCAGAAGCATATATCTGCATATAGTATAAAGTCTAAATGCAGAAGCACTTCAGGAGCATTCAATTCAAATTCAAATTTAAATAAAATAAAAACGAAAGAACTGTGATGCTCGAAATCAGAACCAAAAAGAGAAATTAGAAAGAAAAACAGACATCAGTTCTGAAGAAGGGTGATTGGACCTGAATCATTAACTCTGATTTCTCTCCGCGGATGCTGCCAGACCTCCTGAGTTTTTTCCAGCAATTTCTGAGTTTTGTTTCAAATTTAAACTACCTCTCTGGTATCAATAAAGCAAGGTGCAGGATTACAAAATGGAACTTGCACTCATGCTTCACTGTTCATTCTAGAATATCTTCGGCAGCCATACTAACTGATAGTTTCAATAAGGCTTGCTAAATTGGTGGGCTTAAAACCTTGTGCAAATCAGAGTTGTGTTGCATATATGTTTGGCTAATGGCATTTTATATTGGTCCTGTTTTTCACCAGGCGGGAAGTCGTGGGAGTTGTGAGAATTGTCAAGGCAGCTGGCTTTCAGGAGAAACTAGCTTCTTTAGATAGAAAGCTTCCCATTGTGCGACCAAGTCGAAGCTTCCTGTGAGAGCCCCATCTGAAACCCATCTCTTCAACTAATTTGCAAATCAGAAAGTATTTTGATAACAGCCAGTGGCTACCCAGTTTTCCACTGTGGCTTCCCCTCTGTTAATCTAAATAACTTTAGCACTTTGCTACTATTTTATGTTGAAAAGGTCTATGCCAGCTTTGGTTGCAGCAGATCAAGAGGACCCAATGGGTGCAGAGTAGTTAAGTTAATAAATAGGAAAGTTAATGTATGCTATTACTAATTTTTGAAAGTAGTTGCAAACAGTGCATACAAGGACATTTACAAATGAACACACTGGGGAAAATTTGCATCCCAGTTTTAGACGTTGCTGTCACAGTAGTAGAAAAATTTTGCACAATATTCCTGTGCCTGTGATTTTATTTGAGGCATTAATGCATTACTTTTAACAACTGCATTGAAATAGTAGAGGCATTTGATTTCCATTGGAGAAACATACCAGCAAAAACTGGCTGCAGCCACTTGTAACCTTAAATTGTGAATCTAAGAAGGGCCTTTTCTGACTGCATTTATTTTACCTAATATACATCTTTTTCTGTTTAAAGCCATAAGTAGAAAATCATGTATAACACACGAGTGAAATCATCAGTGGTTAATGTTCAATGAACCCAAGTTTAAGACATTTTACTCCCCTATTTGGAGTCTTTAAGACCAAGATTGCTTGTGAAAGGATTATTCTTCCCATACCTTTGTTACACTTCTTCATTTCTGGCTTGTGTTGACATGAAGTCCTATGTTTGTTGGGTCATCAGTACCTCATCCATAAGATTGTTTTCATGTCTGAACCTTGGCAGTGCATATTGGCGTGTTATTTGATCTGGGGGCTGTTTAGGGGAGGAAGAGGAGGTGGACGTGAGTGAAGAGCATGTTGAAGGCAACACTGCCAAGTCTAATGTGTGTATGCTGCACATACATGTGAATATATATGACTAAACAGTCTTTCAGATGCAATTAGGAATGTGGATCTTTGCTGACCATTCTTTTCAACAGTCCAGGGCCAGAGTTTTAAGACTTTGCTGACATGAGATCAGCTGTGTGGCTTAATACTGGACTGGGTCGTGCTTTTACTTGTTGGAGCAATAGGAACATCTGATAATGTTTAGTTACTTTGAAATATGGATTGGAGCGGCCCCAAGAAATAGGCATTAATTTAATATGTCCCCTTCCATTCGAAATAAAGGTGCTAAATAATCCAATATACTTGTTTGTTTCTTTCTACATAATGTTTCAATTATGCTTGATAGCTTCTATATTATACAGGCCAAACTCTGATTACAGTGCAGATTTGAAAATCTTACTATCGAGTGTGAGCAATTATTGATCTGCTCCATTACAACTTAATATACCTGTCCTCATTAATCAAACTATGAGGAGGCATTTATAAAACCATAAACCTTTCATATTTAATCCATTATACACATTACATTCAAAACAATAAATTGAGCTGTCATTATTATTTATTACGTAAATGTATTTTTTCTGAATCTCTCTGTGCGCACTGTATACACTTTACAATGCTTCAAAAATTAGCAATAATAAACATTAACTTTCCTATTTATTCAAATAGAGAAGATTAAATGCACATAGTCATGCAATTATGACTGGATGTTATGGATTCGCACATAATTAGGACTGGGGAGTTGTGCTGACTTGGTTAGACTAACTGGTTTTTCAATGATGTCAACTATTATGTCTATTAAACATTAATTAATGGATACTTTATTCGGTTAATTCTGAAACATTTCTCTCTGGATGTATTAACTGGTATCAAGAGGAGACCCTGGAGTATTTTTTTTAAACTCACTCCCATCAGGGGCCCTCTAGTGTTTATTTAACAATATACATGTATGCGATATGTCATCACCCTCTGCATAATTGCATGGGATTATGACCAAAATTACACATGGACGCTTAATATCCTTCCACCATTGGGACTAGAGCTATAAGGAATGTGTACCATGGTAGAAAGATATTAAAAATCATCTCCGGAAATTAGCTTGGTAACAGCTAGAAAAACATTAAGTGAGGAAATTCAGCAACTATGTTGGAAAAATAAAATTATACAAAAAAGTATATTAATTCACAAATATACTGTGGATTATACCAACACCAGAGCCACAAGGAAAACCAATGTACTCATAACCATCTGCAAACCCAAAGAATTTGAATATTTCCATGATTTTTCCTGATAACTTTGAATGATCTTGGTAAGAAAGGAAAATATCCCTTATACTTTGTAATCAGCTTATTTAACAGTTCTACTACCTTCTGGGATCTACATGCACTCCACACATTTTTCCGCATTGATAATTTGCCATCTAACCAATCTCTTGGTACATTCCTGTAATCTACGGCAATCATCCTCACTATCAACAGTGTGGTTAGCTGTTGTATCATATGCAAAACTTCTTAATTTTGTTTCTGCAAAATTATTGATAGATATTATAGAAAGAAAGGGACCTAGTACTCAGTCTCATTGTAGTGCTAAAGAATACTTAAAGTCTGCTGGCCCGGAAGGAGAAACCAATAAAACTTGTGAATGACACAAACACGAGGCTTGACTTTTTTTGTATATGACAAAATAGAGCATCAGTATGGCTTATATGTTCATTTATACTGTTTCTTTTGTTGGTTTTCATCTAAGGAAACAAGGAAAACATCCTCATATGGCTTTATCTCACCTTAATGCTACAAGAGAGTGAAGTTCATGTGACATTGTATTACACTCAGTGTTCTGTGCCCCATAAGTATATCATATAGTCTGATTTAACTCGTTATATACAGCATTGAGCCCTGCAGAACCTCTCTGAAAACATCCTTACATTAGCTTGCTATCATTGAACTATTTTTTGATGCAACTTATCACCTTTCCTTTTATGCTGTAAGATTTTAATTTTCTGTCGTATGGCCAATAATCTCTGTAAACTACATTAAACACACCACTGCCATCAATCCTCATGTTATCTCATGTTACCTTCCCTTAACTCCCTGTTGACCTTATTTTTCTGATTGACAATTCATACAGTCCCACAGATTTGTTTCCAGTAATTCAGCCACCACGAGCATCAGGCTGACTGGCTTGTAATAACACAGCCTATCCCTTCCTTCCTTTCGAGGAAATGGCCCTTCCAGCGCAAAATTGCAAAAGGTTCATCCAAACCTATGCTATTAGATCCTTTACTCACCTCTTTGCAGACAGGAAAGGCACTTTACCCAGGCCTGGCAATTTATCTACATTCAAAGATGATAAACCTTTTCATATTTCCTTTCCCATTGTGGTTATCTTGTCAAGTACTTCAAACTCTTCCTAAAATATAATGCCTGTTATGTTTCCCTCAGTCAAAAACAACAGGTAGAAATTTCCCAGCCCCTGAACTATATGGGTATTAGAAAAAAGCTGGGAGAATCACACAAAATGGCCAGCGAAAAGCTTTATGACATTGAGAGCAGAAAGTTTTATTTTCCTGTCAAGTGTTGAATGCTGAGATGAGGGCCTCACTAGTAAGTGGCCAAAGACCTATTTATATACACTAACTTCCTCATTCTTTCAACATATCACTTCATTGATATGCAGTTTCCTATCCTCCTATCGACCATGTAAAAACTAGATGGCAACAATTCCCAACATGAAAGTCAGAGCAGCAACCTGCCAACCTCAGCCCACCGTTTGCTGCCCCAGACCTCCATCAGTCACCATCATCTCAAACTCACTCCTTTGGCAGTGACCACATGCACTTGTCGTCCAGGAGGACCTGTAGGAAATGTCAGCTAAGCGGGTTGCTAATTACCCTGTCCAACATGCCATCAGGGTTTCCAGAAATGAGACAAAGGCAGGGATGGAGAGTGATGGAGAGCAGTTAGCAATCATGTAGGAGCAGGAAAGGCAGTCGTGGGTCTCCAGATAAAGAGTAAGAAATGTTGTTGTAGAGAACACAGTTGGTTTGAGCCTTTGAGTAAACACGATGAATGTGAAGCTGAGGATTATTATTGAACAATGTTGGTGAGATGTCTGCGTGGTGATTGAACGAGAGTAAGTAATGGCCCTTTGAATGTGAGTTAGCAGCAAGAAGATAGTGCCATGTACCATCTGGAATGAAAGGTATCAGTGATCTTCTTGCCATAGTACTGGGCACCGCTTTCCACAGTGGGAAAGAACTGATCTGTGCTATCTAGACCGGCTGCATCTGGTGATGTGGCCTTGTTCTACGGTCAGTAAGAAAGAGGACTGACTTTCTCTCCATCACCATGTCCATCAGAACCTCATGCTCTTTCTACAAGGTATGTGGACAAGCTTTCCTTTCTTCTGCACTGTCTCTTGACAGTTTAGGTGCGAACACCATAAATGGAGCAGCATCGAAGGTAGTGTGCAGCTATGCTTTAAATATGGCCCCAAATGAGGTCTGGATGCCAGAAGGCCCCAGACGTTGCGAGAACTTCCATCTTGCTTGCAATGAGATTCACTGAGTACCATGCCTAACATCTTTGCATAATTAATAAGGTGAAAAGTAGAATTGTGCAAGATAGTTTAAAATGAGTTATATCAATGTTGACAACATGAAACCCACTCACCACACCTCTTTAACCGCAAATGGGAAAATCCCAGCCAAAATCTTTCAACATACCCAACCAGAGACAATTCGGTTCTCCTTGATTTGCCTTATCAATGGTGACGTGATGAAGAATTGAGGTGCAGATTTGCTTTCTGAATAAGCTCAAGGTTAAATAATAGAAATATGATTCCTAAAATTCCTAAAATAATATGTTCATTATGAATTATCTCCCCAAGAAAAAGTGCGAGTGCAGAAAGCTGTTTTTTGGAGAGTCTTTTTTTCTTTATTTCATTAACGGGATGAGGGTGTCGCTGGCCAGGCAGCATTTATTGCCCATCCCTAATTGCCCAGAGGGCAGTTGAGAGTCAACCACATTGCTGTGGGTCTGGAGTCACATGTAGGCCAGACCAGGTAAGGATGGCAGTTTCCTTCCCTAAAGGACATTAGCGAACCAGATGGGTTTTTCCTGACAATCGACAATGGATTCACAGTCATCATTAGATTCTTTCTTCCAGATATTTTTACTGAATTCAAATTCCACCATCTGCCGTGGCAGGATTCGGACCTGGGTTCCCAGAGCATTATCTGGGTCTCTGGATTAACAGTCCAGTGATAATATCACTAGGCCATCGCCTCTCCCCTGTCAAAGGTTGTTTACAGTATGAAGAGCCGCAACCTTGCAATTTTTCTTGAATTGTCACTGTGATATAAAAAAGGGGGATTAACAAGTTAGGAGACAAGACAGTGGAAATTTATCAAGGTTTGTGATGCAAATTGAACAGGGTTGCATGGGGCAATCTATTATATACCTCATCCAATATTTAATTCCTCAGGACTTGATGGTTCATATCAGTTTTCTCATACACATGTTGACAGCTGCTGATTCATTCAGATATAATGAATAGGACCCACGGCTGGTGAACCCCATTCTCTTTGCTGTTCAACAATAGAATCTATTGCAAAAACCGGAACCATTTTTTGTAGAAAAATATCAAAATAACATGCAACAAAACATTCAAAGCTAACTTCAAAAAGAAAAATGATGCAGTCAAGTTTTTTGATGCATATAACTATTTCCATGAAGAATTATTGGCTCATATAACTGCACGAGTGTAGAAACAATTTTTTTGAACTGGGCAGAACGAACTTTAAATTTATTTTCCAGGAAATAAATTTAAAAACACTTCATTATCCTACGGTACAACTTTTCTCCAAAACTTTCTTGAACGCTTTCTCTACTCACACTCCATTCCTGCACTTCAGCCTTCTCTCAAAGCAGTGTAAAGCTCAACTTGTTATGTTAGATCTTCTAATTATATTTCTAAGTGCATTCAACATAGATCTTGATTTAATGGAAAAGAAAAATTTATGAGGAGTAAACTCCTTTCAGTCATTATGAAAAAAAAAATCAGCACCATCTCTCACATTTAACTACCCACTGTGTAGCACACATCTGGTAGTGATTTTCCTGAAGTTCAGGTGATTCAAGATTGGCCCCAGGCAGGTTGAAAGTGCTGCTTCTCATTGAAATCAACTTGGTAACTCATGTCAGCAGAGGTGCTCAAGGGGAACATAGATCAGAAACAATGAGTGGCCGAGCTTAAAGAACAGGCCATCGCAATGGTCAGCTCTTCTGCAACAAGTTAGAAAAACAATTTCTTTTCTTGTTTAAAAGTCTGGCTGGTGGAATGCCATATATAAAACTCTACAAAATGTTGATTGGGTGAGAAATGGGATGGGAGCAAGTAGCTTTCATTCATGCTTGATTCAAAAATGAAGTACACAGGGAGACATGTGTGGATAAGATCAGTCCTGACAGTGAAACTGCCACACCTTGTCTTAACTCAAATAATAAAGAATGGATCAACAAGGCACTGGAGGGCAACTGGTGCTTGTGAAGCCATACAATCAGTGAAAAGAATGCCCACAAAATAGGAGAGAGCATTTTGCACTAAACTCAGCTCATCCTGATGAAACAAGGTTGTTATAATGAGGGCAGCCTCCAAATAATTTTAACATTTTTCAGTGAAGGAGTCAGTGCCCATCAACAAACAGAATATTCATCACACAGAATGTTGGTCCTTCATGTTTGCCCTGAATGAGATAATCAATAACTTCCCTTTGATTTTAAGTAACATACTAAGGGCTAAACAGAATATTAACCCCATTATGCTTTCTATTGTGAAAGGCCTCAATTCTACATTATCCGTTTAGTACTTTTAGGTTTCATTTATAGTCAGATTTAATTACAAATGAAATTATTGCATAAAAATGGAAAACATAGAGAAAACATCCTCTTTGTTACTTTTTCAAACACCTCAGTCATGTTAGTGAGACGCAATTTCCCATACGCAAAAGCATGTTGACTATCCCTAATCAGTCCTTGCCTTTCCAAATACATGTAAATCCTGTGCCTCGGGATTCCCTCCAACGACTTGCCCACCACCGATGTCAAGCTCCCCTCTCTATAGTTCCCTGACTTTTCCTAGCATCTTTCTTAAATAGTGCCATGACGTTAGCCAACCTCTAGACCTGTGGCTATCGATAATAAAAATATCTCAGCAAGGTGCCCAGCAATGGAAAACTCTATGCAAATACTTCAAATATAATAAAGATTCATGCAAATTTACATGTTTCTTTCACTATGTATTAAGCACAATCCAATAATTTGTAATAAATTTGCAAGAAATCATTCCAAATATAATCCAGGTGTACCCCAGAACTCTGTGGGAAGAGAGGGAAGAGATTGCTGGGCACCTTGCTGAGATATTTTTATTATCGGTAGCCACAGGTGAGGTGTCGGAAGTCTAGAGGTTGGCTAATGTCATGCCACTATTTAAGAAAGATGCATGGAAAATCCAGGGAACTATAGAGAGGGAAGCTTGACATCGGTGGTGGGCAAGTTGTTGGAGGGAATCCTGAGGCACAGGATTTACATGTATTTGGAAAGGCAAGGACTGATTAGGGATGGTCAGCATGCTTTTGTGTATGGGAAATTGTGTCTCACTAACATGATTGAGGCTTTTGAAGAAGTAACAAAGAGGATTGATGAGGGCAGAACAGTAGATGTGATATACATGGACTTCAGTAAGGCGTTTGACAAGATTCCTCATGGCAGAGCATTTAGCAAGGTTAGATCACATGGAATGCAGGGAGAACTAGCTATTCGGATGCAGAACTGGCTCAAAGGCAGAAGACAGAGAGTTGTGGTGGAGGGTTGCTTTTCAGACTCAAGGCCGTTACCAGCAGTGTGCCACAAGGAGTGGTGCTGGGTCCACTGCTTTTTGGTCATTTATGTAAATGATTTGGATGTGAACATAGGAGATTTGCTAAGTAAGTTTGTGGGTGATACCAAAATTGGTGGTATAGTGGACAATCAAGAAGGTTATCTCGGAGTACAACAGGGCCTTGATCAGAAAGGCCAATGGTTCGAGGAGTGGTAGATGGAGTTTAATTTAGATAAATGAGAGGTGCTGCACTTTGGAAAGGCAAATCAGGGCAGGACTTATACATTTAATGGTAAGGTCCTGGAGAGTGTTGCTGAACAAAGAGACCTTAAAGTGCAGATTCATAGTTCCGTGAAAGTGGAGCTGCAGGTAGTTAGGATAGCGAAGAAAGCATTTGGCATTCTTGCTTTTATTGGTCAGTGTTTTGAGTACAGTATTTGGCATGTCTTCTTGCAGCTGTACATGACATTGGTTAGGCCACTTTTGGAGTATTGTATGCACTTCTGGTCTCCCCCTTATAGAAAGCTGTTGTGAAACTAGAAAAGGTTTAGAAAAGATTTATGAGGATGTTGCCAGGATTTGAGGGTTTGAGCTATGGGGAAAGGCTGAATAGGCTGAGGCTATTTTCTCTGGAGTGTTGGAGGCTGAGGGTTGACCATATAGAGGTTTATAAAATCATGGGGGACATAGACAAGGTAAATAGGCAAGGTCTTTTCCCTAGGATGGAGGTATCCAAAACTAGAGGGCATAGGTTTAAGGTGAGAGGGGAAAGCTTTAAAAGGGACTTAAGGGCCAACTTTTTCACCCAGAGGGTGGTGCGTGTATGGAATGAGCTGTCAGAGGAAGCGATGGAGGCTAGTACAATTGCAACATTTAAAATGCAACTGGATGGGTATATGAATAGGAAGAGTTTAGAGGGATATAGGCCAAATGCTGGCAAATGGGATTAACTTTATGTAAGATATCTGGTCGGAGTGGATGAGTTGGACCACATGGTCTTTTTCTGTGGTGCACATCTCTGTGAGTCCACTTGTGGGTTGAAAAGCAAGTATTCCTGCCCAATGTAAGGGTCAATCCAAAAACAATAAATAGGGATTTCTTTTGTCTTTTATCTTGAAAGCAAACTTATCAAAATAAACAGTTCATAGCAACATTTCTTTCTCTTAGGCAATCCCTCAGGATCAAGGGTGAATTGCTTCCACATATTTGATAGGTTCTGAGATGGCTAAGGATTTCAATGAGCGATCTGCTATGTGTGAGGGAAGCAGTTTTTGAAGAGTTGGACTGATCAGTTGTCTGGAGATTTATGCTCTCTCCTTCATACTTGACGTTGTCTGGGCATGTTCTCAGCCAACGTTCCCAGTGTCTTCTCAGGTTAACCTTATTTTGGTCAGTTACATGTTAGCAATTTCCGTGAGTTACTTAAAGTCAAGGTGTTAAAATCCTGCTTCATAGTGCTGCTGAAGCCAACACTACAGGAGCCAAATGCCTTCAGAATGGTGCCCAATACCTCCAGGTGGGGGATTAACTGGTTCCTCTTATTTTGTAACCCACTCCCTGGATTGATTGCAACAGGATTAATTTACGAAGGATTCTCTATCTCATGGATCCCTTTCTCCCAGATCAAATGAAACATGTTTAAAAAGGTGCCAAATAAACCAGACATTCTTGAATTAACAAGTGAAGATATTAATTATTAATTGCATGAAGAAATAACATAACACACTTGCACAAGGTCTAAAACTGAGAAATTAGTTCACAAAAAGAAATAAGAAAAAAAAATCAGTCCCTGACTCATTTGCACATAGTTAGGTAGTATATGATCTAGCCATTGTAATTAGTGTTACTGGTAGAGCCAATATTGGCGTTTGAAACAGTCAGTTTTGAGATTTTGACTTGACAAGACAATTCTTTGTCTTGGTTCTTTCTGCATAATAGCTGGCAACACTCAGATTCAGAATATTTTTTTCTTTTCCTTACCTGCAATGCTGGAGTCTTTTTAATAGCCATTGTCAAAGCTGTGACCTTCACACCATACCAGTATTTCAGGCCACTAACACACATGGATTCTGTTCTCTGCGTACTTTGAAAGTGAGAAAACAAAAATATATCTCTCACCCAGACTGCTGAAGTTATTTTACAATCATAGACACAGTCTAAAAAAAAATCCCTAGGAGATTACAAATTCAGTTTGTGGTGCATTTTCTCCTATTGAATCTTCGTATAACATCTGTAGGTCCAGAGTTCATCTTGAGACAGTCACTGGATTCACATCTGTTGTCATTTTGGCTGCAGCAATCTTTTTTGAAAACACATGTTGGAATTTAAAAGTTCAATATGTCCTTAGGTGATCAGTGGTCATGATTTGCCATCATGACATCACCAGCTATCCAGGATGGCACTTCAATAATTAATCTGCTAGTGGACAGATTGCTGGATTGCTGTTGGAGTCTGCTTGCTCCTTAGAGTACTGAGATCTACAGCCATGATGACAGTAGTCACAGCATACATGGTAGCAGCCAGGGACTCCTGATCTCTGCCTGAGTTTCCACTACAGTAATTGAAATCCTTAAGTACTTCAATCTACATTTTAGTACACTACAGTAAATATTATTAAAGCATGGTCAGAATAGCATATTCAAAAATAGTTAGCACAAATATTTGCATTTATGTAGAGACTTTCATGACATCGAATGGCGGGGGACTGCCACTGATTCAGTTGGCTAAAAGGCTAGCATGTGGCTGAGAAAAATGCTAACAGAAGGGTTGATGCTTTCCATTCCAGCTGAGATTTAGGATCTGTCTCCAAACCCTGTCTCTCACAGTGGATGCGAATGATGATCATGACTGAAGAAAGCTGATAAGAAAGTCAATAGCTCAAAATGAAAAAAAAACCTGCAGACCATGAGCCCAAAATCTCCTTTTGTGTTGACGAAATATGATAAGATCACATAGAAAGAGTCTTGTGGGAGCCTGCATGACATAGTATGACAACACTATGGCTTTAAGAGGTATATTTAGTGCTGGGTTTTCTTATGAAGAAAATTTGAGACAGAGGTGTCGAGTAGTCTGCTCAAAGCCAATAAAGTAAACAGCTTGTGAAGTCTTGGATTTATTTTTAAGTTGGAAGAATAGAAGCAGCCTGAATAGGTGGGGTAAAGCTCCCACACAACCAGGATTTTTAGTTAACAAGTTGTAGAGCTGGATGAACACAGCAGGCCAAGCAGCATCAGAGGAGCAGGAAAGCTGATGTTCCGGGCCTAGACCCAGGGTCTAGGCCCAATACGACAGCTTTCCTGCTCCTCTGATGCTGCTTGGCCTGCTGTGTTCATCCAGCTCTACAACTTGTTTTCTCAGATTCTCCAGCATCTGTAGTTCCTACTATCTCTGAAACAGGATTTTTAGTTTTAGCTTTATGTGGTTGCTAGGGTCTTGAAGCTGGATGTGCAAGCTCTTGCTCCTCTCTCCATTATAGCTAAAAGCGGGGGTTCTCTTCCTGCTACTAGAATTGCATGTGAGACAATCTATTTTATTGAATTTGCCTTTGGCAAGGGTGTGTTTATGAGATATTATTATATTGAAACAGTTAATTAGTAAGTGTTTATGTATATAGGTAAACATTTTGGTAGAGTTACAGTTAAGCCAATTCTTTTGTTTTTTTTATGTATTCTGTATTTTAACTGTAGTGTAAAAATAACTTGCGTTTTATTTAAAGATTAAATAGTTTGACTAACTGAATTGAATCTGGAATGCAACATCTTACACTTACCTTTAAAATAAGTAAATGTTGGGGTCTAAACACCTTCTTGATATATTTCAAGGGGGTTTGGTCTGGTCCTTGACAAGAGGTTATGGCAAGACTTCATAGATTGTCATAGAATCCCTACAGTGTGAAAACAGCCCATTCGGCCCAAAAAGTCCACACCGCCCCTCCAAAGAGCATCCCGCCCAGACCCATTCCCCTACCCTTTTCCTGTAACCCAGCATTTCCCATGTCTCACCCACTTAACTTACACACCCCTGGACACTATGGGCAATTACCTGCATAACTTTGGACTGTAGGAGGAAACCGGAGCACCCGGAGGAAACCCACACAGACATGGGGAGAATGTGCAAACTCTACACAGACAGTCACCCGAGGGTGGAATTAAACCCGGGTCCCTTGTGCTGTGAGGCTGCAGCGCTAACCACTGAGCCACAAGCCGTAGCAACTTGTAGCAGAATCAAGCACAATGTCGAGCGAGATCTATCTTAATGCTGGAAGCAACTTGCTGTATCTTTTATGCATTTGCAGTGCTGTCAGGTGCTACTTACACAGCTCCCATTTTTGAAAACCACGAACAGCCTGAAAGAAATTTCCATTGCAGCATGTGCTCTCAGCCCTAAGTCATATCTTGATTAAAGCTAACTTAAGTTTTGGTGATAATTAATATACACATTAAAGTCTAATTTCTGCTGTATGTTGTTCTTAGTGTGCTGGTTAATGTATCCATATTTATTGCTGCCTGTCTTATTTTAACAGAATCACTAACCCATTTATTCTGAATAGTTTAAGAGGTGCATTAAAATACAGACTGGAGCATATGCAAGCCTAATAAAAATAACACAAGGAGGAAAATAAACCTAGTGTGCTATAAAGTTTGCACTGCCAGTGACCTGGTTCTGCATTTTTGGTATATTTTAATTCCTGCCAACACTGTTCTAATTTTAATTTGAATCAGGACAACTCATTTAATACCTTATTTATGATACAGAGTGGATTTTACAAATCTCCTGGCTTTAATAAACGGACAAAAATTTCTGGAGGGCTTGATGATCTGCGCACATGTGCTCCTGGGATTCAGTATTCAAGGCCACAAATGCTAATTGCCAAAACCAAACTTTTCGATCAACTTTGAAGCAGAAGCTTGTGGATTGACATGATACTCCACAGATTTGAACACAAAATCTAGGTTGACACTTCAGTGCCGTACAGAAGGAGTACTGCAGTGTTGGAGGTACTAATTTTTAAGTGTTAAGCTCCAGCCGACTCGGGTTAGTGTAAAAGTCTCAATGGAACTATTAAAAGAAGAGTTGATGTGTTATCCTGATCAGTATATATCTCTTGTCCAGCATCTAATACACTATGTCTGACCATTTAATTTGTTGCTTTCTGTGGGAGCTTTCTGAGCACAAAGTGACCACTATGCTTCCTACAGCGCAAAAATGACTACACATGAAAGATACTTTTTGCCTGTAGACAGGTTAAATGAGTGGCAGATGGAATATAATGGGGAGAAACAGGAGAATACTCTGTTTGGTAATATGAATAAGAAAGGAAAAAATTTTTTTAAAGATATGGAACTTGTAAATGTTGATGTTTGGAGGGACCTGAATGTATTAGTACAAGGATGACCTAGGGAAGGCAACAGCCTACAGGTATTATCACTGGTCTGTTAATCTAAAGACCCAGGTAATGTTCCAGAGACCCGGCTTCAAATCATGCCATGGCAAATGATAGAATTTGAATTTAATAAATTCTGGAATTAAGAATCCAATGATGACCATGAATCCATTGCCATTGTCAGGAAAAAAAAAATCTGGTTCATTCATGTCCTTTAGGGAAGGAAACTGACATCTTTACCTCGTCTGGCCTACATGTGACTTCAGGCGCACAGCAATATGGTTGACTCACAAATATCCTCTGAGCAATTAGGGATGAGCAATAAACAGTAGCCTAGCTAGTGACACCCACATCCCATGAATTAATATAAAAAAATACATAATTGGTTGTAAAAATGGATTAAACTATTCAAAGGTCAGGGAGCTTAAACTGGCTCTAAGCAGAATGTGACTTAAGTCTTCAAGTAAGCACGGGTATGGTAACATCCTGTTCTTTCAAAGGGAACTAGAAAAGGAGCATGCGCCCCCATTGGGAGTCCTCAGATTGGCTTAAAATTGGGCCTTGGATCTCATTGATATTCAGCATTTGACGTGCCTTAATCTATATGCAGTTTGACCCTTGCCTTGCTAGTAGCAACTAGATAAAGTCTTACAGGAAAACAGGAAAGGGCTGCTAGCATAGGTTGAAAGCAGTTTTCAGAAGTGCTACAATCCAGGAGCCTATTTTAGCTTCACAATAAATATAACAAAAAATACTTTTGGTGACTTATTGATCAACCACATTCGCCTGAGCAGAGCAGGCCCATAAACTGCAAATAATATGCATTTCAGTTCTGATCTCCCTGAAAAGGTTTCCCATCTTCCCTCTCCGAAGTCTCAACCTTATCTCCCAGGCATTTCTTCACAACCGTCCTCCCATCTGAGGTCTGGAACTTCATGTCCAAAATCTCTAGCCCACACTTGTCCCTCTCCACATGCCCTTGTCCCTGAGGCTTTTCATCATCGAGCCTCACCTATCCAAACCCATTCCACATGACCTCTGTTCCCTCTGGTCTCTGACATTTGAAAAAGTGCCACATGAAAGGTTAATGCATAACCTCATAGGTTGTGAGGTCTCATAGTGCTCTAGTAACATACCCCCATGGATGGAAAATTGGGTAAAGGACATCAAATGGAGCAATAGGCAAGTCATTTTCAACTTGGCAAGCTGTGACCAGAGAAGTACCACGAGAACCGGTGACAGGGTCACAGGTATTTATAATCTATTCAGTGGCATAAAGAGTAATGAAAGTAATTTATTTTTGCTACAATGTTAGTTGGGAATGTAAGTTATAGGAGGATAAAACAAGGCTATAAAGAGATATAGACAGGTTAAATGAGTGGTAGGTGGAATATAATGTGAAGAAACAGGAGGATATTCAGTTTGATGACAAGAATAAGAAAGCAGATTTTTTTAAAAGTTAGAGGACATGTAGATGTTGATGTTTGGAGGAACTTGGATGTATTTGTAAAGGAAGACAGAAAGATAGCATTTGAGTACAAAAACAATTAGGCAAATTGCAGGTTGGCTTTTATTTCAAGGTGACTTGATTACAAAAATAAAGAAGTATTAGCAAAACTGTAGTCTTTTTGAATGTAGTGAGCAATGTTGTCTCCATGTTACAATTAAACAAATCCTAACCTGGAATTACTGATCAAGAATATCGATCTCAGCTTTGAATGTAAACCAGGACTTTGTCCCCCACAGCTCCGAAGTTTGTATCAGGAGCCTCAATACAATCCCATGGTTTGATAAATCATTTGAGCTGTAAAGAAACTTTGGTATTGCACATCATAAAGTCAATCCTGAAGCTTGGTGTTTCAGCTTTGCCAGCCCTTCTATATATGTTATTTTACACGTATTGAATGTTTGTGTGACACTTGATTTGCAAAGACTTGAGTAAGCATTTGTATTCTTCTTCAGTCAAAGCAAGCTATTGACTTAAATATTATCAAAGTTGCTTCAAAAGATCGCTTCAAAAGTATTTTGATATTTCCCAAGGAACAAGGCATAGACATGGAATAAATTCCACTAAACCTCCTCATTGAGAGTATGAGTAAATGACCATTATATCGCTGCTCCCATGTGGATGGACGTTGTAAGATCTTGTGCCTAGTGACACAGCTCAAAGGTTTTTTGGATCCTATTAATGTCCCAATGGTTTTGTACTGTTAGGTAATTACCTTGAAGCTATTGTACTGTATACAGGCTTCATATTGTATAATGGCAACACATCTTGTCTTATCTGACTGAGCATTCAATAAAGAAATTTAATCATAAAGCATAAGATAGAAACTTTGCGACAAGGCTGAGGTGAGATGTTGTCAGATTTTGCACATTTTATTTGGGCTAATAAAAGGGAGACTGTTTCATTAAAAAATATAGTAATCTAGTTTCTAAGCACTTTCTTCTGAAATGTAGTCGCCACAGGCTCTGTTCATGATGGATTTGTCATTAAACCTCTCACACCTGCTTAGCAACACAACTCCACAGCACTGAAGTTTTCCTCTTGGTGCTTGTCTCGTTTACTTGCTCCCCAGCAGGGTCCGGCAATGCTAATGGACTCACAGCAGTGCAGCGTAGTGCAGTTATTACAGGTCTAATTCAGTCATTAACATTTCATTAATAGAATGGCCTCCTGGCTGTCTGCATGATTGCCTGGGATATTGATGAACACTCCAATACTGCCAACTGCCACTTAATAGAAGGCTTCCACTAGATGAAGCCTGCAGAATATAGCAGACTAGCAGGGGACAAAAAAAAATCCCATAGTGGAGTGGTCTACCAAAAGGCTCATCTAAACACATTTATCCTGGCTCCTCTGGGTGTCAGGGCAAATAATATGGAGAGACAACAAGACAATCCATTGAAATGTCACATACTGTTTCATCGTGGGAGACATTTCAAGCTCAGTGTATGGGCACATCCTACATTCTTTTATGCGGTTTTCTCATCCGTTAAGAGAATTTGTTTTCTCTCTCTCTCGATTAAACTGAGGTGATTCAATCACATGAAAGCAAAAGCAAAACATTATCTTAATTTGCTCTATTTTTTACTTTAACATGTCAAATATGCATTGTGTGGAGTCATAAACAGAATGTAAATACATAGCATGTGTGGTTTGAACACCCTGGAGACATTTTACTTATCTTGCTTTCTGCCAAGTCTCAAAAATATAAGACTTGCATCAGAAAACATTTTAAACAATTATTTCAAAGTGAATATTTATGGCCAAAACTGAAATATTATAATATGTACATTCTTGATGGTAACTCTAAACCTCTTGCCTCCTCACTGTCCAAGAGTAAGCTTGTCAACCTTGCTTGTGGAGATATTTAACAAATCTTACTATTAGCTGTGATATGACCTTTACTTCTTTTTCTAGTTCCACATAAATATTAAAAAGAACACTCTTATACCTTTATTATGATGAAAACAAAGGCCATGAAATGCAACAAAGTGTAGATGGAAGTGGGAAAGGAGAGAATGGGCAGAATTTGCTGTCAAAATAATATTGAGGCCAATGGGACACCCTATTATTGATGGACAAGTAGTACATCAGCTTCACGCAAGAAGGACAGGCGTTGAATTCAAGTATCAAAGTGTTGTTGCCTATGTTGCACTGCTCCACTGTCAGCTTTGTGACAATGGCTTCTTGCTTGCTCTTAGCCTCTCGTTTACTGCAGGAATGTGCTGTAATTTCCCATTAATTACCATTAAAAGTGACAAAGAGAGTGAAATCTTGTCATTAAAAGCATAAGTACCATTTTAGCAACCTGATAAGCATTAATGACTGCCAATCGGTTTCTCTCGACTAAAAGTGAACGGTTACAAGTGTATTATTTCTTCAAGTTTTGAATTTCTCAATGAAACTTGAGAAGTGTAACATATCATTTTAAATTATATTTTATGTCTTTCCTTTGTTTTCCTCATACTCAAATCTTACTCTCTTTATTTCTCTTTCTCCTGTCATTTGAGATCATATTCATCTGGTTTATCTAATTCACAATCCAATTCAATCTTACCACGGCTTTCCAAACCTTTAATTCTATTGGATAAGTTTAAATTCTGTTGGGTGCCCTGTTCACACACCCCCAGATGCCAAATCTTGACTGTGACTTTATCAATTCTCACTTCAGCAATTTTGTGGTCAAACATTGTTTGAGTTGAAAGCTGAAGGGTTAATCTGACTCAGCGCACATACCATTAAATGCCCAAAACAGTAAAACTAGGCCCATTGGGTAAGGCGTCAGGTCATTCACTTAAAAAAGTTCACTGGATAAAAACAATGAAAACAATAAATACTGAACATTCACAGCTAGAATATCAGCAGAGAAAAGATAAGTTACAAATTTTTTGGGCATACAACAATTCCAAAATTTTGACAGACTCTTTAATGCTTTCAGTATTTTCTTCTGTGCTGTAACCATTCTATTGCAATGTTGCATACTATTTTCATCATTTTCTGGTTTTCTTACTTACTTCAATAGGGAAAGGCCCTTTATAATTTTATCAATACCTAGAATGTAGTACCTACCATGGAATAAAAACACTTAGGATCGGAGTCAGTTATGTGAAATACCTGTACAAGTGAAATACAAATTCAACAGACGGACCAAAATGGAGAGAGCTTCTAACATAAAAATCGAAAGGGCTTCTAACATATTTGAAATTGATGGATAATTGGGAAATGTGAGGTACCGCAGTAGCATAAGCAGGTTAATAAAAACAAGCAGGTTTAGCGCATTATGCTGTTGCATTAACTAGAAAGGGAGGGAACATAACAAAAAACACATTAGTGGGCTGTACAATTAGGTCACATTTTGCACAAAGCATTTTGGCCAACAATTTAGACAATTGAAAATGGGAGTGCAAATAATAGAGTCCCAAAGCAGCTATTTCAAATGTCCCCATTAAATGCTTCATTTGCACCATAACTGCCCAATGTTAATTAAATTGACTTTTGTTTTAGCTTTGTGCTTCTCTTATTTCAAACACTGAAGACAGCTAAGCTGCTTTATAATTTCATGAGAAAACAGCTTTGACATGGGAATAGTCACTGTGACATTCTTGCCATCATATTTCACTGCAGAGATATCCTCACTCACTCACAACACAATGCCTTTATTGAGATGTTCATTTATTCAGAGTTCTTGCTTTAGATTTCTAACCAGTGAATATTATCTGTCTAGTTGTGAGTTTTAAAAATCCTGTTAAATTGTGTTTCACCACATTATTGCAGCAGTAAACAATGACATTTTCACCTGTCTGAATGCATCTGCTGCAGGCTTTTGGCTGGTTATTCATTTTATTTAAATTGTACTGAGAAGGTTCAAGATGGTTTAACAATTTAGCCTCACAGGGATGAGTAAAGGTCCAGCAATCCTGCAAAAGCTTCTTACCATGGGGGGAGGGGTGTTGGTTTATTAGCTTAACACGTGGTTAGAGAAGTTTTATTTATACTAAAATAACAGTGTGTTGCAAGCTTACTCCACTCATGTGTTTTAGATGTGGATGCAGCCCAGAAAAGCCACTTTGGAATAGTCAAATAATTTTCTTTCAAGCTGATGTGGATTAACAGTGCTTTTTTTTCTCCCCTACTCCTCATGAATCCCTCTCCATCAGACTGGTGCTGAGGACCAATGCCTACAAGACAGGCAGCACAAATCCATCAGGTGAGCTGTCGATGGGGATCACCATTGTCAGCAGCTCACCATCGATATTTAATGAGTCTCGAAAACTACCTCGCCTCAGGCTTCGGGGTTCCATCATTTGGTGAAGGAATCATTCCTCTTGCTCATTTGGTGAAAGGAACCGTTCGTCTTACTGATTTGGCATCCACAAAATTGCCAAAATGAATTTTCTAGTTCAACTCCTGTGTCCTTTAATTACAGTTTGCCAAAAATTCTCAGACACAGAACAGTTATGCAATTGGCTGAAACGGTGATGAACAGTTGAGCAAAACAGAAATCAAACTGAGTAAAAGTTCAGCAAATTTTTGATTATATAGTTCAAGAACCAATTTGATTTTTTGTTACTGGAGCTAATTGAAAATTATTACATTATTGATTCTATTTCAAATATTTTGTGAACCTGATGTGCATAGCAAGGTTATTCATCAGAAATAAATTCTGGAACTTGATAGCAAGAGATTGGATGTTTCTTTCTTAATCCTAATGCCCCATCAATTGCTAAAGCACAAATGTAAATGCACCATGGATTAACCCTTAACAAACCATAGCCAGTTTTCCTGAACTCCCCTCATTATACAAGGACCAGGCATTTTTTTTTAAGATCAGGAATAGAATCCTGACAGTCTTGCATCCACACCATCAAGTCTGCACCAATTCTCTGAAGAGCATCCCACACAGATCCAGCACCCCACCCTATTTCCATAACCCAATATTTACAAGACAAAACAGATGCAGACACAGGGGGAATGTACAAACTTCACACAGACAGTTACCCAAGGTTAGAATTGAACCTGGGAGCCTAGCAATGTAAGGCAGTAGTGTTAACTGCTGAACCATCATGCTGCCCTAACTTTTCAGTATGTGATGAAAGTGTCTATCACCATGATGCATGATGTACATCTTCTGATGATGCAGTTCTGCTAATAAAACCAATGCCTCTTGTCTCTCTCTTTTTCCTCCTGATCATTGAAAGAAATCTAAGTATTATGCATGTCACAAGTATATATTACCAATCCACAGCTAGTATATAGTATGCAAGTTTTATGTTCACATCTTTGATATCTGATGAATTGGGAAACAGTATGGTCCCCCTTCCCTTAGCTTTTGAGATAGCTTCCCCCTACTCAGGCCCTGGAAAGGAGGACAGTTGGAACGCTTTTTTTTAATTTAAAAAGGACACCACCAAATTATCCGATTAGCTAATTAACAAACACTGCCCACCAGGGGCACTATTAAAGTGCAAGGTTGTTTTGCTTTAAAACATTGCCCAGTTAATATGTCAGAACCTGGGATGAGGGAGAGGTAACATTGTAGATATTTTAAACTAACTTTCCAGATATGTTATTATATACTTTTGGAGCAGGTGGGGCCAGAACTGAGCTTTCTGACCCTGAGACAGGAACATCACCACGGTGCCACAAAGACCTCTATTGAAAGTTTGTTTATTGTCATGTGCTTATTAGATTAAATCTAATGACATTTTTTCTCACAATCCTAAATTATTTAACCACATGAGCTTCCTTAATCACTTGCTCTTCACCATTCTTTCAGTTATTTTCCCCTCCTTTCCGGGTACTTAGTATCATTTACTATTTCACTGGCCAAGACAATATATGATCCTGCATGTCAGCCTATAGCTGATTACTAGAACTTGACAATATGGCCTTTTGCTGTCTAACCAACTATATTAATGTTTCCGTATACCCCAGTGTATGAATGAAACTGCATAGAAGATGACAAGGCCAAATCAATATTCCACCTTGCTGCAGTTAAATTATTTCTCTTCACTACTGATGAATTAGCCAACTGAGGAGCAAGATAACACAAGTTATTTATTGTATATTTTTGTCAGATTTATTAGTGGTCTGAATTTTCCCTTTGTTGGTGAAGTTAATTTACCATGACAAGAAGCCCACTCCTCCAGAATTAACTTGTATCATTGAAGTATTTAAATTGTATTTGATTGTCAATTGATGCACATTGGTGTCCATGTCATATGATAATAAATAAAATGAGAAAGCTTTTGGAAATTAAATGTTTATTTTTTAAATGAACATTACTTGCACTTAACCTGCAAACATACTGTAGTTTTGCACTTTTACTAACTTTCAAATGAAACAAATTCAAGCAGTTGCCATTAAGCAGTTTAATGGATTTACATCTATTGTTACTGAAAGGGCCAAATTAAGAGAAATATTATTTAGGCATCCTGCTTTTGTTAGTTTTTCCTCCTCCTTCACTCCCAGTACCAATGTCTTCCCAACAATAGACAATTATTCCAAAGATGGGAAGTTAGGGAGGAATTTTATCTGCCAACGAATTTTTGTTTGGGAAATATTGGATCTCATTAACATGCTCCTTGCCAATTTACTAACTAGACAGGGAGGAATAATGGTGAAAGTGGCTATTGACCTTAGGAAATTTGTGCACTCAGATAAGTGTGGGGAACTAGGATTCTGGAGGTCTTGTGGTCTAGGAGATATAGGAGTCTACAACTTTAATTATGAGGCTGTGAAAGAGTCCTGGAGACTCATAAAATTAAGCCAGGATAAATATAAAGTTCTGGAGAAACTCAGAGAGTCTGGCAGTATCTGTGGAGAAAGAAATAGAGTTAATGATTCAAATCCAATACAATTATTCTTCAGAAAAGGAGTACCAAGTCATATTACAAAGAAGAGTTGCATTAGACTTAAAACATCGATCCTGTTTCTGTCTCCACTGATGCTAGCAACCTGCTGAGTTTCTCCAGCATTTTCTCTTTTAATTTCAAATCTCCAGCATCTACAGTACTTTGCTTTTGTGTAAGAAAGCCAAATGTTTATTTTGAATGGGCTTTACTGTTTTGAATGCTCTTCATGCTTGGTTTTATCTGCTGAAAAATCAACCAGGACTCCAAGGTATCAATGGACAACATTTTGCATATTTAAAGAATGAAGTGGTCTATTTTAGGCAGGTATTCTGCCTTCCTGACCAGAAGATTAGGTTAAAATTCAAGATGAGAGAATCCAGCTGGACACCGACAGTAAGTCAGTCAATGAATTTTAAATGTCCACCTGCCTGGGCGGAAACTGATAGCAGATAGGGTTAAAGTTGGCGCTCACGTCAACTTAAGAACAAAACTGAATCAACAGTGACCTTCAGTGCTCAGATGATGTACAAGTATTAACAAATAAAGTGGATTTTATTTTTTAAAAAAGGCAGTAACAGCAATTAGCAGAACAATAATGAAAAATCCCACTCTATTCATAAAATGTGGGAACAGTATTTCTGAAAACATTATTCGGTATATGCGTACACACCAAAGCACACTGCAAGCAAGTAACTCAAATGTGGAAAGTACCCTTGAAAATTCATTAAATTGTCTTCAGTATGTAAAATGACTGCTGAGAAATGTTGATTAATTTCCACACAAATGCAAGAAAATGTGAAGTGGCAATGGGAAATTATTTCACTGCTGCCGTGTGCCTTTGGGTTCCTGGTTAAACAGTGCATGCTCAGTTGTTTACTCTGGAGTCATTCCAGCACTGTGGAAAAGCAGCACTTTGGCAGTGGAAGTGCAAGACTGGAGTCACACTGATGTGAATGAATCAAGAGCTACTCTCCACAGAGAGAGTCCTAAGGGGTTCTCCCATGGAAAAGTGACTTGTTTATTGCTGCACAGCAGTCTTGAGCTTTGAAGAAACAAAAGAAGCATGTGCCACATGTGCATCACAGCTCAGCAAACAATATAATCTGCAGGATTCTCTATTCAGGATCATTTGAAGAGAAATAAAAGGATACAATCATTATTATAATAAACTATACATATGTTATATTCCTGCGAAATTTCTGAAAAGTATAATTAAATTATACTGCAGCACCTGTCAATTGATTATGATCAGCCTTCAGATCAAATACCACACTATGCAAATGTACCTTTTCACTATTTCTGTGGCATTTCCCTAAGAAAACTACGAATGAGCCATTGCTAGTCATGAGAGTCACATAGTGAGTATTTATTATGAATGCAACTACCTTTTCACTGTATTGTGTAAACTACTAAATTTTGGCAAATGTAGATTTGCTTAGACTACAGTTTAGTAATATGAATCTGTTGATCATTCTAAATAATTCAAATGTTGTTGCAATGTTTCATAATCTCCCCAGGAAAATGACTGCTTTGGACGCAGCCAATGTTTATGATGGTTTCAATAAATAAGCAGCTTCGGAGAGTTTGGTGAATAATAGAATGGTCAGGGTGGATAACACCAATAA
This sequence comes from Ginglymostoma cirratum, assembly GCA_024137785.1. Classification (NCBI taxonomy): domain Eukaryota; kingdom Metazoa; phylum Chordata; class Chondrichthyes; order Orectolobiformes; family Ginglymostomatidae; genus Ginglymostoma; species Ginglymostoma cirratum. Next base: position 74,742,707 of record JAHRHZ010000144.1, read on the forward strand.
TTTAGAACCGAATTACCCTTGGTTGTGAGGATGGATAATGGAAGTAGGTTAGAGAGGTGGTTGATGTTTGCAGAGATTATATAGAACTTACCATTGCAGCTATCTCCTCTCCCTCCTTTTTACATCCTGAGGTGTAACCTGAACTCCTAGTTTTCTGTAATATCTCCATGCCATTTGCTTGTATTTCCAAAACTCTTCCCATCCATGAGGTCTTTCCTTACTTCCTTGAACTTCCTTCCTACTCAATTGTTAATTACTTCACTCACCTCCAGCTTACCTTCCTAGGGGTCCATACATATCTGACACAGAACACTTTCCATTTTCATAAAGAACCATTTATTTGCAATATGATTAATTGGTCTCAGTGAGAACCCAGTCTTAGTGTTCATGTTATGAGAGTTAACACAATAATTCATGAGAACATATCACAGCGTCCACCATTGTTTAATCCCTCTCATCCGACATCTGTTCAAAATTATCTATGAACACTTTATTGTAAGGTTTGCTGTATTATTATTCCTTCTTGTGATGTGAGCACAGCTGGTGAAACTAACAGTCATTGCCCATCCATAATTGACTAATTGAACTAATTGGCTTGTGAGGCCATTTTCAGAAGGCAGTTTAGAATTGAATATATTGCTCTGGATCTGGAGTTATATGTAGGTAAAATTGAGTAAGGACGACTCCTCCCTTAAAGAGCATTAATGAACCAGGTGGATTTTTAAAGCAATCTGGCAATTTCGTGGTCATCATTACTGAGACCAGGGACCAGGATTTCACTCTGTAGGGTGAATCAGAAAAACTTACCACCTCATCTCACTTGCATCGGGAGAAGCTCCGTAAATGATGTGATCTTTCAGTAAGGCAAATGTAGGATAAATTCATGCCTGCTGACAGCAGACCTAAATCAAATATGGCCACAGGATATGTCGAGTTAAGAGGACCACCTCAGCTCTCTGGAAATTTGTCCTAGTTGTTTAGTTAGAATTTGGGCCCTCTGACCTCCACTCCTCATATCCCAGCACTGCACCAACTCCATGTGCCATTCTGTACCTTAATGCTAATTTATTGCTAATCAATGACCCCAGTGACTTCCATGGCTTCTAAAAGATATAATGCTGACTTAATGGCGAATCTAATCAACCCACATCCCCAAGACTATTTATAGTCGTCATGCCAGCTTAATGCCAACGCACCCAACATCCTTTGCCCTAGCTTCCTTTGCACTAACTCATCCTGTATCCAACATGGTCAGGCCTCAGGGGCCATGCTGAAATGAAACAAAAATAAAGGTCTAATCATTTACTATCACTTTAATGAAAGTATTAATTAAAAATGAAGATCGTCGTTGCTTTTAACTTCCTGCATTGGTGTCTGTGGGAATACTTCAAGGGAAGTATTACTTGCCTTGTTTGCTGATCTCAATGCTGAATTCCTTTGGTGTGGTGCCAGATGGTGTGTTGTCAGGAAAAGAGAATCCATGTCACAGAAATTATTGGATTTTTGTTGATTCTCAAGTTTTTCAAAGGTATTCTAAAGCACTAAAGGGTGAGTGAGAATTTAATGCGCATGAGGAGCACTTTCAGGATTTGGAACAATGCATTGTTTCTACTAAGGGGGTGGTCTCCTTTAGTGGAAGTAATGAAGGTAGTGGAAGTGCTCACTGCATCACAGCTATTTTAGTGCGCATGTTGTTTCGGGGCAAAGGTTCGCACACAGGCTGAAACCTTTGCAGAAGTGAGGGGATCAGAATGACCTTTGAAAAGAAAAGTCAACAGTTTATTTCATGGATAAATCAAACAGAAAAAAAAAAATGAGTCAATCCTTGGGGATATTAAAGCCAGCAAGTGGAGGGCTGACAAGCCAACTGTGCATTGAAATAATAAAAGGAACAGAAAATGTCTTAAACAACATCTTCATATTAGGTGGCAACAAGGTTCTCTGCAGCCTTTTGCTCCGGGCTGATCATTGCCTTGTCTGACTCTCTTGACAATTCTCCTGGTCGATCTCAGGATCATCACCCTTTATTCCTACCTCAGAGGGTTGCTCTTGCTTCTACATCTTCTCGTCAACCAATACAGCCCCAGTTTGACAGCCGAAATTGTATGGGGTGTACCACACCAATATGATGTAGGACATCCTGAATGAGGTGTACTGCATGATACCGCCTGACTGGTCTTGACATCTGTGGCTCAACTTCAGGTGAATGATCAGGAACATTCTGATTAAAGTGTGGACTGGGTTGTACCTCACTTCAGCATTTGTCTGAAAATTTCTTACAGGTGTCATCAGTCAGGTGTGGAAGGGGTATTCCTGGTTCCCCAGCAACCAACCTCTGAAAGCAGTTGGCACCTCTCAGTGGACCAGGACATTAGAGTTGTGACAGATCACTGGGTATATTTACAAACTTAGAAGAACTGGTTGTGGTGGTCACAAATGATTTAAATATTAAAAAAGTAAGTCTTTTCTGTTTAAGAAGACTTTTCTATTTATAAGGAGATCTCGTCCATGATAAGACACTGATGGCTGTATGAGTACACCCTGCACCCACAAGAAGCTGGCAACAGCTGAAAATACTGACGTTGTCCTTGATCAAGCAGAATAGAACTAACCGATGGGCTCTTGCAGAAAGAGCCTCAATGAAATCCCAAATGCACTTATGTGTGAGGACTGTGAAATATCAGAAGTTCCTTGTATCACCCTTAAATGATCCATTGGTATTGAAATTAAAGATAGTTTTAGGATTACCGGGATAGAAATGCAACCCAGTGCTTGTGACCACAAGTCTTCATCCAATAGCTGAGATAGTGTGACACAATGACTTGGAACACTCTTGGTCCTCTGCACTGAGTCAGTCATTTGCAGATGGTTGCATCTAAGCCTGCAGATCCTGTCTCACTCGACAGCTTTCCTCCATGAGGGATCTTGTCCTACTGCTCTTCCCTCCAGAGTCTATGTGGAAACTGTTGTTGATGTTGCTGCAGATTCAGTTGTCTGTGCTGTCTTCTGCAGTTCTCTGCATTAGTGGGACCACAAGAAGAGCTGCTGGATTGGTCTCTGCCCATCTTTCTTAATTTGCAGCAGATCAGTGATAACAGTCAACAACAGAAAGCACTACACATCTTACCCCATGAAGCTCCAGGCTGTGACATCACACAGGGCAAAGTCGTTCCTGGTCAGAGTCCCAAACAGAATTGTTCCAACTGATTCTGCATTGCTGTGAGGACAGGTCTTCACCATCAACATGTGCCACTTCAGGATTTCCTTTGAATCTGAAAAGACTCCTTCACATGCACATTTGTCATCCTAAACTCATGTAAGAAAGTGCTCATGGTCCCTTGAGATGAAATAGCTGCCAGAAGGACCCTTGGCACTGTAACCCTGACACCAGAGCCTTGTCTTGTGTATGAAGCAAGATTTGTTTGATTGGGTCTGTATTCACTAGATTTTAGGAGAATGAGAGGGGGTCTGATTGAAACATATAAAACTCCTACAGAGCTAGATGCACAGAGGATATTTCTACTTGTTGGAGAGTCTAGATCTGGTGGTTAGAGGCTTAGGAAACAGGATAGGCCATTGAGATAAGGCTTAAGATAAGGAAACATTTCTTCACTCATAGGGTTGTCAACCTGTGGAATTCACTCGTGTAGAAGGCTGTGGAGGTTGTGTCGCTGAGTATATTGAAGAAAGAGATTGATAAATTTTTCAGTATTAAAGACATCTAGGGGTGTGGAGAGAAAGTGAGAATATGGCATTGAAATAGATGACCAGACGATCGTTTAGACTAGTGGAACAGGCTTGAAGAGATATATCGCCTACTCCTGTGCCGACTTTTGATGTTTCTATACTCTTATACTGACATCTCAGTATATAGGCACATTATCTAGATTAGAGTTGGGAGCAGATCCTGGTGAGCACATTACTGGCCCATCCCCGCAGTTGGCTGAAGAAGAAATGACCCATGTCACTGGCACTCAGAGGACTGCCAGAAACCAGGTACCTGCTCAGCCCCAGCCAGGAGAGAACCCCAGGAGAAGGCCATTAATAACATCATCAAAATATAAAAGGTGACACAGGAGCAACAGGCAGAGCTGTTGGAGACACTCAGGAAATGGGATCAAAGGCTGGAGGAGGTTATGCTGATTCCAGCATGTATTTATCTCAATGGACTGTTTGGCAGCTGCTACAGACAGCCACATCAAACAGGATTCTTATTGGCAGACAGAGATGTAATCACAACTGGACTCCATTGTTTCAGACTTTAATAACCAATATCAACAGCAAGGCAATAGGGAAATGAGAGATCTTGACCTCAGTCCAGATATCCCTTTCTGAAAAGGCGACACAGCAGTGGAGAGGGAACCTCATCTATGACCCTCAACCCTGAGGACATACAGGCCAAGGAGGATGGGCTTACATCAGACACGACACCCTCAGCATGTCTGTGCCATCGAGGGACAAATGGACCTGGAGGTATCCATCCAAAATTCCAAAGCCAAAAGTCTCCTGTATTGTGCAGGATCCCTCCATCACAGTTGTGGATCCTGAGTCTGTACCTAGACATAGTGAGCTTTACATTATCACCTGTCTGATTGATTTTCATTTTAACTGAATCTACAAGAATAAGGGTAGCGCCACATGATATTCTAGCCCTGTCTGCATGAGAGCTTTTTTTTGTAGCACCTATACTAATATAAAACTTCATCATTTTTGAATGGGGAAGCATTAGATGCTGTGAGACTTTATAAAGCTCTAGTTAGGCCACATTTAGAATACTGTGTCCAATTTTGGGCCCCACACCTCAGGAAGGACATACCGACACTGGAGCGTGTCCAGTGGAGATTCACACGGATGATCCCTGGAATGGTAGGCCTAACATATGATGAACGGCTGAGGATCCTGGGATTGTATTCATTAGAGTTTAGAAGGTTGAGGGGAGATCTAATAGAAACTTACAAGATAATGCATGGCTTAGAAAGGGTGGATGCTGGGAAGTTGTTTCCGTTAGGTGGGGATACTAGGACCCATGGGCACAGCCTTAGAATTAGAGGGGGTCAATTTACAATGGAAATGAGGAGACATTTCTTCAGCCAGAGAGTGGTGGGCCTGTGGAATTCATTGCCACGGAGCGCAGTGGAGGCCGGGACGTTGAATGTCTTCAAGGCAGAGATTGATAAATTCTTGATCTTGCAAGGAATCAAGGGCTAAGGGGAGAGTGCGGGTAAGTGGAGTTGAAATGCCCATCAGCCATGATTAAATGGCGGAGTGGACTCAATGGGCCGAATGGCCTTACTTCCACTCCTATGTCTTATGGTCGTATCGTGAAGATCTCCTTTAGTTTGTAAGATTAATTATTAGCAAATAACAGGAAATAAAGATGGTAAGCTGCATTTAAAGCTAGCATTAAACAGGGGGTGCTTGTCTTTAAAGCACCAACAAATCTATAGTCAGTGAATTATGATTTGTCTCAACTCTAACCCTAACTCCAACCCTAACCCAACATAGTTCTATTGAAGGAAGTCCTGTACAGGTTGTTGTATCTCACACTCCTGTGCCATAGCCTGTTGAAGGTGATGTTGTTTTTGATCCACATCCTCTTTACCTGACTTGGAACTATGCTTGTGGCACTCACACCTTCTCATTATCCATCACATACTTTCACTGCATGCTCTGGTTCTCCACAACACAGCATGAAAGGATTACGCAGTGTCCTCTGTCTGTACTGTTCTGTATCAACCCCCCAGACCTGAGCAAGCATGCAAACTTCACCTTGAGGAGACATTGTAAGGTCCTTGATGGCCCCAGTGGAATAAGCTATTGCATTGTATGTGCTGGACCTCATTCTGACTGTTGTGCCTGTTTAGACCATAGTGCTTTATACCTGGAATGCCCCAGAGATGGCACAGTTCTGTCATCCTCATTATGCTGTGTCACTGCACTCCGCTCAACTGGAGGACATCCCATTAAAGATGAAAGTCAGTGGCTTCCGGCAATTTCTTTTGCTGGAAACTCCACTTCAGGTTATCGCTGGCCCAGAGCTTTGGGAGACATATTTCTCATTGGTTTCTGTTGCTGCTCATGGGGCAGAGGCTACAGAGACGAGAATAGTTTCTGTGTTGGGATTCATAGTGATGCTTCCAATGTGGACAATGCCAAAAATCAAAGCAGCTTCTCCACGTTTTGATCAGACAACAGCTACAATGCACATACATTCCATTTAACCATTGTCCTCCATACTTTGAAACTTCATGGGTTTCAACAAAGTGGGCAATGGGATGCCTGAACGTGGATCTTTTCCAAATACTCCTAACTCAAATGGATGCTGTTCAAGCCTCCAGGCACACATGGAGTAGGAGATTATAAGAGTAATGATACCTCCTCTACGCACACCCCCACATTACTCAAGAAAGGCAGTATTGCATTCGTATAATGGTGAGAACATTTATAGTCTGGGATGTGAGGTTATCAACCTTATGCAAACTATGAGACATTGGAGTGTTTTGAGAATTGTGGTACAGAGATGAGATTTACAGCTCACTTGGGATGATGAATGCCAACTTCTCAATCTGGCCAGGATTATCCGTATATATAGTTGGTCACTGCATGAGGTTCACACATAGAATTCAGTGATTACAGATGTAGACTTGCTTCAATGTAGACTTGCTAAGTGCCTGATTCCTGCAACTGGTCCAGAAGGCCCTCACAACACTCACAAGTTGAATCCACCCCCTTAGACAAAAAACACATCCATACTCCATTCACTCCAGCACAATGGCAGCCATTTATTATTTTCTATTAAGCATTTGCAATTCGGCTGAGGCTGGAAGGCAACACTGGAAGCAGTTCACATAGCGCAATGCAGGAACAGCCTAGGTGACAACTACTCTCCCTCAATCTTCAGGTTCTTTTCTGCCTTCCATACTCTGCCAATACCATCAGGTTTGACTCTCCCCACATGTTTATTTATGTTTTCAATTCCCCACTTTACCCATGCCTACAGATTAGTTATGCCAAACATCATCAAACACTGCCTCCTCATGGAAGCCAGACTGGCAAACACAACAAACTGCCTGGTTTTGTGTCTGTGCAAGAAGGTACAGTGAGAGCTTACAGTCTGGAAGAGAGTGCAAAGAGAAAAATGGCAAGGCTAAGCAGAGATATTATGAACATCTAAGCAGGTGCAAAGTGAGTGCATGTTAAGAAAGCAAAATAAGAGTTCTGAGATGCACCCTGCAGTGATACATGAAATGGGTGTCTGTCACTGTCTGCAAAGCAGAAGAGCAGCAGCATTGCAATGTGAGATATTGGTCATCTTCTAGTGCAGTATTGAAGTGGTGAACTATATTATGTGAGTTGGGGGTGTGTCATCACGATATGAGGCTGGTGCTTTGATAATACCAACCTGCATAGAGGATACAATGGATGCTATCCATGGAGCATACCCTGAAATGTTGGGGAATACCAGCCAGAATTAATGCCTTCTGAAGGTGCTGGCAAAGTGCAGCCACCAGCATTCCCTCTAGATTTCTTTCTGGCTGTGTAGGCTTCTGAGGTCCATGCATGGCAGGAACTGGAGGTTAATGCCGCAATTGGCATGCTGACTCTAATCGCCATATGCTGAACCCTGGAGTGGATGCAGCCACGGATCTTAGTGGGAATGTTGCCAAGTGTTCCCTCAGACTTTCATACTGGGAAATGACGCCATCTATTTTCTGTCCGCTGGCTACAGTAATACAACCTGAAAAGAAAGGACGTGAGGGTTAGGTAATAATAAACTATTAATGCATGCAAGTAGGTTTCTCACTGCTCAAATGTCAAATTCATAGCTAGCCGTTGAATAGAAAAGCGATAAATCTGACTTATTCCCTCAATGTCAAGAAATTCATTTTTCATTCTCATTATCTTTTCCCTACTGTCTAGGCATTGGCCAGATTTTTCAGGGTCTGGGAGAACTTCGTCCAAAATGCACAAAGAATGATACTATGCTTCACCAGCCCCTCCCTCAACCCTTTCCCTGTGTCAACATGTCATACTGCTTGTCAGACATTTGGTACTGAATGAGCAAAAATTTCCTGAAAATAAATATTACCACAAAGGTATGCTGTATAGAATTAACTTAATTTATTGATTGGTTTCATATATTAAACATTTGAAAGGGTCATTTCACTGAAACAGATACTGGCTTAAAATAGCAGACAATTTGCATCTGTGCAGCCTTATGCATGTCAGAGTGAAATATGGAGAGTTCAACATGGGGGAACGACACCCATGGAGCTGTGAAAGCCTCGTTCTTATATCATCAATAGAGAGATAGGTCATTCAGGAATTAATGTCTGGAACATTAAAAAGATTATCACTTTGACTATCAAAATTTCTAAGAGAAGCTTAGACATTCGCTGATCAATTGTACAACCAACCTGGTGAGGGATGTTGTATAGCTTTTTGTAGGAAAGCTTAAATTTGGATTTGGGCAGAAAACACATCAATTGTTGAAGCAAGCAGTTCCTCCATCTCATCGTGCACATGGTTATTTATATCAATATTGAAAAATAATTGATGTTTGGTATCACAGCATTAAAATTTATTAATCAGCAATACATTCTACTCACTGTAATACTAAATTAATGTAATATTAATATTAAATAATAAAATATCAATTTTAAACACACAGAGATAAAAGGTTTTCAATAATATAGATTCTGGCAAGCTGAGACATTCCCTTTATAGAATGATCATGATACAAACGGAATTGTGTTATAGCCAGTGACACCCACATTCCGTGAATAAATAAAACAAAACGCAGGGTATCATAGAATCAGGGATTCTATGATTCTATGATACCCTGCTTTTTGTTGTACTTACTCCCGGGATGTGGCTGTCACTGGCTAGGTCATCATTTAGTGCCCATCTAATTCCTCTGGAGGAGGTGGTGGAGATAGGCTTTCTTAAACTATAGTGAAGGTTCACAGTGCTGTTAGGGAGAGAGTTCCAGGATTTACTAAATGTAGGATTTTATTTCAGGGTATTTATATTGCGTATGAGACTCGAGGCTCTCACATCAAAAACAAATCCACATAAAAGAGATATACTCATTTTTCTTTCCTTCATTCCTTAGGCCTAAAAATCAAGAGGCTTACATTGTAAAATCCTTCACTGAAATGTGATCTAGGTCTATACTTGGAGGATTTAGGGGAATAATGAACATTCGCTGTACTGAGGAATAATCAACTGCAGCACATTACATTTCAGTGCTAGAACTGCCTATTAAGGTTGATTTGAAAGGAAGCATAATAATTTCTTACATGCCAATTAAACTTAAACACTATTATGTGATGTCATCAAGAAATGAGACCTCGATGACCCCATGATTTTTCCATTGCATAATGTTTCTTTCCATGAATTGCTGAAATAATAAGTAATAAGATGACTTTCGTCAAAATATCGGGGTCAGAATAAGATTGGATTTCATAAATATAAAATGTTATAAATTCCCAATTATTTTCTGTGGAAATATTAAAACAACCTTTCTATTAAAATGAGCGAGTGCCCCATATATTTTTCCTGCTTTTCTAAATACCTCATGGACATCGTGCCAACTATTGAAAAAGTATCTGGGTGGGAGTTAATTGGACCCCCACCTAATTATCAACTGTACAGCCAAAAGTAATTAAGTATCATTACTGCAGGTCATTATGGTCATCTTGAGGTTTTGCCTACTCAGTTGTTCTGTGTTCAGAGGTATTCCAGTGAAAACAAAAACATCTCCTCACAATTGAAACTGTGCCTATAATGTGTGTAGGCAAGAGCTGGTAGTGTGAGATTCTAACTAAACAATGCTGAGATGCCTGTGATTTCCCAGAGGTGCTCACGATTGCATAATAAAAAAACAAAAGCTTGTTAAAGCAGAAACATATCATTTAGGATTGTATCTGACATATCCTAATCCCAACTGTAAAATACATATGAAAAACCAGGCAGCAAGACCAAACAAATTGCTTCAACCCTCAAACATGCATAGCTCTTAGTATATGAACAGCCAGGTCAATAAACTTAGCGCAACAGGAACTATACAATGAAAATGTGCAATGGCGCCAAAAAGAAATGTGATGTTTAAAGCCACAATCAAAAGCCATGTCTATTGATCTGATTTTAGCATCATGAAGTTACCTCACATTGGACTGTAGTAGAATATATTTACGACACTGGTAATGCAATGTGATTGGTTGCGATTAATGCCCTCAGTGTGTTAATTTGACAGTGATAAATGTGGTTGTATAGCAATTTTGTTCAGTATAGACAACTGTCGATCAGAGTTTGAAATCAAGTTCAATACTATTTTGCTCAATAGAGGGTGATTTGGAATGTCTTTACATTTTAATTTCAAAATAGTGATTGATTTTTACTTACAGAACAGTCAATTGAGAATAGATCTAATGAACTCAAAGGCACGTGTGTTTTTTATTGTGGCAATACTTACTTAAATACGCACACATCACAAAATACTGATGAATATGAAAAGCCTTAATACATCACAGAATCACAGATGTGTTATCACACAGAAGGAGGCCTTTCAGTCTATTGAGTATGCACCAGCTCTTTAAATGAACATCAGTACTGACTGCTAATCCAGAGACCCAGGTATGCTCTGGAGACCTGGCTTCAAATCCTGCCATGGCAGATGGTCGAACTTGAATTCAATAAAAATCTGGAATTATGCGTTTAATGATCATAAAGCTGTTGTCGATTGTCAGAAGAAAAAATTAGTGCACGAATTTCCCTGAGAGAAGGAAAATGCTGTTCTTACCTGCTCTTATCAACATGTGATTTCAGCCCCACTGCCATGTAGTTGACTCTTAACTGACTGTTAATTCTACCATATTATGGTCACTGCTTCCTAGGAGTTCGTTCACCTTCAGCTCCGGAAACAAGTTTGCCACATTACACATCACTAATTCCAGAATTGCCTGTCACCTAGTGGGCTCTTCAACAAGCTGCTCCAAAAAATGTTTTGTAGATGTTCCATGAATTTGTTTTCTTGAGATCCACTATTAACCTAATTTTTCCAGTCCACCTGTACATTGAATTTCTCTATGATTATTGTCCAAGATTTTTCTCATATGCCTTTTTTATCTCCTGATAGAAGTTCTGAGGAAGGGTCACCGGACCTGAAACGTTTACTCTTATTTTTTCTTCACAGATGCTGCCAGACCTGCTGAGCTTTTCCAGCAACTTCTGTTTCTGTACCGATCTATTTCAATCTGCGCTACGAGCTTATTTACCTTATTTCATATACTGTTTCAGATAAGCCTTAATTTCTGCATTGCCTCCTGTACTCAAAGGCTTTCCTTTTTTCTTGATGGTGACAAGAGGAAGCAGTACGTCTGACCACAGTATTTTACTCTTTTACTGTTGGACCAGGACTTTGCCCACATACTGTTGTGTAGTCAAACATTTTGTTGGTTTAGATTTTGCTTTGGGTTTCATTCCTTGCAATCATTTTGGAACATTATTTCTGATATTCCAAAATGATCCATAAGTTTATTTATCTGTATTTCTTTTTTACAGACAACACTCAAACAAATCTCTTTTTGTGAAACCCTTCTATGCAGACTTGAAAGTTGAATGGGGGCTCTGAGGCAGTATTCGGAGACAGGCACATCTACAGAAGGTGATGAGGACTCTGTGTTTCCACAATCATATCACTGTTACTTGGAACATGTCTGAAGACCTGCACCTCAGCTAGGGATCAGTAATGGAGATTTCCCTTTTCCTGTCACCTTCAAACTCTTTACACTAACTGCACAGTGAAACACATGAGTGCATTGAACTTCCATAAAAAAAACTCCAATCAAATGGTCACAAATGATGCTTGTAGAACAATAGAGATTGCCGTATTTTAACAATTATATTGAGACACAGTGGCTCAGTGGTTAGCACAGCTACCTCATGGCGCCAGGGACCCGAGTTTGATTCTACCCTTGGGCAACAGTCTGTGTGGAATTTGCACATTCTCCCCGTATCTGCATGGGCTTCCTACCACAATCCAAAGATGTGCAAGTGAGGTGGACTGGTCATGCTAAGTTGTTCATAGTGTCCAGGGATGTGTAGGTTAGGTGGATTAACCATGGGAAATGCAGGGTTACAGGGTAAGACCAGGGGTATAGGTTTGGGTGGGATGCCCTTTGGAGGGTCAATGTGGATTCAATGGGATAAATGACCAGCTTCCACGCTGCTGTGATTCTATGATATCAAGTCAATCATCATTCTTGCTGATGCCAAGAGTCACAGAAGTGTGAATTACCTTTTAATTATGTCTGACAAGGTTTGGCAAGCCAAAAATTGATGGCAATCTTTTATATAAATTGTTTGTACCCATTGGGATTTCCTAGAACTTCTTGTATGTGGAATTGCGTTAGGTGCGGACGCAGTTGTTTTTATTTGAATGATGGGCACTCCCACTGTCCTCGATATTTTTCTGGATGTAACTGTTGACTTAATCAACATAGAAAAGTACTGTAATGACCAATCCCTGAACGTTCATAGATGGGCAGGTCTCTGGGAGTCCTGTGTGCAAGCCAAAGATGTGGCAATACCAGTAGCAACGGTTCTAGCGTCTTTAATCTTTTATTGAGGTAGCAATAATGGTTAGCAATGCCCAAAAGTTAGCACAATGAATGAATTTGTGGTCAAGTCCTGGATCTGCAACAGACTCCAGCCTCTCAACTGACGATCAGGGAAGTGCAAGTGTTAAAGAAAGAAATAATGTTGAAGACAGTGGCCTCTATCCATTACAGGATGCTTTTCCTGTGAACCTGAATTGGCATCGTTCCATTGACCTTTTTTATTAAGAAGGTATAATGGTTCTCATGAGAGAAAAAAGCATTATTTCAATAATGTAAATGTAGCAAATCAACAGTAATAATAGAACACTTGGTATAAATGGTCCCAACCAACAAAAAATGCACAAGAAACAAATAAAACAAGGCAATGAGAAGTTTAGAAGCATTACAAAACTCTGCCAAAAATGCTATCATAGAATCACTTAAATGTCTTGCTGTAAACTACACAATTTGGACGGACCAGGGATACATTTTATTTTGACTTTCCAATAATGTCATTCAGACCTTATTTTAATACAATTCCCTGCAGAGTGGTGAATAACTTCGATACCAGGACAAACTCCCTCCTCCCCAGAATATTAGATAGGGTGTTAAATAGATGGACGATGATGTAAAAGATATCTGTTCATATTTCTGAATGGTTATCACTTGCTTATGCTTGTCAACTGAGCATAACTGATTGGAAGAGCTTATTAACACACTGTTGCAGTAAATTTTGCCATTTTATAGTGAGTGGGAAGCCACTGTAGTGTTAGGCTGCCAAAGGACCATGACAAGCATTGGAAATGGCTCCAAGTTTACAATGGCCTACTAGATTAAAATTAATGTATTTAGACATTCAAAAGCATGTCAACCTGAAATGTCTTATGTCATCCTGTAACCATTTTATTTAAACTTAAACACAGAATTTTCGAGTGAACACACTAAAAATTGACTACAGCTGTGGGCGATGAGCAATTTCCAGGTCAAGTAATCAGAGCAAAGAAATTGTTTTTTTGCTCTTACCTAAACATCCATGTTCCCATGTGGTTGTCAAACCAGTACACCTTTCTAACAGTGAGCAAAATTAATTACCTTTGTTTCTTGAGGGGAGAACAAATAAATGTGTTACATGAAGTAAATAGTGCAATCCTAAAGTAATGCTATCAGCCCCAGTGCAAAGCACTGTGCAATTAGTAAGAGCTTTGGTGAGATAGGAGGAGCTACAACTCCAATGTAATTAATTTAAAATGGGTATTTGCTAAAGCCTGGCCCTACAGTTCATTTGGTACTAATGACTCTGAGAATTGCTTGACGATTACTTGCATATGTGGAATTGTCTATCTCCTGTGCAGGTACAATGAATATCCTTCACCCTTTCAGTGGAATCAAATTAAATTTGCCTGTTCTATAACTACAGCCAGGGTGGCACAAAAGGAAATTTCTTTTCTTTGCCAGTTTTCTTTTTGAAAGGTAAATGATGTTGGCAAAATGGAAGAGATTTCTCAATAACTAACTGATACAAGAAATGTTCAAAGATGTGTCGACAACAGCCAGAAAGCAGCAAAATTTCAACAAGTAACTGTACAGATTGTGGTTATAAGTCAAATAAATGATCTGGCTAAGTACAAGGGGAGAAAAGTAACAAATGTATCATGGATTACATAAATCATTCACACAGCTTTTTTTTCTTGACTTAATATTATTCTATGGTTTATTTATCTGGTTAAATAGAACAATTTACCTTTCACTCATTCTTATTCCTATAGTCCTGAATGATAAGAGGAAATTATGTCACTGCCATCTGTTTAAAACTTAGAAGAGGCTGTGCCATTTTTGCAGTCTGGTTTGCTTTCCACTAACCATCATTGTGACTGTGATTTTAATTAGTCAGAGAATTAAGGGTTGTTGCGAAAAGACAGCAAAGTGGCTATCAGATCAGCAATGATCTCATTGAATAGCAGAGTAGTCTTGAATGGCTGAATGGCCTCCTTATGCTTTTATGTCTTACGGTTTTATGGTTGTGTTACAATGTTGCCTTATTTAAGAAGTGAAGGAGGATGGTAGACCCTTGATACAGCACATGTGTTCAGAGCAATTCGGCTTGGAGAGAGTCATTTGATTGCTTTGTTCTGTGGTTTGAAGGCATAGTCACAAATTGGTGATTGATTTCTGGACAAGTGGGTACAGATTTGAATGGAGATAATGGATGAGAAGCTTCTAGTTTGCAAAACAAAAGCACCTAAACCTCTCTCTCCTTTGTGGAGAAGTAACAGAAATTTCCTGGTGGCTGTTCTCACTCACCATTTACGTGTGCGCTGCTCACTCTGCAACTTCCCCCATTCAAACAAAAAGGGGGACAAAACAGATAAGAGGCATGAGAAAGATGATTTGTTGTTCATTGAAAGTCTGAGAATTGGCACACCTACAACCTCATGTCCTCATCAAAGTACCAAAAGGAACTGAAAGCAAACAGCTCACTGTCGATGACAGAGATGGGTGCCAGAACTATGCTCTTCTGACATTTTGTTTTCTTTCCCCCATCACTAATACTTGTGTCTTGTCACTTTGAGTGCATGTGTATGGTAATTTTAAGAATGGAATAAAGTTTTAGCTAAAGGATTATAAATTAACAATTCATGTTTTTCTCTTCTTGCTGTTTATTGAATACAGTTCCGTTATAATGCATAGCTCTTTTTACTGAGAATCTGGTGTGCAGATTTTTTAAACCTGAATTTAGACAGAGAAGAGGAATTGGTTTGTTCAGTGATTTAATCAAATTGCCACATTTGTGACAACTCTGGGAATAGTGGGACTTGATTTCCAGTGCACCACCTGAGTGAGTCATAACATTGAGCTACAGCACCAGCCGTATCATGGGGAAATAAGATGAAGTAATGTGATCTATCACAAATTGCAGCAGTAACAGCCTTTAACACATTTATGGTTTGAAGATCGAGAGCTCTCATGTATATCCCTAGTGGATTCATAGAAGAAGCCAGTTGCATTCAAAAATTAGTATAGTTGTAAACTCAATGAGCACTGTGATCGTATTGTCATCCATCACTTATGAAAGAAAGCTAGCCAGAAATATTAGAACAGATAGTAAGGCTTTCTTTCAATATTTAAAGTAGAAATGACAATGTGAGTGTTTCTCTAATAGAAAGTCAGTCTGGAGAATTATTAACAATATATAAGGAGATGACAAATGAATTGAACAGATATTTTGCATCAGTTTTCACTACAGAAGATGTAATCAATGTTTCAGAAACAGCATTAATCAGGAAATGGAAGGGAGGGAGAAACTCAGGAAATTTATAATCACCAGTGAAGTGGCACTAAGCAAATTGTTGGAACTGTTGGCTGACAAGTGCTCAGGTCCTGATAGATTTCATCCTAAAGTGTGTGTTGTTGCATTGGTTTTAATTTTTCAAAACTCCTTGATTCGAATAGTCCCTTTATATTGGAAGATAGCTAAAACCTGTTACTCAAAAAGTGAAGGTGATAGCAGGATACTACAGGCCAGTAAATTTAACATCTGTTATCGGAAAAATGTCAGAAGCCATACTTAAAGAAGTTATATCAGGTAGAAGACGGATAAGTAGAATGTAATCAGGCAAATTCAACGTGACTTTGTGAAAGTCAAATTGTGTTTGACCAGTCTTTTGGAGTTCTTTGGGAAAGTAATACTTGTTGTGGATTAAGTGGACCTGGTGGATGGACAGCAGTTAGATTTTCAGAAGGCATTTGATAAGATGCCACATCAGAGATTATTATGGAAAATAAAGCTAATGATGCAAAGGGAACCATATTGGCAAAGGTAGAAGATTAGCTGGCTAATAGGAAGCAAAGGTTAGGCATGGGTCTTTTTCACGTTGGCAAGATGTAACAACTAGTGTGCCACAGGGTTCAGTGCTGGGACTTTAGCTGTTTACACTTTATACAAAGACATAGTGAAGAGACAAAAGATATGGTTATCAAATTTGGTGATGACACAAAAATAGGTGGGAAATTAAGTTGTGGAGAGGACATAAGTAGGTTATAAAAATCTATTGATAGGTTAAGTGAGCATGCAAACATGTGGCAAGAAGATTATCATATGGGAAAATATGAAATTGTCCCTTTAGGCAGGAAAGATAAAATAAAAGCATTATATCTAAAATATGAGATGTTGCAGAGGATTTGGGTGCCCGCATGAATGAAATACAAAATAGTAGTATGCAGATGCGGCAAATAATTAGAAAACTAATAGAGCATTGTCATTCATTTATGACAGGAATGTGGCTCAGCGGTTAGCATTGCTACCTCTCAACAACAGAGACCCAGGTTTGATTCCACCCTCAGGCAACTGCCTGTGCGAAATTTGCATATTCTCTCCACGTCTGTGTGGGTTTCCTCTGGCTTCCTCCCACATTTCAAAGAAGCGCAGCCCATGCTAAATTGCTCGAAGCATCCAGCGATGGGCAGTCTAGGTAGGTTAGCTATGGGAAATGAAGGGTTACAGGGGTAGGACAGGCTGGGGGTGGGGTTTGCTGTGGGATGTTCTTTAAAGGGTTGGTGAGGACTTGATGGGCTGAATGGCCTGCTTCCACACTGTAGGGTTTCTATGAGCAGGAATGCAAAATTGAATACAAAGGTAGGGAGGTTATGCTTTATTTATATGTGGTCTGAATCTAATAGAACGTTCACAGCATAGGTCACCTTACTTAAGAAAGGATCTACATGCATTTGAGGCAGTTCATGGAAGGTTTACTGGAGCAGTTTCTGGAATAGGCAGGATGTCTTTTCAAGATAGGCTAGAATGGCTAGTAATGTATTCTTGGAGTTTAGAAGAGTAAGAGACAACTTTATTGAAATGCTAGAACTCTGGGGGGACTTGACATGACAAAGATAGATGGAATGTTTTACTTATAGGAGAATCCAGAAATAGGGGTCACTGTTCAAAAAAAAATTAGAAGTTGATGATTTAAAATAGAGATGAGAGAAAGTGTTTTCTCTTGTGGAGTTGAGAACCTTTGGAACTCTCTTCCTGAAGAAATGGTGGAAGCAGAGTCCTTCAATATTTTAAGGCAGAGGTAGACAGATTCTTGTTAAACAAGGGGTTGAAGGGTTATTCAGAAGTAGTTGGGAATCTGTATTCGAAGTTACAATCAGATCAGCCATGAGCTTATTGAATAGTGGACTAGATTTGATGGGCTGAATGTTCTTCTCCTGCTCCTTATTCACAAGTTTGTATATTCAGGTCATAAATCCCATCCCAGCAGATGACACAATTCTGTTACATTGTCCTAGGACTCTCTCAGTCTACTTTGACAATACATCTTGCTTGTCTCCCACCCTTAAATATCGTGTTGCCCCTGTCACAAATATTGTCCCCTTTGTGTCCCACCCAGCATGCTGTGCAAATCTAGACTATTTCCAATTTAGTAAGATCGTCTGACTTTGCCCCTCTCTCAATTTATTAACCTCAGAAATCCTCATTGTGCCTTCTTTACCTCTAAATGTGATGATTCCGGTACACTCCTGATTGATCTCCCCTGTTCTACCCTCCCATGAACATCTGTTCATCCAAAACATGGCTGCCATGTCCTGACCCATGTCAAATCCTATACATTTATCACCCTGTTCTCATTGACCTACATGGGCTCCACATCAAGCATTACCTTTGATTTTAAAATATTCTGGGTAATGAACCTTCATAGTTAGTCATCTGAGGGTTGATTTTTGTAAATTTAATGCCTGCATGTGCCAGTTCATTGTATTTGGTGCACCCTTAAATGGAGTGGGATTTGAAATGTTCTTCTTCTTCTTCTCCTCTTTGGCAGTTGACAGCTTTCCAGTCAGAAGAACATCCCTCCACAACCATCCTCTGTTTTCTATGGTCAAGCCAATCTTGTATCCAACTTGCCAAATCATGAGAGATCCCATGCAATTTGATGTCAAAGGTCCAGTAAAATAAGCTTTTATCTCAAACAGCCAGAACATTATTATAACATTGAAATGATGTATATTTGATGGCATATTGCCTCCTCCTAGTCTTACTCATTTTTAAACTACATCAGAATCATACCATATATAATGGCCATCCAAGATTATTATGACTGACCTCTTTGTGGAATTAAGTTTCAGAGCTAAGTGTGAATATGTATTCAGCATTTTCAATGTTTCTCCTATTCCATTTACTGCTTTCCTTCTTGATCTTGTTGCTTGCATTCTTTTATATCCTTTGGGTTTATTGAAATAAATGTTATGTATTTAACCCCAGCATCATTATTGGCCGTTCCCCTTTGGAATGTCCTTATTTTAAATATCAGGACAAAAAGGAGGATCGAGGCAGGCTAGTCCACATAAGCAATGCTCAATGCTTGCCTACTGACATTAGTACAACAATATCTACCTGTGGCTAAAGAGGATACAAAAATCTGTCACGGTCATAGCAAACTCTTCCCTTCACTCCTTCAGTATCCTGGGATAGATCCCATCAGGCCCTGGGGACTTATATAGCTTAATGTTTTTCAAGACACCCAATATCTCCTCCTTCTTAATATCAACATTCCTCGGAGTATCAACAAAACCCCTCTCTAATCTTATCATCATCCATGTTCTTTTCCTTGGTGAATACTGATGCAAAGTATTCATTAAGGACTTCACCCACTTCCTCTACCTCCACACGTAAATTGCCTCCTTCATCATTGAGTGGACCTACACTTTTCCTTGTTACCCTTTTGCTCCTAATATTCACATAAAATGCTTAGGAATTCTCCTTAATTCTACTTGCCAAGGATGTGTCATTGCCCCTTCTACCCCTTTGCATTTACCTTTTAGGTTCTTTTCTGCTTCCTTTATATTCTTCAAGTGCCTTGTTTGATTTCTGCTTCGTAAACCTTACATATACTTCCTTTTTTCTCTTTAACTAAACATCTCTTGTCATCTAAAATCTTGCCACTCTTATCTTTCATCCTCACAGGAACATACTGGTCCTGAACTCTGAATTTTAAAAGACTCCCACAGTATATTGCTTTTATATCACCAATGATTATTTTGAAACATCTGGAAATAGCTGCGAGGAACCAGCTTCATTTGGAAAGGGTAATTTTTTTTTGTTTTCTCTTTCAAATTTATCTTTTTCAAACTTGATCGTTACACATTAATTGTAGCGGAAAGTTCTCATCGCCTAACAGATCATAATGATCTTGGAGCTCTGAATTTTCTGTGATAGATAGAAACTTCCCTCCATCAATGTGTTTCTTTGTTGGGTCAATTGAGAACACTGGCTGTGTCAGAAGATTAGAAGGATATTGAGAAAATCTCTGTAAGGTTCCTTCATCTGTCCCTGAGATTTGATTGGACTGTATAGCTGCCAAGATGGGCTTTTACATCAGCAGGCTCTTTTAGGTAATCAAATTGTTCCCATTCTTGTTGAACTTTTGACATTTCAAGGTTCTTTTGAATCTCAACTTTAAGTTTTTCCATGACATATTGTGTCTCAGGAAACTATCATTTGTTCCTCTTTCTCTTTTATAAAAGAAACCTTGCGTGCTTTCATAGTTCACTGATGGGACTCAATTACAAGACCAGCTGGCTGTTTTGAAGATTAAGAATCTCTAAATGTCCAATTTTCATTTGTGTTTGAAACTCGAGCTGCTACCCGTTTTGGTGTAATGGCAACTGCAATTTGCGGCTATTCTGTGCACTTAGCCTGCATCACTGGCAAGGGTTTTAAGTTAGGTGGGGTTTAGCAAGGCCCTGACCATCTAACTCAATTTGAGATGGAGCTGATTCCAGCTGGAACTTTAGTCTTACTGCTTTCCTGTAGCGCTCTGAGCTTTACCACAGAGAAGAGTTGATCCATTTATTTGTGAGAGTTGGTACTGTTCCTTTCGTTGCCTGTCTTTAAGTGAGGACAGTTTGATCAAACAGATAAATTTCATTGTTGGTTATGTTTTTTTCCACGAAAGGGTGATTCTCCTCAAAAGACACCCAGTAAACCCATCACAAACGGAGGTATCCAAACCCAATAGACTAGGAATGTCTAGGACTTCTGCATCCACTAAATTAAAAACATGACTGGTGACTCAATTCTGTGTGCCATCTGCTCTGAAAGATGAAACGGAGCTCTGAAATACCTCCCATGGCTGATCACCTTCAGCTTTGCTATCTTTGATTTTCCCCATGATCTGTGGCCTCTATTTTAAAGGAAATGAAAAATCTGTACCATCTTCCAGTGGGCATAAGGGTGGAGGGTGTGTGGGGGAAGTTGTTCCAAAGCTCATTGAGTCAATTTCAATGTCTTGAACATGTGGTTAATGAAAAAGGTTCAAATTCATGCTGGCATCTTCATTCAATAAAAAAAAAATGCATCGTGATTAGGGATTACAGACACAATTACTGTGATCTCTTTCTCTCACTTTAGTGAAGTGTAACTTGTATCAGCCCTGTAACTATGATTTTGTTACTTCCTGGACCCCAAAGTTGAATGGAAGAAAGCCAAAGATCTGCAGTTATGACATTATATCTAAAACAATGGATACGGCTACCCCATGTTGAATTTTAAATTTGTCTTGTCATTAACAGCTGTTTCTGTATACGAATATTTGTCCTTCAGCTCTGCATAATCAAGAGAGTGATAAATCTTGCAGGAAGCCTGGAAAATTTTCCAGGAAGAAATGCTTCTGCCTCCCTGCATCCTTTCCTCTTGGGACCCTGCAGATTCTTGCCATTGTATTTAATTTTCTGAGCTACTGCTGCTGCAGCTCTGCATGGCATTTTTCTTGGCTCTCACAACCCTCCACAAAATGGCTGGTCTGGTATTCCTTAATGACACAGACTGCATAAAAACCGAAAGAACTGCAGATGCTGTAAATCAGGAACAAAAACAAAGTTGCTGGAAAAGCTCAGCCGGTCTGGCAGCATCTGTGAAGGTAAAAAACAGAGTTAACGAGGACTGCAAGTTGTTTTATCACACACTTGGTATGGGCGAATGTTCTGAATGCTCATTTTGTCCCCATCTTTGTAAAGGCATCTGATTCACTCTAATTCTCCACTCACCCGTGGCTGAGTTAATTTATTGTTGTGTGCTGTTTATTCTGTTGAGGACTTTCTCCCATGCCTTTTTAGCATTTGTCTGGATTTTTCCTCTTCAAAGTTCAGTCCTGAGGCAGGTCAGGTCACTACTCTCAACATATACCATGATGAGATCTACACTCATGTGAACATGAAAAGGCTTTATTAAACAATCTATATATAAGTGATGTTACTCAACCCTTCAAATGCAGACTCCAGGACCGTATGATCTGATATCGCGATCACATCGCTCCTCAGAGTCGAGGTGTAATTAAATTTTTACTTTAAGATTGCCAGAAGGACTCAAAAATGTCAAAGATTTTTGTCTTGCACTCATCAGAGTTAAGGCACAAGGAACAAATTTGAAGAAAACGTCACCATTTTATATGGCATGAGAAAGTGGTGTTGATTGATTGGTCATCTTGTCTTGGAGGTTCTGCAAGGGCAGTCAACTGTCATATCTTAATTCTCAACTGAGGTTGTCTGTATTCAGAGTACGGCCATAGGAATGCAGCAAAGAATTTGCTGTTTCCATGACCCCTTTCTTATCTCATGAAAAAATTGCAATGTAAAATTCTTCACTGAAGTAATACACTAGGAATCAAGCCTACTAACTCCTGAGTCATCACAAATGTGAAAAATTTTATAAACGTTTGCAAAATTCCCCAGTTTACCTGTATTTTACACTCACAGGCCAGATTTCTGAACTTAACAATGGCTACTATTTGTTGCAAATTAGTGGATTGTAGCTATTGACAAATAATTATGATCTGGTGACATATTAGGTTAAAATCTCCTTATAAAACTCCCCCAAAACACATTCAAACAGACACAAAAAAAGGAGTGTCATACGTAGAGAGACAGTCTGGGAAGACAATCTACAGGGTTCACTGAGATGATCCTTTTGGCTTGTCAGGCCTTGAAGCTCCTTGATTTTCCTTCTCCAGGTGCCTTCTCCAGCTTGCAAGAGGCACAGCGCAACTGACTCACACCCGTAACTGAAGATGCATTCTCATGATGCCATCAATTTGGACATACACAGCACAATTGAAACTGAAGTCAAATGCATGCGTTGCTAAGTTCGATGAGTAGAGAATCAGACACTAGTGACTTCTACAATACCCTGATTATCGTGGCATAAAGTAATTTTCAGTGGCTTTGCTGGGTGGAATGCTGATAAATAAGCTAACAATGCTAAAGAGCATATGGATATACTATTGCTCTCAATATGTTAGTTCATAGAATCCCTACAATATGGAAGCGGGCCATTTGGCCCATCAAATGCACACCAACCCTCTGAAGAGTATCCGACACAGACCCACCACCCACCCTATGCCAGTAATCCTGCATTTCCCATGGCTAATTCACCTAGTCTGCACATCCCTGGACACTACAGGCAATTTAGCATGGCTAATCCACCGAACCTCCACATATTTGGACTGTGGGAGGAAACCAGAATACCTGGACAAAATCCATGCAGACATGAGGAGGATGTGCAAACTCCACACAGACAGTTGTCCAAGGGTGGAATCGAACCCAGGCGCTGTAAGGCAGTCATGCTAACCACTGAGTCACCGTGCCCCCCACCCAGAGTAGTTCTTGTCTGGCCTTTGCAAATGTGAAGGATTCATTCATTATGTATACAGAATACACACATTTAGAACTGGGTGTAACAACTCACACAAGCATTTGGCTATACACCAATAGATGTAAATTTGGAACCATCATTGAACATAATGTTCTTTTTGCTGAGAAAATCGTATTTGTTGAATGTGCCTACTCCAGTGCCTGATTGCTAAGCAATTGCTAATAAACCTTTACTCCACATATCCCACATGCTTTTGTTTGCTGCTTCAAAATAAAACTTAACAATATTAATAGGAAGAAGAACACTGGTGTTGATGATTAACCTTTAGGGAATAGTCTGGTTCTGAGCAAGATCTTTAGATTCAAGTCAGGCTTCATTTTCAGCTGGCACATCTTCCTTGTTCTCAGCCCCATAAGTGTCAAAAATGTAATGTTGAAGTTGTATCTTGGAACAGCTTCATACATATAAAATTAGATTGTTGTAGTTGATTCTTATGGAGAAACCCCTTTGATCATGAATTATCATGTGGGTGGTGGGCGTGGAAGTTATTATTAATAATAGTATAACTTGCAACATCAGTATTACAAAAGATGCATAAACACACAAAGAAGCAGTATGAAATAAGCATGTTGAAGTAAAATAGGTTGAAATGATAGATGTTTGGTGAGAGGCATTGTGTTGGAAAGTGGGGCTTGTGTAGAATTAGTCTATTATTAGTGGTACTGACTGGGCTGAATGACTTCCTGTACCGTATGAGTCTTTGATTGAAATAACTCCAAAGAGGCTGATATTCCTTTATTTGCATGTGGAGAGTGCTTGACACTGACCCAGTTCTCTCAGCGTCAGCTCTCGGAGTAAACAAAATCTCTGACACTCCTGTTTACATCTGTAAGCCGGGTCTCCCTGAATGGACCAAATTAACAGCCCAATCCTCAGGGTAGTCTCGTAGGCCCAACCATCTTCAGCTGCTTCATCAATGACCTTCCCTCCATCATAAATTCAGAAGTGGGGATGTTCGCCGATGATTGCACAATGTTCAGCACCATTCGTTTCTCCTCAGATACTGAAGCAGTCCATGTTCACATGCAACAAGATCTGGACAATATCCAGGCTTGGGCTGAGAAGTGGCAGGTGACATTCGTGCCACACAAATGCCAGGTTATGACTATCACCAATAAGAGACAATCAAACCACCACCCCTTGACTTTCAATGGTGTTACCATCACTAAATTCCCCACTATCAACATCCTGGGGGTTACCATTGACCAGAAACTCAACTGGACTCTCCATAAACACAGAGGCTAGAAGAGCAGGCCTGAAGCTGCAGCAAGTAACTCACCTTCTGACTCCTCAAAACCTATCCACCATCTGCAAGGCACAAGTCAGGAGTGTGAAGGAATACTCCCCAGTTGCCTGGATGAGTGCAGCCCCAACAACACTCAAGAAGTTTGACACCATCCAGACAAAGCAGCCCGTTTGATTGACACTACAACCACAAGCATCTACTCCCTCCACTACCAATGCTCAGTAGCAGCAGTGTGTACTATCTACAAGATGCACTGCAGAAATTCACCAAAGATTCTCAGGCAGCACCTTCCAAAAGTACGACCACTTCCATCTAGAAAGACAAGGGCGGCAGATATATCGGAATACCACGACCTCCAAGTTCCTTTCCTAGTCACTTACCATCCTGATTTGGAAATATATCGCCATTCCATCACTGTCATTGAGTCAAAATCCTGGAATTCCCTGCCTAATAGCATTGTGGGTCAACCCATAGCAGGAGGAATGCAGCGGTTCAAGAAGGCAGCTCACCACTGCCTTCTCGAGGACAAATAGGGATGGGCAAGAAATGCTGGCCAGCCAGTGACACCCACATCCCACAAAATGAATTAAAAAAATCAGGGAACTCATATTCTATGAGGTTCACTTGGCTCATCTTGTTACAGTCACTGCAGATTATATGATAAATGTTGACAGGGAGACAGATCTTGGGTGAGATATGTGATAAAAGGTACTGCAGATGCTGGAGAATCCGAGATAACAAGCATGGGGCTGGATGAACACAGCAGGTCAAGCAGCATCATAGGAGCAGGAAAACTTGACGTTTCGGGCCTAAACCCTTCATCAGAAACCTGAAACGTCAAGTTTTCCTGCTCCTATGATGCTGCTTGACCTGCTGTGTTCATCCAGCCCCATGCTTGTTATCTTGGGTGAGATAAGTGTTGAGGATATCTGGCTTGGAAGGTAGTACATCAGTTTGGAGCCAATCAAGTGGTCTGCTTATTCCTTTATCTCATTAATACTTTCTCAAGGATTGCCTGGGTGTGCATAAGTTGATTTCTGCTGTTAGCTTTGAATGACAATCCTTTCAACAGCATATTTCAAATGTTTGGAACAAATCAGTGGGCCCACCATCCAATTTAAATACAAACATTCTACATTACTGTATATGGTGCATGTTTGTTCTGCAGCAGTATTTATTTGTGCAAAGTCTTAATGAAGTACTGAGACTGATTTACCATGTGACATAATTCAACAAAATATAATGTTTAGCTCCCTTTGCTCTCATATATTTTCAAAAAAGAGTTTGGAGATATTTCTTGGCGGTGTTGAACATGGAGAGATTTCAAATCTTTAATTGTAAAGATCAGGCTCCACTTGTATCACCTGCGTCCAATTGCAATTTTCACCCGAGGCCCATGTGGAGATGCCATCAGGCCTTACCACTAGGTTAATCCATTGACACACAGGTCCAAGACTGAAGGATGCTTGGAAAGGTATGATAATCTATTTTTGTTTGCTTCTTTGTGTGGTTGCCAAGGAATCCTTGGAACATTTTTGCTCCAGGTTTGATATCACTGAAAATTAACTTTGCAAAGTAAGAAATTATTTCCCTAGCTTTCTATATGATGCAATGCCAATGGTGTTATATGTATTTCACAAATGAATACTGGTCATTGAAAGAGTTGGTCAACATAATCCATCAAATATGTATTTATTAAGAACTCTCTCAGGTTTATTCACCTATATATTTGGCAATTGTAAACTGGTAAAGAGATTATTTCAGGAGAATGCATAAAAATAATTTGTATCATTACAAGAACAATGAATAGATAGAGAAACACTTAATATTCAATCATTGGTTTATACTGTTTATCATTTTCAGGATATAAAAGTTATCAGTTAATAGTTAATAGAAATATCAAAGGATTTAAACATATCAGTACAAACAATGTCAATCTACACATAATGAATTGACGTAGATCATGCTTCCATTTTCTTTCCTATTCCTCTGTAATGGTTTGAATTCTTGATTAGTGCATTGCATGGTTACTAATTTTGATCTGATTAAACCATATGCATTTTTTTGTAAACTTTGTTTAACAGATGACCAAATATCTGAGAGTGCCTTTCTTTATAAGCTGCCAGCAAGTGATTGGACAACTCGTGACTATCACGATATTTTGACTGGGGATAGGTATCGCATTTAACTTTTAATTATCAACATAAAAGCTTTTGATTAAATGACTCATATGACCAGGAGATTAAAATGTCATTATTTCCTAACATATTACTGTCATAATAAGGGCTATAGACGTGCCATTGGATAGTACAAGGTGAACAATAACATTGGTGAACAATGGCTTTGATGCAAATTAAGCAGACTATCAAGCCCATTATCCACAAATATCCTCATTGTGCTCTTCAGTGAAATCATACATTTGAGTATAAGGAGCGAAGCGAAGATTTTGCTACAAAAGTGGAAAGAGGAAATTTCCTCTTTGGTCTCACTTATGATCTATCGGGTTCCAGTAGAGCAACAAAATATGAGTTACTCTGAAACTTATAATGTATGTTTAAAGAGATATTGCCCCCAACATTTTTTATTAGTTTCAAAATATGATTTATTTTATCCTTAGCTCTACCTTGCATGAACAAGATTTGAGTGATGTTTGTGCCAGCACATTTTCAAAACATTGCTTCTCTTAAACATTGACTATGTAGCACAAAGAATTTGGAAGGAACCTGAGACAATGTAATATATCCCCGTGCCTATGCTTCAAATTAGAGTTGTAACTCAGCAAACATGAGGGAGTTTTATAAATTTGATCATATTTTCCTAACTGACATATGAACTGTTCAGATCTGCCTTCCAAGGGTGTAACACAGTCTGTTGCGTTTTTTTCTTCCACATCACTACATAGCAGAAGCCAGTAAGCATATTTTTGTGTTTAGTTAACCGACTCTGTTAGTAAAGAGACTTCCTTTAGGTGCTCTGTTTGCCTTGCATTATATTTAAATTTAATTTTTTTCATAAGACCTTTAATTATTACATAGCAGGAAATATTTACCACCAGCCGCAAACAAAATTATCAGTTGTGGAAGGAGTACAGTCTGTTCTTCTTCTATGCATACTTCAGCAGTAATGCTAGCCATAATGGCACATTGTGTGTTTGAGAAATGTCATATGTGAGTTTTGGAGGTAAAGTCATCCTGTAATGAATTTCAGCTGGACAGGATGTAATGAAGAAACATCAGAAAGAAACATGAGGTTTCAGGCAAGCCAGGTTTGGCACAGGAGCTTGAATGAAGCCATGTAACCACAGTGAAGATTTCCAGAGAGGATGTTAATCATCCAGTAACATTGGATGTGTGAGACATGAGAGACAGGAAATAATGGCAAACACATGTCAAAGTGCACGGTGTAACAGAGACATTTGTTTACCTTTAATTACAGTGCCACACTATTTTGGGAATGATGCTCAAGTGAGATTCATTTTCCGGTGTGCAGTAACAGTTGTGGTTTTTTTCCTACCCTCCCTGCCAATTCCACGCCAACCACCCACATTCCAGGCCCTGCCCTCACATGCAAATTTGGCACTGCCTGTCATGATTATTGTCCCTGGACTCTCAGTTGTAAGTTTGACCTCGCGCCTGAAGCTTGGAATTAATTCCTAATACTGTGATATCAGCAGCATCTGCAGGTGGAGGAGTACTTTACTCTGGCAGTATTGTCCATTAGTTCTTTCCTCTTCTCTGCAGTAGATAATAAAGATCCTTTCCCTCTAATCACAAGCAACAGGGTATAACCCCCAATGCCATCCAATATCCCTTGGAATTTTTTCCCCTAGCCCCTGGGTGATCTGTCATGAGACTGATCTTGATTAATTGTGGTTAAAATCAAGACTGTGCATATATCAGACTCCATTATGAAAAATCTGAATTGACAAAATGGTCCCTCTTATCAGGTTTTCATCAGTAACATTGGAAATCTCCTTTGACTCTTCAGCATATACCATTGAGAAAATCGAATACTTCATCCACTTTTTCAATTGTGCATGTACTGGAGCTGCATTAAGGAAATTTTGACAGCATCAGGTACCTTGTGCCAACGCTCAAAGCACCATTCTCCTTAGTGTACTGAAAGTGGCCAGGTGGGTAAACTTAACTTGTAAATTGGAATTCAATAATGTAAACTTTATTCAGTTTTCAGTCAAACCAAATGATAGAAGTTTGTTAAAAGCACAGTCTAAATGAGCTGAGTTTACTATAACTGGGGTTCCCCTATGATTCGGCAAGTTTATTCAGTTAGCAGCTGATCGCTCGCGATAAATAAAGCCTCCAGGCTCGATCCCCAGTTACTGTTAATTAGCTGATAACTGCTAGGGCATCAGTTGCAATTGGTCTCAGTGCTTCTGGGTTAGGAGAAGTAAAATTGTCCAAAGTTTCAGCTCCTAATTGCTAAGTAGGAATCCTGGTGGAATTGAGTAAATGCATATACTGAATGAGGGTAAAGGCAGAGACATTTCCTCCAATTGGCGTATAGCCAATTGTTTACCACTGGCAAAACTCACAAATGTGCAATGTGACTGAAACCTTTTGGGCATTAAACATCTATAGAACTCCACCCTAGCAAGGAATTAAAACTTGCTGGAGGCAAGTGGAAAAAAATTGGCAGGCAAAATTAGAGAAAAAAAAGACTTAGTTTGATACAATTTTCTACTGCCTAAGGTGCTCGCATTATAACTTTGTGATATTGAGTGTAGGTTTGAACTAAACTTCAAATATTGCAGGCTGACTCAATGATTGAGAGGGAACAGGTTTTGTCAGATGTGTTACTGGAGGTGCTGATGGAAGATGGCCTCGAAGAGGAGGGATATCTTTCGCCCATAGGCGAAAGACAACGTGTTGTCCTTCTCACAACTCCCCACCCCCCAACTCTCAAACACTATTCCTCTCTCCTACTGTAGGTGGTGCTACACAATCTGGCCCGTATTCTCCTCCCATTCTTTGTCTGACAAAGTAAGAGCCCTAACAAAGCGTGCACGATCAATCTGGAGTAGCGCACTCTTTCTAAGAGAAGTCCTCAGAGAACTTTCGGAACAAAGGCTGCCTGAGTGTTGGTGCAGTGTTGATAATATGTTCCAAAGTGCATTCTGATGTGTTTCATAGGACCTCCTCAATGCCAGCTCCAATAGCAATACTGATGAAATGACCAGGTTCTCTTTAAGTAGTGCATATCGCTTTAAGTAGCATTTCAAATCGACATCAACACCATGTTTACTCCTAAATGCCTTTTTGCTGTGGGGAATGCAGTTTGTGACGTGACAACCACCAAAATGCTATGATCCTTAATGAGCTTTAGCAGGCATTTTAAGGGAAATCATCTCTTCAAGAAGGCCCCAGGTGGCATTCCTAATGCTGGTTCAAAATCCTTCTGATGCTTAATGCTGGCGAACTGGCTTTTTAGCTGAGAGCTCAGCTTGGCCACCCCTTTAGCACATTAAGTGTTTGGTGAAAATTGTGCTTTTTTTCATCCCCGTTGAGGTGAAATTCTCCACTCCAGGTATTATTTTATCTCAGAGATTAGCCAAAAACTAAAAACTGCAAGAGATTTGAATATTGAATTCATAACTCATTGGCTGAGAAGTGTAATGCTCACCCGACTAAATAAGTTTGTTAATCCGTTTACCTTCACATAAGGAAAAGTGAAAATCCATCAATTTGCAAAGTGCTTTATTAGATTCACAGGGAATAGGTGGAATTTTAAAAATCTAATAACATTTGGGGCTTCAATAGTTTAGCATGTAATGATATTTGAAGGAAAAAAATGTCTGGTGAATTAAGTAAAATAAAGAAAGTGTCATTTTTCATTCATCCTGATAGTTTGAGTTGATCAAAAATATCCCATGCTTCTGCAGCTTAAAATAGCTCCCATAAAAATTAAAACATTTATGAAAAATACATTGGCCCAAATACAGTACAGTTTCAGAGGAAAGAACAGTTAACAAATTGGCCATAGATTCTTCACCAGAACTCAGTCTTCTTTTATTTCCCAACAGTTGGACTGTTGTTTTTATCTCAGCCTCCAAGTTACCACTGTTAATAGAGGTGGATGTCAATATCAGCCCAGGAAAAGTGGACTTTCTTAACTCAAGAAAATATATGCTACTGTTTGCAAGTCACGTACTTCATAACAATTCTGCCCGACAGATTACACAAATAGTAACAGGATGAGTTGTATCCGTACATACATTGGATTTATGCAATGACATAGAATATTCTTTTGACTGGGAAAATTATTATTTGCCCCGTAAGTAAACCATTGCTCATTACTTTCAGGATATATTTGCTCCATTGAATGGAAAACCCTGAAATTCATTGATTCTCTCTCTCACAACCTGTATTGTGGACTGACAGCGTTTACTAATATGCTAAGAGTGTTGCCTTTTTAAAGTGCCTCAAAGTGACCGAATATAAATTTGTTTCTGTTGCTTAAAACATTGATCGCATTATGTATGTTGTTATCTATCTTCCATCAAAAGTTTCATGACCATGAATCACAACCTCAGAGCACCATTGGACAGACTGAATGTTTAATTGCAATGCATGTGTTTTTCTTAAAAAGAGAATTGATACAGCCTAAAGATAACTGGATGTAAATCCAGTGGCTGTCTCAGAAAAGATTCTGTCATGTCACACCAGGAAACCTTAAATTTTAAAAGGGGAGATCAATACTTTACAGGTTGAAAATGGGAATGATGAAATTGAAACAATGGAAATTAGAAATTCAAGAAAGAGAGGAAGACACAGAAAGAACGACAGAGGAAAGGTTGCAGGAAAGAGAGAGAAGAAAGAGAGATAGAGATGGGAAGGAGAGGACAGAGCCAGGTGAGAAAAGAGAACTTCAGGAAAAATAGTACAAAAGGAATTTTAAATGAAATCATCTGTAGGTGAAAGGCAGGAGCCCTACTCTGTCCAATGATGATACCACTGGCATAGACTTAAGGCCAGAGTAAATTGGTTTACTCATTTAATTCTTATATTGAGGTGGGAAAGTTGGAACCCTTTGTTGTCACTTTTGAGGGGGTAGCACAGCAGCTAAAGTGGCTGGTCGAACTATCGCCCTTATTAGTGCAGAGCTAGATTTCAGGGTGAAGAAGAATACTTTGATTCTACTAGTTGGTATGACAATAACTGGGGGTCACAATTTCATGATTGTCAGCAAGCGAGCTAGGAGTGCGCTGAGGAGAAACTTTTTTACTCAGAGAGTTGTTAGGATTTGTAATGTTCTGCTTGGGAGAGTGGTGGAGGTGAACTCTATAGCTTTCAAAAGAGAGCTAGATATATATTTGAAAGTGATAAATATGGTGGGCTACAGAGAAAAAGATAGAGAATGGGACGAGCTGGGTAGCTATTTCTGGATCCAGTAGAGACACAATGGGTCGAATGGCCTCCTTCTGTACTGAAAATTCTACGAAAGCAGTAGCTTATTCCCTTTTATCTAAGGAAAGTATCACTAAATATGAAGCAGTAAAAAGTCTCAGTTAATGCCCAAGGTGTATTGTCACCATTTCTGCACCCTGAGGCAACATCTGACCAGATGTACCTGGGATTAAAATGCTTAAGCAATTTTTGAAAAGTGGCCACAGGAACTTAAGATAGAAAAAAAAAGTCTGTAGAATAATTCTCTTTGAAGATGTTTAAAAACACAATACCCTTCCCAATATGAATACACCCACAGGAACAGAAAGTGATTGGTTTCTGGCAGGCAGCCACACGAGCTGATGATTATGAGCTGATCTACAACTTTCAGTTCCAGAGAAAAAATGCCTTCAGTTGTCACTCTGACCCAACTGGGAAGGACAGATTGATAGGAAACTGAGCACCAATGGGAGAGAAAAAAGTGCTAGTAGTCTTCCTCATTTCAAAAAGGGTGGTGTTGAGATGAAAGGTAAGATTAAGAAGCTTGTCTGCTTTGACTGACAAAAAGTGAGGCATGTCTGATCCAACTTCTGGACACTACAGGAAAAACTTGTGTAACTTATTGAGGTGCACAGGTGCTGTACAGACAATGGGAGTGTAGCAGATCAAGCTATGGCTCAGTCTGCAACTGTGACTAACTGCAAAGACACTCTTGAGAGTGTAGGTGAATCACTAAAGGTTACCAGGATTTTATATTCAAATGCATAGTTGCCACAACTCTCAAAGCAAACATCGAACTTTACAGCACAGGACTAGGCCCTTCAGCCCATGATAAGGGCAAAGCTGGAGAGACTGAGACTACCAAGATTTAGCCAATTTGTCTCACTGGGGAAAGACATGTCCTTCCTACCACGGAGTGCAGTATATGTCAAGGTGTTGGTAAAAAAGGATTGGAGGGGGTTTCATGTCCATCACCCTTAACCAGGGCAGCTGCAGCGTGGCCCTGTGTCAGGACCAATAACAATGGAAGTCATCCCCACTCTGCATGTGGATGGGATTGACCTCCACCTGAGTAGTATCCTGACTGTAAAAAAGTTAATAGCAGCCCCAGCAGTCTCTGAGAAGCTCATTGAGGTCAGGGACACTGAACAACTGCAGGAGAAAGTGCCTGGAATTTTCTTGGGCTGTGTGCTCACATACTATATGGCCAGGCAAGGTCAACTGAGGTGGCACTGAAAACAGAAGATTCACCTGTCTTGAAACATTTTTGGGAGTCGAGAAGACCCCAGGGAGTTAATAAATAGAATTTGCTCGGTAGCAGACTGAATCACTGTTAAAAACATTAGCCCAGACTGCTCATAATGAAGTTGATGCAGAAGGAGGCTTTGAACTCTGCCGTGTTAAAAATCAGATGCTGATGAGAAAAGGGAGACCCACAACCACAGCCATGCCAACAAAGAGTGGAGAATGATCTATCAGGTTGTGTTGCTGGCGAGGTACCAGAGGGGAATATTATGGCTAGCCCATGAAATTCCAATAGCTCAGCACGTCAGTATACAGTAAAACCAAGCCTGCGTCAGTCAGCAATTTCATTGACCACAGCTCCATAAGGACGTAGTAAGGTTTTTCACAAGTTGCTTTAAGTGCTAGGTTGTAGGAAACACAACCTGCAAAAAAGCTTCATTTATGATTCCCATGTTGGCTTTTAAGCAACCATTCAGCAAGGTGTTAGCGGACTGTTTAGGAACTGTTGCTCCAAATAAAAGGAGGCTACCTGTATACCCTTATAATCATGAACTTAGCTATTCATTTCCCAGGGACTGTTCCCCTGAGAACCATATCTGCAAAACAGTGTTGATGGAATTGACCTTGTCCTTTACCTGGTGTGGTTTGCACACCGAGATCCAGTTGGATAAGAGCTTAAATTTAATAGTCTAAGAACCATGGATAATCTGGATGTGATCCAATTGAAGTCCAGGATATTCTCTGCAATCCGGGGGGTGGGGGAGGTGCTGGAGGGGGGTGCGGGTGGTGGGCTGTAGAATCTTAACACCAGGCTCCAAAAACAATGATCATGACATTCTGCCATCACTGTAATAAAGAACCAAGTTTTCTTCTGCTAGCCACCAGGGACTCACTGCATGAATCCACTGGTCTTACTTGGCTTGAATTAGTTTACAGGTGCAAGGGCCTCTAAAACCTATCAAGGAAAGGTTTTCAGAACAGAATAAGGAAGTCTTCACATTAGACTATTTAGCAAAGTTTCAACAGTGCCTCTTGCAAGCCTGTGAAGTAGCCCAAGAACACTTGAAAATTGACAATTATGAAGAAACAGACAAATATTCAAGTGCCCAAACATTTCTGGCTGAAGACTACATGTTAGTGCTCCTTTAAATATCATGTGTATCCTTAAATTTCTCAATGGTTCATCCAGAATAATCATGAAGCTTGGGGAAATGAAAAATCTGATGGAGAGCTGTGATTGAAAAAATAAATGGATGCTCTGTTATATCAAATGCTAAAGCAATACAGATGCCAAAAAGGAAACAACAACAATGATATGTCCCATTGCACTAAAAGAGAGCACAAGAGTTGCACTGGGGAAGTGTGGAGGAAGATATGGATGAGGCTTGCTCTGAACCTCTACTACTTGTCTAACCAAAAGAGAAATACTAGCAAACTGAAACTCCT
Organism: Ginglymostoma cirratum; assembly: GCA_024137785.1. Lineage (NCBI taxonomy): Eukaryota > Metazoa > Chordata > Chondrichthyes > Orectolobiformes > Ginglymostomatidae > Ginglymostoma > Ginglymostoma cirratum. The sequence goes on from JAHRHZ010000144.1 coordinate 74,777,357, forward strand.
GATTTGCCCACCGAGGTGCAGAACAATGAGCAGAATTAACAAGGCTGACCACTGCTTTTAGGGCTTATGGTGAGTAAATTCAGGCTGCTTTGCCCTAGCTCTACATGTTGTGGTTGTGGGATAGGGTCCTCCCAAAATGCAGTTTGTTTCCATTCATGGAATGTGGGCATTTCTGGCTGGCTGGCCCCTACTTGCCCTTGAAGAGGTGGAGGTGAGCTACTGCCTCGAACTGCTGCAATCCATAATGGTGTTAGCTAAAGATATTCAGGATATTGACCGAGTGACACTGAAACAATGATTATGTATTTCCAAGGCAGGGTAGGGAGTGGCTTGGAGGGAAACATGCAGATGGTAGTGATTCCATGAATCTGCTGCCCTTGTCTTTCTAGATGGTTGTATTCATGACTTTGGAAGGTGCTGTCTAAAGTACCTTGATGAATTTCTACTATGAACCTTGCAGATGGTACACATTGCTGCTCCTGAACAAGTGATAAAGTAAGTGTGTTTTTGAGGTTTTTAAACCATACAAGCAGGCTTCTTTGTCCTGGATGATGTCAAGCTTCTTGAGCATTGATGGAGCACTCATCCAGGCAGGTGAGCAGATTTCAGTCACATTCTTGATGAGTACCTTGTAGTTCAGGTTTTGGGGAATCAAGAGGTAAGTTAGGATTCCTAGTGTCTGACCTGCTCTTGTAGACATAGTATTTATATGGTGAGTCCAGTTCACTTCCTGGTCAATGGTAACTCCCAGGATGTTGATAATGGGGAATTCAGTGATGGTAATGCCATTGACTGTTAAGGGATTAGATTAGCGGTTAGAATCTCCCTTAATGGAAATGGTTGTTGCTTGGCACTGTGAGGCATGACTGTTACTTGCCAGCTGTCAGCCCAAACCCAGATATTTCAGGTCTCGCTGCATTTGGACATGGTCTGCTTCAGTATCTGAGAAATCAGAAATAGGGCCAAGCATTATGAAATCATCGGCAAACATACCTATCTCTGACCTTATGATGGAGGGAAGGTCATTGCTAAAGCAGCTGAAGATGGACCGATCTAGGACACTCTTGCAAAGATGTCCTGGAGCCAAAATGACTGACCTACAACAACCACAGCCATCTTCCGCTGCACTAATTACGTCTGTAACTGGTGGTGAGATTTTCCCTTGATACCCATTGACTACAGCTTTATAAGACTCCTTGATGCCACATTCGGTCAAATATGGCCTTGAAGTCAAGGGCAGTCACTTTCACCTCAACTCTGACATTCAGCTCTTTTGTCCATATTTGGACCAAGGCTGTACTGAGATCAGGAGCTGAGTGGATCTGGTGGGATTCAAACTGGGTGTCAATGAGCAGGTTATTGCTGAGTAGGTGCTGGTTGAAAGCACTGTTGAATGACACCTTCCATCACTCTACTGATGACTGAGAACAGTTTGATTGAATGGCAATTGGCCGTAATTGGCTCTGCCCTGCTTTTTGTGTGCAGGACATATCCAGGCAATTTTCCACATTGTCGGGTAGATGCCAATGTTGTAGCTGTATTTGAACAGCTTGGGCTGGGGGAGCAGAGTACATGCCTTAGGTACTTTTACCGGAATGTTGTCAGGGTCCATTGCCTTTGCAACATCTAATATCTCCAGCTGTCTCTTGATATCATGCGTGGTGAATCGAATTGACTGAAGACTAACATCTGTGATACATGGAATCCCAGGAGGAGGCCGAGACGGATCATCTGCTCAGCATTTCGGGCTGAACATTGTTGCAAATGCTTCAGCCCTATCACTAACAATTAGGTCCAGGAAAGCTGGCCCAGGTTTAGATGGTGATTAACTATATGCAGGAACATCAACTAATGGAGCTTAGCAGTACGAGCTGGAACTCCACAGTTATGATCATGCCAAATTAAATGGGTTCACATGTCCCTGCAGTGACTATCAAAAATTTAATGCAATGATCACAGGCAACTCCTGATACACTGCCTGTAAGTTTACATAGATAAGTTTGGTAAGGCTTCCTCAATTGCCGAGATGGTGATACCCAAGGGATACTAGAATGTTCCATTGCCTGCTTGTGTCAAGGAAATCTCCACCTTCGTAGTGCTGAATGCAATATACCAATGTTAGATCATGCCACACAGACTGCAAAATAACTGACCACTTTTCAAAGGCTTATGAACCAGTTAATGACAGGCTTACGTAAATGTGTAGTTAACCAAGGTGACCTCCTACTATATAGTGAAACCTGGGAAATGCATTTAGGACATGCGCCTTCTGGAAAATATGGTCAACTGACCTTGACACCAATCTCTCAAAGAATGAATTTGTGAAGATATAAGTAACCCTATCTCAAGCATTTAGTGGGTCAAGGGCAAGGACTGCCCAGTGTCACAAAGGTACAAGCAGTAAGTAGCACAGTTCCCCAGCTCACAACAAGATGGGAAATCATGAGGTTTTCGGCAATGTGTTGATTCTACCAAAATTGCATCCCAAGTGTCAACCCGGTAGTTGCACTGCTGACAGACCTATTTCAGAAAAATAATGAAGGTGGTATAGACTGAGAAATTCCTAACTACTTTTGAAAAACTGAAGGCCTTTTTGGCAAGCAAATACGTGCTTTTGGCTCCAAACTTTTAAGAAACATTTAAGTTCGCCATTGATGAGAGTGATATCAGCATGGAGGCTGTCCTCCCTCACAGAGATTAACCCGAATAGAGACATAAAAAAAAACAAGGATCAGAAATGGTAATTCACGATAGAGATGGAAACCTTTGGATTATTACTAGCTCTCAAAGACTTTGACAAATATATCCACAATAGGTATAAAGAAATGACAATCTCGACTGATCATAATCTGTTAGCATTTGCACAAAATTTATGATACAGAAAGCCAGTTTATTCTACTGGAGGTTTCTTTCCTTCAACTGCATGGCTTATAAAACATCTACATCACCAGGAAACCCAAAGTAATTGCAGATAACTTGACCAGAACCTGATAGGAAACCTATTTAGAACTGAAGAAATATAACTGAACATGGCTGGAGGAATGAATATGTGTCTGAGTATGTCTGCTGTTTTATGATTTTTTAAAAATCTTCAACATTTTGCAATGAAATGTCATGGCCACAGATCATAATCCCAGATCACCCAGGGACATACTGAACTTCTAATTGCAACATAGTTTCTTTTAAGAAGAGGAGATGCAGCCAAAAGGTGAAAGTGAATGTAAGTTCTGTGACTGTCTCAGAAGATCTCTGAAATATCACACCTGAACATGTTGAAGAAACTTCAAAGGAAGAAATACATTGAAAAGTGAACTACAATCTCTGTGAGTATCTCACGCTGTAAAAATGATGGTAAAGTAGGACAGCAATCTGGGTGTGAAACATATTTGCGCTTCCACCTTTTAAAAATTCACTAGTTAAAAGCTTAATTTTGAACACTGTTGTGCCATGAAAGTGGCAAACAAAAAACCATCAACTTGATGAAAAGTCAACTCTTTATTGCAGGTAAAAGACTCTCATTTCCTTAGTGCTGGAAGCTGGTTAGCAAGCCAGTTCGAAAGGAAACCGAACAAAAAAAATGACTGTCCTGCAAAGCCAAGAATCTTGGAATCAGACCTCAGGAAGGACATACTGGCACTGGAGCGTGTCCAGCGGAGATTCACACGGATGATCCCTGGAATGGTAGGCCTAACATACGATGAACGACTGAGGATCCTGGGATTGTATTCATTAGAGTTTAGAAGGTTGAGGGGAGATCTAATAGAAACTTACAAGATAATGCATGGCTTAGAAAGGGTGGACGCTGGAAAGTTGTTTTCATTAGGTGGGATACTAGGACCCGTGGGCACAGCCTTAGAATTAGAGGGGGTCAATTTAGAACGGAAATGGGGAGACATTTCTTCAGCCAGAAGTGGTGGGCCTGTGGAATTCATTGCCACGGAGCGCAGTGGAGGCCGGGACGTTGAATGTCTTCAAGGCAGAGATTGATAAATTCTTGATCTCGCAAGGAATCAAGGGCTAAGGGGAGAGTGCGGGTAAGTGGAGTTGAAATGCCCATCAGCCATGATTAAATGGAGGAGTGGACTCGATGGGCTGAATGGCCTTACTTCCACTCCTATGTCTTATGGTCTTATGGTCTTACCACCTTCCACAATCTACTCAAAAGCAACTATTCCACTATCAATGTTCCACTATCCACCTGTCACAAACCACCTAGAGACTGATCCTGTATCTTTCATCTTTGAATTCACTTCTCATTTCTAATCTATGCGTATATCTGTTGCATTATTATTTCTTCATGCACTTTGTAACTAATAAACTCACTCTTTGGTTTACTCAACAAAGCCTGGTTAAGTTGGTTCCTTTTACAACATAATTTATTTTGGTCTGGAAGAAAGGAAGGAGATTCTTTCTAATGAACCTTGGTGTGACCAAATGAGGGGCAATTGAATAAAGACGGTGATTATTCCTTCTCATCCGGGAGTTTAGCAATTCAGAGGATCTCAACTGTAATAAACTGAGAACTTCACTTGGGCAGTGGTCATAGCAAGACTCAGATGCCATTGCATATGAAGAAACCATCAGTCCCATTTCTGTAGCTCATAGGCACAATGTCAGAAGCCTAAGTTCACTTAGGCTCACTTATTCCCTCAGACATGCTCCCAGCCAGCCTGGATCAATGTAAATTCTAAAACCTTGTTGCAATAGCACCATTTTCTATCTTATAAAGTTGATAGCAAGGAAATGTGGAAAGGGTTTGATATTGCTGTTTTAGTTCTACTCTTTTTGCTCATCTTCATAACTGACCCATTTTGACAACAGAACTGGTCGCAGGCTATTGCTTTCCATCATAAAGTGTGCAATGTCTCAGAATTATTTTTGCACAAGGAGACAACATGCAGTGACTTTTTCTTCATTGGATAAGATGCTGTATCTTTGCAAATTATCCTGTGCTACAGCCTGTCTGACAATTGAGAAAACTTGATATAGAGTTGTTGAAAGCTAATGTATCAGTCTTTACTAAGACTTGCAGAGTAGGGAGTATGTAAACTATCACAATCAGTCTGTATAGAATTTCCTTTGAGGATTTGCAAGTAAATAAGATCCGTCCTTGCCTAATTTACTGGCAGCAAAAATGCTACCTTCATCACGAATAGGATTATTCCAAAAATCAAAATCTAGCTTTATAAAAAAAACCATAATGCTAGTGGAGACGTGTGCACTGATTAATAACATATGCCTAGGCAATTGCTTTTTACATGGTAAGGAATGCCACAGATCTCTGGGAAAGTCAGCCATGCACATACATTTCCCATTGTGGGCTAACCACAGAGAAAATCCAACTTTTTCAGCAGACCATCACTCTTGGGAAAATAGAGAAATATTGATTCTCCAGAATGTACAAAGGGTAAAGATATGTTGTAGAAAACTAAAGCAGTTTTATAACTTTCAACCTGTAAAACGTTGAACCTAAACTATGCTGGGGTATCTCAGGCTTTCCAATTGATTATTCTTTTTTTAAAAAAATCCTTTTACTTTACAGAGTTGAAACAAATCAAATACGTTTAACTTCATAAAATCAGGACCATCTTCGATCTAATATTTACTTGTTAAGCGAAGAATCCTTACTCATTTACTTAATGATTCTTGCTCTTTCTAGATATAGCTATTCTAATTGTATTAGCCACTATACTTGTTTTTGTGTAAAAATATGCATTTGAATCACCTACTGATTTTTCTCTTGTCTATTTTGAAATTGGAAAAATGTGATTACGATTTAACTGGCTATTTAACTATGTTAATCACAAGCTTTATTTTAGTAATTAATTAGGCAAAATGGCCAAAAAGGTAATCTAGTTCCATCATAAACTAACCTGTAACACAAAGGCAAATGTTTGTTTGATCCAAACACCTTTCATTATATAGAAAGTTAAATATTGCTGAAAAGAGAGACATGTTTCTGACTCCCTTCGTTGTGTACTCATCAGGAGAAATGCAAGAATGCCAAATTTCTAACAATCATAACAATTTATTCGACAAGAGAAAAAAAGAGCTGATTATTTAGAAACTCAACTCTGATTGGTTGAGGTGTTGCCAATAGGGATCTATATGATCCTAGGGTTGCCAGGCAATTCAAAAATGCCCGAGGTTTGAGCAACTTCCTTCTGATTGCAGAGAATGTGTCCCTGTATATGAATGTAAATAATTTCTAGCTGGTATAAATGAGACACATTATAACCTTAACTGTTTGTTTCAAATTGCCTGTTCATGTAGCTACTCTGTAAAAGCTACCCAGTTGTGGAATTTCATCTAACTGTAGATGTTTTGTTTGGGGTTTTGGCAAGCACAGTCTGAGCATGGACTATACTCTGCCTATTATAAACCACCAAAGAAAAATGTTTGTCACAGAGATCTACAGCACAGGAAAAGGCTTTTTTACTCCATTGTGTTCATGCTGGTCAAAACCAACCACCTAACTAGCCTAATTCTATTTACCAGGACTTTGCTTATAGCAAGTATGCCTTGCTTTATATTGCTTCCCAAATATCTGTTTGGTAGGTGTGTGTCAGATTTCATGACAAGCAGTTGACAGACCTCCAGTCACCTATGTCAGATTCTGTCCTATATTTTTGGATAAGGTTACTTCGTTAAAAAATGTAGATGAGAATCAATGGGGCCAAGGATTGATTGGTGAAAGTCACTAGATGGAACAATGTGAAATACCATTGCAGATGACTTTCTGGCTGCAAATGGACAGATGACAATTGAGCTAGGAGTGTAACCCCACTCAACTGGATAGAATCATAGAATAGAATCCCTACAGTGTGGAAACAGGCCCTTCAGCCCAACAAGTCCACACTGAACTTTGAAGCATTCCACCCAGACCCATCCCCCTATAACCCACCTAATCTACACATCCCTATGGGCAATTTAGCATGGTCAATCCACCTAACCTGCACATCTTTGGACTGTGGGCGGAAACCAGAGCACCCAGAGGAAACCCACACTGACACAGGGAGAATGTGCAAACTCCACACAGACAGTCGCCCAAGGCTGAGAATCAAACCCAGGACCCTGGAGCTGTGAGGCAACAGTGCTAACCACTGATCCACCGCGCCACCCATTGGAGGAAGATGGTGTGACCAATTATATGAAAGTTTGCAGATAATTTGAGAGCCATGAAGCGGCAGAATTTAAGATTAACACTTAAGACATCACTTCTGACTGTAACATGAGCCTCTTTGATATTGTGGTTGAGTGGAAATCTGATTAGAAGGATTCAAATGTGGAATTTCAGAAAAGAAGGGGGCTTAACACAAAGATTTTCTTATCCTTTGTATTACCATGCATAAAATTAGATATAGTTGTGATATCAATTTATTGAAGAGATACTTCAAAAGTCAGAGAAACAATAGTACTGCCATATTTTCTGCTACAAAATATATTAGGTAGCCAACTCCACTTTGAAATCATTAGCTGCTATATAATCACATAATTCGTCCTCAAGTCAGTTTGTACATGCTGTAAATGAGTTACATGATGGACTTGTGGGATTTTAGGCTCCCAAATTATACATTCAGCATGACTCAATTTTGAATGTGTGTCCCTTATAAGAAGTTCTCTGTTGTCGTGAGAACAATCACGAGATTGCTGCTCTGTCAATGCTGAACAGTTGATTCTTGTCTGTCAGTTATCCAAAAAAGGATAATTACCCTTCTTTAGAGTCTGTTTCTTCTTCATCTTTCCTTGTTTTGCCATAAAAGGACTTTGTTTTTTACCAAAATGACTACCCTGCTCACTTGAGACATAGTGGCTACTCAATAATGTGTACAAAGATTAGTGTGTGGAAGCATTATTTAACCCAACTTAAATTGTGACTTAGAGCAAATGCTGGAATTTCATAGCAAGGTAGTTTGTTTAAGAAGGTGCTGAAAACTGCCCATATAAATTACTACAGTTGCTATTCTAATTATTATTCAGCCAGCTGCTGGAATTACAATGTAAAATTAAGAATGTTTGGAAAACATACAACTGGACCTACCTTTAAATTGACTTTACTTTTACATGCATTGCCGAAACATTTTTGGCACTCAATGTACAGGAAGTCAATTCTGGACAATGGATTCTTCATCCCTCTTTGAAATCAATGTTGGTATCATTAAGCACATATGGTAAGGTATAGCATTCCTTGTGCTTTGCTGCACCAATCTGACTTTACCTTCACCTCAGATCAGCACAATACTACTCCTGTCAGAAATTAACTTAAGCACCCTTTCTCACGTTTGATTCTAAAGGTTATACTTTAACATCAGCGCTTCCACTGTAAATGAAGCAGTTATTCCAGTACTGTAGGATTGCTGCACATTCAGTGATGTAAACATCAGCTGAGACATTGATCCTGATTGCCTACTTAGGTGCACCTTAAAGTTCCTTTGATACAACAAAAATCAGAGAGTTCTCCACTGTGGGCAGCACAGTGGTTAGCATTGTTGCCTCACAGCGCCAACGACCTGGGTTTGATTTCAGCCTTGGGTGACTGCATGGAGATTGCACATTCTCCCTGTGTCCGTGTGAGTTTCCGCCAGGTGTTCTGCTTTCCACCCAAAAGTCTAAAGATGTGCATGCTAGGTGGATTTTCCATGCTAAAATTGCCCTGTAGTGCAGGCTTCATGGGTGAAATGGCCTCTAACTGCACATTTGGGAGTCAATGATTCTGCCCAACTAGATACTGTCATTTATTTAATTTATATTAAAGTAATCTTGCTGTGCATAATATGGCTGCCATATTTATCTCTGTAATTTTGCATTTGAAAGGAATTAATTTTAGCTGAAGCACTAATAGATGTTCCTGGGAATCTGATATGGTATAGTATAATTGCAACTTTTTTTCCTCCCTTAGTGAATTATGAGCTATTTGATGATATAGAGATAGGTTGAGACATTTTGACTTATCACCTGTCTTCCTGTCAAAGATGCCAACCATTAGTATCACGCATTAATCTTCTTCATAAAACAATAAAATTGTATAGCAAGTCAGATATTATTCTGTTACTGGTACAAGATAGTTTAAATAGCCTCACTTCAATCCAAAAGAGTCAAAATAGAGATCCGAGGTCTGCTGAAATTGCATTCATTGCAAGAGTATATATGAAAGCATTTTCATCCTTAAAACCACAGGTGTTCTTCAGTGGCTCAAGAGGGCATCTCACTACCACCTTCACAAGGGCAATTAGGGATGGGCAATAAATACTGGCTTAGCCAACAATGCCCACATGCCATAAATACATTTCAAGAAAGCACTTTGTAATAAGGGTGGAAGAAGATATTGTGAAATTATCATTGACTGGTCGTGAGGAGAAGATTGGGTGGGGGGACAGGTAGTTGGACAGAAGCAGTCAGGTTGGAGGGCTTGTTCTTATTTCCTTCAGTTGCTGAAATTAAGCTGTAATAGAATATGTAGCAATGCTATCAGGAGACCTTTGGTAGATCTATTCATGATGTCAATAAATGAGTTTTATAATTCCTTTTAATTGATAAATAAGCTCTCAGTGCAACTTGATTTAAATGTATCAATTTTTACTGCACCACAGTATAAAATATATATGATTCAACAATGATTCTGGGGGTAGTTGACCAAAATGTACTTGAACCTGGTAAGAACCATGTAATTTTAATAAATTCCATACAATTGCATGAAACATTCTGATTCCAGTTAGGTAGATTTTGTAAAGGCAAGAAAAGCAATTAATTACCCATATTTTGCTGCTAAAACAAGAATGTGTTCAATGGTGTGTACCTTTATTGTGTAATTTATTCAGTAACTTTTAACAAGAGAAAGATGATGTGTTGATTTTGAAATTCCACAGGTCATATTCTGTTAGCCTCATAGAAACAAAAGCTCATCTTTAACTATGAACGTCATGAATTAGAGACTCACATTGGTATTATGGTGTAGAGGAGACAATTCAGTCCATTATGTCTGCACTCCAAATAATATCATGGCACAGTACCATTCTGTTCCCTTTTCTCTATACCCTTGCACATTGTCTTTTACTTAAAAATAAAACAAATCTAATACTCTCTTGAAGACTCAAACAAACCTCCATTACACTTCCAGGAAGTGCATTCCAGACCTGAATGACTTAGAGTAATACAGCACTGAAACAAACACTTCAGTCCAACTCATCTGCACCGACCAGACATCCCAATTTGACCCAATCCCATTGGTCACATCCCTCTTAACCCTTTCTATTCATATATCATCCAGATTCCTTTTAAACGTTGTAATTGTACCTGCCCCACCACTTCCTCTGGCAGCTCGTTCCATACGCACACCACCTTCTTCGTGAAAAAGTTACCCCTCAGATCTTTTTTAAATCTTTCCCCTCTCCCCTTAAATCTACGGCCTCTCGTTTTGGACTCCCCAACCCTGGGAAAAAGGCCCTGACTAATCATCCTATCCATGCCGTCGTGATTTTATAAACCTCTTTAAGATCACCCCCCAGCCTCTGATGCTCCAGGGAGAAAAAAATCAGGCCATTCAGCCTCTCCCTATAACTCAAACCCTTCAGCCCTGGCAACATCTTTGTAAATCTTTTCTACACTCTTTCAAGTTTAAATCTTCAATCAGGTATCCTCTTAACGTTCTTCTCTCCAAGGATGAACAGTCCCAACCTCCCCAAGCTATCCTCATAACTGAAGTCTCTCCCTGGCTCCATTCTCATAAATCTTTTCTGCAGCTTCTTCTGTATGTCCATAAGGTGGACCATAAGGTGAGGTGCCCAGAGCACTACACAACACTCCAGCTGATGTCTAACAAGTGCCTTATACAAAAATAGAAGTTGCTGGAAAAGCTCAGCAGTCGTGACAGCATCTGTGAAGAAAAATCAGAGTTAATGTTTCAGGTCTGGTGACCCTTCCTCAGAGCCTCAGTTTTTGTTCCTGATTTACAGCATCCGCAGTTCTTTTGGTTTTTAAGTGTCACATACAAGTTCATTACCTCCTTGTTCTTGTACTCCATGTCCCTATTAATAAAGCCAGTAACACCTTCTGGTTTACTAATTCCTCTCTCCACCTTCAAAGCCATATGCTACCTTCTATGCTTCCAGGTTTTGTAGATTTTTTTTTCTTTATCCATTCATGGGATGAGGGTGTCACTGGCTAGGCATCATTTATTGCCCATCCCTAATTGCCCAGATGGCAGTTAAGAGTCAACCACATTACTGTGGGCTGAAGTCACATGTATGAAAACATTGGAATTGTCTCTGCACCCTAAGATCTCTATCATTAACATACACCAAGAAAAGCAAAATTCCAAATAGTGAAGCCTGGGGAGCTTCACTATGAAACCTCTTCCAGCCCAAAAAGTAGACATTGATCACTTTTTTTTTACCCTATGACTTGGCCAAATTTGTCCCCACATTGCTATTGCCCCTTTTATTCCATGAGTTTTAGCTTTTTGACAACTCTGTTGTGTGTATTGTATCAGCAAGTTCATTAATCATGATTTCCAAATTAGAGAGATCCATGCTGACCTTTCCTAATCAACCCACTTTTTCCTATTTGTTTACTGATTCTATACAAAATAATCGTTTCTAGAAGTTTCTGCACCACTAAAATTAAACCGACTGGTCAGTAATCATTGGGCTTATCCTTACAGTGTTTTATGAACAAGGACATGATATTTGCAGAGATATCACAGTGTGGAGCTGGAGGAGCACAGCAGGCCAGGTAGCATCAAAGGAGCAGGAAAGTTGACGTTTCGGGTCGGGACCCTTCTTCAGAAATGGGGGAGGAGGAAGGGAGCTCAGAGGACGGGTGGGGCTGGGGAAGGTAGGTGGGATAGTGATAGGTAAGTGCAGGTAGGCAATGGTGGTGATTGGTCAGTGAGGTGGGAGGACCAGATAGGTGGGTGAGAAGATGGACATGTTGTGTCAGGTCAAGGAGGCGGGGAGGAGGAGAGGGAGGGTTGGTCATGGGATGAAGCTGGAGGTGGGGAGATTGTGAAACTGGTAAATTCCACATTGAGACCATTGGGTTGTAGACTCCCAAGGCGGAATATGAGGTGCTGCTCCTCCATTTTCCAGGTGGTGTCATTGTGACACAGGAGGAGGCCCAGGATGGACATGTCGTCCAGGGAATGGGAGGGGGAGTTGAAATGTTTGGCGACTGGAAAGTGTTGTCGTTTGTCACGAACAGAATGCAGGTGATATTTACAATTGTCTGGGCTTCTGAAACTTTCTCTGAGGCTAGGGAAGGCTGAAAGATTGTGGCCATTGTCCCTGCAATATTCACGATCATTTCCTTCAAATTATCGGATGCATCTCATCAAATTCTGGTGCCTTGTCAACTTGAAATACCAACAGTATATTCATGGCTTTTTCCTCATTGATTTTACACCTTTCTAGTGATAGAAATCTGCCTCTGAGAAAATGGCCAGTAACAACTATGTCCTAGATAGAGAGAGAGAGAGAGAGAGAGAGAGTGGCAAAGTATTAAGTTAATACTTCAGCCATGCCCCTTGCCTCCATGCACAAATCCCTTTTTTTGGTTCCTAATTGGCCCTATTCCTCCTTTTACCTGTGTTTTACTGTTTATATGCCTTTAGAAGACTTTGGGATCCCATGTTGTCTTTGCTTCCATTCTTTTCTCATAATACCTCTTTGCTTGTCAAATATGTTTTCTCACCCCCCCTTCTAAACCATCGGCATTTTTTAGCTTGGTTCTTGTTACATTTTATAACCAGCATTATTTTTTCTTTATTGTATTTTCTATCACTTTTTTTACCCAGAGACTTCTAGATTTCTTTTTTCTACCTTTCGTTTTTGAAGAAATATATCTCAAACTGTCTCCTATTTGCAGATTGGCTGTTGCTCAGTTCCAGTTTACCCCACCAACTTTTCTTTCTAGACTATCTGTCCCAAGTCAATTTTACCCATTGAAGCCAACTTTACATAAATAACTTTTCTTACTCTAGAATGATCAATGTTATTCTCCATATTGGTCTAAATCTGATGATACATTGATCACTGTCTCCTCAGTGTTGTCCACTGACATTTAATCCACCTGGCCCACGTCATTTCCAGGAACTAAGCCCAACATTGCATCCTTTCTTGTTGGACTGTACATATACTGCTGTGAGGAAATTCTCCTGAACACAATATAGGAATGTTTATTCCTGCCTACCTCTTATCCAATATTACAATCTATATCTGGATAATTAATGTCACCCATTTTAGCTACCCTGTACTGCTGGCACCTCTCTATAATTTCCCTGCAGATTTGTTCTTCTACATTCTTCCCACTAGAATCATAGAATAATGGAATCTCTACAGTGTGGAAACAGACCATTTGGCCCATCAAATCCACGCCGACCCTCTGAAGAGCATTTTACCCCAAATCCACCCTCTACCCTATCCCTGTAACACTGCATTTCCCATGGCTAATCTACTTAGCCTGCACATCCCTGGACACTATGGGCAATTTAGGATGGCTAATCACATAAAAGCTGCACCACTTTGGACTGTGAGAGGAAACTGGAGCAACCGGAGGAAACTCAAGCAGACACAGGGAGAATGTGCAAACTTCATACAGATAGTTGTCCAAGTTGGTGGTCTACAGAAGAACTCAGTCCCAGTTCTGTTCAGGTCCAGCTTGTAAAGATACCAACCTCCCCAGCGCCAGTCCCAACATCCCAGCAATTTAAAGCTCTTGCCACTCATTTACTGCCACTCATACGTGTTCTTTATCTTTCTATTTTGTATTTACTTGCAGGTGGTACTTACTGGGAGTAATCCAGAGATTATGTCTTTTGAGGCCCTACTTTATAGTTTTCTACTCAGTTCCCTAAATTCTAATAGTAGGACATATCCCCCTTCCCACCTAAGTCATTGATACCTATGTAGCCTGTGACTTTGGGCTGTTCAACCTTCCCCAGCGAAGATGTTCTAGCATCAGGGAAGCACATGCCAACCTGCAGTCACATCAATGGCCACAGAAACACTTCCGTTCCCTTAAGTAACGAATCCCTTATCACTATTGCACTTTCTTCTGTTTCACTCTTCCTTCTAGCTGAAACTTCATGGAGTCACAAATGTTCCCCTGACTACATTCCCTTGGGGAACCAGTGCCTTTAGCAACTTCCAAGACTGGAAAACTGATTTGTATGTGAGGTTCTGGGGACTCCTGCACTGCCTGCCTGTTTCTCTTGGGCTACCTGATGGGCTATTGAATGTATTATTCATGCAACCTGCAGCCTGCAGATATACATAGTAACGCTAGCTGCTACTCTGAAACCCAAAGCTTAAGTTTTTGCAGCTGGTAGCACTTCCTGCACTTGTGGTCATCTAGGACACTCGTGGGGTTTAAGACTTCCTTCAAATGACAGCCCATATATTCCACTTGACCAAGCCACCAAGCCATTTCTTAACTTTATTTCCTTTTTTAAATTTATCCTGCTTTGGTTTACTTATATTACCGTATAATGTCGACAATGACTTACCCTTATTGCTCAGTTAAATCCAAGTCTTTTTACATATAATGCTTTCTAATTTAGATTAATTTAAAGACATTTCCTAATGGCCATTTTTAATCAACCAATGAACTTACTGAAAAAGAGGAGAAGGTGAATATATCTTCTCCCTGCCCTTGACCAAACTCCCAACTCAGCATAATTTACTGCTTTTAGTAATCCCTCCTTAAAGCGTTTCTTTTACCCTATGCTCAAAATTCCTACTTTGCAAATTTGCAAATGAATTTATTTAATCTGTCTCTGTCTCGCTCAAGTGAAGCCTCCCTCACACTGACTGTGTGGCTTTACTCACCAAAAATTCTACATTTGTACATCAATTGTCAATTATTCTCTATGATAGAAAGTTATGGTTGTTATATAAAGCATAAGAATCTTCTTAATGAGGAAACTTCAGCTCTTGCGAGGCCAATTGATCTCTTCTGCCCAGAAAACAGGGCAGTCTCAATCTCACAGGTTATATATTTCCATCAGAGGCTATGAAAACCTAAAAGTTGACATCTCTCCATATCTGATGTGATTGTAATTCATGTTATTTGATTTTTAATCATATCTTTATTTCTTCCTGAATTCTAAAGTCACCTTGGTTAAGATACTGGCCCCATCATTTACCAAAGTCCCAAGAATTTTGTTGTCCTCACTTTTATCAGTTTAACAAATAGATGCAGTGGTTCAAGAACAAACCTCAGTACCACCTTCTCAAGGGCAATTAGGAATCTGTAATAAATGCTGGCCCAGCCAGCAATGCACACAACCAACAAGTGAATTTAAAAGAAAACACAAGATGAATTGCCACAGCTGACCAATGCCGACCGCAGATATCGCCTCCTCCACCGACTGCCCAGACCTCCCTGCCTTTGAAAGCCATTGTTGCCACCCCGCCTTGAGTCCTGCACTGGCCCACCAATGTCAAAGAGACCCCGTTCCAGTGCCATCACTCGCCGTTGGATCCACAATCCCTGCTGTCGCTAGCTCCCTAAACACTTGCTTCCTCTGTGCTGGGCTCGCTTTCCCCAAGGAACCTACATCTGCCTCTCCTGCCTCATATGCTCGGGAAGCTAGGCCAGCTCTTGCCCTGCTGCAGATGCCGAAAGGTCTCATCTCAGCCATCGCTGAAGCAGCTGTAAGGAAGGGCTGGATCCACTCCCCCGCTGCAGCCTCCCGGAACTTCTTTCCTCACTTGAAGCCTGAAGTAGGTGTTGAGCTGGCAGTAGGACTGCCTTGACAGAAATTGCCACGAACCCAAACTCGCCTCCACCGTCGCTGCCATGAATCCATGCTATCGGGCCTACTCATCATGGCTGATGCCATCACTGGGAACAATCTCTCACCAAGACAGAAATACAATAGAATAAATGAGAAAAAAAGAAGAGAGAAAAGAGAAAAATTAAAGAAACAGAAAGAAAAGTAGACAGAGTGCGCAAGCCCCAGGCTCAGACACCTTGCTCCACCATCATCATATTAGATTTGAAATGTTAACTCTGTTTCTCTTTCCACAGATGCTGATAGACTTGCTGAGTTTCTCCAGTACTTACATCTTTACATGCTGCGTCTTGTCCTGCTTTAACAGAATCTGGACATGTTAATACTTCTCCTGGTGATTGTTTTCCATTAAAAATATCTTTATATGTTTAGTTACAGGTACTTCATCCTCACCTGCATCAGTATTCTGATAATAAAATGGAAGTGTTCAAGTAAACAACGTCCTTGATGTTGTCTTGCCTTGGGGTAATAAATATGCATGTTTTGTTTTCGAAACTCTTGCGAACAGGTACATAACAATCAATTTTTACAATACTTCTTGATGAAAATAGGCCATGATATTGTACACTACAATGAGCTTTGATATGGCTACTGCGCTCTGTAAATTAGTTTTCATCAGGAGCTGAATAAACTTGAATTTTAAAGTAGGAGTGAAAATGGTCATTTACTGATAACTGTGAGTGGCTTGCCTTTAGAGACTGTCATATGTTCACTGCTTTGAAACTACAAATTAATGACAGAAGAGAACACTAACTGTCTTTCAAAAGACACTGACCTCTTTCTTATGGCACATTGCTAATGTCATCTGTTGGCTGCATCTAATTATGTGAATTTCATGCAGTAAAAGTAACTCAAGGCTGTTCAGAAATAAAAAGAGACATTCAATTGAAGATCACTTTGAAAATTGGAAAACACTTAAAATACCTTCCAAAGATACTTGTTCCTTTCTTCCAGCACATCGCTTATGTCATCTATTTGCTGCGACTAATTATGTTAATTGCATGCCATAAAAGTAACTTCGGGCTGTTCAGAAATAAAACATTTTTGAGTGGATTTTTTTTCTCTCTCTCTCCATAAACGGGTCTTTTGAACTGAGGAACTTAAGCCACATTCTGAGCAACAGACCGAGTGTTGTGCTAAAAATACAAGCAAGCTCCATGAATATGCCCATTTCTTCACATTATTAGGTCACTTATGAAAAAGTATGAAGGGAAGTCTTTTTGTTCCAACTATTTGCATAAAGCTGGTGCCCCATCGATTAAATGACTTCCTGTCTTTTGTGTGGCACCAGCTGGAAATAGATATTTGAGCCTCTGTCTATCGCTTTGCTTCTAAACCTGCTGAGCTCAAAGCTAGACAGTAAACAGAGTCCACAGTAATACTATGAAGGGCACCAGTGCAATTTTTTTTGTTCTGGTAACTCTAGGGTCTGCTTTATTTTTCCTCCTGTCGGTTTCAAGTTATGATGTGTAGATGAAGGCTTTTCCCATGCAGTAATGACTGTACGCTGAGATTTCAAGGGCTGTTCATGACAATCCCATTTTCTGTGTAATTTCATGGTTGTCTTCTTGAATGAAGATATTGGCTGCTCTGAAGCGGGAGGTCAGACACTCCTGCTCCCTTTCAGGATTGTTCCGGAGTATGTTTCCTTTCAGCTGATGAAAAGTAATTCATCATTTACACCCCTGAATTTGCCAGCATTTGAGCAAACTTTTCTGTCCCGTGGTACCTTAGGCTCCTGAAAGAGATAAATAGGTTCAATAAACAGCCTTCTCTGAATCTGGAGAGCAGGTTAGGCTCCTGAGGCCCGCAGCTGCCCATTTCTCATGATAGACTTTGTCACCTTTCTACCTCTGGAAGTCAAATCCTGTCGACTCAGCCATCTCTCAGGTTTTGTGAAGCAGTTTTGGCACCCATCGGGGCATGTGATTTCAAAATTGTTTTTTTTTTCCCTAGCAGGAACTGTCAGGACCCCTTAAGAGACGGAGCTGACAGCCGACAAAGCTTCAAAATCTAACAAAGCAGATCTAGAGAGTGGATGTGTAAAAGACACCTAAGGAACTTCCTCCGAGAGGGCAGGGGTCTCAAAGCTTGAGACCCGTTGTGGAGTTATTGCTAGGAAACCAGCCCATGGCAGTAAAATTCCTTCCTGGGAAAAAAAAATCAGCTCCCTTTGATTTATCTCCTCAACCAGAATTAATTGGCATAAAAACCCCAAACTTTGAAAAGTCATTTTTGTTAGCAAAATATTAATTGAAAATTTTCCACAATTACTTTTCATTATTATTCTGAAATTGGTTTTTAATACACAGAGCAATTCCAATCACCTTAAAGTCTGCATGATTTAGATACCATCATAAGCACGATTAGATTACCATACAGTAATCAGAGAGGAGGATCATTAAGAGAAAGAAAATGAATTAGTTTAGTTTTGCAAGTACTGAGCAAGCAAAAAAAAAAGCCCTGAAATTAATCTCCATTTAAAATCCTTTGCATTGGATCACTATAAAGGCTTGTCAGGTAACGCTTCTCTCCACATAGTCCCATAGCAGAAGAACAACTTCAGGTTTAAGAATAAAAATGCAGTTTCTGCTATATCTGAACCTGTTCACTTGCACAACACTAATCTTTTATATTTGACAAACCATCTCCTGAGTCCCATTTGTACAAAACTTTATTTAGGCTTAAATGTAATATAGATAAAAGCCTTAAATAAGACATAAAATTTAAATTTGCTGATGTAGATAATCAGGTAAAAGGGCCAGTTTATAATCTTGCCATTTGTGCAGTTGAACGTGCTGGCTATTTAACATCAGATCAATGCAGCACTGGAACAGCTAACCTGTCATTCTGTGGAGTGGCTTGTCAAATCAAGACTCATAGGAGTGATACTAGAATATTGCCTCATGACATATAATTATTTCATGATGTAAATCTTGCCATTAACACACTTGTACTTGTGATCATTGCTATAAAGTATTGAGCCTTGGTAACATGTTCAAGGTTGCCACAGACTCCAGGATTAGACAAGAGTGAGTGAAGCTTAAAACAGGAAGGTGAATAGATAGCTTGTTTTAATTGCTTTACATTAAAGGTTTGGTGAATGGTGCATGAAAGATGCAACGGAGATGGATGACATGGAAAATTTTAAGGGAGGATTAAGCAGATATTTGAGAGTGGCTGATGATTTTTGGCACTGACCAGCTAGAAACCAGTTTTTAATGGTACTGTTTTGTGTTATTAACAATTTGAACTACTCTACTGATACTATGGGTTCATGTAAAGCTATGTCTTTTTATTTCTCGATCCTAAGCTTTGTGATTCCCTGTTTAATGGTCTCTGCCTTTCTCCTTAATCTCTTCTTTTAAGACCAAGCTTAAAAATTATTCAATTCAGACTGTTAGTCAACTCAGAGGAACATGGGAACAGGAGTAGGCCATTCAGCTTCTCCAGCCTGTTCCGCTATTCAGCAAGATCATGGTTGATCATGCTGAGTATGGCTTAACATATTATGTTAAGTTATGTAACATATTAACATATTATGTTATGTAACATATTATGGCTTAACATGGCTTAACTCCATGTACATGCCTTTGGCCCATATCCTTTAATACCTTTGCTCATCAAAATTTTATCTATCTCAGATTTAATATCAACTGCTGTTTGTGAAAGAGAGTTCCAAGCCTCTACTTTGTATGTAGAAGTGCTTCCTGTCATCTCTCCTTCATGGTTTGGCCCAAATCTTTGGAATGTGCACCCTAGTTCTGGCATCCTCAACCTGTGGAATGAATTCTTCTTTATCTACCCCAACATTTCCCATTAATATCTTGAAGACTTCAATCAGATAACCCCTCAACCTTCTAAATTCCAGAGAAAATAGGCCTAATTTATATAATCTCTTCTCATAACCCCTGAAGTCCAGGTATCATTCCTGTAAACCTATGTTGTAGTCCCTCCAAGGCTAAACAACCTTCTAAATGTGTTGTGCCAGATATGCTTACAGTCCTCCAATTGGGTTTTGTACAGCTGCAGCATAACTACTGTGTCCTGTAATCCAGTCCCCTGGGTATAAAGGCCAACAATCTAATAGCTTTCTTGATTATTTCCTGCAGCTTTTCATGACATTTTAATGATCTATGCACCTGAACTCCCAAGTCTCTTTGGCCATACACTGAATTTAACTTCATACAATTGAGAAAATGCCTGATCCAACCTCATTCTTTAAAACTTTCTTTGGCTGATTTTGTCTAATTAGGCTGCCATGATGAACCTTGGGAAGGTTTTTCTTTGTGTGTTACAGCTATTATATAAATATAAATCCTGGTTGTTTCATTCTTCAATTTGATACAGTCCTGGATAATAATCAAAATTGTGTCGTTAGGGACCAAAAAATGTTCTTTTCTTAAAGTAGATTCATAGTCATAGAAATGTACAACACAGAAACAGACCCTTCGCTCCAACACATCCATGCCGACCAGAATCCTAAAGTAATTTAGTTCCATTTACCAGCAATTGACTCATATTCCTTTAAACCCTTCCTATTCATATACCATCCAGATGCCTTTTAAATGTTGCTATTGTACCAGCCTTCACCACTTCCTCAGGCAGCTTGTTCCACACATGCACCATCCATAGCATGAAAATGTTGCCCCTTAGGTCCCTTTTAAATCTTTCTCCTCTGACCTGAAACCTAAGATCTCTAGTTTTGGAGTCCCCATCCCTGGGGAAAATCCTTGGCTATTCACACTATCCATGCCCTTCATGATTTTATAAACCTCGATAAGTTTGCCCCTCAGCCTCTGACTCTCCAGGGAAAATAGCCCTAGCCTACTCAGCCTCTCCCTATAGCTCAAACCCTTCAACCCTGGCATCATTCTTGTAAATCTTTTCTAAACCTCAGGAAATTTGGCATGTCCACAAGGACGCTCATCAACTTCTACAGATGACACATTGAAAGCATACTGTCTGGGTACATAATGGCCTGGTATGACCACTGCTCTGCCCAGGACTGTAAGAAACTACAAAAGGTGGTATGCATAGCCCAGACCATCACAGAAGCCAACTTTCCACCCATGGACTCTACTTAAATGGTTAGATGCAGCAGCAAGGCTGCCAACATCATCAAGGACCCATCGCTTCCCGGTAATGATCTCCTACAACCTCTTCCATCAAGCAGAAGATACAGAAGCCTGAACACATGCACAAGAAGGTTCAGGAACAGTTTCTTCCTGGCCTTTGTTAGTCTAATGAATAGACTGTCTAGCCTCAAATAATGCTGATCTTGCTAACATTAATCTCACCCAGTGCGTGCCATGTGCAATGCAACCTGTATGCCTCTGTCTAAGTCTTTTGATCTGTACATCCTTGCTTACTATGACCTGCTCATTAACAAAGCTTTTCACTGTTTTTGGTATATGTGATAATAACTCAATCAATCAATAAACACTCTCAAGTTTCACAACATCCTTCCTATAACAGGGAGACCAGAATTGTGTGCAATATTCCAGTAGCGGCCACAACAATGTCCTGTATAGCCACAAAATGACCTTCCAACTCCTATACAAAATGCACTGACCAATAAAGGCAAGAATACGAAATGCATTCTTCACCATCCTATCTGCCTGTAATTCCACTTTCAAGCAATTATGAACCTGTACTCCAAGATATCTTTGTTCAGCAACCCTCGCCAAGACCTTACCATTAAGTGTTATAAGTACTGCTATGATTTGCCTTCCCAAAATGCATCACCTCACATTTGTCTGAATTAAACTCCATCTGCCACTCCTTGGCCCATCGGCCCACCTGATCAAGATCCCGTTGTACTCTGAGTTAACTTTGTGAATTCTGGGGAAAGGTAAATTTCTGAAATTCCAAGTGCTTGCTAGGAGAATAAAGACATAAGATTCTATGGTTTGAACATACAGACAATACTTTACTATACAAGGCTAGAAAAGTGACATATTCTAATGTTCAGAATAAAAGCAAGACAAATATGAGTTAGCAGACAAACTGTGGTTGAACACATCACAGAGTATGTTAGTAGCTGATGTGTTCCAGAAAAATCCACGTATATCTCAGCAAGCCACCAAGGTGATTGTGATACTTCTGGTCACCAAACCTCTTAGAAATCTTGTCTTCTTTACATTCACTTTGAAATTTAGCCTTGAAACTGCCTCAAATGCTGATCTACCACAGACTGCCTCATTAACCATAAGGCTGCACTTCACACCTACTCATGGGCAGAATTCCTACTTTTTTCACAGATAGCTAGCTTCACCGACTTGGTACTGCCCCTGGGTTTCTCTGAGTTCTAATATTTTTCAGCTGCACTAAGCAATTGCAGTACTGGCTTCCTTCAACTCCACCCCAGTTTGCCGAACTACCAATTGCCCACAATGTCTTTTTCAGAGCCCAAACTCTCGCCAACAGAGAACCAGTAACTTTCTGTCACCCTCTCATGTCCTCAAGACTTCTCCTTCACCTTGACTGTCTGAAGACATCTAACAAAACATTTTTGCTGCAGGAAGCCTCTTCTCCCATTTCTAGGTGTCTGACCCTCAGCGTTAAAGTAGCAATCTTCTGCTTCAACTGCATTTGACTAACATGGAGTCACTGTCACTAACTCCCTTTCTCTGACTGAAGCTAACCATGATACTTAAATTACTTTTCACTGACCCATGAACTGATCTGGGTAACCTACCAAAACTCTTTAAGAGAGCCCCACAATAGTTACTAAGCAGGAACAAACATTTCAAGCTGGAATACCTTGTGCTTAAATGTTATGATATTGATGAACTGTCAGCCTCTATAGCACAAATTGATACAAATAAATGGGTTTTGTCACAAGTTATATATGTTGTTGTAAAAATGAGCAAACTTAATTGAAAAAAAAACCCAAAAACCTGTGGATGCTGGAAATCAGAAACAAAAGCAGAAATTGCTGGAAAATCTCAGCAAGCCAGGCAGCATCTGTGGAGAGAAATAAGAGTTAACATTTTGGGTCCAGTGACCCTTTATGAGGACTCAAAGTTCTACCATGAGTAGGTGTGCAGTTCTGAGGAAGGGTCACCGAACCCAAAAATTTTTCTCCACAGATGCTGCCAAATTTAGTTGCGTCCTTCTTGCAAATAAAGAGGAGAGAAAGTAATTCATACCATTCTTGTCTCTGATCTTCTGCATCACATCAACAAAGTAAAGCTGCTCAAAAATCAATTTTTGAACTATTTTACTCTCATTTTAATTTGATTTAAAGTGAATTTAGCAGTGAGAATTGCGAATATCACCTGCGCTCGGTTTGCGACAAATGACAACACCTTCCAGTCGCGAACCATTTCATTCCCCCTCACACTCCCTGGACGACATGTCTATCCTGGGCCTCATCCACTGCCACAATGACGCCACCTGGAAAATATAGGTGCAGTAACTCATATTCCGCCTTGGAAACCTACAACCCAAAAGTCTCAATGTGGGATAAGAAGGTGTAGGGCTGGATGAACACAGTAGGCCAAGCAGCATCAGAGGAGCA
>JAHRHZ010000144.1:74801071-74822391 GCA_024137785.1 Ginglymostoma cirratum
GTAGAGCTGGATGAACACAGCAGGCCAGGCAGCATCATAGGAGCAGGGAAGCTGATGTTTCGGGCCTAGACTGAAGAAGGGTCTAGGCCCGAAACGTCAGCTTTCCTGCTCCTCTGATGCTGCTTGGCCTGCTGTGTTCATCCAGCTCTACACCTTGTTATCTCAGATTCTCCAGCATCTGCAGTTCCTACTATCTCTGTCTCAATGTGGACTTTACCAGTTTCAAAATCTCCCTACCCCGGGCCTCATCCCATGACCAACTCTCCCTCTCATCCCTGCCTCCTTGACTTGACACAACCTGCCCATCTTCTCTCCCACCTATCTGCTCCGCTCACCTCACTGACCAATCCTCACCACTGCCTACCTGCACTCAGCTATCACCATCCCACCTACATTCCCCAGCTCTACCCATCCTCTCTCCATTTATTTTGGAACTTCCTTCCCCCTCCCCCATTTCTGAAGAAGGGTCCCGAACTGAAAATTCAACTTTCCTACTCCTCTGATGCTGCCTGGCCTGCTGTGCTCCTCCAGCTCCACACTGTGTTATCTCTGATTCCAGCATCAGCTGTCCTTATTATTTCTGAGGTAGAAGATCAGCTGTGATCTAGATGAATCGTGGAGCAGATTCAGGAGGCTGTAGGTCCTACTCCTGCTCCTACTTCCTATGGTCCTATGTACCACAGAGCAGGTTTCCTAGACGAAAGAACATACACGGAATAATGTGTACGTTCACAAGTATTTCCATTCGTGTGCAAATACAGAACCATCCACCAGCTAAAGAAAAGAAGGGAAATTAATAAAAATGTAAAAATTCTAGTTTTAAATAAACATTTGATGTGGTATAAACAAACCATTCACCAGGAGAGCCCAGGGTAGCAGAACAGTTACTCAATTTGTAACCCTGGCCTAATAATCTACACGCAGTTTATCACTTTTACGCAAAATTGGTACAAACTCAATCCTTTGCCTGTTGTTGCTGCTGTTTTGTACAATGTAATAGTGAAGTGTAGCAATGTACAATGAAACTAGAAAAACAGGCTGGAAACAGAAATGCTTTTAAAGTGGACAAAGGATGTACATTATAGTTGAACTGCTTAGGAATGGAGGAAAACATACTACTTTGCAAATGAATACCAATGTGTTGACTGCAATATACACAATTACATCTTTTATTTACAAAACTGTGCAGCCATGTCAATCATATCCCTTGGCAGATAGGTTATTCTAAATAATTCCAGCTGAAATCTTACTTTATAACCAGCATTACAAACTCTAATTCTGTCAAATAATTGGTTTGTGATTCCAGTTCTAAGAACAGTCCTGTTTCTTTTTACACAGACACTGCCAGTCCTGCTGAGTTTTGTTTTTCAGTACTTTCTGTTCATTTCTTCTCGTAAAGGTAGTGCTTATCTAGCCATTGTACAGTACCTGTACAGAATTAAAACTCTGACATGCTTTACCTGAAGTCCACTTCATGGAGTGGGTCCGAGACCCAAATAACTGTTATGGTTAGGTTTTATTTTCATTCTCTCAGCAAACTGGTCATGCAATTCCAGCAGCTCACAGATTAAGGTTGAAAACCCAATCGCACCAGGGCAGAGCCCAGCTAGCAAGTTGTGGGGGATTGTGGGTGCAAGAAGTGATACTAGGAGAAGATGTGGGAGGTTGGTATTTACTGGGGCCGGCACTTCTAGTGCGAGGAAAAGAATTAATGAAAACAACAAAAACCTCTAAGAAACAACAGTTTCTGCACCCAACAGCAATGTTGATTGGGCAGGAATTCCACTGTCTCAAATGGCATTTCTGGGAACCATCTGATAGTCTAAGACATAGGAATTTTACAAATTGTTAGTGGGGTCCTGTCAGAATCTTCAGCCGAATCTGTGAGCCCCTCCGACAGGATGGAAAAGAAAATGATTAAGATACATCTCTGATATCCTTTATTTCATTAGCCTTTCCAATGAATTGCAAGTTATTGACTGCATTTGTTATGGCAGCCCTTCACAGTCTAAATACACCTCCATATTGAACTTGAACATCAAGGCCCAAGAATCAATGTTACTCAGGTGTAAACAAGGGGGCATACCCTATCTGATTTATTTCATAATTTGTCTCACACTTGAATTTGACCACTCAAATTAAACTGAAGATTCCTGTCGCTGCCAATGAACGTCATGCACACAATGGGGAAACATAAACTGGATCCGAGACTGATTTACGACCTCTGCAGATTGAAACTGTGCTACCGTTCCTGGTAACTCTCATAGAAATCCTATTCCAAAAATGTGAAGTGTCTCAGAAGGTTTTGACATGGTAGACACTAGATGATTGCAAATGGTATTTATTTAAATAACGAACTAGCATTGTTCAAGCGTACAATGAGATACAAGAAATTTGTGACTTTTCTGTTATATCTTACAACGATGTCTCCAAGTATTTCTGCAGTTCAGCTCAGCTACCATCAATATCAGCCTCTGAAGTATCTATCGTTCTCATAAATGTCATGTTCTTCTGCCACCCAATTAAAAAAACACAGCAAAAATGTCAGATGAGACATTCTTTGCGTTTTCAAAATTCTCTCATTATTAAAGAAAAACTTCTTTCTCTCTTTTTTTTCTGCCATTATAATTTCTAATCTAAATGTTCTAAACTGTGTGGGACCTTGTAGGTTCCAGCAGCTCTTTGGAATCAAATTAAACTAGTATTCTTAATGGATGGGCCTGAGCAGGAAATTCAGTCAACTATTTGACATAGAAATCCAAAAAACACTGAAGCTCTGTCTTGGTTTTAATCATTATCATAAATTTTAATGAGAAAAGCCACTGGATAGCAAAAGAATAGGAATCCTGTCCATTATATACCTTCTTAAATGAGGTGAATTATAGTAACTAGAATACTTTCAAACTGAGTTTGGCTAATTTTTCATAGACCAGAGATTGAACCGGAACAAGCCCTTGACAAGATCTCCAGCCCAATCATTGAGCCCTTCTAGAAAATTGAAAAATAGAATTAAGATATATCTCAGATATCTATTACATAACAACATAGACTAGCGGTTGAACCTGGAATGGTCTTGGTTTGTCTGAGCCAGTGGGTTGGATCCTCTGATACTTTTGTGCTTAATGCTGGATATTGAGATTGGGCACGGGCACACACTAGTTCCTGAGCAAGGTGCTGCAATGGCCAGTGTGCAGGAGACCAGTAAAGAGAATAGGGATGATTCTGCACTTAATTTTAGGTAAATGAAGCGGGCAAGTGATTGAAAAAGCAGTAGGGGAGCATTTTGAAGACAATGGTGTTAATTAGATTTGAGATTGCTCTGAAAAAGGGCAGGGATGGGGCTGGAATCAAAGTTCTAAATGAGGGAAAAGTTAATTTTAATAAGGTCAGGTATGATTTCACCAGGATGGACTGGGAATAGATGCTATTAGGTAAATCTGTGTCAGAACAATGGGATGCATTCAAGAAGGAAATAAGGGGAGTACAGGGTCAACATGTTCCAGTAAAGACTAAGCATAAGATCAACAAATCCTCTGAACACTGGACATCAAGAAATATACAAGATTGGTTAAGAACGGGAGGCTGATGACAGATCACAAAGACTCAAAACAGCAGAAACACGAGAGGAGTACAGAATGTGTAAGTGGACACTTAAAAAGGAAATTCGAAGAGGAAAAAGCAACATGAAAGATTAATTTCAGGTAAAATAAAGGGAAATTCTAAGTTATTTTACAAGTGCATTGAGGAAAAAGTGATAGCTAGAGAAAAGGTGTGAGGCCCATTAAGGACACAGTGATAATGTATGTTTGGAGCTGGAGGAAAGTTAGGGTTCAAAGCAAATTTTTTGTGTTGATGTTCACTGGTGAGAGGGATGACGTAGGAGCAGAAATCATGGAGAAAAACTGTGATATACTTAAAGAAATTAGCATAGACAGAGAAGGGGTTCTGAGTGGTTTTGTAGAGTGAAAAGTAGATCAATCTCCAGGGCTGGATGAAATGTGTCCCAGAATGTTGCGTGAGGCAAGGAATGAAATAACATGAGTGTTGGTAATAGTTTTCAATTCTTCTGGCCACAGGAGAGGTGCCAGAGGATGGGAGGAGCTGATGTGACACTGCCTATAAGGCTGGTAGAAGCAAAAAAAAAACTCATAAGATTTGAAAAGTATTCGCAATGTCACAGTATACAAGGCTATGGCCCAAGTGTTGGAAAATGGAATTAGAATAGTTAAGTGGTTGTTTTGACCAGTGCAGTCTCTATACTTTGAAAGACCTTTTTCTCTGCTGTTGACCTCAAAGACTCTATGACTCGAATGCCAAATGCCTATCTTTCAGAATTTCACTGGGGATTCTTTATTCTTCCACAGCATGTAAATGTTGCTGGCAAGACCAACATTTATTGCTAATCCTTACTGCTCTTTACATGAGTGGCTTGCTGGGCCATTTCAGAGGGCTTACATGTAGGCCAGGCTAGGTAAGGAAGGCACACTTTCTTCCCAAAAAGACCAATGGATCCTGAGCCAGATGGGTTTTACAACAACAAATGATGGTCACGCTCACTCTTACAGAGACTAGCTTTCAATTTTAAATTTATTTGTTGAGTTTAAGTTTCATCAGCTGCATTGGTGAATTGGAACCCCTCACCCCAGAGCATTAACTTGAGTATGGGAATAATTATTAGTCAAAAGACATTACTACTATAACATCATCACCCACTTTCTAAAAGAAGTGACAGTAGGGGAAAGAAGCACTTGCCTGTATTTGGATGAATGCATTATAATTAGTGTGTGAAAAGCGCCCTCACAAATTCAGCAAAAATCATGGAGGCAGATGCCAATAGCATTAATCTTGAATTGATATACTTCCCCCAGAGATCTCAATGAGTCAGAAGTTCTAGTTTGGTATGTTTGCTTACTGAGCCACCAAAAGAAAAGTCAGTTTATGTAACACTTGATGGAGTAAAGTTTTGTTTTTAAGCACTCAGACTTCACATGTAACCTGAATGAAATATTGTCAAGGAAATATGGATGGAGAAATCATGTGCCAACAGCAGGAACTGGTTGATTGTCCTTCCAAAAATGTTAATGAAAAATAAAACACTGAATTTTGTAGTGAGTGCTCCGTGCTCTCTTCCAGATTTCCCTTTCTGCATTGTGGCCAAAGTTTGGGTAACAAAGATGTAAACCTACCTTGCTCTTTTTATGAGAATCATTGCTAAATAGCTAAGGAAGTAAAAAAGATAGGATGAAAATTCATTTGGTCCCCATTAGTATATTCTGTTTTTAATGTAAATGTACACATGGCAACAAAAACAACTCTTCCAGCCAATTTCCACGAACAGGACATCATAATGCTAAGTGTATTCATCTCATCTCTAGTTTAAAACTGACTGAAGTATAAAACATTAAAATACCTATGCATTGCAATATAGGAAAAAAGTATGAAGCACACAACTATCCATTCAAAAGTTTATTTCCAGGCATATTTCATCTCTAATCGCCGTTGTTGTTTCTGATAATCCTGACATGCTAATTACTGTGAATTACTCTCAGTGAAACAGGTGGCAAACAACGTTGTATCCAATGTTGGCTAACAACCTTATCGGGTAAGACTATGGTATGGATAGTGAGCAGTTGCTCCACGTTCTAAAAGTCAGTTGCCATGGTTGAATAGAGAAGATGTAAAAGTAATTTCATTATTAAAAAAAAAACTCTCTTTTCACCATTTCACTCTTTCCCCTTCCTTCTTCCTTAAAGGCATTAACTCCGGCCTGGCACACAGAATGTCAGGATGCCATCCTCTAGTATCATGTCTAAACGATCTCTCTTTGCTACTGCTCTGAGACAAAGATTTTCGTCAGATTTTGTCACAAAAAGTGTCACCTGTAAAGCTGATTTCCCCCTCATTCAACGTCAACACATGAGCATGACAATGAATCGCTGAATAAGCAGGAACTTGTAGAATTTCTGCTCTCCATACCCAGAAGCATTGATATTATTGTTGGTCAGGCTATCAGATGGTAAAATCATTCTGATTTGTATTTTTAGCATAAATTCAGGTACTCAGGCTCTGAATACCTTCAGTTCCATATGTCGTTCTTTATATTGTATGCCAAATGACATTTTCCAGGTATTAAAGAGTTAATAATATTTTCATAGCACAAATTTGAGTCATGGAGTACAATATCATGTTGGCTTGGGTCATGTGATACCATCTTGTTTATAGCTATAATTAAATCTCTAAACAAGAAATACATTGTTCCGTGGAAGGAGTGTGGAATTCATTTAAGAGACAGTAGGCTCCCTATTCATAATCTCACAAGGCTAGGATTTCATGATGTCACTGCAGGGAAAATCCTACATAATTGCTTTTTTTTAAGATTATGCCTGTCCTGTGGTACTACAGGACACAGTGCAGCAACAAAAATAATACAAACCAGTTAGAATGCAGCTATCTTCCATTTTATCATAACAGGATTATGTGGCAATGCATATGAGTATAATTCTACTTTAAATCATAAATGACAGTGGGCAGTATTCAAAGTCATTCAATTGACAGCATTATCTTACATACCATACTAAACTGAGTCAGTATTTCTGTTTTTTTAAAGTAATATTAATGACATTTTTGTCAAATGCCTTTTTTCCTCTCATTAGAAATTCATGTAGCTACAACCTGAAAATAGACAATTGGTTCAACCAGTTTGTTTTGATGTCCATATATTGAACAAGCAAATGTTTATATTTATATTTATCCATAATGTTTCTATACCTCTTCAATTATTTATACTTTGCCACTTAACTGATCCAATCTTTACACCTATATAGGGCATTATTTATAAAGAGAAACTTACAAGTCAGGATCCAGCTCCAATCAATAATGTTAAATTTCCCATTAATTCCTTCAGTCTACTTTCCCTTGGTTGAATGCAGTAAAAAATCTTTATAAACCAAATCTTCCTTTACTTGAAACTGCAAGAATATTTCCCATCAAACTGAGATTAGCAACTGTTTTAAAACCCATTCTGTGTTTATTCTCTCCACTCCTCTTCTCCAGCCTCACATTCAGTCCTCACCAAATGACCATTTGAATAGGAAAGAGTTGAAACAGATCATTAAGCAAAACACAACTTTTCCGGTTCTTGTTTTGGCAGCTATCCTTTACACCCTTACTCTTCTCCAGATAAAAATGAGAAAAGCATTTGTTCGCTTTCCCTCAATTCACTGATGATGTCTGTTTAGGAACATATGTTGCTGCCATGGATCTATATAAACTTGTAGATCTTTGTGTACAAGGGACAGGGTATCTCATAAGTAGTGGATTCCAAAATACAATATTTCCCTCCTTTTCTGTTGAGATTCTACTTTATCATTAAGGTGTTTGGACTCAAAACACATCTTACAACTTGGAAGCAGAAATAGGCAATTCAGTCCATTGAGTCTGTTCCACCATTTAATGAGATTATGGCTGATCTGATTCAATTCTACTTTCATGCTTTTATACAAAACCCTTTATTCCCTTACCAATGAAAAATCTGTTTTTTTCAGCCTAGAGTATAGCTAATGACCCAATCTCAACGGTCCTCTACAGTATAGAATTCCACAGATTCATTACCCATGAGAAAATAAATTTCTCCTTACTTCTGCTTTAAATGTGTAACCCCTAATATGAGATTATGCTCTGTGGTCCTAGACTCTCCCACAAGGGGAAGACAACCTTTCTGTATCTATCCTTTCAAGTCCCTTAAGATTGTTATGTGTTTTAATTGGATCACTGCTCATTCTTCTAACTCCAATGAATTCCAGTTCAACCGCATCATCTCTCCTCATAAGACACGCCCTCCATGCCTGCTATCACTGTAATGAACCTTCTCTAGACTGCTTCCAGTGCCCTTTCCTTAGATAAGGGACCAGAACTGTTCTGAGACATTTGCTTTGACTTTCCCTTAAAAGTTGGGAAAGCAGCATCTACTGTGCACCAGAGCTTTCAGTCTCATACATACTGTATAGTCCATTGCAGTTGATTTTGCAGGAGATTTACTTGAAGGCCTGTGGAGCTGGTTTCAAGAAGGAAACTAGCATTTTTGTTTGATAGTCCTCCCACTGATTCCAGAAAATGCAGCACAGGCATCGTGGGGGTACTTTCTTTAACACTCTACCGTGTTGCTGATATACAGTCTATGTCTTCCTGCAGTATAGCAGTGCAGCGATGACAGATGGTCTGAACATTTGCATTTTTGTTGACGTGTGGAGGTCTTTATTGTCAAACATTCACTGTAACAGTTTGTGGAAGGCAGAGGTTGTGCAACGGATCCAGAGGCTGGATTTCCTTGTCACTAGCGGCCTTTAGAAAGGGTGGTTACCAAAGTACAGGAAGTGCTCAACATCTTCCAGAACCTGTCCTTTAAAATACATGTAAAGTGGAATATTAGTCTCATCAGAACTGGGGTCATGTATGAATTTTATTTAGGCAACATGCAAGGGATAGCCAGGCTGAGTCTATTGAATGCATAATTGAAAATGTTGAGCAATGCTTGAAAATCTGAGACAAAATGGGCAGCAACACTGCAGTCATGCACAACTTGTAGATTACTTATACCTATGTTGATCAGTTCAGTTTTGGTATGGCGATGACTGAGATTAAACAGTTTTCTATTTGGGTAGCATTTAATATTCAGACCATACATTGAAGTTGATTTTTCATGAGGTAAATAGCCACTGCCATGTAGATTGCAAATGAGGGCAATCACACAGCCTTGACTGGCATCAGTCCAAATTTTGAAGGGGACTGTTTTAGCTTTCCCGCTCAAGCCAGTTGCAGTCTTGTCTTCATTAAGCAGTCACAGGATTGGAACAAAAGTCTTTGGACATCTGAACATCAAAAGCCTTGCAATTTTTTTTATTCAAATGCTTTGGTTGTGCAATCACTAGTTAACTTTGTCTCCGTCATATATTGTTTTATAAATGGGTCCTTCAAAGATAGTCATTGAAGATAGAAAAAAAATAAATTCCATCAAAATGACATGTGCACTTTATCACTTTATAGGAGCTGTATTGCTTATTGACGGAGTTGACTGTAGAACTAATGGCAATCATAGTACAATCTGTAGTTTTTTTTCCTAAACAAAAGTACTGACTTCGACAGGAATAGTGTAATAAGATACAATTTTGTTAAAAGTAAGAATTATATTCTTGTTATCAGTGTCATACTTTGCAGCCACGTTACTGCCAAATTTTTGTGTCATTGATCATAAAGTTTGTACTTTATTCAGTATTTCAGTTGGAATTATGTGTCACCAAATGAATATGTCAACCTAATTTGAAAACATTTGAACAATGTTTAGACAGTATTCCATGTTATTCTAAGGAATCATAGAGCTGATTTCACGGGAAACCAAAAGGAACAAAAGATCGTTAGACGATAATTTGTTAAAATGGTTTTCCATATGTTGAGTTCTGAATCTAAGCCACACCATTAAAACAATATGCTGACTGAATGCTCACCAATCTTCATTGAAAAAGACGAACAATCGGAACGTGTCATCTTGAGCTGTTATCACAAAAATATCATCAACAGGTTATTTGAGGACGCTGTAGTCAGGTCATATGTTGGCATAGGGTACAGTGTAAGTAGCCCAAGGATTGTGCATAACCTAACCTGATATGCATTTCTTGGAAATTTATTCACAGGATGTAGATGTTGCTGGCTAGGCCAGCATTTATTGTGCACCCGAATAGCCCAGAGGACAGTCAAGAATCAACCACATTGCTGTGGGTCTGGAGTCAGATGTAGGTATCATGAGGAAGGCAATGGCCTTGCGGTATTATAGCTGGGCTGTTAATCCAGAGACCCAGGTAATGTCCTGTGGATCTGGGTTCAAATCCTGCCATGGCAGATGGTGGAATTTGAATTCAATTAAAAGCTGGTATTATGAGTCTAATGATGACCATGACTCCATTGCTGATTGTCAGGAAAAACCCATCAGGTTCACTAATGTCCTTTAGGGAAGGAAACTACTTTCCCTGCCTGGTCTGGCCCACATGCGAATCCAGACCCACAGCAATGTGGTTGACTCTTAACTGCCCTCTGGGTAATTAAGGGATGGGCAATGAATGCTGGCCTAGCCGATGAAGGAAAGAAAAGGTCAGACCAGATCAGGACTACAGTTTCCTTCCCTAAAGGACATTGGTGAACCAGGTGGATTTTTCCTGACAATCGGCAACAGTTTCTTGATCATTATTAGATACTTAACTCCATACTTCTTTGAATTTGAATCAAATTCAAATTCCACCCTCTGCCATGACAGGTTTTCAACCAAAGTCTCAGAGCATTACCTGGATCTGTGGGCTAATAGCTTAGTGATAATATCACAAGGCCATTGCCTCCCAATCTGTATTTGTTTAGAAAGTTCAACGCATTTCTATTGTCATGCAATTATCAATAAAACATAAATTAAATAAACAGGACTAGATTCACATCTGGTGGCTAACTGGCAGTAACCAATTGGGATGCATTGTGCACCCCTGACAATTGCATTTGCACCTGAAGCCATCCACCACAGTCAGTTTTTGCCTGGTAACCAAAATCTACCCTAAAATGTGCAGCCTTAGAATTGACTGAATTGGAACACAAATACAGATCAATAACTTGGAAGTCAGATAGGTAATGCAACTCAGAGCAACAGAAGTGAAACAGGGATAACAAGGTGTGGAGCTGGATGAACGCAGCAGGCCAAGCAGCATCATAGGAGCAGGAAAGCTTGACGTTTTGGGCCTAGACCCTCCGTCAGAAATGGGGGAGGGGAAGAGGGTTCTGAAATAAATAGGGAGAGAGGGGGAGGCGGATAGAAGATGGATAGAGGAGGGGATAAGTGGAGAGGAGACAGAAGAGTCAAAGTGATGGGAATGGAGCCAGTAATGGCGAGTGTAGGTGGGGAGGTAGGGAGGAGATAGGTCAGTCCAGGGAGGATGGACAGGTCAAGGGGGCAGGATGAGTGTGGTAGATAGTAGATGGGGGTGCGGCTTGAGGTGGGAGGAGGGGATAGGTGAGAGGAAGAACAGGTTAGGGAGGCGGGGATGAGCTGGGCTGGTTTTGGGATGTGGTTGGGGGAGGGGAGATTTTGAAGGTTGTGAAATCCACATTGATACCATTGGGCTGCAGGGTTCCCAGGCTGAATATGAATTGCTATTCCTGCAGCCTTCGGGTGACATCATTGTGGCACTGCAGGAGGCCCAGGATGGACATGTCGTCTGAGGAATGGGAGGGGGAGTTGAAATGGTTCGCGACTGGGAGGTGCAATTGTTTGTTGCGAACTGAGTGCAGATGTTCTGCAAAGCGGTCCCCCAGCCTCCGCTTGGTTTCCCCGATGTAGAGGAGGCCACAACAGGTACAGCGGATGCAGTATACCACATTGGCAGAAGTGCAGGTGAACATCCGCCTTGATGTGGAAAGTCTTCTTGGGGCCTGGGATTGGGGTGAGGGAGGAGGTGTGGGGGCAGGTGTAGCACTTCCTGCGGTTGCAGGGAAAAATGCCGGGTGTGGTGGGGCTGGAGGGGAGTGTGGACCGGACAAGGGAGTCACGGAGGGAGTGGTCCCTCCGGAAAGCAGATAAGGGTGGGGAGGGAAAAATGTCTTTGGTGGTGGGGTCAGATTGTAGATGGCGGAAGTTTCGGAGGATGATGCGTTGGATCTGGAGGTTGGTAGGGTGGTACGTGAGGATGAGGGGGATTCTGTTTTCACTGTTATTGCAGGGATGGGGTGTGAGGGATGAGTTGCAGGAAATGCAGGAGACACGGTCGAGGGCGTTCTCAACCACTGTGGGGGGGAAGTTGCGGTCCTTGAAGAATGAGGACATCTGAGATGTACAGGAGTGGAATGCCTCATCCTGGGAGCAGATGCAGTGAAGGCAAAGGACTTGGGAATAAGGGATGGCATTTTTTCAGGAAGGTGGGTGGGAGGAGGTGTATTCTAGGTAGCTGTTGGAGTCGGTGGGCTTGAAATGGATGTCGATTTCTAGGTGGTTACCCGAGATGGAGACAGAGAAGTCCAGGAAGGAGAGAGAGGTGTTAGAGATGGTCCAGGTGAACTTAAGGTTGGGGTGGAAGGTGTTGGTGAAGTGGATGAACTGTTCGAGCTCCTCGTGGGAGCACGAGGCGGTGCCGAAACAGTCATCAATGTAACGGAGGAAGAGGTTGGGTTTAGGGCTAGTGAAGGTATGGAAGATGGATTGTTCCACGTAACGTACAAAGAGGCAGGCATAGCTTGGGCCTATGCGGGTACCCATGGCCACCCCCTTTGTCTGTAGGAAGTGGGAGGAATTGAAAGAGAAGTTGATGAGGGTGAAGACGAGTTTGGCTAAGCGGATGAGGGTGTCAGTGGAGGGGGATTGGTCAGGTCTGCGGGACAGGAAGAAGTGGAAGGCCTTTAGGCCATCTGCATGGGGAATACAGGTGTATAGGGACTGGACGTCCATAGTAAAAATGAGGTGTTGGGGACCGGGGATTTGGAAGTTCTGGAGGAGTTAGAGGTCATGGGTGGTGTCACAGACGTAGGTAGGGAGTTCCTGGACCACGGGGGTGAAAATGGAGTCGAGGTAGGTGGAGATGAGTTCGGTGGGGCAGGAGTAGGTGGAGACAATGAGTCGACCAGGGCATTCAGGTTTGTGGATTTTGGGAAGGAGATAGAAGTGGGTGGTGCGGGGTTGGGGAATGATGAGGTTCGAGGCGATGGGTGGGAGGTCACCTGAGGTGATGAGGTTGTGGGTGGTTTGGGAGATGATGGTTTGGTGCTTGGGGGTGGAGTCATAACTCAGGTGGCGGTAGGAGGAGGTGTCGGAGAGTTGGCACCTGGCCTCAGTGATGTAGAGGTCAGTGCGCCATACTACAACTGTGCCTTCCTTGTCCGCCGGTTTTATGATGAGGTTGGGATTGGAGCGGAGGGAGCGGAGGGCTGCACGTTCTGCGGGGGAGAGGTTGGATTGGGTGGGGGGGTAGAGAGGTTGAGGCGATTGATGTCTCGACGGCAGTTGGAGATGAAGAGGCCGAGGGAGGGTAGGAGGCCTTGAGGTAGTGTCCAGGAGGGGGGCTTGTGTTGGAGGCGGGAGAAGGGGTCAGTCTCTGTTGAACAGTTCACTTGTTTATATGAGGTGACATAATTTCTGCCCAAATTGTTGGAGACATAATGGAACCTTCAAAAGAAGCACGCTCAATACCCTAAGCGAGTTTACCCAGTGAAATATAAAACTAATTCAGAGTATACAAAAAACCAATTTTTGACAAAGCCGTGGCTTTTGTTCTGTGTCAGTTGAATTGGTGAATATGTTGACATTACTATGTAATGGATGACAGATCATAGCAATTAAAATTCCAGTCATTTACCTTTCTGTGTTTCATGTCAACTATGCCTGACTTCAGACCAGGCTGAGGCATTTTCATTATTGATTTCATGACTCCTGTTGTTGCTATAAATATATTTTTAAAGTTTGTGAAGCATACAAAAATCTTACTGGCAAACGATGAAACATTGAACCTCGACAATTTAAACCGGTACTTTTGCTGTCTTGTGGCAAACACATTAATAATGTTGTAACATGCAAATAATGATGTCTGTCAAAGACAATATACTGATATTGACTGTTGTTCAGGATGATAGTGACAAAAGTTACTCTAAAGATTACACTCAGGGGCAATCAATATTAGAATGCTGAAATCCAAAGGTTGAGGTATTATGGCATTCAGCAGATAGATTTTACTGTTAGAAAGTTAATATTTTATCTCTATCACATTGCGGAAAATTGCACATATAACATCTGAAGTAGGCTGGTGTGGATTTTTTTTATCATGCAAATTTTCTCCCTTTCTTTTTTCATTGACTCCTTCCTGAGGCAATCTCTGTCATTTTATCTGTTATTCAATGGGATGGATCTTGCCTTTTTGCTTGTATAATAGAGCAGATAGAAAATTGGTAACCTAGAAACCTTAAAGGAAATTAAATGAGAGATATAAAATGGGCCACTATCTTGCTATTACCCATTTTATGCTATCACAAAATCAAGGTCTATCACAATGAGTGTTAACGTGGCTCAATGCTGTTCCCACATGACATCCACACATTCAGACTTTCAGAAGCTGTCAATTGAAGTAACCTTCCCCTCTCTAAACCACGAGTAGCAATGTTAATTACAACACGTTACTGCTACACCAGCTAATGTAAAGTAGCCCGGCACAGACACGGTTTGAACCTGTAACCCTCTATCCTATATGGTTAGTGACGTTTTCCCTTGTAACTTGCCATTGAGTTGGCTGTAATTTCTAAACCTACGTCTTCATGGTAGTCAAGTTTGTTTGTGATCCTGTCATTGTAAAATATTGTTAACAAACTGCTGATGAATAAGGACCTCACTTCAGTTTTTTTTTTTCTGAACCATGGAATGAATGAAACTAAAATATAGGCAAGCCTTGTCACAAATTATTAAAGTACATTGTCTTCAAAGCATTGAGTGAGGCGTTTAGGAGTATGTTGTGGAGTATTCAAATAAATTATTCAGATGAAAGGTAATTGAACAGTAAAATTGCATTTAACTGTCTGCACTCTCACAAGAGCAGTATAATAGTGAAATGTCTAATCTTCAATTACATTGATGTAAACATCAATATCTAGCGACACTGTATAAGTAGCATGAATCAATCAGTGAAGCACCTTACAAAGCACCAGTCTTTGGGATGTCAAAGGGTGCTAATCTTTTTGTTTCCTTCCCCTTTGATTCAATTCACTGATGATAATGAACCTCCAAATAGCGTCAGCACAACTGGGTAATCATGGAAATGGTCAGACTGTGTTTCACCAGTCAAAATTGAAATTCAAAGGACTAATAACAATACAATATGTCCTCGAGGCATCATTGAAGGTATGTTCCTTAAATGTTTTATGTATTTCAAGTGTAAAGTCAGAACAAAATAGAGAGAAAAAGTCTAAATTTATAGATCTGCCTTTCCCACGAAGGTTTTGAATATTAAAGGGTCACAGTTGCTCCTTGTTTTGGAGTAACCATACTTGCAAATTGAGCGGTGATGTTTGGTAATTTCATCAATTCAAGCTTCACAGAAATTGTATGGCCCCCTGCACTACTCACAAAATTGCTGTCTGCCCTTCCAGCTCTTTTTGCATATTACTGTAAATTTCATGTGTAATATTTAAAAAAATCCTGGTAGAATTTGTTAAAACTCCTTAATCCACTGTTCCCATTCTGCTATTTGAGACATTGATTTTGTTCCACCAGTTGCAACAATTTACCAATTTTGCCATAGATATCTTTCAGAACTCAAAGGCATCAGTCATTCCTGTATGAATCATGGAATCCTACAGGAATGAAGGAGGCCATTGTTCCCATGCCAGCTCTCTGAAAGTGCTACCAATTAGTCCTCCTTCCCTGCCCTTTCCCTATAGGCCTAGACATTTTTTTTCTTTTTAAATAGAAGAGAAGTTACTTGAGAATATGTTTCCACTGCCCGGTATAATCCATTCCTAATAATAACAATGTGCTAAGCAAAACGTTCTCCCTTTTTCCTGCTCATACCGATAACCATGAATCACCAATACCAGCCCCACCTCAGCTTTTCATCCAATTGTTAAAATTGACATCTTTTGGTTATCAAACCACCTGTAGTTTGAAACAAATTCTTTCGATCTACTTTATCAAAATATCTCCTGGTTTTGGACACTCTATTAGGTTTTCCTTCAAACATTTGTGCTCCAAGGAGAACAATTCCAGATTCAGTATTGTGGAGAGGTAATATGCCTAATGCTTTGTACCATTCTAGTCTGAATAGTTTATCTTTTAAGGGGACTCCACCAATACCCAGAGTTACCTGGATTACATTTCCTCCCCACTTATTTCATTTAAGGACTCTATTCACTCTCAGTTTCTTCACCTTTCATCTATTCAGACAATGCCACCTTCCTCAACATTGTTTCCAATATTTCTTCCACTTTCTTCAGTTGAAGACTGTTTTTTACTGTGGTTGACCATAGCTCACCCTTCTGCCCTGTCATTTCCTCTTAAAGTCATATTAATGACACTTTACCTTCAATCTTCTACCCCACCATACTCACATTCAACAGATTGTCGTCTACGGATTCCTACCCTTCCAGCCTGACGCTACCACGTGTCCAACCCCTCCTTCTCAGCATTTCAAAAGGGACAATTCTTATTGTGACACTCTAACCTACTCCTTAATCACACTCAACGTCCCCTATTCTCTCCATGGCGCATCCTCATGCAATGTAGGAGATACATTTGATGACCTGCTCCCGCAAGATTACTTGGAGGTGGGAGCACCTTGGAAAATTAAGGTGATGTCTTGGTGTCTGAATTTTCTCCTGCTTACTTTCTAAGGCTCCTGCGGAACTGAAAGTATTTCACCCTTTAAATCTGTTTCTTCTTCCACTAATGCGACCTGAGCTGCTGAGTATTTCCATCATTTTCTGCTTAGATTCCATTTATGGAATTTGATTTCCACTGCTTGAGGTGTATTTGTATGATAGTGTAAATTGGGGTGAAACAATACAAGCAGAAAATTTCCTCAGTTTCTCCAATTGCTGACCTGAGAGAACACTTAGTAAATCAAAATTAACATGATATTTTATCTCTTAGTTGATCATTAAGAATAATTATGATGGATTAATATTGAAGCTTAAGCTTCCAACAGTGTGACCACTGAGGACATGATTGATATTCTGAAGGTTGGATCATTGGAGAGGTGCAATATAATATAGGGAAAGTACACAGATCATTGAGGCCTACAGTATGCTCTACAATCTAGCCATTCAAAGGTGCATTTTACAAGAGGAGCAAAGACAAGCATGAGCAGGGCAGGTGGAAGAGGGGAGGAAGATGAGGAAGACAATGGCCTTGTGATTCAAGGACAGTCAGGCTTTTAAACATTAAGATTTAGGAGGCATCTTAAATTGGATTCTTCCTCACAGTTCTCTCATTGAAGATAACTCATTAATTCCATCCTTCCCACTTTTGCCTTCGTCTGCGATAAAGATGTTTCAGCAATACGTTCTCTGTTTCCAGCCACAGTCCAGCTGAGCATTGTTCAACCTATGATGAAAATCTCAAATCTCAAAGACATAGGAATGGTTTTTTATATAGCAGGGAGTGCAGCATATTTGTCCAACAGTTGGATTACGATTCCCTATGCATATTTCTCACTCCACTAAGGGTCCTACCTGGCTCTCCGAGACATTGTTTGAAACACAGATAAGTGTAACTGGAAGATTTTGTGAGAAGCTGCTGTCCCTAATCAGATGGAAGTCCTCATCCATCATGTACCTATCAGCATTAAATGTGGGAAAGAAACAGTTTGTGATTGGAAGAGCAGTGAGCCAGGCATTAGGAGTGATTTCTGTCAGCCTAATGCCTGGGACCAGAGGCTTATAAGGAGACTCTGATTTGAGGAGGAGGTCAACAAGTTTCAGGAGAACAGGTGAAAGGAGGGGCTGGTGGAATGTGGGTAAGAATTTGGCAGACTGAGGGTAGGAATGGGCTGACCATGGTGGGGTTCATGGGTGGGCATGTGGAGGTAGTTAGTGGTGTATAGGATTTAGGGGGTTTGAGGGGTTAGGGATGAGTGTTGGGAGTGGAAGGATGGAACTTTGGAGTGGAAGGCTGGAGGTTGGGAGTGGGATGGGGGGAAGAGTGTAAAAGGAGCAGGTGGGTGAAGGGGCAGCCAGGTGGTGGTGAGATGGTGTCAGAGATGGTATATTATGGGGGTGCAGAGAGGTGGAGCTGGCTTAGTGCACAGAGTCAGTGGTGGGAGTAAGAATCAAATGGGTTCTGTGGAGTGAATGAGAGTTTGGTGGGAGTGGGCAGGGGGCGCAGAACCATCATTGAGAAAGTAATTTGGCTAGATGTAGTGATTGGAACCAGGCAGATTTTATTGACTATGAGATCCTTGATTTAGGTTGTTAACCTGGGCCAATCAGAGAGCCCTGGCTGACAGA
The DNA here is from genome assembly GCA_024137785.1 of Ginglymostoma cirratum. NCBI lineage: Eukaryota > Metazoa > Chordata > Chondrichthyes > Orectolobiformes > Ginglymostomatidae > Ginglymostoma > Ginglymostoma cirratum. The sequence continues at coordinate 74,819,075 of JAHRHZ010000144.1, forward strand.
TACAAACGGGAGATTCAAAATATCCTGACTTCAGGGATTGACTCTAAGCCTGGCTGGCCGTAGTAAGTGCACATGTAAATAAAATAAAGGGTGATTTGGTGACAGGATATGAGCCTCTGTGCAGTTATTTCTGCAGGTTATGGTGGTAGGAATAATTACTGGATGGGTTGTTTGGTGGGAGGGGTGGAAATGAAAATTGGGTGGCCTGCTGGGTTGCCGGTGGGAATGAGAGCCAGCAGGTCACAGGAGACAGGGTGAGGTGTGGGATGAGAGTCTGGCTGTCAGGGCAGTAGTGTCAGAGTTGGCCTATCAAGGGGGAAACAGGGAAAGGTTTGGGCAGGTAAGGAAGTGAGTGAAGTGAGGGTTGTTCTGGTGATGGGGAGAGCATAGAGTGAGATTCAGATGGCCTTTCATTTGCTTTTTGCTGCCCAAATATGTTTAATACTGAATAGCTTTTTGTAGCTCCGAATGGTTACCTGTACTGTGCTTCTGATTGGCTATTTGTTACAGACACACCAACTGGCTATTCAAAGATTCAAGGGATGCGTTACATTCATAGCTGTAGGTACTGCTTCATGGCGATATTAACCAGCAAACATTCTGAGGGTGGAGGAGGAAGTGAGGACAGGTGAATAGATGGCATGTAGGTGATTGACTGGAAGGGTGGTAGAGAGAGGGAGTTGCTGGTTGAATGAGTGAGTGGCTGGGAAAGTGGCTGAATGAAAGAGTGACTGAGTAACTGGAGGGCAGGCTGGTGGAGTAAGTAGGTGATTGGGGAGTTGACTGAATGAGACTGGGAAAACGGCCATGTGAATGTGTAAGTGAATGACTGGAGGAGTACCTTTTCGAGTGAATGCCTAGAGTAGTGGAGGAGTGAGTAGGTGGATGAGTAACTGCGGATTCAGGTGGGTGAGTGAGTGGGACTGGGTTGGACACAAGTACACTGTTCAGCTCCTCCTCCTACTCCCCTCATCGTGCCGCCCCAATCCTCCCCTCAAAAACCTAACAAAAAAGCAGGCTGCCAAAATCAGAAACCAAGGCTGAAAGGCAAACTGCTTCCAAACCCTACTTTTTTTCATATTTGGCAGAGACCAGCTTGAAATGTGCCCTGCCAGAGACAAAGTTCATTAAACCCTACTACAATGATCAGCCCGGTTCCCAGCCCATCTCTGGTGATCAGGACTTGGGACACTCTGTCTCTCTTCGTCTGTTTCTTAAGCAAAAAGCAAAATAAAAGGTTTCATTAGTCAGCTTTGCTGTTTGGCAGGACATTTTCATCAATGGACAAACACAAACAATGCACTGAGAAACTCAGCAGATCAGGCAGCATCCGTACAGAGAGAGAAACAGAGTTACTGCTTTGAGATTCCTATAACTGTTTTAAATATAATTTTAATTAATTATCCATTTAAATGATAAATTTATTGCTTTTAATCTGTTTTTGCTTCAGAAGTACGTGATTTTTTGGCAAATATCTATCTGAAAATTGCACAACTAACACCCTTCATCCTAGCCCCAAAAAGTGAGAAGAAAATTGAAACGTGGCCTTCCATCCAAAAACAACCTTTTGCTGGTAACTGAGATAAGAAACAAATGCAGTCTTAATTGTGTTGTCCAGAGCACAAAGCAAACAGCATAGAAGTAATAATTTAACTCAGCCTTTACGTTGAGAGATTGAAAATATAAGGAAGTTGCCATCCAGCTCACAAATTATTTTAAATGTGTGTAATAATCCACACTCCTTTGCTGCTCCCCAAGAGATCATCAAACATCTTTTGCTTTTGCAGCCAGTACCTGAACTGATGCTGGTCATCTTCCCACCAACTTTGTGGCATCTCTGTTTTAAAATCTTTCTATTGCAATTCTATATAGCATCTTTCTTTTATTCATTCATGGGATGAGGGCATCACTGAGTAGGCAACATTTATTGCCCAGAGGGCCTTTGAGAATCAACCACATTGCTGTGGGTCTGGAGTCACCTGTAGGCCAGACCAGGTATGGGTGGCAGTTTCCTCCCCTAAGTGGCATTGGTGAACCAGAGGGGTTTTTCCCCTGACAATCAAGAATGGTTTCACAGTCATCATTAATATCTTGATTCCACATATTTATTGAATTCAAATTCCACCATCTGCCACGGTGGGATTTGAACCCAGTTCCCCAGAACACTATTTGGGTAACTGGATTAACAGTCCAGCGATAATACCCTTAGGCCACCGCCTTTACTAACAGGTCTTCTTCATGTCTTCTTGCTGAAACAGTTCATTGACTTCCTCTTCAGAATAATGTGCAAATTGAGGTGAAGTGATGGCCTTCTGATATGAATGCTAGACTATTAATTCCAAGACCCAGATAAAGTTCAAGGGTCTTGAGTTCAAAACTTGCCATGACAGATTGTAGAATTTGAATTTATGAGAATTCTGGAATTAAGAATCTAATGATGACCATGAAGCTATTGTTAATTGTTAGGATAAACCCACCTGGTTCACCAATGTCCTGTAGGGAAAGAAAATACTGTCCTTATCTGGCCTGGCCTAAGTGACTTCAGACCAATAGGAGCATGGTTGACTCTTAACTTCCCTCAGCACAATATCTGCTGGCCTTGTTGACAATGTCCACACCCTGTGAGTGAATAAAACAAAACAATGTGATTTTCTTTATCGGTAAGCTAATGAAATACAAGACCCCTTTACATGGAAATCATAAAGTTGTCCTTCTTTGTGCTGCCCCATTAACTGTTTTCTTATAAAGGGACATAATTCTGAGTAACTCGGATCTTGGAGCCACTCCAGCATATTTGAGTGTAATTTGTACTCTTCCACATTACTGAGAATTCTCTGCTTCCTCTGATTGGACTGTACCCTTGAATTTAGCTATCAGTACTCTGCATTTCGTATTGAATCTGAAAATGGAGTACTCAGAAATCCATTGATACATTATCAATGAAATTCACTCGCAATTGTACAATTTACAGAAATAAATGGATGATATAAATAAAGTACAGCACCATTTTTTTCAACAAAAATCGAAATAAAAACTATCACAATTGTATCAGAGATAAAAGGTACTGCAGATGCTGGAGAATCCGAGATAACAAGCATGGGGCTGGATGAACACAGCAGGTCAAGCAGCATCACAGGAGCAGGAAAACTTGACGTTTCGGGCCTAAACCCTTCATCAGAAATGGGGGAGGGGAAGAGGGTTCTGAAATAAATAGGGAGAGAGGGGGAGGTGGATAGAGGATGGATAGAGGAGAGGATAGGTGGAGAGGAGGCAGACAAGTCGAAGAGGCGGGGATGGAGCCAGTAAAGGTGAGTGTA
>JAHRHZ010000144.1:74822491-74864494 GCA_024137785.1 Ginglymostoma cirratum
CAATGCCACATTGATGCCATTGGGCTGCAGGGTTCCCAGGCTGAATATGATTTGCTGTTCCTGCAGCCTTCGGGTGGCATCACTGTGGCATTGCAGGAGGCCAAGGATGGACATGTCATCTGAGGAATGGGAGGGGGAGTTGAAATGGTTCGCGACTGGGAGGTGCAGTTGTTTGTTGCGAACTGAGCGCAGGTGTTCTGCAAAGCGGTCCCCAAGCCTCCGCTTGGTTTCCCCGATGTAGAGGAAGCCACAACGGGTACAGCGGATGCAGTATACCACATTGGCAGATGTGCAGGTGAACCTCTGCCTGATGTGGAAAGTCTTCTTGGGGCCTGGGATTGGGGTGAGGGAGGAGGTGTGGGTCAGGTGTAGCACTTCCTGTGGTTACAAGGAAAAGTGCCGGGTGTGGTGGGGCTGGAGGGGAGTGTGGAGCGGACAAGGGAGTCGCGGAGGGAGTGGTCCCTCCGGAAGGCAGATAAGGGTGGGGAGGGAAAAATGTCTTTGGTGGTGGGGTCTGATTGCAGATGGCGGAAGTGTCGGAGGATGATGCGTTGTGTTTGTTTTGTTCAAGCTTAAGGTTTCTTTTTCAAAATAAAGTATATTTAAAAAGACCTAGCAAAACATTGTCCTTTTGTTAAAATACAGTATCTTTGAAAGGAACAGTTTATTAGGGTGAAAATAACAAGCTTCATCTTGCCCCTTATTCTGAATATTGTCTCAAAGTACATCTTCAAGTTCATATGTTGCATCAGGAACACACCAGTTCACAGATTTCTCTGCACCCAACAGATCTCAGCTGTTCTGTCAGAACAACCAAACACCAAACAATTCTTATGTTTTCTAACTCCTTTGAATGCAGGGCTATCAATCAATTATGATCAAAGCAACATTAGTAGAGACACAAGTATAATAGATCACAAAGTTCATGGAATCATAGGTTGGAGAGATTGTCTGGAAATCTAATGCGAAGGTAAGAACCATTTCTCTGCTTTCTATCAGTTTGTCACTTTGTACAGTGAGATGCATCCAAAAGGATTGCATAAATGGCTGGCATGAATACTTCTTACAAACAAAAGACAGTGCAGACTGCTAGCTGCAGATGATATAGGATTTTACACTGCTGAGGATAATTATTTGTCTAAGTCAGGTTATGGTGAATCTATGACCCTTTTGAACTTTTGGGCAGAAGATTAATTTGAAGCGTGCACAAATCTGACACAAAGTCTTGCCAACTGGAAAACTTGGAGAAAAGTTCCTATGACCAATGGGCGGAGATTGTGAAGAGTTTGTGATTTCCTGATGTTAGTACCCAGTGGGTAAGGGTGGGTGCAAAATTCTTCTGAAAAAGTTGCTCGCATAGTTTAAAATTCAGATTGAAGCATTTAACTTAACTATGTCAGCAAAAAAAAAGCATAGATTTTACTAGTTACCATTTACAAATTTGATGGCATTTACTTCACAACAGTTTCCAAACGTACTTTGGGAAACTATTCTGAGGAAAAGAGTTTCAAAAGGAAGGCTTAATCTTTTTACTCTAAAAATGTGCACATAAAGTGGACATAATGCTGCATTTATATAGCTTGCCAGAAAAAGGAACAGGGCAGGGTAGGACAGGGCAGACGAGGAAGACTATTGAAGTATTGAATGCATTGGAAATAACACAGTCTGGTTAACTGTACCTAACTGTGCCATGGATGACAGTTATACCACTATTCCCTCATACAAAGGCCGATAACTGAAGATGTTCCATCTGAAGTCAAATGATGCGACTGAGACGAATGATCTAATTCCTTGCTGATGCTTGACCAGTGTCCTGCACCTAATATTATCATGAAAGCAGTGTCATAGTGATAGAGTCATAAAGTTGTACAGTAACAGGAAACAAACCCTTTGGTCCAACTCATCCATGACAATCAAATATCTTAAATTAATCTAGCCCTGTTTGCCAGCATTTAGCCCCTATCCCTCTAAACCCTTCCTATTCTTGTACCCATCCGGTTGCCTTTTAAATATTGCAATTGTACCAGCCTCTACCACTTCTTCTAGTACTCATTCTATACATATACCACCCTCTGCATAAAAAAAGTTGCCCCTTAGGTCCATTTTAAATCTTTCCCCTCTCACCTTAAACCTATGCCCTCTAGTTTTGGACTCCCCTACCCTGGGAAAAAGACCTTGGCTATTCACCTTGTCCATGCCCTAATGATTTTATAAACCTCTACAGTCCCAAAGATGTGCAGGCTAGGTGGATTGGCCATGCTAAATTGCCTATAGTGCTCAGGGATGTGCAGATTAGGTGGGTTATAGGGGTATGGGTCTGGGTGGAATGCTCCGAGGGTCCGTGTGGGGCTGAAGGGCCTGTTTCCACACTGTAGGAATTCTATGGTTCTATGACTCTCAGGTCACCCCTCAGCCTCTGACGCCCCAGTGAAAATAGCCCCAGCCCTTTCAGCCTCTCCCTAAACCAACATCGACAATATTCTTGTAAATCATTTCTGCAACATACCACATTGGGGCAGCATGGTAGCTCAGTGGTTAGCAATGCTGCCTCACACTGCCAGCAACCTGGGTTCAATTCCACCCTTGGGCAACTGTCTGTGTGAAGTTTGTAGTTCTCCCCGTGTCTGAGTGGGTTTCCTCTGGGTGGTCTGTTTCCTCCCCTGTACAAAAGATGAGCAGATTCGGTGGATTGGCCATGCTATTTTGTCCATAGTGTCCAGGGATGTGTAGGTTAGCCATGGGAATAGAGGGGAGGTAAAGGTGGAACATGTATGTGGAGGATGTTCTTCAGAGGGTAGGTGCAGACTTGATGGGCCAAATGGCCTGTTTCTACACAGTGGAATTTCTATGACATAATACAAATTTAACAACATCTTTCCTATAGCAGGGGGAACAGAAATGAATGCAGTATTCCAAAGGCAGCCTAACCAATGTCCTGTACACTTCCAACATGACCTCCCAACTCCTATACTCAAGGCACTGACCAATAAAGGCAAGTGTACTAAACACCTTCATCCTTGCCCTGTCAACCTGTCAACCAAAGAACTACAAACCTGTACCCCAAAGTCTCTTGCTCAGCAACACTCCCCAGGATCCTGCCATTAAATGTATAACTCCTGCCCTGAATTGCCCTCCCAAAATTCAACACTTTACATTTATCTAAATTTAACTCCATCTGCCACTCCTTAGCCCATTGGCCCATTTGATCAAGGTCCCCTTGTACTCTGAGATGACCTTCTTCGTTGTCCACTGCAACACCAATTTTGGTGTCATCTGCAAACTTACTAACTATTCCTCCTGCATTCACAACCAAATCATTTATATAAATGCCAAAAAGCTGTGGACCCAAAACCAATCCACACCAGAGATTCAAAGAAAAATCACACTGCCTTTGTGCAGCAATTAAAATTCGATAATTCAACACTGGCATCCCATGGTTGTTTAAATCTACCTAAATTCCAGTTTCCCTGAACGCAACATGCTTTCCTGAAGCATGAAAAGGCCCCAACTTTATATGCAAATCAGGCACTTCATAAATTCCAGAAACTCTTTGCACTGATCAAGCACAAAATTGCAAAGTGTGCTATCTCTACTTATTTGTACAAAGTCTTGAACTAAACAAACGTCAATCCCCATCAACTGGCAACTTCTCGCTGCCCGACGAGAATCTTGCCATGGCAGTTCTCAAAAGAGTAAAAGATGCAGTGAGATTACCTGGATGTTCAGATCAGCCTTGTTGCATTCCTCATGCAATTCCAACATAGAATTCCTACAGTGTGGAAGCAGGCCCTTCGGCCCAACAAATTCACGCTGACCCTTGGAGCATCCCACCCAGACCCATCCCCCTATAGCCCACACACCCCTGAACACTATGGGCAATTTAGCATGACCAATCCACCTAGCCTGCACATCTTTGGACTGTGGGCGGAAACCCACGCAAACATGGGGAGAAGGCACAAACTCCGCACAGACAGTTGCCCGAGGATGGAATCAAACCCTGGTCCCTGGCGCTGTGAGGCTGCAGCGCTAACCACTGAGCCACTGTACCTCCCCATTCTACCATATCATCATAGTCAACATTGCTCAGATTCCAAGAAGAACTGTGCCCAGTTTTCTGAAGAACTCCCTGCTAGTCAGTGATTGGCCTCTAATTTCCTTTGTGTTAAGTAGAACTTAACCTGCCATCAAGGCATAGTCATAGAGATCAACAGCACAGAAAAGGGCCCTTCAGCCAATCATGTCCATACTGATCAAAAACATCCATGTAACTACTCTAATCCCATTTTCCAAAACTTGGCCCATGGCCCTGTATGTCTTGGTGCCGTAAATGCACCTCTAAATACTTCATAAATGTTATGAGGGTTCCTACTTCTACCACCTTTACAAGAGTCCCAGATTCCCATCAACCTCTGGGTGAAGACGCCAAGAACTGCAGATGCTGGAGTTAAAGTGAACACAGTGTGGAGCTGGAGGAACACAGCAGGTCAGGCAGCATCAGAGGAGCAGGAAAGTTGACGTTTCAGGTTGGGAACCTTCTTCAGAACTGGGAAGAACTGAAGAAGGGTCTCGGCCCGAAACATCTTTCTTACTCCTCTCATGTTGCCTGACCTGCTGTATTCCTCCAGCTCTGCAGCGTGTTGATCCTTTGGGTGAAAAAGCTTTTCCTGACATCTCCTGGAGCATCTTCCCCATTGATCTTTTCATTTGATTCTCCAATGCTACACTTAATTTAATACTTTCTTGACATCAAGTGTCATCACTCTCATCTCACCACTGGGATTCTGCTCTTTTATCCAGCTTTTGTTTAAGGCTATTATGTGGTCTGGAGCCAACTGGTTCTGGCAAAACATAAACTGGGCATCCATTAGCAGTTGAATTGAGGTTCCAAGGTTTCTCGTAGCTCACTGTCCTGGACGTTGGTTCTCAGGCCGTTTTTGATTGTAACAGGTGTAATTGCGCAGTTAAAATAAAACAAAGAACTGCAGATGCTGGAAATCTGAAACAAAAACTAGTTGCAAGACCATTCTCCAAAGAGAAAGCAGAGTTAACGTTTTGAGTCCAGTGATCCTTCTCTCCATAGGTGCTGCCAGATGTCCTGAGTTTCTCCAGCAATTTCTATTTTTGTTTAAATAATACATCAGCTGTTTCATGTCTTGCAACTAGTTTGAGCCTTGTTCACAGACTGGCTGAACTGATAACTCTAATGGCACTTTTGGTTCTTGATTTCTTCATCTCAGTATAGCTAAGTCATTGAGCCACAACTTGCACCACAAGTAGTGCAAAGAGACAAATTCCAAATCCTCGGAACAGGATTGAACGCCATGTTGTTGGCACCAATCTGAACTACACCAGCTGTCTAGCCAACTGTGACAATCAGCCCCAATATCGTCCCCATGCCCCAAGAAATCTAAGCCACTGTGGCAACGCATGCTTTTGTATGTATGTGTTGGTATTCGGCTCCAATTTTTCTCCATCACATGACTGAACAGGAATCTCTCTTGCACTTCATAACTGCTATTGGCATATACTTAGCAGCAGAGTGGTCAGTGGTTAGCTCTGCTTCCTCAAAGCGCCAGGGACCCATATTCAATTCCAGGGTCAGGCAATTATCTGTTTGGATAATTCTCCCTGAGCCTGCGTGGGATTCCTTCAGGTGTTCCAGTTTCCTCTCACAGTCTAAACATTTGCAGGTTAATTGGATTAGCCATGGGAAATGCATGGTTAAGGCGAGGAGGTCAGTCTGGGTGGGATGCTCTTTAGAGGGTTGGTGAGCTCTCGATGGGCTGAATGGCCTGCTTCCACACTATGATTCCATGACTTATCAGTTGATCTTCAACCTATTTGGGCATGTTTTGAATGCATTTTCCTTGAACATAACATTTTGATGGCATATGAACCCAGAGCGTCTGGCCCAAAGGCAAGGAGACTATTCATTGTACCACACAACATCCTCTAAACGACTTCTAGCTGATTTTCGAACAGATAAAGAAACCATGGCTGCTGTTTGTCCATGGAGCCGTGGAGTCTTAAAATGTTGGATGTGTTGACTATCTATCCAATAGCACAAAGGTAGTGTTTTCATAAAGTCTGTGTAATGCATTAACCACATGAATCTAAGAGTTCATGATATAATGGTGTTGCAAGATCACAGAACTACAGAAAGCAAGACAGTAAGAAATCTCCCGTGGGCGAGATAATCTGACCTTGTGTAGACTCCTCACTATCTGAATAGAAAATCTGTAAGGAGAAGATTCTTGTTGAAATGAACATGGACTGCAATAGTCAAGAAAGGCACTTATCACGGTGTCTTCTATCAGAAGTTCAATGATGATCAAAGGAGGCTACTCCTGCTGTAACTGTCATGATCAGATGTCCATGTTAATTACATTGGCAAGGACGAGGTCAGTTAAGCTTTTATCTTATTTAGTTTCTCTCATCGTCTTCTGCACTTTGATCCAGCAGACGCATCCTTCCAGATTCAGCCTCCTCAGTCAGTCATAGTGTTAGTAGTTTACACCTTATTTTGAGCACTGAAGTTCCTCAGCCAAATATTTTCAGTGCCCTTGCTCTCATTAATGCTGCTTCTAACTGTTTTTTTCAACATGGAATATGCTAATGTTTGAGCAGAAGGAGATCTGTATACAATAACCAGCACATTCCTTGTTTATGTTTGACCTCATTCCATGGGACATCATAGGTTCAGGGTCAGCTTGAGGATTCCCTGGACCACATTTTCATAACTGTATTTCACCTGTGGTGGGATGGGATATATCAACAGGACAGGAATGAATGATTCTGAGCCATTGGCTGAGATATATGTTTGGCAAGTATGACTATAGCAGACTTTTGGATAGCTCTCCCAATTTTGCCATAAATTCCTAGATATTAACCTTTATAAGACGTGTGCGCTTTTGACATTTCAGCGAATAGTTTTATTTCAATACGGTTTAACGCAGGAACTTGCAGAGAATAGTCAACCATGTTGTTTTGGGTCTAGAGTCACATACAGACCGGGTTGGGAGGGATGGCAGATTACCTTCACCAAAAAGACAGTCTTGAACCAGATGGGTTTTTATACAATCCAGTAATTTCATGGTCACTGTGACTGATAATTACATTTTTCTTGCAAGAAAAAGTAAGCAAGTTTTAATTTCCCAGCCATAGTGAGGGGATTTGAACTCATGGCTCAAGTCTATGTATAAAGTGATGCTGACACCTCTGCTACTTTCTTTTACACCTGGTGCACTCTCTTGTTGATTATGCAGCCTTCTCCCATTGAAGCTAATTTGCTGCTCCTTCACTCCAGCAAGAAGAGCCTGCAGAACATCATCACTTAATCTTGCTTTCTCTTGAATGCTTCTCTTTCCAATTCAAAACAGTTTCTTTAGTCACAGCTGGATTTAAGGAAACTTAAGTTTTAAATAGCCGAGGGCCTTGTAGTGGCTAATTGACAACTGACTCAGCACACTTATGGCAGGTGCATTCCGATTTTCTCATCTGCTGAACCGCATCCCATCTCCCTAAAAGCTCACTGCTGAAAATTGCATGTTTCTCATTGTATAGCTAAGATGCTGTGCAAGAAAAGAGCATCCAATCTATTTGAAGCCTGGATGTTAAGTGTTATGTATTTCTCTTTCTGGTGGGTTTTGATCTTCTTCCCAATTTCTTTCTTATTGCTACATTGTTCACTTCAGTATACTCATTGTAACGTATATAAGGTAGAATCTCACCACCTTAGTGTTTTTAAACCACCGTATTTGCATCCCAAACCTCAGGGTTTGTGAAATCCCCTTGGTAGCACGCATGTGCGGGCAGCCATTGAAAGACCTCTCCATAGAACATAGAACCTCCAATTCCTCCAATTAAAGAGGGTAGGCAAATCCTGCTCCAGAATACAAGTCAAGAATTTGACAATTGACCTCATTTTTAAAATCTGATAACTCAAGTCTTCTCAGAAATTTGAACTAAATTGCTTTTACCTTCCATTCCTTTTAGACTCACCTGCCCACTGTCCTTTTTACTCCTGTTTAGTTGTAATGCTTTTGTTACTTTCTGGGGGTAAGCAGGCAATACTTCAACTTTCGTTCATGCAAGAAAACTTTAGCTCCTTTATTTTTGACCTAGATAATTATATTTTAATTGAAATATGATAGGTAAAAAGACAGAAGAATAGTTGTCCTAACCAACCAATCGGCATTGGGTTAGAGTAGGCTTAGGCCTAACCATCTTCAGCTACTTCATAAATGACCTTACCTCCATCATAAGATCTGAAGTGTGGATGTTCACAAATGATTACACACCTTTAAGAGCCATTCACAACTCCTCAGATACTGAAACCATCTGTAACTAATATCCGAGTTCAAAGCACCTTTCCATACTCCGTGAGGTTGGTTTGATTACCTCACATCTGCATCGACATCTGAAAAAAGGTTAAAGTCTTTGTCAGGCAATTAACTTCTGAATGATTCATTCTTTTATGGTTGAATGCAATGTATATCTCCACTTTGATAAAGCATGAAGAAAGTTGTTTAATGCATTTTCAAGGATTTATTTTCTCTGATAGGATTTTCATTCTCACTTTAGTTCTATCCCAATGAAATGGAATTAGAAATGGTGCAGAGATTTACTAGGATGTTGTGTTGGCTGGACTGAATCAGCTATGAAGTGAGACCATGCAGGCTGGAGTGTCTTCCCTACAGCAGAAAAAGCTGAGGGGTAACGTGATTGAGGTGTAGAAGGCTATGAGGGACATAAATAGGGTAGGAAGGGAGAAGGCTCGTTAGTAGTGGGGTGAATAACCAGGGGTAAAATTGTATCAGAGAGAAAAGGTACTGCAGATGCTGGAGAATCTGAGATAACAAGCATGGGGCTGGATGAGATGCTGCTTGACCGGCTGTGTTCATCCAGCCCCATGTTTGTTATCTTGAATAACCAGGGGCACAGTTTTAAGGAAAGCAGCTGGAGGTATAGAGGGGATTTGAGGAAAATTGTTTCGCCCAGTTGTTGGTGGGTATCTGGAAGTCACTGCCTAAAAAAAGAGGTAGAGATGAGAACAATCAAGACATTTAAAAGCAATTTAGATGAGCACTTGAAAAGGCATATCAAGGCAGGTCAAGTGCTGGAAAATGGGATTAGAATCAATGGGTGTTTAATAACGGACACGATCAAAGGGCCTCTTCCTCTGCTGTAAATAATCTGTGACTCAAATGGAATGTGATGACATAATACAAATTAGAAACTTTTTATAGTTTCAGTCAACAGCTTTATTTTGGTTAAAACCTATCTTATGAAAAAGTCAACGGTCTGAAACCTGTCATTTTGATTATAAATTAATATTTGAGGTAAGCATATCATCATAACACTGATTCTTTTTTCCTCAGTGGAAGGCCTATTTCGTGATGGTGCCTTTAATTTTTTTCAAAGTGGGCACTTTTTGCTAATAAGTAGCTATTCCCTCTCTTGGATTCTTATTCAGCCATTTTCAAAGGTTCAAGGAGTTGATGTCAAATATTCAGACTGTTGCAGGCTCCTTCAGAGCGTTAAATGTTCAATCATTTGGAAAGCTAAGATTCTCTGGTTTTCCTACTGGGTGAAATTTAGTTCCAAATGTTCTTGGGTTTTGGAATCAGATTGGGATGATTTTATATGCTTTGGAGTCTCCTTGTCCTTTAATAACAAAGATGGAACATTGTTTTCTGCAACTGCTATCTTTTTGGTGTTTTCTGCAGACTGCAAGTTTGAAGGAGAAATACAACCCAAATCTACAGCTATCTCACAGTGTGACAGCTTAACATTTCCTTTCCCTTTCATTGGCAACAATATTGTTTTCCACTAACCCCTTGGGGCTTGAGACCATTGCTGTTTTTGTTTGTGAAAGAACCCATTCAAACCAAGAATGTGATTCTAGATGCTTTCAATTCTTAGTCTGAAACATGTCTCACTGTCTTCCTGTAATTTTTTTCTTTATTCATTCACGGGATGAGAGTGTCACTGGCTAGGCAGCATTTATTGCCCATCCCTAATTTCCCAGAGGGTAGTCCAGAGTCGACCACGTTGCTGTGGGTTTGGAGTCACATGTAAGCCAGACCAAGTAAGGATGGCAGTTTCCTTCCCTAAATTAGCGAACCAGATGGCCTTTTCCAATTATCAACAATGGATTCAGGGTCATCATTAGACTCTTAATTCCAGATATTTATTGAATTCAAATTCCACCATCTGCTGTGGCAGTACTCAAACCCAGGTCCCCAGAACATTAGAGATAATAGGTACTGCAGATGCTGGAGAATCTGAGATAACAAGGTGTGGAGCTGGATGAACACAGCAGGCCAAGCAGCATCATAGGAGCAGGAAAGCTTGATGTTTCGGGCCTAGACCCTTCATCAGAAATGGGGGAGGGGAAGAGGGTTCTGAAATAAATAGGGAGAGAGGGGGAGGCGGATAGAAGATGGATAGCCAGAACATTAGCTGGGTCTCTGTATTAACAGTCCAGTGATAATACTACTGGGCCATTGTCTTCCTTTGCACAATTATGTACTGGCTGGGCATATCCAGTGGGGAAGAAGTCTTCAACCATGATTTTTCAAGATATTTTGAGACAGAAGCTGTGAAAATCACCTGGACTTGAAGGCTATCATCAGTGTCCAGATGAGAAAAAAAGGATTATTTAGAGGCTTTCACAGGAACACAATCCATGTTTAAAGGTATGAATAGGTCGTGCTTTCATTCAGTGTAACAGTATGTTCGAGAGAGACTCCATTGTTTTCAATGCAACTTAGTGCTTCAGACCAGTCTGGTTACTAATGTGAACTGTCAAACTCAGTGAAGCTATTACCAACAAGCCATCAGAAACATCCACCTAAAGTCATGGACCTTAGAAAGAGACATGTGCCGGAAGTTCTGACAACTGCTTTTCTGACACAGATTTTTATAATGCTATATTTGTTATCTTGTACCTAATTTAAGGATGTAGAATGTGAAAATTCGAATCCTAAATTGCCTGACAGAGGGTTTTTCATGACTATCCTATTATGTTAATTTATGCAACATTCTAGGTTATTTATCCATCCTCACCCATTGCTGGGCTTGCTATCTTCTGTACAGCACTCTTTACTCAAAGCACAGGAAGCGTGATAGCCTTTGGAGTATTGGGTCGCGTCAGTCTATTCATATCTCTATGATATATCATTCCTAAGCAGGAACTTAGCCAGCTCTTTTCCTGAAGGAGTTAATTTACTCAGCCTCAATAACTTTTGTTGCTTCTGAGATTCAGCAACATAAGGGGCAAATTGTTTCTTGTAATCTGGGGTCTCATTTCAGAATTTGTTATTTTAAACCTGTGCCTTTTAAATCTTTGCAGGCTTCCTATTCAACAAGCCTATTTACATTCACATCACCCACACCCATTGGCAATTTAAAGGCTGGGTTCGTGACTCCTTTCAATTTTCATTTTTCTATTAAAATATCCTTAGCTTGGAGACTGTCTCCTCATTATTTGTAGCCCTAAGTCCTAGGATCATCATTGGTGAAGGTCTAAAGAAGACTGGCAATATATTAATGTCCACTTGAAAATATGTTGTTTAATATTGCATGGAATTGTCCAGATGTGACATCACAAGTAATTAAATGCACATGAATATAGTAATCATTAATGCATTAAAATTAATATGTATGCTGCACACTCCTCATTTGAGCATTATCATTTTGTCATGCCTTCAGGTAGTATCTCAGTAGGATTTTTCAGTATTAGGCTACCTGTCACATAGCCCTGCCTGCAGCTGCACAATTCTTTGACTAAATGAAGCTTCATAAGCTCGAAAATAACATACTGAGGAAAATTTGCTTTGTCCTAACTTTCCATAGGCAATGTCACATACAATGAAGTCATTGTTAGAAAGAAGGAAAAGGTTGAACACATTTTTATTAACTTTTCTATTTTGATTGAGACTTTCATGAAATCGGTTGAGGCTTTTCCCAAGCCACGCAAAAAGAAACAAACTTATAATGTACGTACAGTTATATTACTAGAAGTAAATTCTACCTTTCAATTTTTTTTTTTGGTTGCCTACTTTTCTATATTCCATTGACCAATCAAGTCACCAACTCAACGGCTCCCAGTGTATCCATTTGACCATCCATCTATTGCAATGAATTCTGCCTTAAGCACATTTAAATTTCTGACACAACAGGAAAATGCAGCAGACGCTGGAAATCTGAAACAAAAACAGGAAATGCTGAAGATATTCAATAGGCCAGGCAGCAAAAGTGGAGTATGAGAGAGAGAGGGAAACATAGTTAATGCATTAGACTGATGATTCTTCTAATGCTGAAATGTTAACTGCTCTTTTCCACAGATGATTGCTGACATGGTAAGTATTTCTAGCAATTCCTTGGTTTTTATTTAAAATTCACATGTCCTGTCTTCTTCTCTAGGCTCCTTTCTTATTTTCTTGTGCTACCTACCTGCAAACTGTCAAGGGATGGTTGTCTTTCCACTTTAATTAGCTTACCAACCGAGTTGTTGTATTTCCAGGAGACCTGCAGCAGACATGAACTCTCCAGTCACAACAGTTGCTGTCTCACCTCCACCCACATGAGGATGGTCTCACTTCTGAGTCATTTCCCTTAGCAGCCAAAGTGCATGTCAAAAACACACATTCTGAGTCCCACCATGCAGCCAAGCATCAATCAAACAATACATGAAAGAACTTCTATTTATATAAAACTTCTCACAACATCAGGAAAATGAGCATGTCATTTTTTAAAAACTGATGTTGCTTGAGGGATAAACGTTAACTGTAACACCAGGGAAAATGTACCTTCCTTTTTCTGAATAGTGTGGGACCTTTTATATCTCACCTGAGAGGGACCTTGGTTATCATTGCATCAAAAACTTCCGATAATGGGAGCACTCTTTCAGCATTTCACTATAGTGTCACTCTGGATCACGTAGTCAACAAAGTAAAAAGAAACAATGACAAATGCTGGAAAAAAAAACATGTCTGGTTGGAGCCTATCACAAATCTTTTGCTGTATTGTAGAGACAGTGAACATTTTAAAGAGATTTCTTGTACTGAGCACATGAGGAGAGGTCATCGTTTCACTCTCTATTTTAAACCCCTATCAGTAACATTAAAAATATATACTTTTTTCTTCTTTTTAGCATGTAGCTATCACATTTCAATTAAAGTTTGTTAATCAAATTGGAAATGAAGGAGACCCAGTTCCAAGGTTTTCTTGAATGAAAAAAAATGTAGTTTCAGTATCCCCCCCTTTCCCCCCCACCACCCACAAAACGGGCAACAAATATACGCATAAAACATAGATCACAGTTCTAAAAATAAGATTGGGAGTGAGGGGAAGAAGGGAATTTAGCATAGGCAGGAAGATAAAGACAGTTGCAGGTTGCAAGTTTTTTTTAAAACCATTGACTTGAGAGAGTGAAACCCATGCTCCACCCTCCAATTACTTAGTTAGTGTCTTGTTTCCTCAACAGTGGCAAAGCTCATAGATAGAATGATTTTCCAGTGTACAATGGTTTCTCCCCAGGTTATTGTTTTACTGGTGCATGTTTGCTGAAATTGAGATTGAGAGAAACAGAAGGAGAGTGAAGCTTTTGGTATCCTTGCTGTATCAAACCATGTTCCTTTCTCTCTCGTTGTTCTTGCAAGCAAGCCACTGAGGTATGATTTGTTTGTACATTTCTAATCTAGCTCGTTGCCAAACTGAAAATTCCAGCGGTAAATTCTCAGCTTTATAAGTATCATTGTCATACAGATGTATAACATGGAAACAGACACTTTGGTCCAACTTGTCCATGCCGACCAGATAGCCTAAACTAATCTCATCCCATTTGGCCCATATCCTTCTAAGCCCTTGCTACTTACCTACCCATCCACATGCTTCTCAAATGTTGTAATTTTACCAGCTTCCACCACTTCCTCTGGCAGCTCATTCCATACACATACCACCCTCTGCATAAAAAAGTTGCCCGTTACATCTTTTTAAATTTTTTTCCCTCTGACTTAAACCTATGCCCTGTCCTTTGGACTCCCCTACCCTGGGAAAAAAGATCTTGACTATTCATCCTACCCATGACCCTCAAGATTTTAGAAACCCCTATAAGGTCACCCCTCAGCCTCCGACACTCCAGAGCAAGTAGCCCCAGTGTACTCAACCTCTCCCTATAGCTCAAACACTCAAACCCTGACAACGTCCTTGTAAATCTTTTCTGCACCCTTTCAAGTCTCACAACATCCTTCATATAGCAAGAAGACAAGAATTGAACACAATATTTCAGCAATAATCCTGAAGTCTTGTGGTCCAGGACTTGCCACACCCCCAGCCAAGCTGTTCCAGTACAGTTACAACACTGGTATCTACCCAACAATGTGGAAAATTGCCCAAGCATGTCCTGTACATAAAATGCAGGACAAATCCAACCAGGCCAATTACTGCCCTATTCGTCGATTTTCGATCTTCAGTAAAGTGGTGGAAGATATCATCAAACAGTGCTATCAAGCAGTACCTGCTAAGCAATAACCTGCTCAATAACGCCCAGTTTGGGTTCTGCCAGGGCCGGTCAGCTCCTGACCTCATTACAGCCTTGGTTCAAACATTGACACAAGAGCTGAATTCCAGAGGCGAGGTGGGAGTGACAGACCTTGGCTTCAAGGCTGCATTTGACCAAGTGTGTTATTAAGAACCCCGAGCAAAACTGGAATGAATGGGTATCGGGGGCAAACTTCCCAGTGTTTGGAGCCATACACGACAAATTGGAAGCTGGTTGTGTTTGTTGGAGGTCAGTCTTCTCAGCTTCAGGGCACCTCTGCAGGAGTTCCTCAGGGTAGTGTCCCCAGCCCAACCATCTTCAGCTGCTTCATCAATGACCTGGATCATCTGGCAACAGGTTCAATGATCACCCAGAGGAAGTGTGTCCAGCAGAGGATGAAGCATCACTTTGGCACATACATTAGAGCCTGGAAGCTGTCACCTGCACTGAGGAGTGGATCATCATGGGCCTGGTATTTAATTAGGAGTAGTCAGCATGGCTTCGTACATGGGAAATCATGCCTCACAAATTTTTTAGAGTTCTTTGATGAAGTGACCAGGAAGGCTGATGAGGGCAGGGCAGTAGATGCAATCTACATGGATTTTAGTAAGGCTTTTGATAAGGTTCCATGTGGTATGCTGCTCAGAGAGACTAGATCACATGGAATCGAGGGAGAGCCGGCAAATTGGATACATAATTGGCTTGATAGTAGGAAGCAGAGACTAACAATGGAAGGATCTTATCGGACTGGAGGCCTGTGACTGGTGGTGTGTCTCAGTGATCAGTGCTGGGCCCATTACTGTTTGTTATCTATATAAATGATTTGGATGAGAATGTACAAGGCATGATTAGTAAGTTTGCGGATGACACTAAAACAGGTGGTATTGTGGAAGGTGAGGAAGGTTATCAGAAATTGCAGCGCGATCTTGATCAGGTGGGGAAGTGGGCTGAGAAATGGAAAATGGATTTTAATAATGTTATGTGTGAGGTGTTGCATTTTGGAAAGTCAAATGAAGGTAGAAGTTTCATGATGAGTAATAGGGCTTTACGGTGTGTTGTGGAACAGAGGGACCTTAGAGTGCAGGCGCATGGTTCTCTGAAAGTGGAGTCACAGGTAGACAAGGCAGTGAAGAAGGCATTTGGCACACTGGCCTTCATCAGTCATGATATCGAGGACAGAAGTTGGGAAGTATGTTGCAGTTGTACAGGACGTTGGTAAGGCCACACTTGGAATATTGTGCTCAGTTTTGGTCACCTTGCTATGGGAAGGATGTTATTAAACTGGAAAGAGTGCAGAAGAAATTTACAAGGATGTTGTCAGGACTTAAGGGACCAGGTTACAGTGAGAGCTTGGACGAGCTAGGATTTATCATTAATCGGAAACTCAACTGGACTCACCACAGAAATGCAGTGGCTACAAGATCAGGTCAGAGGCTAGGAATACTATGGCGAGTAACTCAACTCCTGGCTCCCAAAGTCTGCCCATCATCTAAAAGTCACAAGCCAGGAGTGTATTGGAATACTCCCCACTTGTCTGGATGAATGCAGCCCCAACAATACTCAAGGAGCTTGACAACATTCAGGACAAAACAGCCCGCTTGATTGGCACTGTATCCACTACCGTTGGCCAGTGGTGCAGTCTGTACTATTTACAAGATGCATTGCAAAAACTCACCAAAGATCCTCAGAGAGCACCTTCCAAACCCACAACCACTTCCATCTTGAAGGACAAGGGCAGCAGACACATAGGAACATCACCACCTTCAAGTTCCCCTCCAAGCCACTCACTGCCTTGACTTGGAACTATATCACAGTTCCTTCACTGTCGCTGGATCAAATTCCTGGAATTCACTCCCTATTGGCATTGTGGGTCAACCTACAGCAGGTGGACTGCAAAGCTTCAAGAAGGCAGCTCACCACCACCTTCTCAAGGGCCACTAGGGACAGGCAAGAAATGCTGGCCAGCCAGCAATGCCCACATCCCGTAAAATGAGTAAATTTAAAAAAGTGGCATAACCAATGTCCTGTACAACATAACCTCCCAACCCCTTTACTCAGTGCACTGACCAATAAAGGCAAGCTTCTCAAATGCCCTCTTCACTACCCTATTTACCTGCAAATCCACTTTCAAGGAACTATGAACCTGTCCTCCAAGGTCCCTTTGATCGACAATAGTCCATAGGACCTCAATATTAAGTGTATAAATCCTGCCGTGAATTGCCTTTCCAAAATGTAGCACCTGACATCTATATAAATTAAACTCCATCTGCCATTATTTGGCTCATTGGTCCATCTGATCAAGGTCCCATTGTACTCTAAGGTAACCTTAATCACTGTCCACTACACCTCCAATTTTGGTGTCTTCTGCAAATTTACTAACCATACCTCCTATATTCACATCCAAATCATATGTGACATTATCACCTAATATGATTAAAATAAGAGATGCATAATTCTTAATATTTCACTGAGTTCCAGTGTTTGATTAAAATAATAATCCTGAGGTAGCTGTTTTGACTATACTGTGTGTGTTAGCCTGGGCTTGTACGGTGACCACAGCAACAATTTCATGTATCCAGTGCCCTTTTCCACAAAAAAAAGTGAGTTCATGAAAGTCTCAGATTGATATGGGTCTTGCCTCCGGCAGTGTATTTACCTGAGATGGCAATCCTTTTGCTTTCTCTTGCAACGTAAGAAGATCAGAGTGGACATTGTATATAAACACTAAATTCAAAAAACAACTAAATGGGCTAAAATTAAATTATTGGTTGCAATTAAATGGCACTCAGGAAAATATTTCCAACAGCATGTCATGTTTCAAGTGAACTGAGTTAAGATGGAGTATGAAGTCTGTGTACCCATGTATCACATGCTGTGATACAGTAACGATGTCATGAACATGTCTCTTAAAGGTACACTGGTCACTGAACACAAAACACAAAGATCAAGAAGTTCCCAAACAGATATACATAGTTGTACGTAGAAATATACTGTCAATTCAACAATTATACACACAAGTAAAACAGAGTTTATAAGGTGGAGTCTTATGGGTGGCACAGCTGCCTCAAAGTGCCAGGGACCTGGGTTCAATTTCAGCCATGGACAACTGTTTGTGTGGGGCTTGCACGTTCTCATGTCAATGTGTGTTTCAGCTGGGTGCTCTGGTTTCTTCCCACTGTCCAAAGATGTGCAGCATACATGGATTAGCCATGTTAAATTGCCCCATGGTATCCAGGAATGTGCAGGTTAGGTGGGTTAACTATGGTAAATGTGGGGTTGTGGGGATAGGATGAGATGCTCTTCAGAGCATTGGTACAAATTTGATGGGCCGAAATGCCTTTACCTGCACTGTCGGGAATCTATGTCATGCTTTGATGGTTTGACAAATTGTTCTGATCTAGCGATTGCATGCATGTCTACAGAGCTGCCCATTACTTTTTAGTTGCTGTTACTCAATGCCATTGCAGAATCATTGGCGTGTTCTTCCTCTGTCCATGTATATTTGATATATCAGACATTGGTCTGAGCTGGCCTTTGTAATATTGTGATGGAATAATGACTTTGTATGATCTGGACTGGTTGCATGTTCTGGAATTTTTTACGAGTATTCAAGGATATATATTTTTCATTTTCCTTTTGTCTATGCAAAAAAACACCCTGTGCTGAAGAATGGTTAGACAGGCTGGGCAAGGTCATTTCCATTTGCCTCTGAGCACAAGTTTTCTGGGAATGGTAATCCCATCACCACTGGAGTTGCACAAAAACACAGCAAGGCAAAGAGAAAATCTTGTTTCTTTGCTGGATACTTGATGAAATTATTGATTTGATGGTCTGTACTATATGTTTTGCCAGATTGTTATGTGTGGATAATGGGGTGATGATGGGATGTGTGTCACTTCCCACTTAAACACACATGCCCTGAAATGATTGCCGGTGTATTTCAGTCTAACAGTGTCCATTTTGGAATATTGAAATAGCTCAAAGTAGCTTATTTAGCCTGATTTACATATGATATACCCAAGGACCGGGGTGAACTCTGGTTGACGTTCAGTGTTTTCTCTGATGTTGCTGATATATTTGAACAGCAAGATATTATTGTGGTGGCATCATTTATATTGTTTTAACACTTCAGCTGTACTGACTGTGGATCAGAAAGCTATGTCCTGAGGTACTTCTTCTAAGGGATGCAGATTTTGTGCTGTTGAATGGATAATCTGGCCCCTGCTTTATTTCTGCTACAAGTTCAGAAACCTGAAAGTACTGGCATGGGGTGGGGGCTGTGAGCAGGCACACACATACTGTCATTCTAAGGTTGAACACCATTGTTCTTATTCCAGTAGTACTGGCCACTGTCTCAGGACAGCCACTGATCTATTAGCAAGTAAACCTAATGGTGCCAATGGCATCATTCAGGTCCTAAGACATCTTTGTTTGCATTTACTCAATTGCTTGAAAGCCAATGTTCCTGGCCTTTTCTTGGCTCAAGCTAGATGGCAGAAACTCTTCAAACATTTATCTTAGGGACCAAAGCTACATTTTGACTTGGAACTGCCAAATGCTTCAGTGTGAACTACAGTAGCACAAAGATATTCATCAGGGTCTCATGCAGGGTGCCACAGGGATGCTTCTAATTGAATTACCATCTGCTGCACATTGATGAAGACCACCTAAGTACTTCCACATACATTTTATGCTCTACAAAATTCTTACTGTTAAAAACAGGACTAGTGAAGATGGGTCTGCAAGCTGTTCAACCAAGGAGGAAAAGATCCCGATTCTATAATCGGCAACAACTTCCTCATCATTTTCAACTTTCGGCTGCTCCCACCCACTTATGAAACTATATTTTGCCCTGTTTGCTTTCATCTGGCTCAGTATTTTGGTTAGATCTAGGCTATTGCTTGCCAGGAAGAATACATCAATTCTTTATTCAATGAAGAGGAATTCATTTTACCCCGTTTCACTGCAACTTTTGTTCAGATCAAATTATGTCCATTTATTTTTGCAATATTTAATGAAATTTATGGACTTAGCTGAATATAAACATGAAAGGCACATGATAAGACTCCATTCTCCGTACAGAAAATGAAACATTTTGAATCTAATGGCTTCTCTTTTATGCATATTACATGAACCATTAGCAGCATTTCAGTTAGGAAGGTTTAAACATTGCCCTGGAGTGAGAGTTGAAACAGACAGAACTTACTACTCTGCAGTAGAAGGTTTAATGATTGTTAAAAGTCAAACATCATTCAGTACTTCGAGCTATTGCCTTTAACTGAATTCTGTGATAGCTAGATTGGAATTGTGAAAAACTCCTGTGACAACATTTGGACAGATACTTTATTGACAAGTGTTATGGTTCGGTTTCTTCAGTTTTATTTTACTTGTGTCCAAAAAAAAAGGCAGGTTTGATAGGTAAATACTGAGTTTCTACTATGTGCAATGTGTGCAAATACTGTGCCCCGAAAAAAGAAATAAACCCAGTCAATGTCTCTGCAGGACACAAGTTTTTTTCACGATACATCCATGTGATTATAAAAATGATTAATGTCATTCACACCAGAAAATTCTGCAGCACACTAGTCTACTAAACCGGTTTATTTACAGTGAAGCAGTAACAACCAGTTATAGAGTCACAGAGTAATGCAGCATGGAAACAGGCCCTTGGGCCCAAACTGGGCCATGCTGACCATGATGCCCACTCAGTTAGTTCCAATTGCCCACATTTGGTCCATATCCCTCTAAACCCTTTGCATCCATGTACCTGTCCGAATGCTTTTTAAATGTTGCTATTGTACTTGCCTCAACCACTTTCTCTGGCAGCACATCCCATGTAAGCACCACTCTCTGTGTGAAGAAGTTGCCCCCCAGGTCCTTCTTAAATCTTTGCCCTCTCACCTTAAACCTATACCCTGTAGTTTTCAATTCCCCATCCCTGGGAAAATGCATTCATCCTATCTGTGCCCCTCATGATTTTATGGACCTCAATAAGGCCTCCCCTCATTCTCCTACATTCCAAGGAATAAAGTCATATCCTGTCCAACCTCTCCCTATAACTCAGGCCTACTAGTCCTGGCAACACCCTCGTAAATCTTTTTTGCACACTTTCGAGTTTAACTGTGTCTTTCCTATTACAGGGTGACGAAAACTGTACACAATACTCCAAGTGCGGCCTCACCAACGACTTTACTGACTGTAACTTAACATCCCAACTCCTATACTCAATGCTTAGACCGATGAAGGCCAGCTTGCTAACTGCCTTCTTCATCACCCTGTCCACCTGTGACGTTGCACTTAAACAAACTATGTACTTGTACTCTTAGGTCCCTCTGCTCCAAAACACTCCTCAGGACCTTATCATTCACTGTATAAGTCCTAACTTGGTTTGATTTTCCAAAGCGCAACACTTCACCTATCTGTACTGAATTACATTTGTTAATCCTCAGCCCACTTCCCCATCTGATTAAGATCCCTCTGTAATTTTTCATAACATTCTTCACTATCAATGATACCTCCTAATTTTATATCATCCACAAACGAACTAGAACATAGAACATAGAACAGTACAGCACAGTACAGGCCCTTTGGCCCACGATGTTGTGCTGAACTTTTACCCTAAACCTAAGGTCTATCTAACGTCCACCCCTACGTTATACTATCATCCATATTCCTATCTAATAGCCGCTTAAATGCCCCTAATGAGGCCGACTCCACTACCCTGTCCGGCAATGCATTCCACTCCCCTACCACTGTCTGAGTACAGAACCTACCTCTGATGTCTCCCCGATATCTACCTCAGTTCACTTTAAAACTATGTCCCTTCATAAAAGCTACTTCCACCTTAGGAAAAAGTCTCTGGCTGTCTACTCTATCTATGCCTCTGATCATTTTGTACACCTCTATCAAGTCACTTCTCATCCTTTGTCATTCTAAAGAGAAAAGCCCTAGCTCTCTCAATCTTTCCTCGTAAGACCTTCCCTCCATTCCAAGCAACATCCTGGTAAATCTCTTCCGCACCTTTACCAACGCTTCCACATCTTTCCTGTAATGAGGTGACCAGAACTGGACACAATACTCCAGATGTGGCCGAGCCAGGCTTTTGTACAGCTGGAACATAACTTCACGGCTCTTGAACTCAATCCCACTATTAATGAAAGCTAACACACCATACGCCTTCTTAACAACTCTATCCACCTGGGTGGCAGCTTTCAGGGAACTGTAAACATGAACCCCAAGATCCCTCTGCTCCTCCACACTGCCAAGAATCTTTCCGTTAACCCTGTATTCTGCTTTCAAGTTTGTCCTTCCAAAATTAATCATCTCACACTTTTCAGGGTTAAACTCCATCTGCCACTTCTCAGCCCAGCTCTGCATTCTATCAATACCCCTTTGTAACTTAGAACAGCCCTCAGCACTGTCCACAACGTGACCTGCCTTCATATCGTCCGCGAACTTGCTAATCCACCCTTCCACTCCTTTATCCAAATCATTTACAAAAATCACAAATAGAAGAGGACCCATAACAGATCCTTGTGGTACACCACTTGTAACTGAGCTCCATGTTGAATATTTTCCGTTCAATCATGTTTTGTACATTCATATCCAGATCATTTATGTAAATAACAAATAACAGATGTCCCAGCACTGACCCCTGTGGCCCACCACTAGTCACAGGCCTCCAGTCCAAGAAACAAGCTTTAACCATCATCCTCTGCTTCTACCATTGAGACAATTTTGAATCCAATTACTTAGCTCTTCCTGAATCCCAAGCGACCTAACTTTCATGACTAGCCTGCTTGTTGGGATCTTGTCGAAGGCCTTGCTAAAGTCTATGTAGACAACAACCACTTCCCTACCATCGTCCATCCTCCTGGTTTCCTCTTTGAAGATGATTTATTAGACATGACTTGCTGTGCAAACATCCGTGCTATCCCCAATCAGACCTTTACTATCCAAATGTTGGTTGATCCTGTCTCTCAGTGTCCTCTCCAACAACTTGCCTACCACTGATGTCAGGCTCACTGGCCTGCAGTACCCTGGCTTGTCTTTGCTACCTTTCTTAAACAATGGAACAACACTACCCACCCTCCAGTCTTCCAGAACTTCACCAATGGCTAAAGATGAAGCAAAAATCTCTGCAAGAGCCTCTGCAAATTTTCCCCAGCCTCCCACAATGTCCAAGGATGGACTTGATCAGGCCCGGGGGTTTATCCACCTTAATGCATTTTAAGGCTGCAAACACCTCCTCTCCGGTAATGTGTATGAGGTCCAAAACATCTCTACTTGTTTCCCTGATTTCCTTAGCATCTATGGTTCTCTCCTCAGTAAACACTGAGGAGAAATATTCATTAAAAATCTCCCCCATCGCCTGTGGCTCCACACATAGACAGCCATGCTGATCTTTAAGGGGACCTACTCTCTCCCTAGCCAACCCTTTACTCTTAATATAGCTATAGAACCTCTTGGGATTATCTTTAACCTTATCTGCCAAATCCGTCTCATCCCATTTTCTTGCTGTTTTAATTTCTCTCTTAAGGTTTCCCTACATTTTTTATAGTCATCCAGGGATTCACTTGAGCCAAATAGCTTAAACTCAATGTATGTCTTCTTCTTTTTCCTGACCAGAGCCTCAATATCCTTTGACAGCCAGGGATCCCTAAACCTGCCAGCTTTTCCCTTCACTCTAACAGGGACATACTGTTCCTGGGGTCTTGATATCACACTTTTAAAAGCCTCCTGTTTGCCCATCATTCCTTTTCCTTCAAACAGACTCACCCAATCAACCTCTGCTAGATCCTGCCTAGTGGCCCCAAAACTGGCCCTGCTCCAGTTTAGCACCTTAACCTGTGGACCAATCCTACCTTTTCCCATGACTATGTTAAAACTAAGCAAGTTATGGTCACTGGACCCAAAGTGCTCTCCGACTGACACCTCAATCACTTGTCAAGCCTCATTCCCTAAGAGGAGGTCTAATGTTGCACCTTCCTGAGTAGGGCCCTCTATATATTCATTTAGAAAACTTTCTTGGGCACATTTGGCAAATTCCACCCCGTCTGGGTCTTTTACACTCTGGGTAGCCCAGTCAGTATGGTTACTGAAGTTGATTCAGATAATACAGTAACTCTGAACCAATTCATGAAGGGATTAAACAGGAAAACTAATCAATTGAGTACCTTTGAACAATTTTATCTGCTGATCCTTAAGAACAAGCGATGGACAAATGGTTCTCGGAGAAGGGTTACTTGTTTGATCTCTAGTGGTCAACCTTTCATTTAATCACTAATGTATCTTAACCATAGGGCTGCATCATAACTCCAAGTCTACAGCTGCTAGGCCAAAATAGTAATTAACTGGTATATGGAAAGTGTCTAACATTTATAAGCAAAAAGTCCTTTAATGTACGGTCTTGCCTTCAAGAAGGAAATTGATAGAGATAGGCTCTTCATTCAAATGATGATCAACAAAATTCACGAGACATATGGTATGGCTTTCATTGGCAGTAATATTCCAATTATAGCACAGAAATGGACAATTTGCTTCATAAATTCATTCTTAAATTCTTCATTCCACTCATCTTCATTCCACAAAATGAACATATCTTTCTATTCCATTGGTCAGTCCAGTTCCTGAGCTTAAGGTGTTCTTAGATAGTTTTCCCTTAAATGCATCTATGGTCGTCATCTCAAAGATTTATGATGGTAAATATTTTCACATTCTAGTCATCGTCTGGGTAAAACAGTTGAATGTGAATTCGTCAGTGGCTGAGTTATATTTATAGCCCCCCATTCTGGCCTATGTTGATCCTGTCAAACCTGTCCAAAATTTTAAAGAACTCCATCGCTCAATCATTCCCAGGGGAAAAAAAAAAGCCACAACGCATTCAACATTTCTTAATTGAAAAAGCGTCTCATTTCAGGTATTATTCTAGTAGACCAATTCTTTAATTCATCCATTTTGCCTTTGTATCCTCTTCATTATGGATGGAATACTAATGGCACCAAGATCCCATTGTTATGACTGGTCCCCAGTCGATTATCGTCAATTTGTTCTGATCCCATCTGAAGATAAGGATGAACTGGCTTCCTTTCTTTATTAATCGTTCCTTCAGTTGTTCACAACAAGGTTAACTTGAAAAGGATCCCCTCCCTCCTAGATACCTTTATCCCGGCACAATGTATTTACATTTTGTAAAGAGCCAATCTAACTCAGTTTCTTTATGAGGGGTGAACTTACAGAGATTTATAAATTCATGAGGGGCATGGATAGGTTAAGTAGACAAGGTCTTTTCTCAGGGTATGAGCGTCCAAAACTAGAGGGCATAGGTTTAAGGTGAAAGGGGAAAAATTTAAGAGGGCTCTAAGGGGCAACGTTTTCACACAGAGGGTGGTGCATGTATGGAATGAGCTGCTAGAGGAAGTGATGGAGGCTGGTACAATTACAACATTTCAAAGGCATCTGGATTGCTATATGAATAGGAAGGGTTTTGTGGGATACGCGCCAAATGCTAGCAAATGTGTCTAGATTTATTTAGGATATCTAGTTGGCATGGACAAGATAGCCCAAAGGGTCTGTTTCCATGCTGTATATCTCTATGATTCTATGCCTTTAAGTAAAGGCTGAGCAAAGTGTGAGAAAATATAATAAAACAATGCACATATATATAGATTAGAAATGAAAGCTAAGTCTGAAAAATAAACGTAAAGAGAAACAAATCAGTCTTTGTCTTGTCCATGACAAACAGATTGTGAAACATTGGCTCACTCTGGACACATAAAACAGTTTCTCTTGAAGAAGTGAGAGTTTTAGAATTGTTAAGAAATAGATTACTCCTGTGTTGGGAGTTAATTTGAAAGTCCTAAACCAGACATCTGGATAAAAGCCTAAAGCTGGTATTTGAAGTTGAGAAAGTCTAAGTTCAGTTGTATGATCAATCAGCAAAGAAGCTATCAGAACCTCAAGATTGGGAGTTGAAGGCACAGTTGGGATTGTATTTTACTGTGTTTCAAAATCTTTAGACTTGTGTTATATGAACATAGTTTGTTTTATTTTCCATTGCTTCTGCAAACTAAACTTTTTTTAATTGAAAGATGTCCTAGTTAAAATGCAAAACAAAATCAAAATATTATCTATCAAGCAGATTGCAGTGTTAGATCTGACTTTTCCAGCAATAACATTAGCTGTGATAATAATACCACTCTCCACACCAAACATCAATAATCTTCCAGCAACAGAATTGACCTGTTTTCTCCCTCTTCCACTTCAGTGATTGAACCCCACTCCCAGGAAGAATCCTTTCTTCCTTACAAGATTGACTCCCTTACCCACTCTGCAACTAACTGCCCACTTCTCCTGATCAACTCAGCTTTTCTGTCTTGCAGGTCCAATTAATGCCTCCACCAGCACAACCCCACTGACTGATCAACCCTTATTTTCCCAAAGTAATGAGCCCACCGTATTACTTGTGTCAAAATGCACCATCTTACACCTTCCTATAAAGATGTTCATTTTCCAATTAATACATGAACACCTTGCTGTATTTTGTCATGGTGTTCCTTGTATTAACAAGGTATCTCAAAGTAGTTTTGTCCACAAAATTTGCCAAATCCTATCTGTTCTTGCATTATCCTAATTAATTATCATTGCTTAATAGCTTAACAATGCACAATACCAGGAGTAAGGGATCTTGTGGTGCAGTGGTAGCATTCTTACTTGTGGAAACAGGAAGCTTGGGCTTAGGTCCTACCTGTGCCAGAGGTGTATAATAACATTGCTGAACAGATTGCTTAGAAAATATCTGCAAGAACAATAGGAGGCTTTTCTACCTGTTGAGCCTGCTTAACCATTCAATTTGATCATGGCTGATCATCTACTTCAACACCACTTTTCCAAATAATCTCCATACCTTGTATGTCATTGTCCTGAGAAATATTTTGATTTTTGTTTTGAAAACGGTTAATTGAACTTACACAGCCCTTTCAGGAAGGAAATCCCAGAGATTTACCATCCTCTGAGTGAAGAAATTCCTAATCATCTCAGTCTTCAATCCCCTAGTTCTAGATTTTTCAGCCAGAAGAAACATTCATCTAGATCTACCTTTCATGCCCTGTAAGAATTTTTTTTAAGTTTCAGTGACACCACCTCCCACTGTGGAGGTGATTTCCTCAATCGCTCACCATATCTCAGGAATTAGCCTGATAACCTCAGCTGAACTCCCTCTATAGGAAATGTATTCTTTCTTAGATAAGACAACCAAAACAGAATGCAAATAGTCCGGTTGAGGGTCTCCAAAACGCTGTACAACAGCAGCAAGATATGTTTACTTCAATATTCCATTCCCCTTGTGATAAAAGCCAACATACTTATTCACTGTCATACATACAAGATAGCTTTAAGTGACTCCTGATCAAGGAAATGGGATCCCTTTGGATATGAATATTTGGCAACCACTCACCATGTAGGAAATACAAGCCTAGATATTCCAATGGCCAGAGAGTTGTTTCTACAGTGAATGCTGGAATTGTGCTTTGGTAACCATTCCACAGCCTCATTACAACTGAATCCATTAAAATTGTCTGGGAAATTCAATTTTCTGATCTGCAAATCCCCTGTGTCTGGAACTCTCTAAAGAGTTTGGAGCAATCAGACGGTGTCATTCACATGAGCTTAATAGTTACCTGGGAAAATTCAGTTGATTAAAACTTACCCTAACTATCAACATAACTCCTTTAATGCCATACAGCCCTCAGACTACCAACAACCACCCCTAGACCCGACACCAAACCACCCCCTCATCCCAAACCAACCTTAATTCCACAATTCTCCACACTCTGCCAGACCTGGCATCCACCTTAGACCCAACAATCCATCCCCCTCCCCAGAGCCACAACACTCCACTCCCCAGTCCACAGCCAACACCTTCATCTCAGACCTGGAACTGACTCTCTCTCCATCTTGTCAGATCCAAAATCCCCCATTCCCAACTAGATCACAGACTAACATTTCTTCCCCAGTGATCCCGACAACTCCTGGGTCCGAATGGATACTCCATTTCACCACTTTGAAGAGCCTGGATCTGATTATCCCTCCCTGCACCGATTTGATCTTCATATATTCACATATATTGTATCTGCAATGTTTTTGCCCATTCACTTAGCCTGTCCAAGTCCACCTGAAGCCTCCATGCAAATCCACCACAACTTGCTTTCCCACCTAATTTTCTGGCATCAGTGACCCTAGCACTGATCTTTGTGGAGCCCAATGAGTAATAGCCTGCCATCTTGAGAGTGAGCTGTTTATCCTTTCTCCCTGTACTCTGTCTGTTGGCCAGTTCTTAATTCATACTGGTATATTGCACTAAACCCAAAGCTCTCTAATTTTGTTTTCTCTCCTCCTGTGCGGGAACTTATTAAAGCTTTCTGAAAATCAGAACACAGTACATACGCTGGCCCTCCATCTATGATTCCAGTATCAGGCTCAAAAAACTCAAATACATTTGTTAAACATCATTTCTCTATCATAAATCCGTGTTAACTCTGACAAATCTTACCATTATTTTCCAACTGTCCAGTCATCATATCCATTAAAATGGATACTAACATTTCCCCTACTGGTCATATCAAATTAACAGACCTGTCATTCTCCATGTTTCCTTTGTCTCTCTCTTATTAAATAATGTGGTTACACTCACTACTTTCCAGTCTTCAGTAATATTTCTAAAATCAGTGTAATTTTGAAAGGTAGACATAACAAGGTGTAGAGCTGGATGAACAGAGCAGGCCAAGCAGCATCAGAAGAGCAGGAAAGCTGACGTTTCAGATCTAGACCCTTCTTCAGAAATTTCAGAGATAAAGCAGCTTTTATAGCCACCTTCATTTACCTCACTGACTTGCATTGATATGCACTTTTCCTTTTATAGTCATAGAGTCACACAGCATGGAATCAGATCCTTCAATCCAACTCATCTGTACTGACCAGACATCCGAATCTGATCTAATCCCCCTAGCATTTGGTCCATACCCCTCTGAATCTTTCCTATTCATATACCCATCCTGATGCCTTTTAAATGTTGTAATTGTACCAGCCTCCACCACTTCCTCTGGCCACTTGTTTTGTACATGCACTACTTTCTGTATGAAAAAAGTTACCTCTCAGACCCTTTAAAAAATTTCCCCCTCTTGTCTTACGTTACTAATTTTAGACTCCCCTATTCAAGGAAAAAGGACTTTGACTATTCATCCTATCCATACCCTCATGAACTTATAAACCTCTATAATTCACCCTTCAGCCTCCGATGCTGCAGGGAAAAAAAGATCCCAGCCTATTCCGTCTCTCCCTATAACTCAAACCCTCCAATCCAGTTAATATCCTTGTAAATCTTTCCTGCACTCTCTCAAGTTTAACAATATCTTCCTTGATCGTCCTTTATTGAGCTCTAAATTGTGTCCCAGTCCTCAGGCTTACACTTTTTCTGGAATCCTTATAAGCCATTAGCTTTGATCGAATCAAATTTTGAAATTTATCTTGTTAGCTATGGTTTATTTACTTTTCTTATTGAGTTTTTTTGTGCCTTAGGGGAATGTATATCTGTTGTGGACAATGCAATAACTAAATACACACAATTATCAGTCTATTGTGAAATCTTTTAGTATATGGTCCCAATTTAGCATAGCAAACCTGCCCCTCATATCTTCAGATTCCATTGTTCAGATTCCCACTTTTAGAATGAATGATGTCACATTTAAATTCCATCTAAAATTCTGTCATTATGGTCACTATTTTCCAAAGGCTCCTTTACAGAAAGTTAAGTAATTCTCCCTTCCAAATTACATAATAATACTCTACCATTGCCTAATCCTTCGTTGGCTCTACAAAGCACTACACCAGGATCCCACCTCATACTCATCAGGAATTCATCCTCGAAAGAATTACTACAGATTAACCTTACCTACTGTATTTGTGAATTGAAGCCAGCAATTAGTACTGTAATACCCAAATTACAGGCACCTCTACTTTACCAATTTACTCTTAACATTACAAAATGATTAAAGTTTTAGAAAAGATTTGTAGCTCGGTTTGTGGGTGAGGTTGTTAACTTGCTCACCGAGCTGACTAGTTTCTGTACTTATGATTCATTACCTTGCTAGGTAACATCATCAGTGAGGCCTCTTTCAGAAGATAACATTTGACTGGATGCTAATATTCATTTCTATTATTTGTTAGCCATTGCTTGCATTGAAGCAAGGTCAGTGATAGCAAGCGTAAGATACAGAATAAAGCTTTCACTAAGTTACCTAACTAAGAAGAAAGCGATCAGGAAAATCTAAATGCACCCATAAACAGGCACAGGATTCACCATATATGATCAACCCATGACCACGAATTCAGATACAAGCAACACACCAACTTTGTGCTTTACAATTTCCCTGATTACTGCATGGAGCCAGCACCAAAAACAAGATTCATTGGCTGTGTGCTTCAGTAAGCCCACAGCCACTCTACAACAAGTACTCACAAGGATTAAAGACCCCATTCACACAACATGTAGAACCAATGTGGTTTACAAAATACCATGCAACGACTACCACAAACATTACATCGGACAGACAGGAAGGGAACCAGTCATCAGAATACCTGAACATCAGTTAGCAACAAAATAACACGACAAACACTCCTTAATATCAGACAATGAAGGCTATCAGTTTAACTGGGAAAACGTAACTTTAGTCGCCCAAGCCAAACATAGACATGCACAGGAATTCCTAGAGGCATGGTTCTCAACCTGTAATGCAATCAACAAACATATAGAATTGGACCCCATTTACAAACGGATACAGAACAAAACCGGAAATGACACTAATCACCATAACAGACCAGACAGTATAAATTCCAAGTGGAGTAGAACAACATCGTTTCATCGGTGGCCTCGCTGATGATGTTACCTAGCATGGTCATGAAATGTCTGAATGAAAACAAGCCAGCTCGGCGAGCAAGTCAACAACCTCATCACTACATGATTTGCTGATATATCACTGACTCCCAGCAGCATTTGCAACCCTTTGCTGTTGCCTAGCTAAATCCAAATGGATTCTGTATCTTGGACCTTTGATCAAATATGGTCTCTCATGAATGTACTGATCTTGTCTCTTACTAAGAGGACTATAAATGTCTCCTCCTTTTCCTTGGTGCCGACCCTTCTTAAATTATGAATAATCTTGGAAATTCAGTCTCCAGTCTTGGTCACCTTGCAGCTACATCTCTTTAATGGCAATTAAATCATACCCATTTAACTCGACTTGTGCCTTCAACTCAGTAACTAGATTGCAAATGCTGCATGATTTCCGATTGAGTGCTGTCAATTCTGCCTTTTTAATGTTATTTTGCATTCTGATCATATTTCATAATGGCCTTTGATTCATCTGTTTTCTAATTTCACTTACTAATGCCCTGCTTCCTTTCAGTTTCTCATCACCTGCCTATCTAGTTTAAACCCTCCCCAACAGTAGTAACAAATTTCCATGTGAGGATGTTAGTCCTGGTCCTTCTGAAATGCAATGCATTCAACTTGTAGAGCCCCCCTAACCATTCCAAATACCGCAAAAACCTTGTGTTATCCTCCTACACTGGTCTCCAACCACACAGTTAATTTTTCAATTGTCCTATTCCTATGCTCACTAACATGTGACATCAGGAGGAATCCTGAGATTACTGCTTTTGAGATCTTGCCTCTTAATCCCAGAAATCTGCTTTCAGGACATAATTCCTTTGCTACCTATGTAACTGGTACTAAGGTGGACAACTTCTGTCTGTTCTCCCTCTATAGCCTCCCTGATATCATTGAACCAGGCAATGTAATATCCTGCTTTCAGCTGCAGAAGTACCTGTCTGTTCCTTTAACTATCAAATCCCTCATCATTACCACTCTTTCACTGTTCCTCATCCCCTCCTGCACAGATGGGCAACACTTAGGGCCACTGACTTGGGTCTAATTGCACTCTTCGAGGAACCATCACCCACACCAGTATCTAAATGACAAATCAAATGGCAAAGAGCATTGTCTCAGGAACTGCTAATCAATTTGCATGCTTCTGTTAGAAAACCTGTAGTCGTCCATTCCCTATGATCTTGTGTGCTCCTAACCCGGCGTCACCACCCACCCAACTATGCTCTCCACATACTCATGGATGCACCACAGTGACACCAGACATTTTTCCAGTACTGAAACTCCAGAGCTCAAGCATGTGCATCAGGTAAACATCTTACGGATGTATTGTCTGGGTCATATGTTAATGAATTCTACCATGATAGAGGTTGTACATTCCATGTTACCAAGCTGTCCTGCCAGAGGTTAACTTTACAGACTATTTATGAGAAGTGGAAGAATTTATCACCTACTCACCAACAAGCTCCTTCCACTTCACCAAAATATGAACCAAATACTGAAGGAGAAAAGGTTTGTAGTAAGGAGGAACGCCTCCTCACCCCTTCAGTGAATTCCAACTCACTAAAAAGTATCTGCTCACTCTGCTCAAAATTTGCACTCCGCTTGCAAGCTGAACCGAGATCTCTATATTTATATCCTTTGAAGCTGAACAGCGGCAACCAGATTAGACTGGTTACCTAATTAACTAATCATCAGCTCTCCAGTAGAGCTTGTTTATCCATGCCCAAGGCTGGAAGAAATCTGTCCTATTTTCCTAATTTGCTTTATTTTCTTAACACAATAAATACTAGCTATATCAATGTTTTACAAACTATGTCCCACTGTGACCCCATTTCAAGGCTTGAAAATTTCCATGACCACTCAGGGAGAGCAGTATGTGGGAGGAAGTTTGTGGCTAAGGTGGAGAAGACTTAGAACGGGGTGGGGGGAGGGGTGGAACTTGAAGTCAGCCATTGCTGCCTCAGAGTTTATGTCTCCAAAAATTCAGACATCCCTACTTTTGGAATCCTTGAGTAAAATGTTTGTGGCAGACCAGATATCTAGACTGACACTGAGAGATAAAGATCCACTTTCACCAAACTTGCATCTTGTCACTCTGCTGAAATCTTCACATTTGAATGCACACCACGATAGTTTTCCGAACATATATGTCTATTATTGGTTTGACTATTTTCATTACGATTGACATCATACAAAATCAAAAGGAAGTAGACTGATCTACCAGATGGAGTTGAGCACATCATTTTGAAGGCAGCCTTTCTTTTAGCTACATATAAAAAAAACGTTTTAGACCAGACACAAAATGAAACAGTCAATAAACTATGAGGAAAAATTTTTTCACTCCAAGGGCATTAAAAAAAATTAATGACGGATACACTCCCAATTATGTCATCAAAAATATTTAAC
The DNA here is from genome assembly GCA_024137785.1 of Ginglymostoma cirratum. NCBI lineage: Eukaryota > Metazoa > Chordata > Chondrichthyes > Orectolobiformes > Ginglymostomatidae > Ginglymostoma > Ginglymostoma cirratum. The sequence goes on from JAHRHZ010000144.1 coordinate 74,855,389, forward strand.
AAGCTGTGTTTAATGTGCTCTCAATATTCACAAATCCCTTTCAGATGATAATGTTTGACTGGCTGCTAATAATCATTTCCTTTGTTTGTTAGCCATGGCTTGCATTGTAGCAAGGTCAGGGATAGCAAGCGTAAGATACAGAATAAAGCTTTCACTAAATTACCTAACTAAGAAGAAAGCTATCAGGAAAATCTAAATGGATCCATAAACAGGCATAGAGTTTGCCATATATGATCAACCAATGACCACAAATTCAGATACAAGCAATGCACCAACTTTATGCTTTTTTAAAAATTGTCCTGATTATTGCATGGAGCCAGCACCAAAAACAAGGTTAATTGGCTCTGTGCTTCAGTAAGGTCCCCAAATCTGTGAAAGGCAAGCATAAATAGAAGCTTGTCTAAATGCTGCTTAAAGCCACATGCCACTCTTAAAGGAGAGCTGAATTCTGGCTGGTACAGGCGCAGGAACTACTTGTGAAGGACAGTCTAAGCAGAAAGAAGTGTGAATTATAATGCAGAGGAAGGGGTCCTCATGATACCTCACTGACCATCTTGATGGAGTTGACCAGCAAAAGTGGTGTGACACAAGGAGCTAGAAGACATTCCAGAAAATCTTTCCAAAGGTTGTAGATTTAGATATGGTCAATGCAAGTTGTCAAACCCTGAGGATCCCATCTCCCTTCAACGAAAGCCCCACACTTACGCATTTCCTTCTAGAATCTGGTTAGGCAGTAATGGAACATTCAGAGGTCAAAGAGCACAGGAAGGCAGTGGTAGTGAAGAAGAAGGAAGAGCGTCACTCACTGTCACACATGCAGCCACCAGCTCAGGTACTGACATTTCTTGGAAAATACCTTCATCAAGGAGCTTGACACCACACAAGACAAACTAATCAACCTGATAGGCACCACTTCCACAAACATCCATTCCCTCCACCATCAACGCTTAGTAGCAGCATTGTGTACCATCTACAGACATTTACCAAAGACCCTTAGACAGCGCCTTCTAGACCCACAACTATTTCTATCTAGAAGGACAAGGCAGCAGATATATGGGAACATCAGCACCTACAAGTTCCCCTCCCAAGCCACTCATCATCCTGACTTGGAAATATATCATGCTCTTTCACTGTCGCTGGGTTAAAATCCTGGAATTCTCTCCCTAATTGCATTGTGGGTCCACCTACAGTGTGTGGACAGCAGTGATTCAAGAAGGCAAATCCCTAACATCATCTCAAGGGCAACTAGGAACTGGTCAAAAATGCTGGCTGGCCAACACTGCCCATGTCCCATGAATGAATAAGAAAAATCAATCTGCAAGTGACTTAGAGGTGACGATAATGAAGGGAAAGTTTGTCAGTCTGGCTCTGTGACCGCTTCCTGTTTTTATGGGAGATGACTTCAGAGTCAGTTTCATATATTGTGGCAGTGGGAAGCCAATTAGGATCATTAAAGTGGTTGTTAATACAGAGCTGAAATTTGCAGCCCTGCAATCACACAGATGCAGCACATTTGTGGATCCTGCATAATCAATTTCTGTGACAATTATCTGAGCAATTTTCATGTGCCCAATGCATTTTATGAGTTTAAAAGCAAGTAGTTAACAAGCCCAAATGAAGAAATGCTAAAAAAATCTTACTTTACTCCTATGTTTCTACACTTGACCAATTTCAGGTAGAAGTGGACCTCATTCCAGGCAACCAGAGCTCTCTTTGAAAATCATCAGGAGCTTATTTGATAAATGCTCATTAGAGTGAAGTGATAGCTCCAACTCTCAGGCAATGTCATTTTTGTATCCAGCCCCTAATTATTGGCAGTGCCAATGTACATGACTGCTTTTGGGATCCTCTTTTATAGTAAAGAAAAGCTGTATACAAAATTAGTATGTATTTTTAGAGTGGTCACTTGTATGTTTTGTTTTTAATGGGCTCCACATATAACAGGGGGAGTTCACCGTTCGCTGCTGCCATAAAGTGAAACTTTGTTTCACTCCTGGCAGCGACTATCCTCCAATTAATATCCTGCTGCCGTGCTTGAATTCTCATTTCCAGATTGATTATCTGCCTTTTGGGAGCAAGTTTCACTCTGACAGATCATTGTCAGTTATAATAACAATCCCAAATCAACTGACTCCTCCTCCAAGTGGGTGCAGAACACATCCCAACAGGAAATGTTTCATGAGAAATCACACACTATAAGTTTGTGCTTCACATTTAATGGTGTAGAAATAGTAGAATTCTACTAAGTGTACACTCAGTCTGTATTATGCCCTGATGGATACATAGTCATCCTTTGATTTTCTCATGGAGACATACCTCATCATATTCAGAGCTATGATCAGAATGGTCAAAAAACCACAACTCAGGTGCTGTGTATAAAACAGCACGACATGAGGGGTTCCCTGCTTACACACCATTATTGATATTCAAAATTAATGAAATAAAGTGCAAATCTAGCCCTTTCTGTTATATGTACCCACTCATAAATGTTTTACATGTGTTACAAATGTTAAGGACCAAATGCAGGAGTTAAAAGTTAACAGAATTTTATTTTATCTCTTCACTGCAAATATTACCTGTATAACATTTTCTATTGTTCAAGATAAATAATGAGTTATTTTATGTTAATTGAGAAGAAAAGGTACAAGCAATCTACTTAAAAATGGAGTGTTATCCCACTAAATTGGCTCACATGCCATTTTACCGTGTTTGTGGAGGCAAATAAACAATGATGAAGGTACACTGGGTGGAATGAACACATGCCTATTTCTACATCACTAAAGTTGAAGCTCCAAACATTTAATTAATATAAAATTCAATCCAAAACAATGACGAAAAATTTGCATTGGCAAATAGAAAGAGTGAGAAGCTCATAGCATTTATATAGCATCTTTCATCAGCTCAAGCATTTTTCCATCAATGAACTACTTTTGAAGTGTAGCATCTATTGTAATATGGAAGATACCATTGATAGTTTATGCACACAAATTCAAAACGACAAAAATGAAATAAATAAAACAACCTTCTGCTTTTGGTGCTGGCCGAAGATACATGTTGACAAAGATACTGGAAAAATTAACTTCATTTTTCTTCAAATAATGTTGTGAGATCTTTTACTTCCACCTGACAAGGCAACCACATCCTTGGTTAGTATCCAATTCAAAAGATGTCAACTTCAGCAGTGCAGGACTGGTTGAGCATTGCATTGAAATATTGATACTATAAAATCTATAATTTTCATTTGAAAATTTATCAGCATATTCTCGAGTCAACCTACTGGAGGTAATTGAAGGAATAGTGTTCTGATTTATGCATTAGAGGAAAGAATATTTTATGGATCAGTTTCAAGTTGTAAGATTTGCGCTCTTTCACATGTGATTGCACAGAATTTGAAGCCAATCTTGAACAAAAACTATAGCAATGTACAGATATCAATCTGATCTGAAGGAATGATAATTAGAATTCTAGCTGATCAGAGGTCTGTTGCTATGCACAAGTAACTTTCTTTCATTCTTATTGCGGAAATCATTAATCTATACAGATGAGAGGTATCAGTAATTAAACAAATGTATTTCCTAACAAAATAAAATAATAGTATATTAAAAAAACAATATTCACACAATCACAGAATCGAAAGTCAGTATTACTGTATTGAGAGATGTGTGGGTTCAGGTTAAGGTTAGTGACCCTACCTCTAAGACAGAAGTTGTGGGGCTGGACGAACACAGCAGGCCAAGCAGCATCATAGGAGCAGGAAAGCTTGACGTTTCGGGCCTAGACCCTTCTCCGCCCACAGCCGACGCCGACAACGCTCCGCCCACTGCCTCCACAGCCAGCAGCTCCAGAGGAGACAGCAACACTGAGCCCTGCCAAGTCTTCACCATCCCCCCAGACCTCCCCCTTACTGAGGACGAACGGTCAGTCCTCAGTAAAGGGCTCACCTTTGTCCCCCTCCACCCACATATCAACGAATACCGCTCACGCTTGGATATTGAGCAGTTTTTCCGCCGCCTCCACCTCCACGCTTATTTCTCCAACTGCGAATCTAACCCTCCCTCTACTGACCCCTTCTCCTGCCTCCAACACAAGCCCTCCTCCTGGACACCACCCCAGGGCCTCCTACCCTCCCTCGACCTCTTCATCTCCAACATCAATCGCCTCAACCTCTCTACCCCTCTCAAACACTCCAACCTCTCCACCACAGAACATGCAGCCCTCCGCTCCCTCCGCTCCAATCCCAACCTCACCATAAAAAAGCCATTTCTGATGAAGGGTCTAGGCCCGAAACGTCAAGCTTTTCTGCTTCTGTGATGCTGCTTGGCCTGCCCAGTTCATCCAGCCCCATAACTTGTTATCTCGGATTCTCCAACATCTGCAGTACCTTTTGTCTCTAAGACAGAAGTTCTGGTTTTGAGTTCCACTCCAGGACTTGATGGTCAAGAAAGGTGAGTAGATCATATAGCAAAGTAGTTGATTATAGAACTTCAAATCTTTCTAGCATACATCAAGGTAATCAATAAGAACAGAAGAGATTCTGTTAGCCATGTTATGGAAAGAAAATTGGAGCCTTTACAATTCGGACTACAACATGAAACCAAATGTGCATGTAGCCATAGCAACTCCTTGAGAGGTTGAGTGGCTCAGTATGCTGATCGGCTGGTATGGATCACATTGATGCCAACTGTATTCTTGTTCTGGCTAAGGTGGCCGGAGAAACTGCCTTTGTGTCCTACCAGTTATATAAATCTTAGTACTGTGGATTGGGCCAGGTTTTGAGCAATGAATTGGAGGAGATTGATCACAATTCTAAGACAGAATTCGACAAACATTGTGCTCTCTTCACTTATGCGTATTCTCAGTAAAATCATCTAGTAGATGGAATCCAGTTTATGCACTTTAACATGCATGTCATAGTCCAGAACTGTGGATAATGATGGCAAAGATTCCAATTTTTTTTTCCATCACTTGACCACAACAATGGAATCTTTTCCAATCTTGCTGCCTGCCATTGCCATACATTGGAAGGATTTGAATATTGATTTTCTATCTATTTGACCATGTTGTGTGAAAGTAACAATCTTTTTAATGCAGAAGGGTAATATGAAACCAAAGTCTTCAATGTAACATGATTGCCTGAATTTTAAAGTAGGCTTACAAGCATGCCATTCTTAATTTTCTATTAAATTCCAAATCTCATTTCAAATGAATTCAGAGGGACAGCATACCAGACAAGAATTCCAGGGACTGGACCTGGAGATATGTTAAAATCTCATTTTGCCAATTAGGGAATTTCAATTAAATTAGTTTATTTATGGAAGTCCTGAAGCTATTGTTTTTCCATCAGGTCCATTTATAGAAGGAAATCTGCAATCCTTAGCGAGTATATATGAGTCAAGATCGACGGCTATGCGATGGCCCTTTAACTACTCCCTGACAAACAAGCCACACAGTTGGATTCAAGCAGATGACTCACAACGATCGTCTCGAGGGAAATTAAGGATGGACAATAAATACTGGTCTGAACAACAACGCCAATGAGTACAATAAGAGGTAATAAAAAATCCAGTGCCAGATGAGGACCAAAAATGCCGCTTTAAACTGAACTACTGATGATGCTCAATCAAAATTTTCAGAGATAATTTTTCTTCAGGTTTATGATTGTTTTAACTTCAACAATAGAGAAAAGGAAACCACACAATTGACAGATAGGCTGTCTGAAGGATTATTAGGGGTTTTCATAAGTCAGGATTTGCAGACACGCACATCGCCCAGTAAAATTAAGTACAGTTATAAAATGCCAGATAGATCTTCCCAGGAATATAAAAATTAACAAACTTAATGAAATTCCAATGCTGTTTAACTGATATTTCAGTTTGACAATTTAATGTCACAATTTCAGATGCAGTTAACCAGAGGTTTCAGCAGCTCTCACTTTTTGAGCAGATCAGTAAATAAATTACAGAAGTGAATCATAAATAAGTTATAAATGATAGAAACTATAAATAATTTACACTGCTGATACAAGATAAGATGAACTCTATGTATGTATGAGCCAAGAGAACAAACACGATGCTTTTTAAAAAGAAATCTTCCTATGGCAATTTTTGGCTTTAGATAGAAGAGGCCTTGAAAGTGGGTGTATAGATTGCAATGCACAATTAACTCCTGCTGATTGCAATGTCGTCCTTATGTTATCTAGATGCTGCTGGTTCATTTGAATGGTTTCTGCTGTTGATTGGTTGAACACATCACCAAGGAACCCAAATTTATAACTTTCTAGCACCAGCTAAAACCTTTCCATGCAACTTAAAGCAGACAAGCACTGCTGAAAGGCAAGGGGCATTGTGGTTGCAGTGGGCATCAGTAGTTGTGCAAGAAGTGAGTCCCATTAAGGAAATAGTAAAGCATGGCACAACATTTGAAGGAGCAAATACAAGGTATCCAGATGCAGCACTGGAAGTCATGAACATTGCAAGTTACATTCACAGAGGTGGTGACACTGTCAAAAGGCAGTAGGAGAAGCTAGCCATGGAGATAAATAGCAGAAAGCAAGTCCTGAGGACCTGGATGTAATGCTGCAAAAAGACTGATGACCTCACACTTGTAATCAACCGCAGCAATATCACCTACAAATACCATACCTTACAAATATCATTCCCTACAAACTGCAAGGATAACTGAAGCCATTGCTCAAATTACCATACCCTATCACTGACCTTTCAATAATCTCGACTGATCAGTAATATGTCTGGCTCCTCCACTAATTAATCGCTCTCTATCTATATGTTGGAAGACTGGACAACATTCCGGCCTGGGGTGCTAAGTAAAAAGTAACTTTTGCTCCACACAGGTGTCAGGCAATGATTATCTCTGCTGCGGAAGAATCTATCTTTCACCTCGATGACTGCAACAACATGACCATTGCTGAACCTCGCCATCGGCAGCATACATTAACCAGAATCATTAACTGGGCCAGCAATATAAATACTATGGATATAAGACCAAGTCAGGTTTCTGCAGTAAGTAACTCATCTCCTGACTCCCTAGAGCCTGTCCACCAATTTACGAGGGACAAGTCAGGAGTGTGATAGAATGCTCTCTGCTTACCTGGATAGGTGCAGCTTCAAGGACAATCAAAAAGCTTGATAAACATCCAGGACAAAGTGGCACACGTTTTTGCCCCAGCTCTGTCTGCCACAGTCATCATTCACTTTCTCCATAATCAGCACTCAAGCAGTATGTACCATCCACAAGCTGCACTGTAGCAACTCTGCAAGTGTACTTTGATAGCACTATCCAAACCTGTAAGTTTATCAACAAAGGTCAACAGATGCATTGGAACAGAACCAACCCCCAGCTCTCCTCCAGGCCTCACACACCATCCAGATTTGAAACAATATCACCACTTCTTCACTGCAGCTGGGTTATAAGCCTGGAACTCCGTTCTGAAAACACTGTGAGTGTACCTACATTGCCTAACTCACCCATGGACTGCAGCGGTCCAAGATGATGATTAACCACATTTTCAAGGCCAATTAGGAATGCACAATGAATGCTGATTTAGCCAATAATGACTAAATTCTGTGAAAGAATAAATAAAAAGAGACGTTTATCATGCAAGATTAACTGATTGCCATACAAATTCAGATTCCTGATATCATGGCTGTGTACTATAGTACACAAAGGAGCTTTCAAAGTATCACAGCTGTCCAGCAGATTATTTGGAGTTGTGAGGCGTCACACCAGGAGAGTGGTAATCACCCTATGGACCACAAGTCTGCTACACATTGTCTGCAACACAACATTTGTCTTCCCATTCCTGCCCACCGACAAGTGCCTTGCTTTTGCCTGTCAGCCAGTTAGCAGAATCTGCTGCTGCTTTCACCAAGATGAAGCAGTCTACAGATGGGACATCTCATCCTTGAGTTTCCCAACGTTATCAGACAGCAATCTGCTCACTGACATTCAGTAGCCTTCTACCAATCATGCCATAACTCTTCGGATGACAATCGCTTGACAACAGCAGTTAGGTTACAAGTGCTGAGGGAACTGAAAAAGATGAATGATTTTACTTTTGTATGCTTTATAAATGATATCATTTGTAAATTTGATTTGAAATGTTCATTTTGTGGTGGCTTTTATTTTTGTGTTCTTTTCAAGTAGATAGTGGGATGGTCAGTGATAGAGGAAAGATGTGATGTTAGAATGTTGGTGAATGGGAAAGGCAGTTGCCTTTATTGGTATCATACATAACTCTTTCTGGAGAGCCTGTGTTGAAAGTGCCTTAGTAGATTTCTTCTTCCCTTCTTTTACTTCATCCTCCTTCTTCTCATGTTTCTGCTTTTCAGCTGCGTGTCATTTATTCAATGCCAAAGCCTGTATCCTCATGTCACCACAACATGCAACGAAACACCAAAAACATTAACACTCATTCTGTCACACAGGTCATCCAAAATGACAACATTAGAATATAAGGAGGAGCAGCAGGAATAGGCAATTCAGACCTCAAACCTTCTCCACCATTCAATACGAACAGGGCCTCAACTTGGCCTCAACTCCACTTTCCTGCCCGCTCCTCACCGCCCTTAATAACCCATTACTAATCAAAAATCTGTCTATCTCCTCCTTAACTTTATTCACAGTCATGGAGTCCACCGCATCTTGGGGGTAACGAGCTCCACAGCTCACAACACTTTGAAGGATGTAATTCCTCCTCATCTCTGTTTTAAATCTGTTACCTCTTAGCCTAAAACTATGACGTCTCATTTTAGTTGGTTCAATAAAGGGAAACATTGTCTCTACATCTAGTTCATCAATTCCCTTTAGCATCTTATATACCTCAATTAGATTACGTCTCATCTTTCTAAACTCTAGCGAGTATAGGTCTAGGCTGTTCAATCTCTTCTTGTAAGACAAGCATAAGAGGTAATAAGCTCCAGAAGACAGAGCATTGTTTCAGTAGTCTATTGCACTTCATAGCACAGAATGGCTTCAGAGATAGTAGGAACTGCAGATGCTGAAGAATCTGTGATAACAAGGTGTAGAGCTGGATGAACACAGCAGGCCAAGCAGCATCAGAGGAGCAGGAATGCTGACATTTCAGGCC
>JAHRHZ010000144.1:74879494-74900912 GCA_024137785.1 Ginglymostoma cirratum
AAGAGTCAAACAAAGCAGGTACTAAATGTTGTCCTTAGGAAGCATCTAAACTCTGAAACCCAGAATCCTGATATCATGAATTAATAGACAAATCATAGTCATTCATAAACTATAAGTATCATTAAATGACAGATACGGCTAAGACAAATCAAACTAATTTGGTCAGTAGTTTACTTGGAATGTGTCACCAGTCTGAGTCACAAAATCCTTCAAAATTTTGTCTTTGTCATTTAAGGAGAAATAGTGGACTAGTAGTAATATCATTGAATTGGCAATCCAGAACCACAGCATAATGTTTTGGGAGCACCAGATTATTGATCTTTGCATCTGATAATTTGGTGGATGTGAGTTGAACTGCTCCCTCTTATTCGAGTTATCATATATATTTCACTCAATTTTAGGTCAATTTAAGAATGTATCACCCCAGAACTGGTACACTTTAGTAGAATGAAAGAATCCCTACAGTGCAGAAAGAGCCCATTCGGCCCATTGAGTCTGTAGGAAACCTCCAATGAGTGCCCCACCGTATCCCCATGAGCCTGCATTACCATGGCTATCCTACCTCGCCTGCACATCCCTAGACACGACAGGCAATTTACCACAGTTGATCCACATAACCTGCACATATTAGGACTCTGGGAGGAAAACTGCATCCAGAGGGAAAAAACAGACACGGGGAGAACACACAAACTCCACACAGACTGTCACCCAAGGCTGAAATCAAACCAAACCCTGGCACTATGAGGTAGCAGTGCTAATCACTGAGCCACTATGCCACCCCACAGTGTCCTGTGTCACTGCATACAGCATAGTAATATGCATTTCCAGGCTAAATCTCTGGGGAGCCTGATTCAAATCCTACCATGACAGATGTTGAAATTTGAATCTAATAAAGATCTGGAATAAACAACTGACCTAATGGTAACCATATAACTACTGTTAATTGTCATTAAGAAACATCAGGTTCACTAAATGTCCTTTAGGGAAGAAAATCAAGCATCCTTGTTGGCCTCCATGTGACTCAAAATTCACAGCACTGTGATTGACTCTTAACCACCCTCTGGGCAATTAAAGATGAGCAATTAATGTTGGCCTTAACAGTGACACCTACATCCAACCATTAGATAAAAAATAAATTGAAGAATTTCAGCTCCACTTTCTCTGGAATTTAACCTAATCCTAAGCTTACAGCACAAGACCAAATTGAATTCCAACAAAAGTGGCATACATCTGTAGGTTCTTCTCGACAGATCTGCTTATGAAGACGTGAATGGTGTAATTCCACTAATTTTTAATTTTCAAGTAACAGAAATAGATATAGTCGACTACTGTCAGCTTCCTGATCCAGCCTCTGCTTCCTTCAGCTTTCTCCACTTTGCACCATTCGATTATTATCTGGGTTCTGGCGGCATTTAGAGCTTTTATATACTCACAGCCACATTCTGTCTCCCAAAAAGCTTTCATTCCCAATCTCAGTTTCTGTTTAGCTCCCTCAGAAACTGGAAGGGCCAGTTACATTACTCAGTTTGCTTTCTGCCGTGGTACTGGCACAGCAAATGGCTACCAAGACTTCATTGTTCTGAGGAGCAGACATTGAAAAAACAATTATTTTGACCCCATTTTAAGCCGCCTCAGAGTTGCCGTCTAGTATGATTGGCCAATATATTGCTGCTCCCAACACCACTCAGTGGCCACATTTGGAACTGCATCCAGTCCTTGTAAACAATACATCCAAGAACCAGATGAAAGCTGAGCATAGTGAGCCATGAGTGAAGGGGGTGCCTTCAGAAGGCATGATTACTAGGTTGCAAAGGCCAAAGAAGAAGGCACATCGTGTGGGGAGAAGTGGGTGATTTGGACCTTGACAGAGGACTCATCTTGGATAAGGTTCCCATGAGGGAGGTCTTGCCAGGACTGCTGCCTAGGACCTAACTCAGTTAACCTGACCTCTGCCTCATCACTGACTTGCTCTCAATTGCAGTTCTGGGAAGGAAGTAACCCTTAAGTGGCAATGAAGTAGTAAAGTCAACAATAGGTTGTAGGTGACAGGATACGGATCCACAGAGTTTTATGGGTCATCCTGCCTTCCTGGGGAACTGTAAACCTCAATGCATTATGCATAAAGTCTTCATTTAGCACACAATTTTGGTTCCAATTGTTAGTTGCTATATTTTGACTTTACCTGAACTTGCTTAACAGATGCCTACAGATTTGCATTTCAATGCTCATTAGATCTAATTTCCATGAAGCAACTTTTGCGGGCTTCAAGTGTCACTTTCAGTGAAGACATGGAGACTCCTGGTGTCATAATGTATTGGGGCTCATGCACCAAGGGTGAGAGTGCACAGGCTCTCAAAATGTAGCATTGGAGGCTATGATGGAGGTGCTCCACAGGAAATGGAACCTTCAGCAACAGATCATGCTGCTCTGCTTGGTTTCATGCCTCCTCCCCTTCAATATCCTGATGAGGGAAACCTAACAAGGTGCCTATAAACAGATGCTGCAAATAATCCTTTTCTCCTGGTGACCATCATGTGGTTTCCAAAGGTGGAGTAGAACTTATTCTTTCTAGGTTCACAGAGAATTCCTCAAACAAATGTTGTTTGGGCATTGCTGATATCTTAGAAATATCTCTGGGAAAGTATTTTAGAAGCCCTTTATAACACTAATAGGAATGACCATGAAATGGTGAAGATCACTTCCAACGACAAATATTCCTTAAACAGTGTTTGAAGTTGACTTCAGTGGTAGGTTTGTCCCTAAACAATTGGTCACTGGTAGGAAAAGGTATCTGTTGCAATGAAGGCCACCAAAAGGGAATACTATCTCTTCAATGAGCACTAGCAGGTATTTCATGCAGAAATCAACTGATTACAAAATCTCCAAACATCTGGTTTCAAGCACTGTCATCAACACCTTCACTGCCCAATCAGAGTTTCTGAATGAAACACTGTCCTGGTCTTCAGTTTGCTATCTGAAGTATTTGGTCAAAATTGCCCTTTGCTAGGCAATGACATCACAATTCAATTTACGGATTACAAACCTGACTGCCCTGGTCGACCCATTATCTCCGCCTGCTCCTGCCCCACCAAAATTAACTCCACTTATCTCAACTCCATTTTCTCCCCCTTGGTCCAGGAACTCCCCACCTACATCCGTGACACCACCCATACCCTCCACCTCCTCCAAAACTTCAGATTCCCTAGTCCCCCAACACCTCATCTTTACCATGGACATCCAGTCCCTGTACACTTGCGTTCCCTATGCAGATGGCCTAAAGGCCCTCCGCTTCTTCCTATCCCACAGGTCCCACCAGTCTCCCTCCACTAACCCTTATCTGCTCAGCTGAACTCGTCCTCACCCTTAACAACTTCTCCTTCAATTCCTCCCACTTCCTACAGACAAAGAGGGTGGCCATGGGTTCCCGCATGGGCCCAAGCTATGCCTGCTTCTTCCGAATTCCGAACAATCCCTCTTCCGAAGCTACACTGGACCTATCCCCCACCTCTTCTTCCGTTACATCGATGACTGTATCGGCGCCGCCTCGTGCTCCCACAAGGAGTTCGAACAGTTCATCAACTTCACTAACACCTTCCACCCCAATCTTAAGTTTCCTGGACCATCTCCAATACCTCTCTCTACTTCTTGGACCTCTTGGTTTCCACCTCTGGCAACCACCTGGAAACCGATATCCATTTCAAGCTTACCGACTCCCACACCTACCTAGAATACACCTCATCTCACCCACCTTCCTGCAAAAATGCCATCGTCTATTCTCAATTCCTTCACCTCCATCGCATCTGCTCCCAGAATGAGGCATTCCAATCCCGAACATCCCAGATGTCCTCGTTTTTCAAGGACCGCAACTTCCCCTCCACAGTGGTCGAAAATGCCCTCAACCGCGTCTCTCGCATTTCCCGCAACTCATCCCTCACACTCCCTTCCCGCAATAACAACCAAAACAGAATCCCCCTCGTCCTCACGTACCACCCCCACCAACCTCTGGATCCAACGCATCATCCTCCGGCACTTCTGCCATCTGCAATCTGAACCCACTAACAAAGACATTTTTCCCTCCCCACCCTTATCTGCTTTTCGGAAGGACCACTCTCTCCGTGACTCCCTTGTCCGCTCCATACTCCCCATCAGCCCAACCACCCTGCAACCGCAGGAAATGCTACACCTGCCCCTACACCTCCCCCCTCACCCCATCCCAGGCCCCAAGAAAACCTTCCACATCAAACAGATGTTCACCTGTACATCTGCTAATGTGGTATACTGTACCTGCTGTTCCCATTGTCGCCTCCTCTACATCGGGGAAACCAAGCGGAGGCTTGGAGACCGCTTTGTGGAACACCTACACTCAGTTCACGACAAACAACTGCACCTCCCAGTTGCAAACCACTTCAACTCCCCCTTCCACTCCTTGGATGATATGTCCATCCTGGGCCTCCTCCAGTGCCACAATGATGCCACCCGAAGGTTGCAGGGACAGCACCTCATATTTTGCTTGGGAACCCTGCAGCCCAACAGTATCAATGTGGACTTCACAAGCTTCAAAATCTCCCATCCCCCAACCGCATCCCAAAACCAGCCTACCTCGTCCCCGTCTCCCTAACCTGTCCTTCCTCCCACCTCAACCCCCACCCCCATCTCATACCTACTAGCCTCATCCCCCCTTCTTGACCTGTCCGTCTTCCCTGGACTGACCAACCCCCACCCTAACTCCCCACCTACACTTACCTTTACTGGCCCCATCTTTGCCTCCTTGACCTGTCCATCTCCTCTCCACCTATCTGGTCCTTTATCCACCTTGCATCCGCCTCCCCTTCTCTCTCTATTTATTTCAGAATCACCTTCCTCTCCCCCATTTCTGAAGAAGGGTACAGACCCAAAACATCAGCTTTCCTGCTCCTCTGATGCTGCTTGGCCTGCTGTGTTCATCCAGCTCGACACCTTGTTGTCTCACAATTCAATTTACGCCTGGTTACTTTAAGGAAAGGATGCAGGCAAAGCCCTGAATTTTTGAAAGATCATTCAGTGTCCAAAGGCCTTTCAAAATCATGGGTGGTCCCCAAGTCTTGGCATCCTGCTCCTGTATTGGCAGTAAGGGAAAGCGGGTGGAGTAGATCTCCCATATGTGAACATTCCAAACTCTCTGGGCTGTTTCAACTTTGCTTTCAACAATTCTTTTGTGACTTACAAACTTGAGTAGCTGTGGAGCCAGAAAAATCCCACTCTAAACAGCTGACTCCCACCGACTCACCCTCAAAACTGTCTGACCCCCTGAATCCCCTTTCCCCGTGAACCAAATGGACATGCATCAACACATGACTTAATAGGTGCCATGATATGCACATGCCCCCCTGCCAATCTAGTAACCAGCCAGCCTGCCCATCTGCCAGTCTATCCATGTGGCAACCTAGGCAGTATTATTCTAACAACACATTACCCACCTCAGATGCCTGCCCACTGACAACCTACAACCCGTCCCCCACCTTCAGAGCTTACCTAGCTGCCACCTGCCCGACTACGCCCTCCATCCGGTTGCCACATAACCCACTTATCCACTTACCTCTCCCACCGTACCCTCTTACCTACTTACTTAAAAGGCCCATTCACTCACTCATTCACTCGTGCACTCATTGCCTACTACACTGAAAGGCTGTTTGGATACAACAAAGCAGTTAGTGCCCTAAAATGAGGGTAGGGCTTACCTTCCATGATGATCCAGCAGTACAGAATGGCCGTTTGGTTTAAGGTGTACTCCATTTTTCCAACAAAATCAGGAATGAAGACTTTGTCACAAATGTGGAACTAACTAGTGGCATGGAAAAATAGGATCAGAGTGGCAAACTGATGATGATTGCTGCTCCAATGAATTTTGTGCTGGAATTAAATCAAGAATGCAATTGGTCCTAATACATCTATCCTGACATTTCTTATTGCAATCCTGTTGTTCTTCCTGTCAGCTCATTTAAAAATGGAGGCTAGACTATACAACTTACTTTGCAGTCATTAAAATCTAACATCAAGACTTCATACCATGAATATGTTCAAGGTAATTCTCGGCATGAGTTTTATACCTCGGTCAATGAATTACCATATAAAACTCTACTTGGTCTCCAAGGAAAACATTCCTGGCACTTGTCTGGTGTGTGTGGTACTTGTCACTCACCAGCCAAGTCTGGATATCGTCCAGGTCTTACAACATATGGATATAGACTGCTTCAGATGCAACAAGATGCAGCTAATCATAAAGTGGAAACTTGAACAAACAGATAAGTGCTTCCAATTCCCACGTGGATTAAAAACCTTACTAGAATTCCATCCGGAATATAAAGATGGAGAAACCCATGATATGTGCAGCAGATTTGCATCAATTCCCTGGGGACATCATTGTCTCTCCTTAGGGAATCAACTTAAATTTTCAGCTGGATTCAGTTTTTTCTTAAAACCATCTGGAAATCAGACTCTATTCCCCTCCATACAGATATTTATCCCATCTCCATTCTAGGATCACCTACATTAACTCAGAGCTCATGCCAAAAGACTGATCTGCTGTGAGCAGTGAGAAGGAGGAAGTGAAAAGGTCATGGAATCAGTACTGTGTGTGGGTCAGGGTGCAGTTCCACTCTATGGGCACTACATGGGGCAGAGATTAGGGAGCACCCACAACTCACTTACAGAGTTAAGAACAAACAGACGCCCATGACAAATGCTGCATTCTTTCCCCATCGGTGAATGCAGTTTAATATTTTGGATATTTTCTCACACTGTGAAAATCAAGGCATCTAATGGAGATATCAACCAGACATATACCAATACTATTCAGCTAGGTAGCCCCAGCAGATATGTTCATTCTCACTGTTGCATCCTCTTGTGTCGATATCAACGGTCAGGTTGGAGTGCAGTACATACATGTATCAGTTCACATTTCATGCCATCACACTGCAATCACGATGAGAGTACCATCTTCAGTGAGTGATGACTTGCCAGATTCTGCATGAATTATTGTAATTAGTTGCTTGAAATCCTATTTTAAAATCTCCTGGATTGCTTTTAATAACCGATGGGAGATTATTGGTAAACCTAGCAAACTCCCGTCCATTCCTGATCACATTGGTAAATTGGTCCTTTCAGATGTGTCCCTTCTATACCTGGCAAAAACAAATTGCATCAAAGTTGTAATGATAAGCTTTGCAAAAATTTCCTTAGCTCACTTCAGCCTTCAATAGGTTAAGTCACTCTACCTACTTACTCTTCAAGAATATAAGCACAGCTGTTTGCCGAATCTGAATGCTTCATATTTATTAACGGCACCAGATTGTCCAACATCTGCAATGTTGCAAAAACAGGGAGGACCCATAATCATCTTTTCTTCCTTTAGGAATTAAGCTGTTTCCTTCATGTCGAGTGACCTAATACCAACAATTAGAAAGGCAACGTTTTACTGACTATGTCCTGAGTGCAGTATGAATATGGAACATGTCTAATTATATGGTGTCACATGATTCTCCTTCTAACAGATACATACTACTTTGGATGGAAATAACTGTGATCACCCGCACCCCCCCCCCACCTCCAATACAAAGTACATGTTACTGTTAGCCAATCGTGCCAACTTGGATTCTTACTAAGTTGAACAGACAATTTCAATCATGATCTCAACATCTGTTCAAGGATCATAGATTAAAACATCTATCCTGTGAAAGGAGAATTGTCAGAAATGAATATGCAAAAATGACAAAAATGCTCCAAACCTTCATATTTTAACTGATTTATGCTTCAAACAAATTTTCGACTGGTAGCCACAGGACAGTTTTTAACAGTTTTAACACACACTAATGGAAGTAAAGCTAGGGATTACAAATTTAAGCCCCCTCTACATGAATTGCCTAGCTTGGGGAAGGCAGAGACGTTTGCCAGAACAAAGGCCACAGGAATCTCTAACAGAAGGCTCAGATCCAGCATATCTGTGTCCCAGCCTGTTTGCCAGACCTTCTGCCGCTCTCCTGCCAGAGTTGAAAAGTTACAACAGAGTGCATTGCAAGCAGCAGGGATTTTCAGCCGCTAATTAAAATGAGCTTGAAGATCGTAAGACGAAGTACGGCCAAGGATAATTAAATATTTAATGGAATCTTATTGTTTTCATATCATTCTGCTCCCCTGAAATGTCTATTGGAGCAATGTACCAGCCATTGTTGAACAGTGGCTACCTGGGTATTCTTAAGCTATGCTCATGAACCAAACACAACAATAAATAACCATGAGGATTATCACAAAACAGGTTTACTCAGTCTATGGTTGGAATTAGTCTTTCTGATTTAGCTAGGACAAGTAAAACAACAACATGGCTGATCATTTTACAAATCCATTAATTTCATCACTCTGTCTGAAAATATATCAACCTCTTTGTATCTAAAAATCTAAATACTGCAGTCAGCAAACAAAAAACAATTTCTGTCAGTTGTAAAAATGAGACACAAAGTGGAAGAAATCAAAATAGTTAAATAAGATTTCATATCCAACCACATATGACCTCTTTGAAGTCGTGGCTGCCTGGACTGAGTATCTGAAATTCCGGTCTGCATTAAGCACAATTTTCTATCTATTTCTTTCTTGAAAGTTAACCATCCATTTCTTTTTCCTGCAAATGGAATCTATAGAACTTGAATTTCATTGGCAATAAAACCCCATCACAGGTACAGATGGTATTGCAGAGCATCATTTGTTATAGAACACTAAGACAAACAGAACTTAGGTTCCGATCAATCTGGAACAGAAGGATTTTCTTTTGATGCAGCCTGCTTTGATTATTAGCCTGTTAGCAATTGCTGCACATCTGGGCCATGGGAGGATGGGGGTGTGGACATTGGGCAACGGGGAGGGGTGGGCGTTGAATTAGAAAGATCTGCCAACTGTTTTTCATTCTCTCCTGGCCATACCTTTGCTACTAAACACTTATTGAGTGCAGCTGCTGATTGTGGTGCAAAGTTCTGTTATTGTGAGCTTGTGAATCAAGTTTAATTTATCTTTTTCCCAGACTTATTAGTTCCCTAAGCTTTTTTTAAGCCATAAATCTGTTTGGCTGATCTCTGCTCTTGCAAATCAATCTGTCCTTTTTTTTCTTAAGTATGTGGATAAATGTATTTATTTTAGAGTGCAAGGGAGTTATCCTTCATTTTGAACAGGGAACGCTGTTCAAATTTTCGTCGTTCATACCTTCATAAAAATAATACAGCTTGATTAGGAAGAAAATGGATGCAGACATGTGAGGTAGTACAGATGTCTTCAAAAATAATTCAATAAAGGTTAAACTTTAATCTGTATTCAAGAATTGTCATTAAATTCCTTAAATATGGAAGTAATATAGAGCTAATTTCCCTGTGTGGATAAAATACAATAAAAACATTGAAGTAATGTAATAGGTGAGCAGAAAGGACAGATAATGGGTAAAACTATGCTCTCTCTCATTTTCACAACGCAAGGTACATGTTAATATGTGTTTGGGAATGTTAACCCCATGAAGGAACATTTTAGAGACTGTTAATGTCCTTGTTCAAGGCAATCAGGAATTTTGTTTGTGGCAGGATCAATACGAAGGTTCATTGCTCATTTATAGCTGGTAATTAGCTTCACAAATGAAGGTTGACCATAGCAATGAGAGAATTGAATTGTAATCATTTCATGTGATACCAAAGCTTGAGGAGAGGGAGGCCAGGGAACTCAGGGGCCATAGGAAATGCACTGCTCATAAAACAAACTGCTTGCCTTCATTTCAAGCAACATTGCAAAAGTAATTCATGAGATGTGAAGCACTTTAGAATATCCTGAGGACATGAAAGACGTTATGTTGATGCACGTTTGTTCTTCACTCCTTGCTCTAGGGAGTGGATTTACTGCAATGAATGTGGTTACCTCACAGATGACTAGAGCATAGGGCCACTCAGGCTGAACAGAGACTATTTTTTAAGGTGTGATGTAGCCCATGATTGCCTGCAGGGCCAGTTAACCTAAAAAATTTTAGCAGCAATGGACAGGGTAAATGCAGGAATGACGTTTGCAATGACCAGGGAGCCCAGAGCCAATGGTCACAGTGTAAGGATAAAGGGCAGGTCATTTAGGACTGAGATAAGCAAAATTGTTTTCACCAAGAGAGAAGTGAGTCTATTGAATAGCAGAATCATCGAAACCCAGCAGTGCAGAAAGAGGTCATTTGGCCCATTGAGTCTGCATGCTCCACAGAGCATGGCACCCAAGTCCCAGCCCCCGACCCTATCCTTGTAACCCCACATTTAGCATGACTAATCCACCTAACCTGCATATCTTTGGACCATGGGAAGAAACTTGAGCGCCCAGTGTAAACCCACGCAGACATGGGGAGAACATGTAAACTCCACTGAGATAGTCACCTGAGGCTGGAATTGAACCTGGGGCCCTGGTGTTGTGAGGCAGCATTGCTAAC
The DNA here is from genome assembly GCA_024137785.1 of Ginglymostoma cirratum. Lineage (NCBI taxonomy): Eukaryota > Metazoa > Chordata > Chondrichthyes > Orectolobiformes > Ginglymostomatidae > Ginglymostoma > Ginglymostoma cirratum. The sequence goes on from JAHRHZ010000144.1 coordinate 74,889,963, forward strand.
CAGCGCAAATTAATTCTCTGCCACAGAAAGGAGTTAAATGTTTTTCAGGAAGGATTTTAATATTGTTCTTAGGGCTAAAGAAATCAAAGGATACGGGGAGAAAGTGGGAACAGGATACTGAGTTAGATAATCAGCCGTGTTGATATTGAATAGCATAACAGGTTCAAAAGGTTGAATGCGAGATAACAAAGTGTGGAGCTGGATGAACACAGCAGGCCAGGCAGCATCATAGGAGCAGGAAAGCTTGACGTTTTGGGCCTAGACACTTCTTCAGAAATGGGGGAGGGGAAGAGGGTTCTGACATAAATAGGGGGATCTATCCATCTTCTATTCGCCTCCCCCTCTCTCCCTATTTCTTTCAGAACCCTCTTCCCCTCCCCCATTTCTGATCAAGTGTCTAGGCCCGAAACGTCAAGCTTTCCGGCTCCTATGATGCTGCTTGGCCTGTTGTGTTCATCCAGCTCCACACCTTGTTATCTCGGATTCTCCAGCATCTGCGGTACCTATTATCCCCAAAAGGTTGAATGGCCTCCTCCTGCTCCTATTTTCTATGTTTCAATATTTAGTTTGATATTTGAATCAAATTCCATAATAAGTTTCTGCAATAAACTAATGCAGCACAGGCTCCTCCAGGCAACTACAACAGGCATCACAAGTCAGGTGCTGCCTCTGGGATAAGGAAGAGCCACTCACACACTCATCTGCATATTAGTTAGCATTAACCCAGAAGGGAAGCAGCTATAGCCCTGAGAAATTGATCTTAGTAAACTACCAGAAATGTTCTACTTCTCCATTTCTTCATGTGTGGAATTTTTCAATGTACCTCTGTATTTGTTGCAATCAAAAGATTTTAACAAAAGGCTGTTTCATATCAGTATTGTTCTCCAGTCTCTCCTTAAAACAATTCAGACAACTCCAACCAGAATGTTATGACTGAATTTGCCCAGGTGTCCCACCAGACCAAAACGGTAAAATTAATGCAAACACAAGCTAGTACCAAGGCAAAACAGTCCCACCTCATTAGGAATAAAATTACAATAATCTTTAATATTAAACATACTATCTCTAATCCTGTTTGGCTGCTTGATGTTACAGTACTTCTCGAGTGTCTTGTAAATTTACGCATTCATTCTCTCTGTGGTTCTGCCTTTGGGTCTGCAAGGCTACTTTCCTTCTCTCTACCATAGTAGCCCAAGCCAAACATAGACACCCACAGGAATTCTAGAGGCATGGTTCTCAACCTGTAATGCAATCAACAAACATATAGAATTGGGCCCATATACAAACTCATACAGTTCAAAACTGGAAATGACAGAACTCACCATGACAGACCGGACAGTATAAATTCCAAGCAGAGTAGAATAACATCGCTTCATCAGAGGCTCCATTAATGATGTCACCTAGCATGGTGATGATATATCTGAACGAGAACAAGCCAGCTCGACGAGCAAGTCAACAACCTCACCCACAGCCTGAGCTACAGGCCTTTGCCAAAACTTTAATCAGAGTTAACGTTTCAGGTCCAGTGACCCTTCCTCAGGACAGTTCTGAGGAAGGGGCACCAGACACGAAATGTTAACTCTGATTTGTTTCTTCACAGATGCTACCAGATCTGCTGAGCTTTTCCAGCAACTTCTGTTTTTGTTCCTGGTGTCTTTCTGTCTGTCTTTCTTTTGTTCAGTGGATAAATTGTTGGATGTATGTATATCCAGGTTAACTGTTGCCTTTTACATTATGCTAATATCATTAGCACCTGGGTGCTGTGTTTGCACTGTGTCTGCTGTGTGGGTTTTGTGATTTCAGAGTTCTACTTGGCCAATGTACCCAACATCCCTTGTTGTTTGGCCAAGTTACCAATCTATGTTTTAGCAGCCTAAACACTGCTACAGTGTCCTGCACACACTTATCAAACATAATTATCAAATAAGACTTTAAGAAACTTGCACTATAAGATGGAATTGCTACATGGATATTTATTCCTTTGGTCTAAACCAAAATTATGATAACTCAGACAGAAAATGAGGTGGTAACGGAGGAAGAGAAATATTAACCCAGCCCTATTAATTAACCCTTGTTAGTTAGTAGATATTCATCAACACTATGAAATTGGCTTTGACAACAATGATTTTAACAATATTAATTCTATAATTCTACTATTCTTAAATGTATTAAGAAGTGCAATACCCACCGCTGAGTAATTCAACGTCATTTCGTGTCTGTCATAATTGTGTAATTAAAATTTGACCTAATCTAGGAGGGTATGGCTGTTGCTACCGTAGCTATAGTGGGCACATTCACCACTCATGCAGTCACAGTGATACCACAGTTAACTGCTTGAATTAAAGAATAAAATCAAACGAAGTATTTATTTCAAATGTTTTATATTATTCAATTCTGTTCTGGATCGCATTCATATAGCCCCACTCTCAACACTTGTCCACTCTGCTTTCAAACACTAAACCGCCCCCAGTCCACTCACTTTCCTGTCCCATTGCTGTTTGCCATTTGACGAGTATAGAAATGACCAGAATATGGAGTGGAACAGTGACTGAAGAACTTAGCAGAGCAGTAATTGGGGCCCAACGAGAGACAGCACCAGAGAACGGATTCTCAACAGGAAGAGTGCCAAATTGGCAACGCACTGCTGTACTGAGTCAGTCTGCCAAGGGATATGTATGCAGTGCCATTAAACAGAAATAAAGGATCCCTCACTTCCTCCCAAACCTATTCTCCACAGATGACCTGTGAGAGAATTCTCTGACAATTCAACCTCTAGAAATACTGAATTTCAACTTCAGGATTTCAACCTTCTTCACTTCACAAGTTACAGGCTTGTGAAGCACATGCTTGGTGTGGTTATGATAGCTTTGTCTTGCTGACAATTCTCAATATTAGAATTAAGAATAGATTTAATAGAGCGATTGTATAGGATTTCAGAGAGTTGACAGGAAGGAACTGTTCTCACCAGCAAGGGTATAATGAGAGGGCACAGATTTTGAAATGAGAAGACTTTAGGTGCATAGAAAGTAATTACAATCTAGAATGCACTTGTTGAAAGAGGAGCTGGAAGCAAATTCCAAAGCAGCTTTCAAAAAGAGATTGGATATTTATATTTGACATAGAATTGTCCAGGAGTAAGGAAGACAGGACTAACTGGATAGAATTTGAGAAGAGCTGATCCACGCTCAATGTCTTCCTTTTGTTCTGCATAATTAAGTTGACCCAATATCAAGTTAACAAACAGTGCCTGCAATAAGGAAATAACAATTTCAGCAACAGAAAAGGACAACTAGAGAAAGTATAATTCCTGCAACAGGGGAAGGATACATCCAGCAATAGAACAAGGGTGAAAGCATGGAGGATAAATCGATAGATGAGACCAAGAGGGAATAGTTGTAAGACGAACTGGACTCAAGGGATCAAGTCGGGGCAAGTCAGCTGATGCCAGATGAGGTAAAAGTTGGAGTAGACTGATAAGGTTGGATGGCCTGATGCATCAGAGAATATGGACAAATTGGTAGGTACATTTTATGTACTTACATCTTTTAGGTGTTTCTAGGGCTGACTGTAAAGCACAAATGTGAAGTGAGTGGTAATTCATTCTGGCATGCTTCCTGTATTTGATTTGGTAATGTATTTCCCCGGGCTGACCACATCATCAATAACATCAAGTACACCCATAGACAATGATAGCACAGAAGAAGGCCCCATCTAGTAAATCAGGAACAAAAACAAAGTTGTTGGAGAAGCTCAGCAGATCTGGCAGCATCTGTGGAGGAGAAAACAGAGTTAACGTTTCAGGTCCGGTGACCCTTCCGCAGAACTGATGGTGGCTGGGAAAACGTCAGTTTATGTGCAGAAAATAGGGAGGTGGGTGGGGTAGGGAGTAAACGATAGGATAGAGCCCAAAGAGAGGGAAAGACAGTTGGACAGACAAAGGAGTTGCTAACGATTAGGCTGGGAGGGTGAATAGTTGTTAATGGGGACTGTTAGTGGTTAACAACAGGGGAGCGTGTAGTGGCAGACTATGTGGTAACAAGGCCTGGTATTTGGGGTGGAGGGCTGGGACATGGGAGAGTTTACGCCCTAAAATTATTGAACCCAATATTGAGTCCGGAGGGCTGTAGGGTCCCCAAGCAGAAAATGAGGTGTTGTTCCTCCAGCTTGCATTGGACTTCACTGGAACACTGCAGCAAGCCAGAGACAGAGATGTTGGCCAGGGAGCAGGGTGGTGCATTGAAGTGGCAGGCAACAGGTAGTTCAGGGTCTTTTTTGCGAGTAGAACGTAGATGTTCTGCGAAGCAGTCACCAAGTCTACGCTCCGTTTTCCCAATGTAGAGGAGACCACATTGTGAGCAGCGAACGCAGTAGATTAGATTCTTGGAAGTGCAGGTGAAGTGTTGCTTCACCTGGAAGGTATGTTTGGGCCCTTGGATTCAGGGGACAGAGGAGGTAAATGCACAGGCGTTGCACCTTTGCCAGTTACAGGGGAAGGTGTCGTAGGCCTGTGGGGAATTGTTGGGGGTGAAGGAAGTGTGGACCAGGGTGTCCCGGAGGGAATGGTCCCTACAGAAGGTGGACAAGGGAGGGGAGGGGAATGTGTGTCTGGTGGTGGCATCTTGCTGAAGGTGGCGGAAATGGCGTCTGATGATCTTCTGGATGTGGATGCTGGTGGGATAATAGGTGGGGATAAGAGGAACCCTATTGCTGTTGAACGAGGGAAGAGAAGAGATGAGGGTGGAAGTGCGGGAGATGGGTCGAACCCGATTGAGGGCCCTGTCGACAACGGAGCTGGGGAATCCTCAGTTGAGGAAGAATGTGGACATTTTGCAGGCTCCCTTATCGAAGTTGGCCTCATCTGAACATATGTGACGGAGACGGAGGAAGTGAGAGAATGGGATGGAGTCTATACAGGAAGTGGGCTGTGAGGATGTATAGTCCAGGTGGATGGTTACCATCTAGTATATGCTGACTGTTTGCTTTTGCAGCCCAAACCTTCTCTCTCCTGCCACCCTACAATCTTGTATGTTACTGGGTTGCAAATATTTATCCAATTGATCTGTAAAAGATCAAATCATTCCTGCTTCAACCACTCCCTGTGGCAAAACACTCCATGTGGTTAGCAATCAAAAAGTGCAAGAATGCTGCTGAGCCAGCTAAAGAGCCACTTAACTGGTATAAATAGTGCTCTGTGGGCCAATCCAGCACTGGAGCATGTAATTTCTGTGAGAAATGAAGGGAATGAGGCAAGATTTACAGATTAAGAGCTGCAGATCATGGTAGATGCCATTACAGCACAGAAATTGCTCTTTATAGAGTGAAAATGCAAGTCATGAGTTCCCAGAGAATGAACAAGTCAGGTAGGTTCCATCATTTAGGATGTTAATGTCAGGTTATATGTCAGACAAGCCTAGTAGGATATCCAGAAGATGAGAAACATGAACAAAAGTGCCAATATAAGGAATGAGACTGAACATGAATCAATTGAGCGTAGAATGAGGAGGCTTTAAATGTGAGTTTCAGATGAAAAGGAAGCTTTACACATGTAATAGTGTCTTCCACAATCTCTGGACATCCTAGATGACTTTTCAGCCAATTAAGGTAAGTTCACTTTACTGAGCTATTATAGATAACATAGATTGATCCACTAATCAGCTACAAAAACGATAGAGGGAAGAAATTACCACAGCAATGTCAGAAAAGAAAAATGTGGATTTAATGCAGTTAAAACTGAAGACTGATCATTGATACATACAGCTCACAATTACAATGCACTCAAGTCAGTTCTTAAAACATCCTGGCATGATTTCTCTTGGCAAGCTACATTTCATTTAAGCAAGTTCCACTTCATGTCATAAAATACAGAGCATGAAAAGCATTTCTCGTTCGATGAATATTTTTCTTCTCCCCGAAGAGGAAATTCAGCTTCACAGAAATTCACAGAAGATGCAGGTTTAAGGAACTCGGCAAAGCAAAAGAAGGGCTCGCTTTTAAGTCAGGAGTTCTCCTTAAGCCTTGTCATTGAGCAACAAATTCCAGATAAGCAGGACTTTTAATCAAAGATATTGCAGCCGATGAATGAACATAGCATCCTGGGAAATTTTTTGTTGCATTATCCTGTCAACTGAGAATTCAAGTGAGAACTGAGAACATCAGCTACTGAGAAGTGATACCAGATAGAAAATGTGCAAACCATAGGAGAGGAATACACAGTAAGCTTTTCTTCTAATCTGCAAACTTGCTTTCTCTATGTCAAATAGTTGAAGCACTCGTAAGTCAGTAAGTGCTCTGCCTGTCAACATAGCAACAGTATTTTCAACCTCGGTCCCTTTAACTTCCAATGTATTCTTTTCTTCAGATTTAACACAATATCACCAGCAGCAACTGAAACCCTTCCACTCACCAGGGTCAGTGCAACACAAATCTTTATTACTTTAACAAAAGGCGATCCAAAAGACACACGATAATGAATGACTAGCTGCAGCTATTGAATGAAACCAATGGTCCCACTGAGTGATCCACAGGTGCAATCGGCTACACAATTCACTGAGTTCTAAATAATATTCATATTCAGACTCAAAATCTTAATTCTGTTTCTTTATTCACAGACGCTGTCAGACTTGCTGAGTTTCTCCAACCCATGCTACTTTTACATTAGCACAGATCACTTGTTCTCATGTAATGTATGGTGCAAACAGTTGGTACAATGTGGAATTATGCTGTTGAGAAAGGGTTCTCTAACCAGCAGAATAACTTTAAGTATAGGAGCATCAATGGTACCTGCAGGCCAGACAAGAAACATGAAATCAGGACACGTATTTGCAATATTGCACGACAGGACTTCCATTTCATGCTGCTGTGGCATTGAGACCTTGTGATGCTGCATTGTGCTTGAATGGAAAGATGGCCAAAACTACCAACAGGGTCAGAAATCACCCAACGCTAGGTTATGGTCCAACAGGTTTATTTGAAAACATAAGCTTTCGGAACCTCAGTCCTATCTTCAAGTGTTAGAAGAAGAATTGAGTCTCTGAAAGTTTGTGTTTTCAAATAAATCTGTTGGACTATAGCATGCTTATAGTGTGATTTCTGACCTTGTCCATCCCAGTCCAACACCTCCACCTCCACATCATGGATACCAACAGGGGCCATTGCCACTAGAAACAATGCATTATTGTTGGCTCTGACCAATTTCTTGTCTGCAGCTGATTTAATAATATTCTGCCATAGTACGTCAAACAGTAGAACAAAAAAAAAAGCAAAAATAACAATATACATGGCATTTCTAACATTGTAAAAGAGCTTGAAGTGCTTAATAGGGGCATTATGAGGCAAAATGTGTCAAACCAAATAGGAAGGTGACAACAAGATTCGTCAAAGAGGAGGTTTTTAAAGAAGTGTATTTGGGGAAAGACAAGTAACACAGAAGAAAAGTTAAAGAGAAGTTTCCAGGGTGTTTGGTCTCGGCAACTGAATGAATGACTATCAATGGTGGAGCAGTTCATATCAAAAAAATCGACAGAGACACCATGTCAGAAACTTGAACCAGAAATGCTGGGCTTACTGTATGTTTGCCTTGGAAAAGCAACAGTTGTTACCTGCTGTAATGCACTGAATTACTGAAATACTGACAAGGCCACATTCAACATGTACAATCACCCCTGACCTGAATTAACCCAACTATGTCTCCAAAACTAAAACAGAAATTGCTGGAGAAACTCAGCATATCTGGCAGCATCTGTGGAGAGAAAACAAAATTCAGCCCTTCTTCATAACAGAGACCTTTCCACTGTCCTGACCTGACTACAGCTCAATCCGAAGATATCCTTACCACCCAACCACCACCCAACCCAAGCCAACTGCACCCATCTGACTAATTCCTGAACCTAATTTGATTACCCAAACACAACTACCTCTCCACATGTCTACCTGGCCACTCCCTGAGTCATTGACTCACCTCACTCCCTCTTTCATCCACTTACCCATTCAGCCACTCTCCCACTCATTTACTCCTCCATTCATTCACCCATTCACTCACTCACTCACTCACACACCCATCCAGTCATTCACCCGTTCACTCACCCACCTATTTACTCACCTACTCACTCATCCTCTCACCCACTTGTCTATTTATTCATCCGCTCACCAACCCACTGAAAGACCATTCAAATACATAATTCACTGAAAGACTGATGACATTTAAAAATGGAAGCACTGGAGCTAATGTCAAAAAAGGAAGGTGTGCCCTTTCATCACCTATTTTTTCTTGTGCTCAGCAGTATTCCCTGAGAAAGGCTACATTCTCCCACTGATGCATCAGTCAGGATTGGATAACCCAGCTAATAAGTAAGAATAAAAGGTGCAGGCTGCAGAAACTTTCAATGTGGATGACAATTGTCCACCCGTGGAATGTTCAAATTCATAAGAAAAGCAATGTGTATGAAGGCCATTATTAAACTGTAGACAAATCAGCCAAAATATATCTTCTGTGAGGCCTTACTATTAATATATCAGTAAATTATGTCTTTGAATGGTGATAACATTTCGAAACTTGTTGGATTACCATTCTCATGTTAACTTTCTTGCCAGTATATTTTAGTTTTTGATTGGGGCTGGAGGATAGGGCTGGATTATAGTCAAATGAGTATGACCATCGCCAATGGCAGATTAGCAAAATATTTCAGGTCGGTGCCTTTTCATCATCTTCTTGTCTATCTTTTGTAGACTGTCATATACTCCTTGCTGGAGGGTGCAGGGTTGTGTAGCTGGATCATCAGCTGCATAAAGGTTTGGTAAAACATATTTGAACCAGCCAGCCAACTACTTCCTGGAAACTTTCACTGTTTTATGACAAAGTTTGGAAGAAAGTGAGCAACTATCAAGTGGCACCATTTCTGCTGATAAATAGCCTGGTATGTATCATATGTGTACAAATAGTTGAGCACTACCAAGATGATGATTTCATATGGATATTGCGAAAGAACAGATTCGGATATTGACAGGGTCTCCCTCATTCCCCCTGTAACAATGTCTATTATATCAATATGAAATATACATAGTTGCTATCATGCCACAAATACATCTTGTCTAAGGCAAGAGCTTCTTCTCATTAGACTACTAAGCGGTTTTCTTCTATTACATTAGACGAAGCGGGCCCTATAAATACCTACCAGGTAAGAGGATGGAAATGAGGAAAAATATAACTTTATTGTGGTGAAGAATGTTGACATTAATATAAATTATCCTTGTACAATGAACTGTGGGGATTCATGAATTTATTCAGTTAACGACTTTTCAAGTCTTCAACTAGCTCAGATTGTCCCCAACGTTTAGCTCAACTGCTGAAGCACATTTTCTATGGCAATTTTTGAGCTAATATTCAATTCCAGACTCATTTTTTTTAAAGATATATTTCCTATGATTCTAAATGATAAGCTATGAGTAAATAATCAGACATTGTTTCTACAATACACCATTTTCTCTGCCACCATTTTCAGTGACTGACAGCCGTAATGCAGTATTTGTAGAGAAAACCGCATCTGCTCCCAAGATGGAGCGTTCTACTCTCGGACATCCCAGATGTCCTCCTACTTCAAGGACTGCAACTATCCCTACTCTGTTGATCAAAAATGCCCTCAACCACATCTCTTGCATTTCCTGCACTCCTGCCCTCAAACACCCTCCTCCCAACAAAACTCCAAACAGTTTTCTCTGCAGATCTCAGCTCCACGTAATGCAGTATTTATTTCTCAAACTTTATCAGATTCTAAATCCCAGCATTGAATGACTTGTAAAGGATAACCAATACTGTAGGCCTTTCAGTGGTGTTTACATTTCATGTATCTTCAGTTTCTGTGAAATTCAGATAAACTGTTGTTTGGATGGGTCGGACCCTAATAAGTCGTCAATTCCGTATTTAGGAAATAATTGCGTGGACGAGGGGCTGTAATCGCTATTATATTGTGAACAATATTCACTAAGATTTAGCAATTTCCATTTATACTTTGGTAGAAAATTTATTCTGATAATGCTAGAACACTGTCTTTACAACTTTGATGAAAATTTATTTGATTCTGTAGCTCCGCAGAAAATACAAATATGCTTTGAGTGTATATCTAACATCAGAGCACATAGTGACTACAGTATCTATTCTCCCAAGAACCAAGAATTGAAATGTCAAGCAGAACGTCTTGCAACTCCAATCAGAATTTTCTACACATGGTAGGAGTGCTACTTATCTGTTTGCAGAACACTTCAGTGGAAAATATTCTCTGAATTTATTAACGTCACAGTTTAAGGTACTGGGCACATGATTAGATAAAATTAAACTCCCAAAGTCTGGCAGTTAATTAAGGATTAAACGATGTAGCAATGCCTCTGAGAACAAACGAAGGAAAGGAAGGTCATGTGATTGAGCTGTTCTGATCAAGAAGGATCTCAAAAAACAATTGCTTGTGGAAAATGGAACTATATTGTGAAGGGCATAAATATCACAGAAGGCATAATTAAGCAAGTTCAGAGAAAGAAGTGCAGTCAGATGGACGAAAAGTTAATAAAGCTGTAGTAAGAATTACATGAATAGAAAGCAAAAGCAAGGCTGATTTTCGTACTGAGGACGATGATCTTTTTAAGCAATCAGAGTTTGTCGATGGTTGGGATGAAGTTGACCATGGAATGGTGGTTTTAACTATGATCCAGTCTGTCTTTACATAAATGTTCAGTTTTCCATGTCCCCTATAGTGTTGAAGTAGCTTGTTGTCTCTATTTGCCATATCATATCAATGTACTTTGGGTATTGTCATAGCCAAGTAGTTCCAACACTTTATTAACATTATATCCATTACTACAGTCTAATATAGAATGCTGCTTTCCCTTAGTCTCCATTTCAGACTCTCACTGTGAGGTGTAGAGCTGGATGAACACAGCAGGCCAAGCAGCATCAGAGGAGCA
>JAHRHZ010000144.1:74901312-74912275 GCA_024137785.1 Ginglymostoma cirratum
TGCTCCTCTGATGCTGCTTGGCCTGCTGTGTTCATCCAGCTCTACACTTTATTATCTCGGATTCTCCAGCATCTGCAGTTCCTACTAATCTCTCACTCTGAGCGTTCTTTTATGTCATAATTACATCATTAGTTGCATCTCAGGCTAATTTGTATCAATACATCACTCCACAGTCTATAGCTAGCATTTACTTTATTAACAGTTGCATGTCTTATCATTGCTCACACGTAAATACAACATTGCAGAGCTACGTCATTGCAAAGCACAAAACAGCAGCTGATTGTAACCAAGATGGCACTGTCCATATATTCACAAGCAAGATGGGGACAAACTCCTGGGCATCCACTCCCAATCACTAAAATCAATTGACACTTATGTGGGAGACAAAATGTCAGCCTAGTGCACTTTCCAGGAGACAGTTCCAAGGAAAGGAGCACTTTTGTGATAAACCTTGCCTCTAATGTTATCAAAGTGGAAAACTGCATTGTAAATTGGGTACTTTTATCCATTTTAAATTGATGGCTTTTGCAACTTGCAGCCACAAAGAGGGGAACTAAAATGTTAGATGGCATCATAAAGAATAGCACTCTGTGGTTAAAAAAAAACTTTTTTAGAAGAATACAGTTTAAAACAAATGTCATTTTTTGCTCCAAAACAAACAGAAGGAGCAGGAGACGACATTTCATTTGATTTTAATGACAAGGAGCCAACACTTACAAGTTTGTCTCTTTTGAACTATTCGGAGATCCTGTCATAGCTGTGTAATGTTATGGAAATATCTGGACTTGCATGGACTACAATGGTGTTCTTTGGTGGCCATCTTTCCCGGTGGGAACATAAACTCCATTTATTAACACAATTTCAATAAATAGAAACCAGGAGATCTTTTTCCAACTAAACAGCGGAACACGGTCATTTGAAAGGAATGGGAAAACTACACATTGCATGCAGATGAGATCAAAAGCAGTTATGTTGACCACAACTTAACCCAATGAGTTATCACAACCAAACAAATTCCATAACGTCTGTGTCTAACTCAAATATTGGGTCAAATCATCTGAGGCTTTCTATGAAGCAAGGGCTGTCACTCATCTCAAAGCTCATAGAACCCCGACAGCACGGAAACAGGCCCTTCGGCCCAATAAGTCCAAACCGACTCTCAGAGCATCCCCCTATAACCCTCCAATCTAGGCATCCCTGAACACTGCAGGCAATTTAGCATGGCCAATCCAGCTAGCCTGCACATCTTTGGACTGTGGGAGGAAATCAGAGCACCTGGAGGAAACCCACTCAGACACGGGTTGAATGTGCAAACTCCACGCAGACAGTTGCCCGGGGTGGAATTGAACCGGTGTAGCTGGCACGGTAAGGCAGCAGCATTAACCACTGAGCCACCATGCCAATCCATTATCCATTCTCATCTTTATTGAACAAATCCATTCATATGAAGATGGTGAGAGGCCAGAGACCTCAAACAGTTTCATGTTTCTTACCTACTCTATTCATTTTCCTCAATACGGTTTCATTTCCTTCCAAAATTAAACTTCTTTTCAACAACACCAACAGAGATCAAATTAGATTGAGGCAGTAAATTGCCAGTCCGGCTTTCTGTTTGTTCTTTTATGGAATGGCTGGCACACAGAAGAATGCCATTTTGCAATGTTAAGTGAGGCATAGAGTTTAAGAGTAGGGAGGTTATGCAGGACCTGTGTAAAACATTGGTTAAGTCATGGTTGGAAAATTGCTTGCAGTTCTGGAATCTACATTCGAGGAGGAATGTGAATGCATTAGAGAGAATGCAGAGGAAACTTACCAGGATGTTGCCCAGGCTGGATAATTTAGTTAAAAACAGAGATTGGATAGACAGAGACTGTTTTCCTTGGAGCAGAGGAATCTGAGGAGGGACATGATTGAGATGCAAGGAATTATAAGGGGCATAGTTAGGGCGGACAGGCAGGAACTTTTTTCCCTTGGCAGAGCAATCAATGATCAGAAAGCATAAACTTAAGGTAAGGGACAGGAAGTTTTGAGCAGACTTAAGGAAAAGAAAACTACCTAGATCATGTTGAGAATCTGGAACTCACTGCCTGTAAGTTTGGTAGAAGCAGAACCCCTCATAATATTAAAAAAATTAAATATGCACTTGATATGACAAAGCATACAAAGCTATGGACCAAGTGCTGGAAAAATGGCATTACAATAGTTAAGTTCCACAACGATGCCACCCGAAGGTTGCAGGAACAGCACCTCATATTTCGATTGGGAACCCTGTAGCCCAATGGTATCAATGTGGACTTCACAAGCTTCAAAATCTCCCTTCCCCCGACCGCATCCCAAAATCAGCCTAGCTCGTCCCCGCCTCCCTAACCTGATCTTCCTCCCACCTATCCCCTCCTCCCACCTCAAACCCCACCACCACTTCTTACCAACCAGCCTCATTCCACCCCCTTGGCCTGTCCGTCCTCCCTGGACTGACCTATCCCCTCCCTAACTCCCCACCTACACTCACCTTTACTGGCTCCATCCCCGCCTCTTTGACCTGCCTGGCTCCTCACCACCTATCTTCTCCTTTATCCATCTTCTATCCACCTCCCTCTCTCTCCCTATTTATTTCAGAATCCTCTTCCCCTCCCCCATTTCTGAAGAAGGGTCTCGACCCGAAACATCAGCTCTCCTGCTCCTATGATGCTGCTTGGCCTGCTGTGTTCATCCAGCTCTACACCTTGTTATCTTACAATAGTTGTGTCTGTTTTTGACTGGCGCAGACTCAATGAGCTGAAAGGCCTTTTTTCTGTGTTGTAGACACCTAAGACTCTATACAAGATAACAAGGCGTGGGGCTGGATGAACACAGCAGGCCAAGCAGCATCATAGGAGCAGGAAAACTTGACGTTTCAGGCCTAGACCCTTCATCAGAAATGGGGGAGGGGAAGAGGGTTCTGAAATAAATAGGGAGAGAGGGGGAGGCAGATAGAGGATGGATAGAGGAGAGGATAGGTGGAGAGGAGGCAGACAAGTCGAAGAGGTGGGGATGGAGCCAGCTCGGATTCTCCAGCATCTGCAGTACCTTTTATCTCTAAGACTCTATACAGATATGTTTCGTTGTTTTAACTGCCACTTTTGATCTCAACAAAATACTTCAATGTGATTTCAGCTTACAATACGTGAGTTTGATCGTATTACTCACCGATATTACCGTTGTTAGATGCCTGCAAGATTGTTCTGAATCTAAACTACCATTAGGAAAATGAAAGCCCCCACCATAGAGATTGGTAATTCTTTACAGGCAGCTTTCTTTGAGGTTAGCAGTAAGCCCATTACTTCATTGCTGGCAGCAAAATTTAGCCAATAATTCTCTCCAGAAATTTTCTAGATTGGCCGCTGTAACTATAGTGGTTGATCAGTCATATCTACATTCATGCATTCTGTCTGGAGTTTCCAGTATCTGTCAATCTTTCATCAAGGTTAACACAGCTGCCCATGAGAGCCCTGAAGGTTGTTCTAGTGTCTGAGAGGTGTAAACACTTAATAAATCACAAGTGACATAATTGGTTAAATTCACATTTCAATTTTTTTTTCAATTTGTTGAGAAAATAAGTACCTTAAGGAAGGCATGATTTTACCTCATCTAATCACTTCTTTGCCATATTGTCTCTCACCCTCTTTTCTCTCTTCATTGTCTCCCTGCTTCTCTTTCTTTCTGAAAAGTTAAACATCATTTCGAATAATTATTATGAACCTCAGTGACCAGGCAGTGCCATACATCTAAAGGGTAGACTGTCTGATTTACTGTCAGTATAAAAGAGCAGCTGTTGTGTTGTGCAGTCTAACACCTTTTACATTGCACATACTTGTCAAACTGCAGAATATACATTACTTGATTTAATGCTCAGATCATCATAAAACTGGGCAGCCTTCAAAGTGAGATATTTCTAAGGGATGTATATACTGCCTTATATTTCGATGTACTACCAATGTATTGTTAAGGGACAACTTTATGAATGTGTACTCCATAAGGAAACCCCACCTGCTAGGAGCACACATGGTGAAAACACAGCCATGCTGCCCAGGATTTTCTAAAAGTCAAGTTATTCCCATGCTCTGACATCTGATTGATCAATTTATTGGTTGCCTTTATTCAGCTGAAAATTGGCACTGAGTATGAGCTAGGTGCTTCTAATTAAGAGAACCAAGCGTAATATCATGATAGATGGTTATTTAGCTGAAACTATAACCAAAAAATTAATAACCAGAAATTATGACAGGCAATTATGCATTCTGATATCACACGGTATAATGTTGAAGCCTTAAGTAACCTAAATCTATTTTTTGAACTATCTGACTTTCTCTTCAGTCTCTATTACAACAGGCGCAGAGCCTTGGAAGATTTGACTCATTACAAGTCTCCAACACAAAGATCACCAACCGCACCTCTGTGAAATGGTCCCACTTCTGCCAAAACCTCACCCTTCTGATGCAAAAACTTCCAACCACACCTCTATCCCTCCAGGCTGATAATTTCAGTGTTCTCCAGGGCAGACTCCTATCTTCCATCCATCTTTGATCTTTCAATAAATTACCTCCAAGTAAAAGAACCCCAAGGAAGTAGTGATCATAATGTGATAGAAATTAATATTCACTGTGAGAATGAGAACCTTGGTCGGAAAGAGCTGAGTTTAACTTAAGTAAAAGGAATTACAGTGAAATGAGGATCGAGTTTGCTAAAGTGAGTCGTGCAGATAGATTAGCAGGAATGAGAGTAACCAAGGAATTGGCAGATATCAAAGGAGCTAATTCATGGCTCTCAGCAAAAATACATTCCAGTAAGGAGAAAAGATTCTAAAAGATGAATAAACCAATCATGGCTAACCGAGGAATTTAAGGAGATTCTTAAGCAAATAAAAGCATATAAGGAGGCCAAAGTCAGTGAAAACAACAAAGACTAGGATAAATACAGAATCCAGCAAAGGAGGACTAAAAAGATAATTAAGACAGAGAAAATAAACTATGAGGACAAACTCCCAGATTTATTTTCTATGGGACCTATGTTCACTTTGACCTCTGTCTTTTTATATATTTAAAGCACCTCTTATTGTCAGTTGCTATATTCCTGACGGGAGATAGTTTTGGGGAGCAAGGAAATAATAGAGGAGTTAAACAGATATTTTGCATCAGTCTTCATGATGGAAGAAACTTAGAACAAAATTTTATAATAAAGAATTCAGGGGAGGAATTACGTACCATCGCCATCTCTAAAAACATAGTATTAGGCAAACTAATGATGCTTAAGGCAGATAAGTTCCCTGAACCTGATTCTTCCATCCCAGGATCATAAAAGAGGTAGATAAAGAATAGTGGATGAATTAGTTGTAATTTTCTGAAAATTGCTGAATCCTGGAGAAATACCAAAGGATTGTAAAACGGTTAATGTGACATCCTTGTTCAAAAAGCAGGTAGCTACAGGCCAATTAGCCTAATATATGTGGAAAACATATTGGAGTCAATTAACAAGGAAGTAATGACAGAAATTTTGAAAAATCACAATCTAGTCAAACAAAGTCAACATGTCTTCATGAAAGGGAAATCATGTCTGACTAATTTATCAGAGTTTTTCAAGGAAATCTCAACCAGAGTGGATAGAGAGGAATCAGTCGATGTATTTGGACTTTCAGCAGATGTTCGACAAGGTACCTCACGAAAGGCTAAGTCATAAGGTTTGAGTCCATGGTGTTGGATGTAGTGTATTGGCATGGTTAGAAATTGGCCAATGGGCAAGAAACAGCAATTGGAGATAAGGGGTTCATTCTCGGATTGGCAACCCATAACCAGTGAGTTCCATAAGAATTGGTGCTGGGATCATAACTGTTTACAATATCTAGTAAAGACTTGGAGGAAGGAAGTAAATATACTTTAACCAAATCAGTTTGCAGATAGATAGGTTAATTAAATGGACAAAAGTTGGCAAGTGAAGTATAATGTGGGAACACACAAAGTTATTCATTTTAAAAAGGAGAATAAAAGAACAGAATGGGTGAGACACAGCTCTGATAGGAGGAATTTTGCAGAATCTTCCACGTGTACTTATCTGTACTTGGAAAATGTGTTGCAGGTGGATCACTTGTTGGGCCACTGCCCAAAATTGTGGGCTACCTGTTGGACAAGCCTGGTCTAAATAATGCATTGAAATTGTCTACCAGGCCCTGAAAAAAAGCTATCATATGTTAATTGCCTGTATATTAACATTCATCATCTGGAGTGTGAAAGTAACACAAATACTTTCAAATGTCTCTGGGCACACAATTTCTGTACTACAGGTATTCCAAATTCCATTACATGCAAAGAGAAGTATTCTAATTGCATTTTTCAGCACTTGGCCCATATCCTGGAACCAACAACCAGTGCTTCATACAAAGAAACCCCTTTCCTATGAGAAGCCATGATGATAACCTTGTATCAGAGATAAAAGGTACTGCAGATGCTGGAGAATCCGAGATAACAAGGCGTGGGGCTGGATGAACACAGCAGGCCAAGCAGCATCATAGGAGGAGGAAAACTTGACTTTTCGGGCCTAGACCCTTCATCAAAAATAGGGGAGGAGAAGAGGCTTCTGAAATAACCTTGTTGTTTTGCGACAGAAAATAAAAATATATGATAGCATCAAAAAGATGAACCACTGCAGAATGTAACATGAAGGTAATGAGTAACAACCCTGTTTCTCATTCTGTAATTTCCAATTTGGGACCCCATTGCTGCTGCAACATAGAGATAGAGAATTTAAAGTAAGAGGAACTTCAAGTGCCATCGAACCATTCTAAAAAAAAGACTAATTACAGTTCAAAATTCGGTTTTCATGAGAACAACCAACTCAGCCATGAATGCCAGGGAAACTTCAAAATCAGTATTAGAAAGTATAATTCTTTCACATATGAAATATATTTTCATTTTCAGCTCCCCAACCTCCTTTCCTTGAACATATTCTGTTTGCTTACATTTTGTAGTGCATCTGTTGTCATGGAATTCAAGACAGGTTTTTACTCTTCTCATAAGTTTTTTTTACTTTACTTAAGTGAGTCTAAAATCAAACTAACATTGGACATAGAGATAACAAGCGTGGGGCTGGATGAACACAGCAGGTCAAGCAGCATCATAGGAGCAGGAAAACTTGACGTTTCGGGCCTAGACCCTTCATCAGAAATGGAGTTCATCCAGCCCCATGTTTGTTATCTCGGATCCTCCAGCATCTGCAGTACCTTTTATCCCTAACATTGGACATAATTTTGTTTTCTAAGGTTCAGTGTGCAGACAGATGTAAAAAGTGAGAGGGAATCCCACTTAAGGGGAAGTCCGGTTTTCCTGCATGATTGCATCCTTTTCAACTCATTATATTCATTTACAGGTCGACTGCCTCTGGGGGGGTGGCAGGAGGGGCACCATAATTAAAAGGCACCTGGATAGCACATCGGTCTCTACAAGTCAGGAGCATCACTCATCCTGTGCTCTCCACCCTTTCCCATCCTTGGAGATGTCGGAGATTCACCAAATGGCAGCAGCAAACTTTGGTGATACCTTCCTAGACTTCAATGTGAGAATACCTCCAGGAGGAATGGGATGCGTTGTTTTTTGAGAGGTGGCAACAAAAAGTCATCCTGAGTGACCAAAGACAGTTTGGAGCAAGTTGGCTGCAAAAGTCAGATCATCAAAAGAGACCGGGTTGAGTGCCACATTGATTTGTTGTGCGTCAGCACTGTATGTATCACCACATGTAGTTCTGCTATAACATGTGTTTTGTTAACATGAATTGGCTGTAAAGCAATTGATAAAAGTGGATGCTGCTTGGGGAATGTGAACTTTCTACTGTACAGCACAGCGATTTTCCTGTAACGTGATTTTCTATGGCAATTTTCTATAGCATGATTTTCTACAGCGTGAGGTCAAACAAGAATGCATCTCTTGCGTTATAGGAGAACTGACTGTATCTACTCAATGTTCCATGTTTCTATGTATTTGAGTTATCCTTGTTGGTTTACTCCTGCACAGGATTTTCAGTATTGGGTAACACATATCTCCAATATGTTCCTCATATGTCATCAGTACAGCTACCAATGTTGCACTGCTTACATCCCAGTGCTGCTACTTGTCTCATATCCATCAAAACAGAAAAGGAGCTACAACACTCAACAGCTCATTCAACATCAACTCACTGACCTTTCAACGTATCTAGGAGAACTTACACACTTGAGACATTTTCACCAGAGACTTGCAAGGGGCAAGGTCAAAACAATACAAGATAACTTCAGGATGAACACCTCATAGGCATCCTAGGCAGCTGCTCATGTACGCATACTATTATCTCTCTAATGCTTCTGTCATTCTACTGGAGAAAAACAGACATAATAAACATGAGCATGCATATATAGGAGTGGGTCAGGTACCCGACATCAGTTTTTTCACGCATTTTGAGAAGCAGATATTGAGCTGGCAAGTGAGCAAAAGGATATTGCTTGTGCTGAAGGGGAGTTTGGATATCCACAATCATTTGTTGAGAGAGCGTACATACACATGTTCCCAACTGCAAGGCAAGCAGCAACATCTCAATGTCCCTTTGCACTTGAGGGAAGCCAACAATAGCTGCAAATCTGAAGACTCTGGCACTTTTGTGGTCAGAGTCCATTGTGAACTTCAAAACTGGGTTTCCAATAAAGAGCATCAGTAAACTCCTGAATTCACATTAGGCCAACATGTGATCTCCCATCCACCATAAGGTCAAATTGTGAATGTTCACTGATGATTACACAATGTTCAGCACCATCCCTGACTCCTCAGAGACTAGAGCAGTCTATATGCAATTACAACTAGATCTGAACAATATACAATTTTGAGCTAGATAGTGGCAAGTGACATTCATGCAATGCAAGTGCCAGAAAATGACCACTTCCAACAACAGAGAATCAAACCATTACCCATTTCATTCAACGCCATTACCATCAGCGAAACCCCCACTATAAACAATCACTATACATCTGAGGTTTACCAGAAAATGAACTTTTCTAGCCGTACAAATACAACGGCTACAAGTGCAGGTTAGAGGCTAGGAATACTGCAGTGGGTAGTTCACACCTGACTTCCCAAAGCCTGTCCACCATCCGCAAGAAACAAGGCAGGAATGTGATCTAATAATCCCCACTTGTTTGGATGTGTGCAGCACCAACAATTTTTGAGAAAACCTCGAAGATCATCACTGTGGGAACAGAAGTTGATCATTGGCCCATAAAGTCTATTCCAACATTCATTGGCATCATGGCTGATCTGATAATCCTCAATTTCATTTTCCTACCTTTACCCCATAACCCTTGATTGTTTGACTGAATAAAAGTCTGCCTTTTTTTCCTTATTTTCTTGTTGGAAGTGTGCCTCACTGGCTGGCCAGTGTTTATTGCCGATCCCTAGTTGCCCTTGAGATACTGCTAGTGACTTGCCTTCTTGAACCACTGTAGACAATGTTCTATGGGTTAACTCACAATATCTTGAGGGAGGGAATTCCAGGAATTTTCCCGAGTGACAATGAAGGAGCAGCAACATATTTCCAAGCCAGGATGGTGAGTGGTTTGGAAGGGAACTTGAAGGTGGTGATGTTCCCATTTATCTTTTGCCCTTGTCCTTCTAGACGGTAGTCATCATGGGTTTTGAGGGTACTGTCTGTAGATGTTGGGCGAATTTCTGCTATCTTGTGGATTGTGCACCCTGCTACTACTCAGTGTTGGTGGTGGAAGTAGTGGATACTTGTAGATGTATTGACAATCAAATGGGCTGCTTTGTCCTGAGTGATGTCAAACGTCTTGAGTGTTGCTGGAGCTGCACTCATCCAGACACATGGAGTGTATTCTATTACACTCCTGACTTGTGCTTGTAGATGGTGGACAGGTTTTGTGGACTCAGAAGGTGAGTTACTTGCTGCAGTATTTCTAGACTGTGACTAGCTCTCTGCGCCAATGTGTTTATGTGGTGAGGCCAGTTGAGTTTCTTGTCAATAGTAACCCCCAGGATGTTAATAGTGAGGGATTTAGTGACAGTTACACCATTGAATATTAAAGTGTGGTGGAGCTCTTGTTGGAAACTATCATTGTCTGATATTTAGGTGGTGTAAAGGTTTTTTACAACTTGTTGGCCCAGGTCTGCATATATTGACCAGGTCTTGCCGCATTTGAACAAGGACTGCTTCTGTATCTGAGGAGTCGCAAATGATGCTGAACATTGTACAATTGATGGTGAACATATCCACTTCTGACCTTATGATGGTCATTGATGAAGCAGTTAAAGATGGTTGGACATTGAACACCACCCTGAGGAATCCCTGCAGAGATGTCCTGGAGCTGCAATGACTGAGCTCCAATAACCACAACCATCTTCCTGTGTGCCAGGTAAGATTCCAACCAAGAGAAGTTTGCCGTAGGTAACACAATGTGGAGCTGGAGGAATACAGCAGGCCAGGCAGCATCAGAGGAGCAGGAAAGTGACGTTATGGGTCAAGACCCTTCTTTGTAAATGCAGTGGTTACTATCTCTAAGTTTGCCTCCTGCTTCCATTGATTGCAGTTTTGCTAAAGATGATTGATGCCTCAATCAGTCAAATGCGGCTTTGAAGTCAAGGTCTGTCACTTTCCCCTCACCTGTGGAATTCAGATCTTTTGTTTATGTTTAAACCGAGGTTATAATGAGGTCAGGAGCTGAGTGGCCCTAATAGAACTTAAACTGGACATCACTGAACAAGTTATTACTGAGCAGGTGCTGCTTGATGGCACTATTAATGAGACCTTCCATCACTTTACTAACATTTGAAAGTAGACTGATGGGGCAGTCATTGTTTCAGAGATAGTAGGAACTGCAGATGCTGGAGAATCTGAGATAACAAGGTGTAGAACTGGATGAACACAGCAGGCCAAGAAGCATCAGAGGAGCAGGAAGGCT
>JAHRHZ010000144.1:74912675-74933802 GCA_024137785.1 Ginglymostoma cirratum
AGCCTTCCTGCTCCTCTGATGCTTCTTGGCCTGCTGTGTTCATCCAGCTCTACACCTTGTTATCTCTGGGCAGTAATTGGCTGGGCTGAATTTGTCTGAGCCTTGAATAAATTTAACCCTGCCTCTACATCCCTTTGTGGTAAACAATTCCTTACTTCTGAGAAAAGAAATACCTCATCACTGTAATAACTGGGTGATCTCTTTCTCTGAGATTATGCCCTCTGGTCCTGCTCACTCGCTGTGACAGAAGTACTCTTTCCTCATCAAATCTGTCAAACTCCATAAGAACATTAAAAAAAAAATCTCCTCTTATACTTCTAAACTCTAATGAGTACAAGCCAAATTGGTCAACCTCTCTGTACTAGACAATCCCTCCATTCCCAAAATCAAGCAGATGGATCTTCTTTAGACTGCTTTCCTTTTTAGCATATCTTTCCTTCGATAAAGGGGTCAAAACTTTTTACATTATTCCAGCTGTGGTCTCGTTAGAATTTTATTTTAGTTTCAATAAAACCTCCCTACCTTTATACTCCATTCCCTTAAAATAAAAGCCAACATTCCATTTGCCTTCCCTTTTACTTGCTGAACTTATATGCTAACTTTTTGTGATTTTTGGCTGAGGACTCCCAACTACGTCCATGCAGCTTCCTGCTGTTTTTTTTTCCTACTTAAATAATATTCAGCTCCTTGATGCTTCCTGCCAAAATGCATAAGGTCACATTTTTCCACATCATATTCCATATGCCAAATTTCTGCCTACTCACTTCACTTGTCTCAATCCCTCTGTAGATGTTCCTTCTGCGTCATCTTCACCACCTGCCTTTCCACTTACTTTTACGTCATCTGCAAATTTAGCTATAGAACATTCACTTTCGTCATCCAAGTTAGTGATATATATTTTAAATTATTCCTGCAGCACTTTGCAAGATATTGGTTGCCTACCTGAAAATGCCTCCGTTATCCCACCTCTGTCTTCAATTAATTAGCCAGTCCTCTATCCATGCTAATATACTGCTTCCAACACCAGGGATTCTTATTACATAGCTTAACAGTGGTTACCTTATCAAACACATTCTAAAATTCCAAATATATTGCATCCACTTCTTGCCCTTTATTTAACTTGCTTGTAACTTCCATAAGGAATTCTAATAAATTTGTTAGGCATGGTTTCCCTTTCATGAAGCCATACTGTCTCTGTCTGAATATATTATGTCTTTCTAAATATTCTATTATGACATCTTTTATAATAGACTCTAAAGATTTCACAATTACACATGTTAAGCTGACTAGCCGATATTTTATTGTCTCCTCTTTTTGAATAAATGTGTTAAATTGGCCATTTTCCAATTCTCTGGCACTTTTTGGATTTTAGGAAGATTTCTTTTAGCGCATTCAGAACGAAGCAGCCCACTTGTTTGGCATCTGTGAAAGGATTAGGGTTCTACATCAAAAGTATTCATCCCTCCTCCACCACCAATACACAGTAACAATTGCGTGTGCAATAGCAAGAGGCGGTACAGGAATTTGCCAAGGATCCCCAGAATGGCACCTTCCAAACTGGCAGCAATTACAATCAAAGTGATTGCCATTCAGCAACAACATATTAAAGAGAACACATCCATATTATTTAAATATTATTAAATTGATCTGATGAATAGGGGTCAATTTGGATATCAGAGGTTGTGCATTAATATTAATAGCAGTAAAGTGTTAATCGTGCAGGAAAACATTCCCAATACATTATACTGAAGTTTATGTTTTATAAAGTCAAAGTTGGAATTCTCCCATGATCCCTTGCATGCCTCTACCTCTGACATATATCCCCAGACTCAATCCTACCTTGCCCACCTCTCTGATGCTGCCAGACCTGACTCAACCAAACCCCTTTTGCTAAGAAACCCCACTTGGATCTGACCTACCATCATCCTGCCTCCTTGACCTGGTGGCCTTCTGCCCCTGTACCTGGCTCCCCCTACCACATATTGCATCCAGCACCCCCAATTCCTGACCAGACCCCAGCCTGATTTAGATTTCCTGACCTCACCCTCCACTCTGGATAGGCACAACAATTCCCTGAAACTATTCAGTCCTACCTCCCCTCCCCACCAGCCTGAACCTTCTGTACCTGAACATCTACTCTAGCAACTTAACCACCTAGATACCTGACCTGACACTTGTCTCTCACCTGTTAGACATGACACCTTTCCTGACCTCCAGCCAAACCCAAACACGCATTCACAAACTTGGCACCCTGAAATCCTACCCACCTGGCACTGTAACCACTACACCCACCTGGCATCCTACCCACCTGGTACTGTAACCACCATACCCATCTGGCATCCCACCCACCTGGTACTGTAACCACCACACCCACCTGGCATCCTACCTATCTGGTACTGTAACCACTACACCCACCTGGCATCCTACCCACCTGGTACTGTAATCACTACACCCACCTGGCATCCTAGCCACCTGGTACTGTAACCACCACACCCACCTGGCATCCTACCCACCTGGCATGGTATCCACTACACCCACCTGGCATCCTACCCACCTGGCACCATACACGCCTGCCATCCTACTCACCTCACCTATATGACATAATATCCACCTCAATCAATTGCCACACCAACTCCGCTCTTATATATTTACCATTTTGCGGGAGATATCAAAGTGGCAGGCTGGTCTGCTTGACATTTACATCACAGAATTCAGCACATTGACTGCTTCAGGATGTATTTATGGTTTCTGCAAAGACTTATTTAATTACTAGCTTTGTGGATTCCTGGCTCATAACAGAAAGTCCCCATCCAGGAATCTCCAGTGCAGAACTCTTCTCAAAATAAGAGCATATATTTTAATCCAATCATAGTTAGTCAAAATATTTCCGATTGACCCTTACTATCAAATATTTAGGCAATTGCCTCTTGAATGGGAGTATCCTTAAATTCTAGGTGAACATAGCCATTGTTTGAATTGCTATACCACAGTTCGTTCATCAAGGATAAAGAGACATTATGAACGAAAACACATATTTTACTGCCCAAAACCAATGATTATCTCTGAATGAAATTTTATAATTCACCAGAGTATGTTAGTGCGTTCAGCACTCAAAGTTTCAATAATTAGGGAATATATGTCTTGATTTTTAATTTCAATATTTAAATTGGAGTAGGAATCCTATGAAGAAATGGGACATGGTTTGATATACTGGAAGTCCAGGCTTGAATTAATTATGCTTGGCTCATCGACTGCTGTGAAATAGCTTGTTTTCTTCAGAAGGCCAATGTAATTATCTATAGGATCTCATTTAGAATACTTTGAAATCCAACTCTTTGTCTGACTGTGGATTTGTTTCCTTTTTCACTCTCCTGTACTAATGTGTTTGATCAGGCTGGGGAAAAAAAAATCACATTTTAACAAATATGATGCTTGTACAATTTTAATTGAAGTTTATCAAGAGACACTGCACTTCAGGTACAATTTGTGTTTTTCACGTGTCATCTGAGATCCAGTGATCTCCTTATACAAACGGGAGTTGATTTGCACTTGGGCTGTTTGGGTGTCTTGCAGATGGGTTAGGGGTGGATACAGGGCATTCTCCTAGTTGGGCTTCATTGTTATGTTACCTACTCCTGTCGCATTATTAGAGGGTCAGATTTCCAATGGCTGTAGTCCTTTTTTAAAAGGTAGTTTCATCACAGGTACATGTGAAAGTGCTTCACAGGCAGAACTGACAGTACCATCATTTATGGGATTTATGCCATACAGTTGTTTTATTGCGACATTGTTATGTTGGTAAATTGGCATTTGTACCTCAATATTAATGTATTTAAAAAAAAAGCCTCTTCATTAGCTATAGTTAGGCTGCAGTAGATGCAGAAGAAAAACTGAGAGAAGCATGCGAGATACATTGCCCACTCAGCGCCTGTCAAATATGACAGGGGTGTCTTAAGACAGGCAATAGCATAATAATAGAAGCCTAATACCTATTTCAGACTCATTTCAGCATGTGTAGAAATCCACTTTCTATTTGGCATCTGGCACACTTCAGAACAAAGCATTGGGACAGTGACCCACCATCCAGAAGGAAATACCACTAGAACTTATAAGTGACACATGCTGATCCGACTCATCTTGTAAAATAAAAAATGGAGCTCCAGTATACCCAGTTTATTTATCTCCAAGTTAATTGCTTACTCTTACACTTTATTTTTCCTCTATGGGCACCCAAAGTTAAACTCAAAGCACCCAGTTAGAGTCCATAAATTAGTTATGATGCAGGCCAATTTGGTGTTACAATATTTGCTCTATAGCAAAAGGTCATGTCATCAATTTCCAACCCTGATTAAATTATTCTCAAGAACAAGGATGTATTGGACAATTAATAATTGAAACTATTGAATACCCCATGGCTCATTACACTCAGATTTAATACATACTTTGAATTGTTGCCAATTGTGATAAGAATCAGGAAACCATCATAGTACGTCCAACTAATTTTTGAATAGAAACTCGAAATGAAGTGAACTTACTGGTAGTGTTTATCAAAATATAATTAAACAAGTTGTTTATTGTAGTGAACGGAGGTATTTAAATGAGAGTCATTAATCAGCTTTTTTTAAGGTGACTGATGTTAAAACATTATTTATATAATTGGTGAGAGTAATTTGTTCGAACATCCTTCAAATCTACTTTGTTACAAACAATGTCAGATGTTTATTAAAATTTATTCCAATAAACTTACACATACTTACAAACGTTTTCAAGCCTGTAAGATGGCAGTAGCAGAGCACAGCAGACTGAACCTAGGAGTGAATAGTGGCAGGATCTACCCAATAAATACTTGAGGAACAGCATCAGACAGAGTGGGATGGAGGACAGTCAGAGCGGGACTGAGGGCAGTCAGAGTGGGACGTCAGTTGAGCTGAACCCAGAATGGAGCTCTGGAGGTGATGTCATGGCTCACAAACTGACATAGGCTTGGCTGCTCGTGAACCAGGCCTAGAGGCTGACTGAACTAAATATTGAATATCCTTTATTATCACATATATTCAAAACAAAATGCAGTGAAAAGTGTGCACCGTCGTTCATACATAAGCACCATTTACAGGATAAAATAAAGAAAGATACCTTAAAGAGAATCCAACTTTCCTACTTCACTGCTCTACCACCGCTAGAGTCCTGGTCCGGGCTTTCCAGCCCAGGCCATACCACCAAGAGTGTCCTGCTCCGGGCTATACCAGTCTGTGCCATTCCACTGTCGGGAGCCTACTCCACATGGAAAACGAGACCCCCACTCCAGGCCTCACAGGCCAGCTGACCGACTCAGCAGCCACCTCCAAAAATACCACCGCCACTCCAGAGCCCATCAAAACCACTACCAACAAAAATTGTCTCTCGGGACCCCCACAAGGCCCCCAGCACGCAGGGTACACAGCCATCTGTCGCTCCGGGGATGCACCTTCACCATTGCTCTGGCATGTGGGCCCTGGGCCCTTCTGTCACTCCAGGGACTCGGCTCCCCCAGGACTTGATCTGATGACGTCACTCCAGCTCACGTTCACTCCGCTGCCGCTGCAGGACATGGCTCAAGTGCTCAGCTCCCGCCTGGTCACTGGAAGCAACTCCTTTCCTTCAAGTGAAACAGTTGAAGTTAAACATAGTAAAAGGTTTGGGGTTTAGAGGGTTGGGTGGGGGGATACTGCAAATGAGAGAGGGAGAGAGAAAGAAAAAAGGAAACAAAGGTAAAGGAAGAAGGAACTGGAGAGCAGAAGAGCTCTGATTGGCGTCAGGTGGGAGATAGAGTATAAACTACTTATTTTTGTCATTATAGTTTGTTATGAATAGAAAGCAGGGGTGAGAAATCTGATTTTGGTGACTATGTGTAAGGTTGTGCAGTTGGTTCCAAGATTATTGTTGTTGTTAAGGTTCCAAATGGCAGGAGAACTTGGCCTCATGGAATGCTCCCCCTGCAATATGTGGAAAATCAGGAACACTTCCAGTGTTCATGGTGACTCTGTGTATAGAAAGCATGCTCAGCTGCAGCTCCTGATTTGCCAGTGGAGCATCTGGAGCTGTGGATGAACTCACTGTGGAGCATCTGTGAGGCTGAGAGCATCATGGAAAGCACATTTAGTGAATTGGTCATATCACTATTAGGGGTTACACAGACAAAAAAGATTTGGGTGACCACCAGGAAGACTAGTCAATCTGCACAGGCAGTGCCGATGTCCCCTGCGGCTATTCCCATCTCAAAACTGGTATACTCTTTCGGGTACTGTTGAGGAGGGAAGTGGCATTTCAGGAAAAAGCAACAGCAGCAACCAGGTTAGTGGCACCATGACTAGCACCATTACCTAGCAGAGACATTCAAAGAGTAGGCAAACAATAGTGGTAGGGGACTCTATAGTCAGAGGCACAAACAGGCATTTCTGTGGTCGTAAACGAGACTAATGGCATCAATGTGGATTTCACAAGCTTCAAAACCTCCCCCGACCGCATCCCAAAACCAGCCCAGCTCATCTCCACCTCCCTAACCTGTTTTTCCTCTCACCTATCCCCTCCTCCCACCTCAAGCCCCACCCCCATCTCCTACCTACTAACATCATTCCGCCCCCTTGACCTGTCCGTCCTCCCTGGACTGACCTATCTCCTCCCTACCCCCCTACCTACACTCACCTTTACTGGCTCCATCCCCGCCTCTTCGACTTGTCTGCCTCCTCTCCACCTATCCTCTCCTCTATCCATCCTTTATCCACCTCCCCCTCTCTCCCTATTTATTTCAGAACCGTCTTTCCCTCCCCCATTTCTGATGAAGGGTTTAGGCCCGAAACGTCAAGTTTTCCTGCTCCTATGATGCTGCTTGACCTGCTGTGTTCATCCAGCCCTATGCTTGTTATCCAGGATAGTGTGTTGCCTCCCTGGTGCCAATGTCGAGAATGTCTCTGAGCAGGCACAGGACATTCTAAAAGGGGAGGGTGAGCAGCCAGAGGTTGTGGTCCATATTGGTAATACCAATATATGCAGGGATAGATATAACGTGTTGCGAAGGGAATTCGGGGAGTTAGGTAAGAAGTTGAAAAGCAGAACCTCTCAGGTTGTAATCTCAGGATTACTCCCTTACTCCCTGTGCCATTCACTAATGAGGCCAGAAATAGGAAGATAATACAGTAGGATGCGTAGTCAAAGAGTTGGTGGTGGAGGGAGAGATTCAGATGTCTAGATTATTGGGTCTGTCCCAGTGCAAGAGGGACCTGTGCAAGAAGGATGAGTTGTACATACCCTGGGGTTGGGGGGCACTAATTTCCTTGCGGAGGGGTTTTGCTGGTGCCACTTGAGAGGGTTTAAACTAATGTGCCAGGCAGGTGGAGTGTGGGACCCAGAGCAATAGGCCAGCATGTGGTGTGTTTGAAGACAAGAGAGAGGCTAAATTAAGTGTGTCTTTTCAGAAGGACAGACAGGGCCAGGTTAATGAATGCAGTGGGATTGGAAGTCTGAAGTTTATTTATTGTAATGCAATGAGTATAACAGATAAGGCAGGTGAGTTTAGATCTGGATCAGTGCATGGAACGACAATGTTGTAGCCATTACAGAATCTTGGCTGAGAGAAGGGCAGGTTGGCAGCTCAACGTTCCAAGGTTTAGATGTTTTAGGGGTGATTGAAGGCATGTAAAAGAGTTGGGTAAGTTACATTACTGATTAAGAAGAATATCACAGCTGTACTAACAGAGGACATCTTAGAGGGGTCATCCAGCAAGGCCATATGGGCAGAACCCAGGAATAATAAAGCTGCAATTACTATGACAGGGTTACATTATATGTCTTCCAACAGTCAGCAGGTCATAGCGGATCAGATATGTATGCGGATCATGGATAGGTGTAAAAACAATAGGGTTGCTGTAGAGATAACAAAGTGTGGAGCTAGAGGAACACAGCAGGCCAGGTAGCATCCTTTCCTGGCCTGGTGTGTTCCTCCAGCTCCACACTTTGTTATCTCTGACTCCAGCATCTGCGGCTCTTGCTATCTCTGGGTTGTTGTAGTGGGTAATTTTAATTTCCCTAATATTCATTGAGAATCCCTCAGTGCCACAGGCTTAGATTGGGCAGAATTTGACAGGTGCATCCAGAAGTAATTCTTGAAACAATATGCAGATTGTCCAACCAAGGAAGGGACCCTAGTAGACCTTGTACTGGGGAATGAGCCTGACCAGGTGTTTGAAGTTTCAGTGGATGGAGGTAGTACCTTTCAGGAATAGTGATTATAATTCCATAAGTACTAAGACAGTCATGGATAAGGATAAGACTGATCCTCAGATGAGAGTGCTTAATTGGGGGAAGGTTAATTTCAACAGTATTAGGCAGGAACTGGAAAAATGAGATCGGGGGCAGCTGTTTGAAGGTAAATCCACATATGATGTGTGGGAGCCTTTCAAAAGCCCATTGACCAAAGTTCAGGACCAGCATGCTCCTATGAGGATTAAAGACAAGGATGGCAGTATTTGGGAACTTTGGATACTGAAAAATGTTGAATATTTAATTAAAAAGAGAAAGGAAGCGTATGTAAGGTTTAAGAAGCAGAGGAGAACTTAAAAATAAATAAGAAGAGCTAGAAGGGGCCATGAAATGTGCTTGGCAGTAGGATTAAGGAGAATTCCAAGGCATTTTATATGTATATGAGGAGGAAGACGATAACTGAGGAAAGGGTAATTTATTCAAGGATAAAGGAGGAAATTTATTTGTGGAGCCACAGGAAGGGATGAGGCCGTTAATGAGTACTTTGCATCTATATTCACCAAGGAGAAGGACACAGATGATGGCAAGGTTGGAGACAGGTTTGCTGATATTCTAAGGAATGTCAATATTAAGAAGAGGAGGTATTAGGTATCTTGAAAAACATTATGGTAGATAAGTCCCAGCACTTGGTGGGATCTATCCAAGGATACTGAAGGAGGCAAGGGAAGAGATTTCTGGGGCCTTCACAGAGATCGTTGTATCCTCTTTAGCCACGGGTGGAGACTGGACAATAGTCAATGTTGTTTGTTTGTTCAAGAAGGGCGACAGCGATAATCCAGGAAAGCATTGAGTCTAATATCAGTGGTAGGGAAATTACTGGAGAAGATTCTTAGCGATTTACTCACATTGGGAGAAGAATGGACTTATTAAGGATAGTCAGCATGGCTTTATGCAGGTGAGTTCTTGTCTCACAAACTTGAGCTTTTTGATGAAGTAATGGAGGTGACTGATTAGGGTATGGCAGTGGATATTGTTCAGATAGACTTTAGCAAGACCTTTGACAAGGTCTCTCATGGTAGGCCGTTACAGAAGATTAAATTCCACGATGCATAGGCAAGTTGGTTACAAAACAGGCTTGGCCGTGGAGACAGAGGGTAGCTGTGGAGTGGTGTTTTTCTGACTGGAGGTCTGTAACCAGTGGGTTTTGGCAAGGATCAGTGCTGGGACCTCTGATGTTTGTAATATATATAAATGATTTGGATGAAAATATCAGTGACCTGATTAGTAAGTTTTCAGAAGACACACAAATTGGTGGAATTGTGGATAAAGCATGCAGCAGGATATAGATCAGCTGGAAAGTTGGGCAGAGCAATGGCAGATGGAGATTCATTCGGAGAAGTGTGACATAACACATTTTGGGAGGTCAAATGCAAGAATAAATTATAGAATAAATGGCTTGACCCTTCGGAGCATTGATATACAGAGATGCAAGTGCAAAGCTCCCTGAAAGTGGCAACACAAATGGATAGGGTGTTAAAAAATGCATAGAGCAAGCTTGCATTCATCAGTCTGGCAGGGTGTTGAGTATAAAATTTGGCAAGTCATGTTGCAATCATCAAAGACTTTGGGCTGGCCACATTTGGAGTATTGTACACAGATCTGGTCACCACTCTATAGGAAGGATATGCAGGCTTTGGAGAGGATGAAGAAGATTTTGACCAGGATGTTGCTAGATTTAGAGAGTATTGGCTATAAGGAGAGATTGGACAAACTTTGATTGTTTTTGTGAGAATGTTGGAGGCTCAGGGAATGACCTGATCAAAGTCCATAAAACTATGAAGAACATGGAGAGGGTTGATAGTTTGGGAGTGGGGTTAGGGGTGGGGGCGGTGGTAAGGTCAAAAACTATGGAACGGTTTTAAGGTGAGAAGGATAAAGTTTAAAGGAGATGTGCAAGGAAGGTTTTTTACGCAGAGTTTTAGTGGGCACTTGAAATGTATTTTAACAGGAGTTGGTAGAAGCAGATATGATAGCAAAGCTTAAGAAGCATTTAGACAGACATGAACAGGCAGAGAAAAGAGGGATATGGACCATGACCAGGCAGATGGCATCAAGGCATGATAGATCAAATGGCCTGCTCCTGTGCTGCACTGTTCTATATGCTAACAGTCAAGAGGTGACAGAAGTTCAACAAATCTCTGTTTTTTTAACTTTAGTTCCAAAATCTAGGACTTAAAATTCTGGATAAGTTCTCACCATGTTAAAGAAAACCATTGAATAGCAACCTGTATTATTAACATCAAACCAGTTCAATAGCAGCAGAATGGGATTACCTGTACTGTCCAGTAGACAACCAACTTGGACCCTATGAGTTGAATATTCTCCCTTTGTGCCATAATGAATCTATGGCTCTGGGAAAAGCCTCATGCGCCACCCTGAAATTGTGAAATAATTCTGTAAATGCAGATCTTTCTTTTCAGCCACAATTTTTGTGCTTCAGTTTACATTCCCCTTATTGAGGGATAAGTGAAAACAGCTAATTGTGACAAGTTGCCACCAAATGTCACTTGTCAAATTTCATTGTTAGTGTTTGAGATGTTTCTGTTTATTTCTGAAAATGTGAAATGTAAATCCTGTCAGGAGATATAAACTGTGTGTTTTCTATTTATTTCAAAAAGAATGAAATCAAAAAGCACAAGAATATTAGAGGGATAAACAGCAGTGATTTGGATCCAGTCGAGACATAGCGATCAAAACACCATGTGCAAAGACTCAGCCGATTGCAACTAATTTGAATAACTTTTATAGCAACACCCACTCCTCCCACAATCACGACAGCTACAGGTGGGCAATTTTTACAGCTTTCATAGCCACCAGGACCTTTCTGTCAGGATACATTGGTTCAGATCAGCCAAGGAGTTAGCATCAACAAAAAGATCTACTGTCATATATGAGCTCAGTCTGAATGAGGTGCTGCGAAGCTTAAAACACTGCTCGACATTTGATGAGCTCAAGCAGTTCCATGCAACAAATGGAAAATTAAGTCAGGCCGTGCAGGCTGCTCTCAGGAGCTTAATTACAAAAAAAAAGAAAATGAGATCCTTGTTCAGTTTGCAGTCAAACAAGATGATTAGTATTTTGTGCTTGCAACAAGCATTCTAACACCTCCTCTGCACATCCCCACCACACCACCCCGAAGCATTGCGCCCCAGCTTCCCAAGCACACAAACACTGAATAAACACCAGGCACATTGCAGTCTGTCAGACTTTTTTGTCAGATATGATGCCATTATCAAGGCACATCAGGTTGCGATAAATTGACCTAACTGACCACAGACATACAAATATCTTGGGAAAGAAGGGAAGACAGTGAATCAAAAGGTAGCTTTGCTGTATTTTCCTGAGGCCGTTTTATTGACAAGAATGACAAGGGTCCCAAGATGCACCATTATCCACAACCGGCTACCAGACATCAAATGGTGTTGAGCTGTCTTTGTCAGAAGAGAGAATATGGCTCACCACGTACCATACAGAGCAGGGCTTATTACGTTTTGTACAACTAAGGTTTGTCAAAAGACAGGGTCAGTGTGCAGTGCCCTAAAGGAAAAATGTTTAAAAAAAAGATACAGAACCATCTTCAAAATCTTTGCCTCGAAACAGAACTCAGAGTTGAGAGATGTCTAAAGCCTAGACTTTCTTTATATCAAAAGAAAAAGAAGTCATTTTCATTGAATCATAAATAAACCAGACAGACCATCATTTTATGAATCAAAGAGCAGGTCTAAAACAAGCTGTTAGGTTGTTGATTCACCTCCATATTCAAGGTCGGTATTACTTTAATCATAGCGTTAGTTTTTCTTTCTAGTTCTGGCTCCTGTGTTTTTTGTTCCCTTTGTAGTAGCACAGTCAGCTAATATGAACTACAGTTCTGCACTGGTATATCTGTGGGCACTGAGATGAAACAATGCTATACCTCAAGAACAGATTATTTTTAAAAAAATGTCAGAATACTCATAGGAATGGGTGAAGAAAAACCAGGACTTTTTTTTTGATATATCACAAATTTACTCTGAATTTGGATTCATAAAAACATAAGAACATTTTCTCTTAGGGTTTCAGTGGTACCTAATTTAGGTAAGAGTCTTCAACTTTTTTCTACTGTTTTAATACAACAATGTGAGGGATCTCGCGAAATGATGAGGATCGTCCATTTTCAAAGGTCTGCAAGATTTTGAAAGATCAGTGGCATTATTAAAATCAATGAGATGCCTCCAAACTACAGCATTGTTCCTGCCTTTGCATGTAGTATGAGGGAGGAGTTGTATAAAGTAGACTAGAAGCAAAGACTCTATGATGGGACAGTTGAGGAAGAGTGGAGGACTTTCAAAGGAATATTTCAAAGTGGTCAGCAAAGGTATATAACAGTGGAAAGGAAGGACTGTAGAAAAAAGGGGTAATAAGCCATGGATGATTAAGGGAATAAGGCAGGTTATCAAATTGAAAGATAAGGCATACAAAGTGGCAAAGACCTGTGGAAAACTAGAAGATAGGGAAAGTTGTAAAGGTTAACAGAAAGCCACAAAAAAGGCTATAAAGAAAAGTAAGATAGATTATGAGACTAAACTAGCTCAGAATATAAAGACAGATAGCAAAAGTTTCTACAAATAAATAAAATGAAAAAAGAGTGGCTAAGATAAACATTGGTCCTTTAGAGGATAAGAAGAGGGATTTAATAACAGGAAATGTGGAAAAAGCTGAGGCATTGAGCAGGTATTTTGTGTTGGGCTTCTTAGTGGAGGACACGGATGACTTGCCAGTAATTGATGACAAAGAGACAAAGGTAGGTGAGGACCTAGAAACGATCATTATCATGAAAGAGGTAGTATTGGGCAAGCCAATAGAGATAAAGGTAGGTAAGTCTCCTGGCTATGATGGAATGTTTCCCAAGGTTCTAAAAGAGATGGTGGGAATAATAGCAAAAGCATTCGCAGTAATTTTCCAAAATTTGCTGGACTCTGGAGTAGTTCCAGCAGATCGGAAAACAACCAATATGATGCCACTGTTCGAAAAAGGAGGTAGACAAAAGACGGGGAATTATAGACCGGCTAGCTTAACTTCTGCAGTAGGGAAAATGCTGGAATCTATCATCAAGAAGAAATAACAAGACATCTAGAGAGAAATTGCCCCACTGGATAGATGCAGCATGGGTTCATGAAAAGCAGGTCATGCTTGACTAATTTACTGGAACTCTATGAAGACATTACGAGTGCAGTGGACAATGGGGACCCAGTAGATGTGGTGTATCTGGATTTCCAAAAGGCATTTGACAAGGTGCCACACGAAAGACTGTTGCATAAGATAAAGCATTACAGGCAATGTATTAGCATGGAGAGATGATTGGTTAACTAACAAGAAGCAAAGAGTGGGGATAAGTGTGTGTTTTTCTGGTTGGTGATCACTGACTAGCGGTGTGCCTCAGGGATAGATGATTTGGAGTTGGGGACCACATGCGGTAAGTTTGCGGATGACACTAAGATGAGTGGTAGACCAAAGTGTGCAGAAGAGTCTGAAAATTTGCAGAGAGATATAAATAGTGTAAGTGAGTGGGTGAAAGTCTGGCAGATGGAATTCAATGTTGATAAATGTGAAGTCATCCATTTTGGTAGGAAGAACAGGAAAAGGGATTATTCTTTGAATGGTAAAATATTGCAGCATACTGCTGTGCAAAGGGACTTGGGTGTCCTTGTGCATGAATCACAGAAAGTCATATTGCATGTACAACAGGTAATTAAGAAAGCAAATGGAATTGTTAGAGGGATTGAGCTTAAAAGCAGGGTGGTTATGTTGCAGATGTACAGGATACTGGTGAGGCCACACATGCAGTATGTCTACAGTTTTGGTGTCCTTACTTGAGAAAGGATGTACTGGCTCTGGAGGAGGTGGAGAGTAAATTCACTAGATTGATTCCAGAGTTAAGAGGGTTGTGTTATGAGGAGAGACTGAATAGATTGGGATTATATTCATTGGAATTTAGAAGAATGAGGCGAGGCTTTAGAGAAACATATAAAATTATGAAGGGAACAGATAAGATAGAAGCAGAAGGTTGTTTCCACTGGCAGATGAAACTAGAACAAGAAGGCATAGTCTCAAAATAAAGGAGATCAGATTTAGGGCTGAATTGAGGAGGAACTGCTTCACCCAAAGCGTATTGAATCTGTGGACTTCCCTGCCCAGTGAAGATGTTGAGGTTTCCTCATTGAGTGTTTTTAAAGCTAAGATAGATAATTTTTTGAATTGTGAAGGAATTAATGGTTATGGTGACAGGTAGGTAAGTGGAACTGAGGCCATGAAAAGATCAGCCATGATCTTATATAATGGTGGAGCAGGCTCAAAGACCCATATGGCCTACTCCTGCACCTGATTCTTATAGTCTTATGTTCTTATATTTTCTCACTGTACTTTGTTAGTACATGGGATCGCAAGTAGCAGCCCTTCTCCAATTTCTCAACCATATACTCAAGTTAGTTCAGTGTCTATTTAGCAGCTTATTTGACTATGGCAGATACACCAGCCAGGTTACAGAAAAATCATCTAACCCAATGTCCACATTTTGAGAGGGATCACCAGTCAGGTTTCAGGAGCACAAATGCTATTGGGTTTCCCAGTCCTAAATCAGAGCTAATTGCAGCACACCTCCCCAGGAACTCCATTCCTCACTTGGTTAACTCAGCTTACAGAAGGGTGTTCAAAACTAGGATCTTAATTGATATATGTGGATCAGTGGATAAATTCACTAAGTACAGGGGGACCTGCATTGCATTCATCTTCCTAACAGCAGATAAGCATCAAAATGATTTGGTAGTTCAAGAAACTGAATGTTTGACACCCATTAGAACAAACTGTGTGAGAGTTCCAGGGCTTACCCATCACTCACACAACTCATTAAGGTGAGTTCTATCTGATAAGATGGGGTTTAATTAAAGAAATGATGTCAAACATTATCACTGTATCAGAGCTATGACTCTGCTGAATAATCATAGTAACTATGGTGTGATGCTCTCTACCTTGGTAAAGATATATAGTGGAGTGTTAAATGTAGGAGCAGCTTAATAATCTTGGCAACATTGCTACAAAACAAACCCATGCTTTGCTTCGACCACAACTGAAGGAATAAATGATGAGACACAGAAGCAGCTTAATCTAATACATGGCATTTTGCCTGATTATACATATCAATGAAAGAATAAATTTGAATGTCTACCAATTATTTTAAGTAACATGTAATATTAATCTCTCCCACGATACTGTAATTAAGTCCCGAATGCTATCAAAGTGGCCAAAATACTACTGATCCTGATTCATCTCCTTTGCATATCTATTCAGAGCACCAAAAGTGCAACTTGGTTCTATTGTAAAATGTTGGTTTTGATTCAATCTAAAGAAATAGAGATATTTATAGAGAGGTAGCAGCATCAAGAGGTGAGGCCATCAAAAGACATATCAATCTGCTGCTGACATTTGCCTGATGGAGAAGAGAGGATTAAGTTGACAGGCATGTAAAACCAAAATAGAGGTAACATGTCACTTGTAGCAAAAATGACAATGTGGTTCAGCGCTCAAACCTAATGGCTGGCAAAGTGAATGGCACATTTCCTGAGGTGACCATTAGGGAAGTAGACCTCTTTGGTGTTCCAAGATGCCCATATAATAAGATGTGGACTGAGAATATCTATAATAAACTGAGCAAAAAAAGTTAAGATCAATTTTAAACTCACATGCTTAAGCACAGTGCTGTATCTAGGCCGCAACTTAGATTCAAGTCAGACTGCAATAAATTGCATAAACTTCCCACTGTCTCTCCATGTCAAATATGGTCAATCGATATTAAATTTCTTTGTTTGGCATTGGAATATAGGGACTAAACTAGGCCATTCATCTCCTTGAGGTTCTCCACTATTCAATTTGATCATAGCTGATCATTCATTTTTTCCCCATATCTATTCTGCACTCATTGATATTGTTGGTAATTAGAAACCTGTCAGTCTCTACTTTAGGCATATGCAGTCCTTTAGGATACAGGGTTCCAAAGATTCACAATCCTAAAGTTAAAACAATACTTTTCATCTCAGTCCAAGATGTCTTCCACCTTATTTTGAAATTGCACCCCTTTTTTCTACGCTTACCAGCTGGGGGTGGAGGTGGGGGTAACAATTCATCTGCAGCTACTGTGTCTATCACTTTAAGAATTTTGTACATTTTAATTAAATTTTCTTTGTTCCAGTTTAATCTTGGCTTCAGACTGAACTACTGCACTTTCAAATATAATGTAAATTTCTAGCATGTAATGGCCATTCATCCTTTAATGTACATTCATAACAAGGTTACTAATTAGCCCTTTTCATTAGATGATTTGAACATAGCCCTTGCTCTTGGTGGTTCTTCAAAATACTCCTCCAAATCATAAACCTTATAACACTCCAGGAACTTGTCTGCCACCATTTAATGCTCATTAGGCTTCCCCAGTCCATAGGCAGGGTTTCCAGGCACTGACAGTTCCCAATTTTAAACTGTTCTACTGAACGAGTGCCAAGGTCACACACCAAAGCAATAAGGATTAATTTTTCACATATTCTTCAGGTACTGATGAAGCCATCAGGACCAAATTAGAATATTTACAAGATAAGTAAACAAGAAAACAAATGGCTGTATCATCAGGTGATACCAAGAAGGAGATAGGGTTGTCATTAAGATGAATCATATCAAATGTTGTCTCAGATTGATGACCAGAGAATATTTGCAGCAGCATAGACTGGTGTTGCATATTGAGATCCTGAGTCATCCCTAATGTAGCTGATTCTATGTGAATTGCTTGGGAATTTTAGAATCATGGAATCATACGAAAGAGAAGAGGCCCTTTGGAACATTTCATCTGCATTGACTTATCTACATTAGTCCCACCTTCCAGCACTTGGCCTATTGTCTTGAATGTTAGGCAGACAGTTGCCAAAAGTAATTCCCCTGCCTCCGACCCCCTTGAAAGAGTCAATAAAAGTCTGAGAATTCAAATGATTGAGCATAAGGCTCACCCAGAAAATGCTAGAGCATTATAAGTCCCCTCTAACACTTATCTAAGAGAAAGCCTAAGAATTAAAATAAGCCACCTAACTTGCCACTGACCTGCTCCTCCCACCACTAAATCCATCTCTTCTGGTGATTTATATCACCAGACACCTGTCAAATATAACATGACCATTTCTCACCACCACAACCCAACATTACTGAACCAACAGCCTCTCCCATCCACCAGTCACAACATCCCTGCTCATTGGTCTGACCTGCATGGAACTGACAATCGCTTCTACTGTCAGAATGACATCTAGGCCATCTACCATACCCAATATGCACCCCCCACCAGGTTCAAAACCTCCAACCTTTGACCTATCCCGTATAAGCATTCATTCACTTCTTTCACATTCATTCCTATGCTGTACTGTTCTTTTGTTCTTTGCATTGGAGACATTGGTTTCTCGTTTAGAAAGGCATCATGTGTCAGCACTATCTTGGTGGGCCAAAAGTTCTGTTCCTGTGCTATACTGTTTTTGTAGTTTATTCTACATACCTGACAGCTTGACATCCTACCTACCTGGTACACTATCTGCCTCACCCACATAGCACATGACCCACGTGACACACTAGAACCACCCTCCTTCAACTCAAACAACTTGCACCACAACCCCACTCTTTCATACAACCCTCTCACAGTAGCTGCTAAAGTGGCTGGATGGGCTACTGGACTTTTAAATCTCAGAACAAGGCCCACTAATTGTCTTTGGTCAAGAGAAGGTGAAATGAAGATTTGAAATACGCTTTCAAAATCATGAGGAGTCTGAAAAGAGTAGATGGGGGAACAGAATGAGAACCAGAGGGACCAGTTTTAAAGTGTCTTGCTAAGTGTATGCGAGGTGAGAAAAGATTATTTCACACAGCACATAGATAGGATAAAGAAGTCACTGCTTGGTAGTGTGTTGACGGCAAGTTCAAATGAGGCTTTCAAGAGGGCACGGGCTGCTTATTTAAATAGAAACAATGCGCAGGGTTACAACGACAAAGCTAGAGATTAACACTAAATCAAAATGCTCAGAGTCAGTGCAAACGTGATGGGGCAAATGGCCTCCTTCTGCACTGTAACAATTCTGTGATTTTATCAATGTTCCTGCAAGCAGACATTGAATTCTACAGAAAGGACTCTGAATTTCTGTACCGATGTCTTCAGAAGTAAAGAGAAATTCCAGCCACATTTTCAAATATTGTATCAATTGAGAAACAAAAACCTGTGAATTCCTCAGCCAGACCAGAATAAACTGACCCCAATTTTCATGATTTAGTAGTTTGTGAAATTTACTTACCTCTACCTGTAACATGTAATTACACGTGTAGATTTGGAGTGCAACAGTTGCATTTCAGGACTTGTATTAGCCATTTCATGTCTTAATCTGGGTAAGTTTGCAAACAATAAACTTGATCCCTCATGTTGTTAACAACTCAAGAAAACCTGTCTGGCTCATCCTTTGCAACTAGCAGGTAAAGAGTGAAATACATACTCTAGACTGGCAAGCGCATATATCAGAGGGCAAGTCCTGGGTAATGGGACATTCCACTGTTTGTTGTTACCCCTCTGACCAGGACAGGTGATGTTAACTCATGTGTTTAAAAGAGATACAGATGCCAAAATTAGCTTGAATTATTCTGTTGTACAAGAGCAGGAAATTAACTTATTAGTGTAATTATCCCTTTCCCCTCCGCTGTATTCTCTATCCATTCCCTCCAGAAACCCACTGGCAATTAAAATCCACACTATATACCTTAATGTCCCAATAATACTGTTGTATTGGACAAAACATTTTAATGCTCAAATGAAGGAAATATGAGAACGTTTATGAAGACACTTTAATACTACATAAGGCATGAGAGGAGATAATTTATAAAGTGTACTGTTATCTTTTGGAAACCTTTTAAGGAATTGTCAATCTCTGTGAGATGCAGAAGTTCTCATTCTTTTATTGTCTTAATGGAGCATCTAATATGAAAAAAGTCATATCAAGCTCCAATTTTTATGCTGGATTTTCTAATGCACCAAAATTGACTAATATCAGGAAAAGGAGACAGACTACCATTGCTAAATTCATTTAACAAACATAAATGCCTAATAATAAGGAAAGTAAAATGAATGTTTTGAACAGAATTACGTTCAATTTGACTAACATTTGCAATGTCCTGGGTATATAAATTTCATACGGTGAGTGGGCACATTTAAATTAGGCGTAGTCAAAGTAAGAAGGACAATGAGAATATTATATCAATGTAATTATTGCTTTTATTCAGTGTAACATTATCATTTGGTGTAATCTATCATTATCGTGTAAAAACCAACCACACAGAAAGCCACGAGAGCTGTTTTTACACAGCTAAACTAACTGCTTTTAGAACTGAATAGTGCAATGCGGTGGCGGGTGGGGGGAGCGGTTTGGGTTGGTCGGTGGTTGTTGGTAATTTTTTCTATGTACTAGTAATTAAATCCTAAATCCATTTTTAAGGAATACTTTTGTAATTTTGTTACTCATTGTGCATGAAGGAAACTTTCCCCCATAATGGCTTCAGACAATACATTAAGTAGCAATACATGCAAGGGTCTCTCACTGAACAACCTCTTCAAAGTCTTGTCTGATCCCATAGGATT
Source organism: Ginglymostoma cirratum (assembly GCA_024137785.1). Lineage (NCBI taxonomy): Eukaryota > Metazoa > Chordata > Chondrichthyes > Orectolobiformes > Ginglymostomatidae > Ginglymostoma > Ginglymostoma cirratum. Next base: position 74,932,648 of record JAHRHZ010000144.1, read on the forward strand.
TTTGGTTCTTTCTGACTAGATGATTTGGAATAATTTCTAGGACCTACATTCCGTTTTTTGCAGACTACAGTATTTTTGAACTTTTTTTGTACATTTTTGTTTCTTCAGAGAATTAGGTGATTCTTTGAAGTTTGAAACGAAGCTGCACAATCTACCTGATCATAGTCAAGAGTAAAGGTTTATTGCACTGGGATTTTTTTTTGCATGTTAGAAAATGGGTGTTTGCTTTGAAAGCTGCAAAAGCCATTTGGACTTTGAAGATGCAATGTGTTTTGCACAAGTGCGTGTCTCTACTCTTAAAGAGAAGTTAATAATGTAACATGGGCCCTATTTACAGGAATGAGTTGAGAAGTAACTAGAGTTGTACCAACTTGACAGTTAAACACTTCAAATGATTTACAGTGAATAGTTCACTGAATTTTTGAAAATTTTAGTGATTATTTATAAATTACTCATATCAAAATGCTTCATAAAATAACTTAACTCTTTATGGCATTGGCTTGCAAGATAGCAGGGTAGTTTGCACATTGAACATATGATTTATTTGCATTAGTATTACATCTGACAAAAGTTTCTGAAAAAGCTACATTCAATGAATTATAAGAATTGGAATAAAAACCTAATATCAGCAATAGCAAATATGAGGTGACTAGTTTCTTCTAAAAACCCATCTCATTCATTAATCCTGTTAAGTGTCCTTTACCTATCCTTATCAGGATGTTATGTTGCAGCTTTATAAGACTTTGGTTAGGCCACCCTTAGAGTATGTGTTCAGTTCTGTTTGCTAGATTACAGGGAGGATGTGGAGGCTTTGGAGAGAGTGCAGAAGAGGTTTGCCAGGATACCAAATAAAATCCAAAATAACTGCGGATGCTGTAAATCAGGAATAAAAACAGCAGTTGCTGGAGAAGCTCAGCCGGTCTGGCAGCATCTGTGAAGTAAAATCAGAGCTAATGTTTCGGGTCTGGTGACCCTTCTGCAGAATCAGACCCGAAACGTTAACTCTGATTTTTCTTCATAGATGCTGCCAGACTTGCTGGGCTTTTCCAGAAACATCTGAGAGATAGTAAGAACTGCCGATGCTGGAGTCAGAGATAACACAGTGTGGAGCTGGAGAAACACAGCAGGCCAGGCAGCATCAGAGGAGCAGGAAAG
>JAHRHZ010000144.1:74934202-74950922 GCA_024137785.1 Ginglymostoma cirratum
AAAGGGTCCCGACCCAAAACATCAACTTTCCTGCTCCTCTGATGCTGCCTGGCCTGCTGTGTTCCTCCAGCTCCACACTGTGTTATCTCCAGCAACTTCTGTCTTTTTTACCAGGATGCTGCCTGGATTAGAGGGTATGAGCTATGAAGAGAGGCTAGAAAAACTTGGGTTGTTTTCTTTGAGAGAAGGAAATTTCAAAGGAGATGTGAGGGGTAGGTTTTGTACACAGAGAGTGTAGGAGTCTGAAATGCACTGCCCAGGCTGGTGGTTGAGGCCAATACAATAAGAGCATTTCAGGGGCTTTTAGTTTAGCACATGAATAGGCAAGGAATAGAGGGATGTGAACCAAGGTGAGACAGAAGGGATTAGTTTCATTTGGCATTATGTTCGGTACAACATTGTGGGCCAAAGGGCCTGTTCCTGTACTGCACACTTCTACCTTCTATTTTCTTACCTGGCTAAGCTTACCTGTGATGCACAATAAAATGTTTGATGTTTAGTCATCTTCTAAAGGGCCACAGATGACAACTCAGTTGTTTTTACGAGGTGGTTCTGCACAATTTTCCCAAAGGCAGTTAGGAACTGGAAGGAAGTGTTGGCCTTGCCGATGATGCCTACATCAAGTGTAAGATTGAAAAATTGATTCTTTCGATAATTTGGCCCAAAATCAATCTTAGCAATTCAAAGATCTTGTAGGCTTACATTTTGTTAATGCATCACTGGACTGTTAATTTCAAGACCAAAGTAATGTTCTGGGGACCTCGGTTCAAATCAGATGGTGGAACTTGAATTCAATAGATATCTGGAAACTGGAGTCTAATGAAGACCATGAAACCAATGTCAAATGTTGGGAAAAGAAAACCCATCTGGTTCACAAATATCCTTCAGGGAAGGAAACTACCATCCTTATCTAGTCTGTCGACATATGGCTCCAGACCCACAGCAATGTGGTTGACTCCTGCCCTCTGGGCAATTAGGGATGGGCAATAAATACTGCCTAGCCAGAAATACCCAAATCCCAACAATGAATTAAAAATACCAAGGTGTAGAGCTGGAAAGCTTTCCTGCTCCCCTGATGCTGCTTGGCCTGCTGTGTTCATCCAGCTCTACACCTCGGTATCTCAGATTCTCCAGCATCTGCAGTTCCTACTATCTCTGAATGAATTAAAAATACAGTTTAAAGATATGTTTGGATCTGAAGAAAATAGCTTTCACAATTGGTCAAATAAGTCAAACTAGTTTGGAAGAAAAAATATTGCTGAGTAAAGAAGATATAAATTAGTTTCAGTTGTGAAGGAATATTATATAAGCCGTTGTCATAATATGTGGCTTGCAGTTCTATATCATATACACACAGGCATAAATTTAAACAAAATCCTGCTTGTTGATTATTTAGTCAAAGAAATATCATTGTTATCATTCCATTTTGTGATGTTGTTGCCAATTAGCAAATTTTTTTGAGGTGCACATTATTACGTACATTTATCTTATGGTGCATCAGGGTCTTACCTGGTGCGTACTTAGTAGATTGCTTGCAGAACTAAACAGGATTGGCTCTTATGAATACTTAGGATTTATCGTTGCAAGAGTAGCTACCTTCTCTCCAGAGTACATTTACATCTTCTCCAAAAAATTAACAGGACTCAGCTCCTTTCCTCAATAATGAAGCAACCCATGTCAGCCTATAGCACAAGTAGGATCATATCTTGGCTTGATCTCATAAAAAGAACATAGAATTCACACATAGCTGTGAACTATTGATTAACTGGAATAAGATAATCCCAGTTTTCTCCCAGAACTCTGGAATGATATTATTACTTATATTTGCATATCCAAGATGGCAGCAAACTGGGGCTCTTGAGCTGGAGTTTGTCCACTCCAACTGCTTTTCTTTCTTCTTTTCTTGCTTTTTTTCTTAAAAGATTTTTTAAAAGTTTCTTTTTCCCCATTTGCTTTCCGGAGGGAGAATGGTTGTGGAGGTGGCAGCTGGGGCTCAGAGCGAGGAATTTGGCTTTTGACCACGAGGTCGTTGGTGTGCCCAGGCAGAAATATGGTGGTCAGCAGCATCATGGAAGCAAGTGGGGGACTGGAGTAGCACCACTGCGGGACTCTGGCTGACTGTGGCAAGGCGGCTGGTAAGCCTGAATTGCAGTCAACGGCGAGGCAGTAACGTGGACGTGTGGGGATCAAGAGATCGACCCCAGCGTAGGGGAATGATCGAGCTGAGTGCAGCAGAGGGTTGATAAGGGGAAGAGATCAAACCCTCATGAGGAAATCTTAGGGTGGAGCAACTGCAGGCCCATGGCTATAAAAGGACCATAATTTGGAACTTTTGACTTTATTTCTTACTTACTACATTATACTGAGAAGAGCTGTAATGTTGAACTTTAACCTATTTCTTTAGTTTTCTACTTTTTAACCTCAGATTTTGTACCTAGGTACCTTGTACCTAAGATAGTGTCGTGAGTGGCGACATTATAAACTTTTCACTGTGCTCCTGTATCCCTGTACTTGAGTACAGGTGACAATAAAATTTAATCCTGAATTCTAAATTCTAAAATGTCTTTTGAGTCTCCATTAATCAGAAGATTAACTGGACTGTCATATTAACATTCCCCTCCAGATTCTCCTCCAAGCCATATGCTATCCAACATCACTGTATCAAAACCCTGGAAATGCCTTCTTATCAGTGGGTATACCTATACAACATTGACCACAATAGATCCAGAAGGCAGCACACCAGATACTAAGGGAAGTTAGTGATGGACAATAAATGTTTGAACTTAATCAGCAATTCCCACATTGCACGCGTATTTTGTTTTTCAACTTTGTCATTATAAGAGCAGGGATGATATGTGTCGGCTGCAATAGAATCCCTACAGTATGGAAAAAGCCAATCAAATCCTCACAGCCCTTCCAAAGAGCATCCCATCCAGACCCTCCTCACCTTCCCTATAACCCTGCATTTCCCATGGCTAATCCACCTAATTTGCATACCCCTGGACAGTACAGTCAATTTAGCTTGATCAATCCACCTAATCTGCATACCTTTGGGACTGTGGTAGGAATCCAGAGCACCCAACAGAAGCTCAAGCAAACACAGGCAGAATGTGCAAACTCCACACAAGCAGTCACCCAAGGGAAGAACTGAACCGAGGTTCCTAGCACTGTGAGGCAGTAGTGCTAACCACTGAGCCACTAAGTAGATCACATCCTGAAGCATCAAAATGATGACACTTTCCTAAGTCTACTCAAATGCAATTAGATAACTTATGGAATGTTCACCATTTGCCTGGCTTGATACAGTAGCAATAACACTCAAGAAGATTAACACCACCGAGCTAGAGATTGATCAGTATCCTTCCCACTCACCGGAATATCCAAAACTTTAATCATCAACAAACTGCGGCTACTGACTGCATGATCAATGGCATGCATTCCAACAACTCATCAACATTACTTTGATCATATGTTGATCCCATATAACATCTACCACTGAACACAGTGCAAAATTCTGAAGGCTGTAAACAGATTAGATGGAAATAAATTGTTCTTATTGGTAGAAAGGTTAGGAATCAGAGAAGACATATTTAATGCGATGAACTAGAGGCTACATGAGGTAAACCTTTATACACAGCAAGTGATTATGATCTGAAATGCATTGGCTCAGAGGCTAATGGAAGCAGATTCACTTGTGGTTTTTATAAAGATAACTGCCAGTGAGAACTGGTGAGAAGAGAAAAGCATCATAGGTTACAGGGAAAGGGTAGTTGAGGGGAACTGACCAAATTGTTTTTAGCAGAGAGTCAATATAGGTTTGAGGGTTGGATTGTTTCCATCTGTAATGTTTATAAGCACAAAGCCAACAATATCATGAAAGTATCATCAGCCCTAAGGCCCCTCTTAAGTCACATACCTATTTCATTGTGATATATATTTCTGGCCTTTCACTCTGGAATTCTCGATCAGGGTTACGGAATAATATCAACACATGAACTTCACAAGTTCAAGGAGAAGGTCTATCAGCATTCTCTGAGGTTACTGGGGTGGCAATAAATGTGCTCTTGTCAGCATTATTCATAGTCTGAAAATAAATTTTTAAAAAGCATCATGAATGCTCTTATTGTAGCACAACTACTTGAAAGAAAGTTGAACTGCACTTTTTTCCAGGTCAACAATGAAATTAGAGAACTTTATTGAACAGAAGGAGGCAATTAGTCGTCTCTGAAGAGGAATTGACTTAGTGCCATTGTCCTCCCTTTAGTTCATATAATTTTATATCTTTTTCAAACATTTATCCGCTTCCATTTTAAGTTATTAGTGTTTCTGCTTCCTCTCCTGATGCTGGTAAGAAAATTCTCCTTTTAACATCCCTCTACATCAAAAGAAATTTCCTAAATTTTCCCTGCAATTTTTTGGATTTGTTCCTGCCCTCTAATTACTGACTAAGTCATTACAGTTTTGCACTTCTTACGCAGAACCCTTCAGACCATTTACATCAGATCTCCTTTTAACCTTTTCTGCTAGGGTGAAAAGTATTAAATATCCTTTTATCTAAAGCCCATCAACATCATATTATGTTAGGAGTTCTTTATGCCTTTTATATGACTTTGAAGTGCTTCCTGTAACAAGGTTCTTAGAATTTACATCAATTTTCTATCTGTAGTTTAACCCGTGACTCATATAGGCTCGTGTAGTATCATGAGATTCATGAAAACACCATGATGTAACTGGTGATATGATTGACATTAGTAGGAGAAAGGACATCGGACTGAAATGAGCATGTGTAGAGGGATGTCTTAGTGGTTACACTAGAAAGCTTTATTTAATAACCTGCAAAGTAAAGATATAAATTAATGAACATTACAGCACATCAGGAATAGAAGAACCCTATTTATAGATAAAGAGCAAGCAGTATCAGGGGCAGTGTACATGCAAACACCCACATCTAGAGACAGTTCAGACATTGGTATCACTATGTAGACAGCAGTACAGGCTCAAAGCATGAGAAAGGCATAGTGACATTTAGGGAGACAATCGCCAGAGCCAGTAGGTGAAGTTAAAGCAGAGTCCAAGGCACACAGTTCAACAGAGAGGACTAGGAAAGCAGGACAGGACTTCAGAAGGCTTCCAGAAAAAAGAAAAACTCTGGAAAAGAAGAAGAATCAGGAGGCAGCAAAAACACATCAGAAAATGTTCAATACAGCATCAGAATGGAGATATTCTATAGGGTAAGGATAAAAAAAAATCCTCAAAAGACTGAAGCTTAGCCACAAACCAACTTTCATCTAGAAATTTTAAACTTAGAATCCAATCCAGCAAATAGAAGGGAAAAGCCAGGTACTCATCTAGATCTTTTAACTGCAGTTGTCCAAAGGGATGACGTCTCCTGTGGTAACCTTCCTGTTGTTGTAACTGTTTGATAATGCAGAAGGCCCACAACAATATCAGAAATGGGAGCTCCGGAAGCAGCAGCTTCAGCACAATACAACGGCTTCGGGCTTAGATGAAAGACAGAAGTGTCATGATGTCACAATTTTTTTTATATGCTATGGGTCCCATAGCTGATAATACTCTGGTAGGACAGAATACGATTAAAACATTTGATGTGTGCTTAAGTTCCAAAAGAAATCTAGTGACAGGGTTAGGTGAAATGTAATTAGCAATCTCAGCATTTGAGAGAACCAATAGACACTTTTTAAATGGATTTATATCATCCACCATAATGTTGTGGATATGAAGCTGTGAAAGATCAGTTGATTAGAGGCTTTTTAAAGGTTGGTATAATGGCTGAGATGTAGATGGATTTTCTTCAATCCAAGGAGGACTTAATGTTGGACAAGAAATCTATTTCACCATGGAGGCAGAAATCAGAACTCAAAATCTATGAACAGTGTGGACAAACATCAGGATTCTTCTGACACTGTCAAATGGCTGAACACAAAGATGAAATTATCACCATCTCAAAAGCCTGCCAAAATGTAAGATGTCTGAATCAATGCAATAGACTGTATAAGGCTGGGCTTATATTGGAGCTTGATAATAAAAAAATGCCATGAGGGTTTGGAAGCTGAGTATGAAGAGAATGGTTAATTGGGGCTCTTTAGTGAATATTGCTAGTTAACAAAACTTCATCACTTCAATAAAAAAAAACAGTTCTTGCAAATGGAAGAATTGAAAGCCCATGCAACAAAGAAAATTTATGAAGTTAAAGATGCAGAAGAAAAGGGAAAGAAGTCACCCCGGGTTTAGTAAAAGAGAGTCAAAATGGATTCTGGGCCATCAACTTGAAGGTATTAGGGTTTGAAACAGAAGAAAAATGCAACAAAGGAGAAGTACAGGAGACAACTTATCATGGCCAAAGTCTGTGAGAGCTAGAGCAGTTAATATGAAAGCTTAGGGTCCTAGAGATACTGATTTTCAGGCATGAGCACAAAGAATCACAAAACCTTATCAGAAAGGACAATATTGCATTCAAATACTATCTGATGGGAGTTGTATAGGCCTCCAAGCAGTAGTCAGGATGTGGGGAAGACAATAAATCAGGAGATAGAAAAGGCATGTAAGAAAGTTACCATTACAATACTTTTGGGGGACTTCAACATGCCGGTGAACTAGGAAAACTGGGATATTAGCAGATGTCATGAAAATGAATTCATGGAATGTCTATGAGATGGTATTTTTGGAGCAGCTTGTGATGAATACCAGTAGGAACAGGCAATTCTGGATTTGGTAATGTGTAGGAAGGCAGATTTGATTAGGGAGTGAAAGGTGAAGGAACCCGTATCGGGCAGTGACCATCATACAATAGAATTCACACTGCAGTTTGAGAGGGAGATGTTGGAATCAGATGTGATGGTTTTACAATTAGGTAAGGTAACTGCAAGGACATGAAGATGGAGCTTGCCAAAGTTGACTGGAAGGGGAGGTCAGTGGGAAACACAGTAGAGCAGCAATAGCAAGAGTTTCTGGGGCAATCTGGGAGATACAACAGGAATTCACCCGAAGAAAAAAGAAATGTACTAAAGGGAGTACAAAGCATGCATGACTGACAAAGGATGTCAGGGTCAATATAAAAGCAGAAGAAATAGCACACATGTGTGCTGAAGGTTAGTGGGAAGCCTTTAAAAACCAACAGATGACAATTAAAAAAGCAATAAGGGGGGAGAAGATAAAATATGAGGGTAAGCTAGTTAGTAATAAAAAAGAAGATTGCAAGAGCTTTTGTTTTAAGATATTTAAAAGGTAAGAGAGACAGGAGTGGACGTTGGACTGCTGGAAAATGAGACTGGAGAAGTAATGATGGGGGAGCAAAGAAATGGTGGAGGAACGGAATCACTACTTTACATCAGTTTACAAAGTGGAAAGCATCAGCAGCTTGTCAGAACTTCAAGATAGTCGGAGCAGAGGCTGAGTATAATGGCCATCATGAGGAGAAGGTACTGTGGAAGCTAAAAGGTCTGAAGCTGGATAATTCACCTGGATCAGATTGACTACACCCCAGAGTTCTGAAGGAGATAGCTGAGGAGAGATTGTAAAGGCATTAGTGGTGATCTTTCAGGAATCGGTGGAATCAGGGAGGGTGAAGATGGCTGAAAGACCTGTGGATGCTGTAAATCAGGAACAAAAACAGAAGTTTCTGGAAATGCTCAGCAGGTCTGGCAGCATCTATGAAGGAAGGGTCACCGGACCTGAAAAATTAACTCTGATTCTTTCTTCACAGGTGCTGCCAGACCTGCTGAGCTTTTCCAGCAACTTCTGTTTTTGTTTGTGACTAGAAGAAGGCTCTTGTTTACGAAGTTAAGGAGGCAGAAGGAGGAAACTCTAGGCTAGTAGGAAGGAACTGAGAGCATTGTTGCTAAGTTTGCAGACGATGCAAAGATAGATGAAGGTGCACATCATGTTGAGGATATGGGGTGGCTGAAGAAGGATTTGGGCAGGCTAAGAGAGTGGGCAAGGAAATGGGAGATGGAATAGAATATGTGAAAGTATGAAGTTATGCACTTTAGTAGGCAGAATAGAGGTGTAGGCTATTTTAAAGGGGAAAGGCTTCAGAAATCTGAAGCGTAAAAGGATTTGGGAGTCCTAGGTCAGGATTCTCCCAAGGTTAACGTGCAGGCTCAGTTGGTGGTTAGGAAAGCAAATGCAATGTTGGCACTCATTTCAAGAGGGTTAGAATACAAGAGCAGAAATGTACTGCTGAGTATGTATAAGATTCTAGTTAGACCTCATAGTCTAATACCTGAAGAAGGAGCGAGGCTCCGAAAGCTTGCATTTTCAAACAAAACCTGTTGGACGATAATCTGGTGTCGTGTGATTTCTGACTATATCTAAGAAAGGATTTTATGGCAGTGGAGAGCTTCCAGAGGAAATTTACAAGAATGATCGCAGGGATGCAGGTCTTGTCACATGAGGAGCTGTTGAATACTGTGGGTCTGTACTTGGTGCAGTAGGAAAAGATGAGGAGGATATGATTGAAACTTGCACAACACTGAGAGTGAATGTGGAGGATCTGTTTCCAATAGTAAGAGATATCAGGACCCAAGCGCACAGCTTCAGAGTGAAGGGATGACTCTTTTGAACTGAAATGAGGAGAAATTTCATCAGCCAGCGGAACTCATTGTTGCTGAGGACTATGGAGACCACATCATTGAGTATATTTAAGACAGATGTACATAGATTCTTGATGGTTAAGGGGATCAAGGGTCATGGGGAGAAGGCAGGAGAATGAGGAGCGGAACTGAGCGAGAATGTACCAAAGGGCAGCCTAGAAGGTAATTGATATAAAAAACTTACCTATCGGATTAAGAGATAACAAGCATGGGGCTGGATGAACACAGCAGGTCAAGCAGCATCATAGGAGCAGGAAAACTTGACGTTTCGGGCCTAAACCCTTCATCAGAAACCTATCGGATTTATGGTTTTCACTTCATGAGCAGGGCAGAGCAGAAGTGAACCAGAGCGCAGCCTGGGAAGGCTGGAGTTTCTGAGTCTAAGTGTTTCGACTTGGCGGGGAAGCTGAAATGTGATGTCACAGGAAGGGTGCGATTTGACTGGCTAACAGGGAATCTGCTAAATTTGAATCTGTGTCAATTTATTGGTTATAACTTGTGTGCAGAATGAGATAATAAGCAGAGATATAAAAAAGTTAAAAAATTAAAACAAAACCAAATTCAAAACTAGTTAAAATAAAATAAGGATGAAGGGTCAAGTGATGTGTTGTTCCCGCATGATGTGGGAGCAGATGGGCCGCATTGTGGTTCCCACTGACCACATCTGTAGTAAATGTTGGTTGCTGGAGGAACTCTGGCTCAGAGTTGATGAACTGGATTCTGATCTTCGGACTTTATGACACATCAGGGAGGGAGAGAGTGACTGGGTGCTGTGTTTCAGGAAACAGTCACACACCTTAGGCTAACTAACTTGAATTCGGTCAGTGGTTGGGACAGGAAGATGTGGCTATGAGTCAGACAGGTAGAAGGATCCAGAAGGTAGAGTTGCAGGAGCCTCAGCCCTTGTCCATGCCCAACAGGTTCAAGAGTCTTGCTCCCTGTGTGGATGGGAATGGGGACTGCAGGGAGGATGAGTCACCTGACCGTAGCACCGTGGTGCAAGGAGCCATTCAAGTCAAGGGACAGAAGAGAAATGTAGTTGTAATTAAGGATAGTTAAGGGCATAGACAATGTTCTCTGTGACCAGGATTGGGAGGCCCAAATGTTGTGCTGCCCACCTCGTCCTCGGGTTCAGGATATTTCATCTGGGCTGCAGAGGAACTTGGAGTGGGAGGTTGAGGATCTAGCTGTCGTGGTCCATGTAGGTACCAACAACATAGCTAAAACTAAGACAGTGTTCTGCTAAGGGAGTATGAATAGCTAGGAGTTAATTTACAAAGCAGAATCAAAAAGTAATAATCTCTGGATTACGACCTGAGCCATGAGCTAATTGGTACAGGTTCAATATGATTAAGCAGGTAAATGTGTGGCTTAAAGATTGGTGTGGGACAAATGGGCTTGAATTCATGGGACATTGGCACCAACACTGGGGAAGAAGGGATCTGTTCCGATGGAACGGTCTTCATCTGATTTGTGCTGGAACCAGAGTCCCAGCAAATCGCATATATTGGGCTGGAGACAGGGCTTTAAAATAAATGGCGGGGGGTGGGGGGGGGGGGGGGGGGGGGGAGGGAAGAGTTCAGTTGTAGGGGAAATTAGAAAACCTAAATTAAAGGAGGAGGTAAGAGTGCAGGTTAGCGATGAGGCGGATGGTTACCAGACAATAAAGATGAGGGACAGGACAGGTGATTGTCTTTATGCACCAAGGATTTATAAAAGAGTAGGGAAATTTACCAGTAGAACAATTTTAAAAGCTTTGTATCTAAATGCATGAACCACGTGAAACAAAATGAGTGAGTTAATTCTGCAAATAGAAGAAAAGGATACGATTTGGTAGCAGTTACTAAGACATGGTTACAAGGAGATCAGGTCTGGGAGTTGAATATCCAAGGGTACTCCGCATTTCAGAGGGATAAGCTGAAAGGAAAAGGAGGTGGTGCCGCTTTGTTGGTGAAGGAAGGGATCAGTGCTGTAATGAGAAATGACATAAGCATGGGAGATCAAGACGTGGAATCAGTCTCGGTAAAAATAAAAAATAACACAGGGAAGAAGTACTTGGTAGAAGTAATCCATAGGTCTCCAAACAGTAGTTCTACAGTGGAGCACAGTATAAACCAGGAACTATTTGTGGCCTGCAAGAAAGGTATGGTAATAATCATGGATGATTTTAACATGCACATACATTGGAAGAATCAAATTGACAAGGGTAGCCTGGATGCAGAGTTAATTGAATGTATTAGATTGTTTCTTGGAGCTGTATGGCTCATAGGGAGGTGATGGCCTAGTGGTATTTCACTGTACTGTTAATCCAGAGACTCAGATAATGTTCTGGGGACCCCAGTTCAATCCCACCATGGCAGATGGTGGAATTTGAATTCAATAAAAATATCTGGAATTAAGAATCTAATGATGACCATGAATCCATTGTCGATTGTCAGGAAAACCCCATCTGGTTCACTAATGCCCTTTAGGGAAGGAAATTTCCATCCCTACTTGGTCTGGCCTACATATGACTCCAGACCCACAGCAATGTAGTTGACTCTTAACTGCCCTGTATGCAATTAGGGATGGGCAATAAATGCTGCTTAGCCAGTGATGCCCTCATCCCATGAATGAATAAAGGAAAAAAAGCGTGTGTTGTGAAACCAACCAGGGAGCGGGGTACTCTGAATTTGGCATTGTGTAATGAGGAGATATTAATTGATGACATCATAATTAAGGATCCTGTAGGGAGTAGTGACCGTAATTTGATAGAATCCAAAATTCAGTTTGGGGGGTGAGAAAGTGCAGTCCCACAGTAGTGTTCTGGAATGGAACAAAGGAAATTATACAGGTATGAGGACAGATTTGACCTGAGTAGGTGGAGTGGTAAGGCTAAAAGGTAAGACAGTTGGGGAGCAGTGGAAGTTGTTTAAGGAGCTACTCAATTCCTCACAGCTAAAATATATTCTGGTGAGGAAAAACAATGGTAAGAGGGATAAAAAAACATCCATGGCTGAACAAGGAGGTCAAAAACTAAGGTATACTATATTGTAGAGCCCAGTGGCAGGCAGGAGGATTGGGAAACTTTCAAACATAAACAAAGGGATACAAAAAAAAATAATAAAAAGTACTAAGGTAAATTACAAAAGAAAACTAGTACAAAATATCAAAAAGGATAACAAAAGCTTCGATAAGTATACAAAAAGGAAGAGAATCACTAATATGAATATTGGTCCCTTGGGAGATGAAACAGGACAGTTAATAATGGAGTATACTTAAATGGCAAAGATGCTAAATCAATACTTTGCCTCAGTTTTCACAGTGGAGGACAACAGTACCATTCCTATTGGAATGGGCAAATCAGAAGCAATAGAAAGAGTAGAACTTAAAACAATCAACATTGATAGGGAAAAGGTACTCAGCAAACTATTAGGATTGAGGACAGGCAAGTCCCCTGGGCCTGATGGCCTACATCCTAGGGTATTAAAGGAAGTGGTGGCAGAGATAGTGGATCCATAGATTACAATATTCCAAAATTCCCTGGACATGGGAACGGTTCCAGTGATTGGAAAAATGCTAACGTAATGCTCTTATTCAAAAAGGGAGGGAGGCAATATTTGAGAAATTACAGATCAGTTAGTTTAACATCTGTTGTTGACAATGTGTTAGAATCAGTTACCAAGGAAGCAGTATCAGGACATTTGAAAAGTCAAAACGCTATCCATCAGAGTCAGCATGGTTTTATGAAGGGCAAGTCATGTTTGACTAATTTACAAGAGTTCTTTGAAGATGTAGCAAGCAAAGTTGATAATGGGGATCCTGTTGATGTAATATATCTGGACTGCCAGAATGCGTTTGATAAGGTGTTACACAAAAGGTTAATTCACAAGGTTAGATCACATGGGTTGAGGGGTAAGTTATTAGCTTGGATTGATGACTGGCTGTTGGACAGAAGACAGAGAGGCAGGATAAATAGTTTCTTTCTTGGACGGCAAGAAGTAACTCATGGGATTCCATGAGGTTTGGTCCTTATTTACAATCTACATTAATAACTTGGATTCAGAGATAGAAGGTTCTGTAGCCAAATTTGCAGCCACAATGAAAATAGGCGGGGTGGCAAATTGCAATAAGGAAATAAGAACCTTAAAATGGATATATTTAGTTTAGGATAGTGGACCAAAACATGGCAGATGGAGTTTAACATGGGTAAGTGTGAGGTCATGCATTTTGTTTGAAAAAATGGGAAGACAATCTACTATCTAAATAAGGAGAGACTTTGGGGTGCTCTGCTGCAGGGGTATCTAGATGTCCTCATTCATGAGTCACAGAAAACTAGCATGTAGGTTCAGAAGATTATAAAGAAAGTGAAAGGAATGTTGGATTTTACAGTTAAAAGAATAGAGTATAAAAGTATGAATGTATTGTTACAACTATACAAGGCATTGGTGAGACTGGTCCTGGAGTATTATGCACTGTTTTGGTCCTCTTATTTGAGGAAAGATGTAGTCACCTTGGAGGCAGTTCAGATGAGGTTCACTAAGTTGATCCCAGAGATGAGGGGTTTCTCGAATGGAGAGAAATTGAACAGTTTAGGCCTATATTTTCTGGCATTTAGTCAACATTCCCAATAATTGTGACCTGTGAGGTTCAGTGTTTTGGAGGGAAGGAGGGGAGGAGAGGACGATAATGGGAAGAAGAATACTAACGGAAAAAATGATGTTAATGACTGCAAAGCCTATGCAAGCATATAAAAGTAACAATGCACATCAAGTGGCGAGAAACTTGAACAAACATTTGAAGAGAGATCTTAAACTCCACACTAAAGAGCCATATTTGATAACTCGCAATTAACAGATGTAATTAAAGCAGAGTGACTGCACATCAGCAGTCCTGCTTAGAGATATTGAGCAAATAGCCTAGGGGACACACACCCACAGCCCAGAGATACGCCACACTGACATTTCTCTGTGCAGGTAGAAATGCAGTCTTAATGACCAAGACAGAGCATTTAGGATTATCTCTTTGGTTTTGTACTTGACATCCATATTTATAAAATCCATATGATTTTGAAGAGTGCTACTCACGCAGAACACCTTTAATTCTCCATGTTTCATATTTCAGAATTTTGTTGCTTAATTGTCAAAGTGGGCGGTTCTTTTGCGTAGATGCTTTGTAGCACTAACCTTAGCCTATCACCTCGGCATACAAACACAGAGAACTAGGCTTTAACCATCTAATTACTGAATCCTGAAACAACATTGGACAGATAACTGTGCAGGTGGCAAGACGACTGCATTTACTGCAGAAAACATAAATATCAGAGACATAACTGTAAGACAAGAAAGCTGATTTGAAAAAGTCTTGAGTAAACCACAGTTAACACATAAATAGCACTGAGAGCAATGTTGGTCTATAAATGATAAGAATTCAGACTTCCAGTATGAATCTTCTCACCTTGGGTGAATTCTGACACTGAGGTCACCAGGCAACTTAACTTTAATGGACAGAAATTCCTGTAGGAACATTGACCTTTGTTCTCTAATTCTCAATATACAGTCCCAATGGGAAACACTGTGCCAGCAGCAGAATTCATAAAATCTTCACCCAGTTTTCCATTGATGTTTCACTCTTTTGGTTAATGACTTGATTTGAAGGGTTGAGTTAGATATATATGGTATTCCAAGTCAGCTATTAAGAGAACTAGATTATCTGATATAGGTCCTAATTGGAAAAAAATAATTGCATCAAGTCACTTTTCAACTTTAATGCAAGATTTTGGAAAAGTATCTCTTTTATTCTAACAGCTACATAACTGCACAACTGCTGGCTGAAGATATCATGGAACTATGCTTGACATAAAGGATGATTTTATTGCATGAGCTTTGGCAGCTGAACAATTATTTGGACATTAAATTAATAAACAGGAAAAAAATCTGGCCTAACAATTTTCCCACCGACTGCTAAATTAAAAAAAAATTAGGCAATAAACTTTGTAGTTACTAAGATATTTGTGACATGAAGAGTAATGACGTTTTCATTACGGTCTTCAGCTATTAAAAAAGCTTAAAATAAATTGTAATTGTTAATTTTGTCTTTGGCCAGAAGATCATAGACTCATAAACTAAATTACGACAGAAAAATACTGTTTCATGCTGCACTAAGCATTAATCATTGGTACGCATAGATAATACATTAGGTCAGACAAAAGTAATGTTTAGTTTCCTGTCATGAAACTTTTAATAAAATTGATGAGGGAGGGAGGAACATGCTGAACATAATAAAGGTACAGGATATAATTAAAAGTACTATTGAAAAAACTCAAAAGTTAAACCATGCCTTTATTCTATACCACATAAAACTAACAGTAAAATATTTTAGTTCTTATAATGGAATACAGTGAAGTGCAAAATAGAATTAAAAGCATCATTTTCAAAGAAAGGAGTGTTAATCTTCTTCCCTTCCTCTTTCACCTTGCTGATGTTTGGATCTTTTGGCTTGGAATTGCCATATGAAAAAATATAAATTGCATAGGGTTGCCTGAGCAACTGATAATACTCCATGCAGCTCTTTTATGGGCAGAAGATGATCCACCAGTTAGGCAATCAAGCAACTGTCATTTTTTTTCTCTGGTGATCTTCCTTCTCCCTGTGATGGAACCCAGCAGAGATCTCTAGGGCTTATTCAATTGAAGTGGAGAGGCAAATCACAGTTACAGGCTTCAAGCTCTCAACTGTAACATTGCATTCAAAAGGCAATGAGAGGGAAGGTGGCATGAAAATATAGCCATTAGAGCATTCCCTATTCTGATTGTTTCCAAGTAAATGCTTGACTTTGAGGATGATCTGCCATATACATCCGTTAGTGTCTTTTGCAGAAAGCATGCTTCAATTACAATGTGGTAACAAAGCATTCTGCCTTGCAAAGAAGGAACGTTAACAACACTAAGCCTAGCTCCAGTGATTCAGTCATGAAAAGGGCTTTAGAAGTAGTCATGAGCTCTTCTAGTCTTTACAAAGGATACCACAAGGCTGAACATTATAAGTGAAAAATGTGCTGGATAAAATATGTATGCTTGGAAAAGGAAATATAATGTTACATTCTTGATATCCTGTTAAAAATACATCATTAAAAATGTTTTGATGGCTCACATGTTTAAAAATGTCAAATTGAAACCTCATGAATGATCCAGGAAAACCTTAAAAATACTATTCCAACATATTATCCACAGCATCATCAAAGAGTCACTAAAATGCAGAAAATAGAGTAAGACTATACATATCTCCAAGGTCTTTGCCCATTTTGGTTTGGTTTGTGATATTGTTGAAGGACAACTGGTAATTTATACAAAACGTAAACCATCGTGTTTGATTTTTAACCCTTATGATTGAATTTTTAAAAGCACAACTAGTAGATTTTCTCTAAGTCACTCCTGATAGTATCTCAATTTCTTTCTTTCATTCTCTCGAATATAATTGAGAACCTCTTTGTGACCTTTATAAATGTGTCTATCCTCATAATGTGCAATTAATATGGTTCCAAAGTCAGTGTTATAAAAAGGAATGGATGATGACAACTTTGCCAAGAAATGTTATGCTTGGACCACATTTTATAGACTGTTTATAAAAGATGATCTTTTTGTAATGTTTGTACCTCAGCCCAATTAATTACTCATGCATCAACTAAATCTAAATCCAAACATTTTCTATACAAAACATGATGTTTGTGCAAGAATTTGTTCAAGTACAATATATGGTTGATTTGGCAATATTCACTGTGCTGAGGAATAATATATAAATAATCAGAGTAATTTATGTTCGGTTAAAAATGCACATTAAAACTTTTTTTGGGTCAGTAAACAGGTATGGATTATGAACAGTTTTGTATGTGGCAAGTGTCTGCTTATTTAAGATATGTATTTTAATTGTACAAGACAATCAAGCATTTCAAATTAAAAGCAGGGTGTTGAATAACAAATGATACATTATAAAATCATTCAGGAGCATCTCAAAAGTTTCACAAAACAAGTTACTTTTATGTGAGATAAAAGGTACTGCAGATGCTGGAGAATCCGAGATAACAAGCATGGGGCTGGATGAACACAGCAGGTCAAGCAGCATCATAGGAGC
>JAHRHZ010000144.1:74960922-74988185 GCA_024137785.1 Ginglymostoma cirratum
CCGTCCGTCCTCCCTGGACTGACCTATCTCCTCCCTACCCCCCTACCTACACTCACCTTTACTGGCTCTATCCCCGCCTCTTCGACTTGTCTGCCTCCTCTCCACCTATCCTCTCCTCTATCCATCCTCTATCCGCCTCCCCCTCTCTCCCTATTTATTTCAGAACCCTCTTCCCCTCCCCCATTTCTGATGAAGAGTTTAGGCCCGAAACGTCAAGTTTTCCTGCTCCTATGTTGCTGCTTGACCTGCTGTGTTCATCCAGTCCCATGCTTGTTATCTCGGATTCTCCAGCATCTGCAGTACCTTTTATACCTGGAGTATTGTATGCAGTTTTGTGGGAAGTTTTGGTTTCCTTAGCCGAAGAGGAATTTTCTGGCCATGTAGGGAGCGCAACTAAGGTCTATGAGACTGATTTCGGGATGGCAGAATTGTTGTATGAAGAGAAATTGGATCAGTTAGGGCTATATTCATTGGAGTTTAGAATAATGCAGGTTTAATCTCTCAGAAGCCTGTAATATTCGAATAGGACGAGAAAGTGATGATCCCTGATAACTGGTATAACAAAGTGTAGAGCTGGATGAACACAGCAGGCCAAGCAGTAGCAGAGGAGCAGGAAAGCTGATGTTTCGGGTCCAAACCCTTCTTCAGAACTGGCATGGAAATATGGACTCATTTCTGAAGAAGGGTCTGGACCCGAAACATCAGCTTTCCTACTCCTCTGATGCTGCTTGGCCTGCTGTGTTCATCCAGCTCTAAACTTGTTACATCAGATTCTCCAGCATCGGCAGTTCCTATCTCTTCCTGATAACTGGGGAGCCCAGAGCCAAGGTATTATGGTTTGAGATAGATTGGTAGACCATTTAGGACTGCAAAAAGAAGAAATTTCCTCACCCAGAGAGAGGTGAACCTGTGGAATTTTCTGCAATGGAAAGCGATTGAGGATGAAACATTGAATGTTTTCAAGTAGGAGTTAGACATTGGTCTTAAGGCTGAATTGAACAAAGGGTATAAGGCAAAGAAGAAATAGGGCACTGAGTTGGATGGTCAGCCATGAAAAGTGCTCCCTCTAATTTTCTTACTGGTTGCATGGGTCTCCGCGGTCCTTGTGTGGCAATGGCTTTCAGAACCAGAAGTCAGTGCCGCGATTGACATGCCAATACTGATCACTGTGCATGGAACCCTGGAAAATGAGCAGCTGTGCATCATAGGAAGAATGTTAGCCACAATCACATTGAATGCTGGAGCAGGCTGAAAGGGTGGATTGCCTACTTCTGCTCCTATTTCTACATTTCTCTGTTTCTAAGAGAATGGGTCATTCAACCAAAAGGGTTTTTCTTGGATGACAAAATAATCTCTCAGCACAGTGAAATAATACGTTACAAGCCAGAAATGGAAATTACATGAGCCACATTTTGTTCATTAACAAGATTGTTCTTTATTTATTGTGAGTTTTTTTCTTATGCTTGCATTCTGGTAATACGAAATATGTCTCATGGTTAAAAACTGTACATACAGAAAATAAATCCTGGGAGAAAGTACAATTGTAGAAACAGGTCAGGGCATTATAATCTATCCCTGAAATGAATCAGCTTGTCCAATGTTAGGAACGAAACTCGGAGTCTGCTAGAAATTTCAAAAATAATCACTTTTATATGGAAATTAGACTTGAAACGCTTTAGCTATAATGTTCATTCAAAGATCATGGTGGTCTTAATTTGACCGCTATTTTTGATGTACCATTTGCAGGAGTAGTTTGTTTATAGAGTGTAATTACTTACTTCAAAGAATGTAATCAGTCGTCTAATGGGCGTAATATCACCCAATAAACTTCCCAGAAAATTGAACCATTGAATATGTTGTTTTATTTCTAAAGTTGATCTCTAATCAATATGGTTAGTATTAGAATCCTGAAATTACTTCATTATTAGAGGAATTCGCTGAGATTTGCATTTGAAGTTTAATCCTTTGGGTTTTCCACTCATATTTAAAGTAACAATGAAATTGCTCTCCGATTTCAGTAGCGAACAAAAACTGCACCGCCAAAAGGGGGAGATAGCATCAGAAAAAAACACACATCTCAAGGTAAAAGCCACAGATATATTTTGGCATTTTAATGGTACATTTCAATAAGAATTGAATGTTTATGTTCATAGCATTTAGCGAGCATACAAAAAATAAATGAAATACCTTTTTTCCCAAAGCTAATCCATGTATTGCTCGAACGTCTGGAGAGGTCATAAACCCACAGCTTTCTGACTCAGAGGTATAGTGCATTCCTGAACCAAGGCCAACATGACCTTTCCTGTCCTTCATGGAAGGAAATCTGCCATATCGCCTTATCTGAACTATTTGTGACTCCAGGTCCAAAGCAATGAGATTTATTCTCACTTGAAATGGCCCAGCAAATCTTCTAGTTGTACCAACTGCAGCGTGGTTACAAATGGGAAACAAATCTTGTCAGTGAGGATTGTCATGATCAATGTTCCAACTGTTCAATTATAGATGATATGTGTTTGCTGACTATTGACTGCTCACTGTACAGGATTAGTTTAGCCTGGGTGTAGTGACTGATGAAAAGAAAAGATAAACTGAAGTGGCTGAAATATGAGGGCATACATTTTAAAATTTTCAAAAAACTCCTGTTCTGACATTTATCTTGGAGTGTGTCTTTTCAATCTCTGAAGATAAAAGCATAACAACTGACAATGAATATGGAGAATAGTTTAAATTTACTTCACATTTATTGGGGCTAAATTCCATCTGCCATTGCTCTGCTCAATTTATCATCTGTTCAACATCAGACTGTAGCCTAGACCATCCTCCTTTCTATTACTAACATCATTAACCACCAGGTCATTTTAAGAAATGGTCAGCTGAAATTGAAAAAAATGCAATTTAAATTGGAATTGCAGTTTTTTTGAAGAAGTGACAAAGAATATTGATGATTGCAGAGTGGTGGACATTGTCTTTATGGACTTCAGAAAGGCTTCCAACAGGGTACTGCATGGTACACTTGTTAGCAAGGTTATATCACATGGAATCCATGGAGAGCTGGCCATTTAGATACTAAATTAGCTTGAAAGTAGGAGAAAGAGGGTTGTTGTGTGGGGTTGTTTTTTGGACTGAAAGCCAGTGACCAGCAGTGTGCCATAAGGATCGGTGCTGAGTCCATTGGTTTTTGCCATTTAAATAAGTAATTAGAATGTGAACATGGGAGGAATGGTTAATAAGTTTGCAGATGACACCAACATTGGTGTTATAGAGGACAGTGAAGAAGGTTGCCTCAGAGTATAACTGGACCTTGATCAGATGGGCCAATGGGCTGAGGAATGACAGATGGATTTTAATTCAGATAAATGTGAGATGCTGCATTTTGGAAAGGAAAATCAGGGCAGGACTAATACACTTAATGGTAAGGTCCTGAGGAGTGTTGCTGAACAAAGAGACCTTAGAGTGCAGGCTCACAATTCGTTGAAAGTGGAGTTGAATGTTCGACAGAATAGTGAAGAAGGCATTCGGTATGCTTGCCTTTATTGGTCAGTATATTGAGAATAGGAGTTGGGAGGTCATATTACGGCTGTACAGAACATTAGTTATGCCACTTTTGAAATACTGTGTGAAATTCTGGTCACCCTGCCCACAGGAAGGATCTTGTAAAACTGGAAAGGGCTCAGAAAAGATTTACAAGGATGCTGCTGAGGTTGGAGGGTTTGAGCTATAGGGAGAGGCTGAATAGGCTAGATCTACTTTCCCTAGAGTATTGAAGGCTGAGGGGTGACCTTATCGAGGTTTATAAAATCATGACGGTCATGGAAAGGGTACATAACAAAGGTCTTTTTCCCAGGGTAAGGAAATCCAAAACTAGGGGGCATAGGTTTAAGGTGAGAGGGGAAAGATATAAAAGGGATCTAGGGGATAACTTTTTCACACAGAGGGTGCTGCGAGTATAGGATGAGCTGCCAGATGAATTGGTAGAGAATGGTACAATTACAATATTTAAAAGTCACCTGGATGGGTGCATGAATAAGAAGGATTTAGAGGGATATGGGCCAAATGCTGACAAATGGAACTAGATTAATTTAGAATATCTGGTCAGCACGGATGTGTTGGTCCGAAGGGCCTGTTTCCATGCTGTAGGGGAGGCGATGGCCTAGTGGTATTATCGCTGGACTGTTAATCCAGAGACCCAGATAATGTTCAGGGAACCTGGGTTTGACTCCCGCCATGGCAGATGGTGGAATTTGAATTCAATAAATATCTGGAATTAAGAGTCTAATGATGTCCATAAATCCATTGCCGATTGTCGGAAAAACCCATCTGGTTCACTAATATCTTTTCGGGAAGGAAACTGCCATCCTTACCTGGTCTGGCTTACATGTGACTCTGGACCCATGGCAATGTGGTTGACTCCGAACTGCCCCCTGGACCATTAAGGATGGGCAATTACTGCTGCCCAGACAGTGACGCCCTCATCCTGTGAATGAACAAAAAAAATCTCAATGGCTGTATGCTCCTTGAATTACTTTAGTTCCTGATTTGAACAATTGTTTACACGGTCGTGTCATAAATTGTTGAGCTTTGCTCCTTGTTGATAAGTTAATTATGAAATTGACATCTACATCCATTAGAAATATGCCGTCAAAAACCATTGGACCACTGCTGTCAATTCAGCAACTAAGGTACCTGACTGCAACACTTTGAAACAGGAAGGCAAATCGTCTGAAAAATCAACCTCCTGATAGAGCAACTACTCGAGCCAAATTAACTCAACTGAGAAATATTAGCCTTGTTTTATTTCATCTGTATATAATTTCTGTTAGCTCAATTGGTGCAACTTTTGGTTTGCAATGCAAAGTAAGGCCAACAGCATGAGCTTCATTCCTTTAAGAACTGAGGTGACCATGAAAGACTCTTCTTCTCTACCTCTACCCTCGCCCGAGGCATGGTGATCCTCGCATTAAACCTCCATCAGTTGTCTCCTTCTTTAATGAGAGAGTAGAGCTTATGGTCTGGTAGACTATGGAATATTTACCCCTTACCTATCTAATTTTGGGTGGTGTGATAGTGTGGGTGAGTCACGTCAGTGATGTATCAAGTTTGTCTTAGCTTTCAGAGCAAGTGTGTGAGAAACAAAATAAACTCCTTCATTTTTAAATGCACAACAATTTGCTGCACAGTTATTAAAAAAGAATGAGTGAACCACCCATTGGTAAAAAGTTACAATCATCCACATTCAAATATATTGTTCATGACCAAAGAAAACACAACACTTAAAAATGTGTCCGTGACATGGAGTAGTGTGACAGTTTTGTGATATACTGAAAATTTGATCATTCTTAAAGTCATCATTGCTGTATTATGTCTATCATCCAATATGCGTTTAAGAGACACAGAATGCCAATAAATCTTTAAGAGGCATGCTCATGATATCATCCCTGTATCATAACAGATGACTAAAGGGTATACCCAATTGCATATTCCATTTTAATTCGGATCACTTGAAACTTAATACTGCATTCAAAGCATTCTGCTCTTTATTGCCTCATAGTTTAACTTTAGCCAGACACTTAAGTGCCTGTGAGTATAATATTTGTATATAATCACAGGCTGTAATAAAAATCTGTTGGATTCTTCAATACCATGTTTTCCATGTCTAGTTTTTTTAATGTTAGGAATGCTGATGATTTATTGTCACTTGGAGTCTACAATGAACAACACAATAAAATACAGTGAGAAGCTTCAATTGTTGCCACAATCCAGTACTATTTTAAATAGGTGAAGAATAAAAGGAATAAAAAGATATATAAGACCATAAGACATAGGAGTGGAACTAAGGCCATTTGGC
The DNA here is from genome assembly GCA_024137785.1 of Ginglymostoma cirratum. Lineage (NCBI taxonomy): Eukaryota > Metazoa > Chordata > Chondrichthyes > Orectolobiformes > Ginglymostomatidae > Ginglymostoma > Ginglymostoma cirratum. The sequence continues at coordinate 74,966,768 of JAHRHZ010000144.1, forward strand.
CCATCGAGTCCACTCTGCCATTTAATCATGGCTGATGGGCATTTCAACTCCACTTACCCGCACTCTCCCCGTAGCCCTTGATTCCTTGCGAGATCAAGAATTTATCAATCTCTGCCTTGAAGACATTTAACGTCCCGGCCTCCATTGCGCTCCGTGGCAATGAATTCCACAGGCCTACCACTCTCTGGCTGAAGAAATGTCTCCTCATTTCCGTTCTAAATTGACCCCCTCTAATTCTAAGGCTGTGCCCACTGGTCCTAGTATCCCCACCTAACAGAAACAACTTCCCAGCGTCCACCCTTTCTAAGCCATGCATTATCTTGTAAGTTTCTATTAGATCTCCCTTCAACCTTCTAAACTCTAATGAATACAATCCCAGGATCCTCAGCCGTTCATTGTATGTTAGGCCTACCATTCCTACATATATAAGAGATAATGTAAGCATTTCTACAGCTGGTAAAATACCATACCCTACTGGAGCCAAAACTTACAACAATGAATAGCTTGAAAAGTGTCTGATGCAGGATTAAAAGAAAGTTGCTTAAAGTATTAATGGTACAGTTTATCACTCAAAGTATTTTCGCACCACCTTTAACACAGAGAAGCCACAGAATCATAAAGTTGTAAAGTTGCCCTTTAGGTGCCTTTTATATCTTTTCTTTCTCACCTTAAAGCTATGCCCTCCTGGTTTGGACAATCCTACGCTTGGGAAAAGATTTTGGCTATTGACCGTATCCATGCCCCTCATGATTTTATAAACCTCTATAAGGTCACCCCTCAGCCTCTAACGCACCGGGAAAAATAACTCCAGTCTAGCGATGTGCCATAAGGATCAGTGGGGGTCCACTGCTTTTTGTCATTTACTTAAATGATTTGGATGTGAACAGAGAAGGTGTGTTAGTAAGTTTGCAGGTGACTCTAAAATCGGGGATGTAGTGGACAGCAAAGAAGGTTAACTCAAAGTACAATGGGATCTTGATCATGGGCCAATGAGCTGAGGAGTGGCAGATGGAGTTCAATTTAGATAAATGTGAGGTGCTGCATTTTGGGAAAGCAAATCAGGGAACATTTATACACTTAATGCTAGGGTACTGGGGTATGTTGCTGAACAAAGAGATCTTGGAGTGCAGGTTCATTGTTCGTTGAAAGTGGAGTGACAGGTAGATAGGAGAGTGAAGAAGGTGTTTGAGGTACGCTTGCCTTTATTGGTCAGTGCATTGAATAGAGGAGTTGGGAGGCCCTGTTGTGGCTGTACAAGACATTGGTGAGGCTACTTTTGGAGTATTATATGCAGTTCTGGTCTCCTTCCTTTAGGAAGGATGTCATGAAACCAGAAAGGGTTCTGAATAGCTTTACGATGATGTTCCCATGTTGGAGGGTTTGAGCTATGGGGAGAGGCCAAATAAGCAGAGGCTATTTTTGCTGGAGCTTCGGCGACTGAGGGGTGATCTTCTAGAGGTTTGTAAAATTATGAGGGGCATGGATAGGACAAATAGGCAAGGTCTTTACCCAAGGTGGGAAGTCCAAAACTAGACAGCGTAGGTTCAAGGTGAGAGAAGAAAGATGTAAAAGGGACCTAAGAGACAGCTTTTTCAAGCAGAGGGTGGTGCGTGTATGGAATGAGCTGCCAGAGGAAGTGGTGGAAGATGGTACAATTGCAACATTTAAAAGGCACCAGAATCGACATGACAATATGAAGGGTTTAGAATGAAATGGGCCAAATGTTGGCAAATGGAACTAGATTTATAAAAGATGTCTGATCGGCATGGACGAGTTGGACTGAAGGGTCTGCTTCTATGCTGTATATCCGAAAACTGTATTCAGAATGTCCCTAAAACTCAAACACTCCAACCTCAGCAGCATCCTTGTAAATCCTTTCTGCACTCTTTCAAGGTTAACAGCTTCTTTCTTACAGCAGGAAAAAACAGAAATGAATGCATTCTTCAAAAAGTGGCCTAACCAATGCCCTGTCTAGCTGAAGTGGATATTTGGTTCAGATGTATCCTAGATGTGTCCTGCCCCACTGGCACGATAGACCCAACAGAGGTGACAGCAGAGTCGTAGACAATTGGGAAGGAACTGTCCTTAGGAGTCCTCAACATTGACTCTGGACCCCATGAAGTCCCATGACTTCAAGTTAAACATAGGCATGGAAACTTCCAGCAAGGTTATCACATACCATCCTTCCTCGGCTGATGAATCAGTATTCCACTATGTTGAACAACATTTGGGGGAAGCACTGAGTGTGGTAAGGATGCAAAATGTTCACTTGGTGGGGACTTTAATGTTCATCATCAAGCATCTTGGCAGCATTACTGCTGATCAAGCTGGTCAGGTCCTAAATTACGTAGCTACTAGACTGGATCTGCAACAGGTAATGAGGGAATCAACAAGAGGGAAATGTACATTTGAATTTATCCTTAGCAATCTGCTGGCTGCAGATGCATCTGTCACTGACATTATCAGTAACAGAGAATGCCCTCCATCATATTGTGTGACACCTTGCTAAATGAGACAGACATTGAACAGATCTGGAAACTCAAGACTGAGCATCCATGAGGTGTTGTGGGCCATCAACAGCAGCAGAATTGTATTTCAGCACAACCTGTGACCTCATGGCCTGCCATACTCCTCACTCAACCATTACCATCAAGCCAGGGGATAAACACTGGTTCAATAGAGAGGGCAGGAGGGCTTCCCAGAAGCAGAACCACACTTATCTAAAAATGAGGTGTCAATCTGGTGAAGTTACCAAAAAAGAATACTTGCATGCCAAACAGTATAAGCAGCAAGTGATAGAGAGAGTTAAGTGATCCCACAACCAATGGAACAGATCTAAACTCTCCAGTCTTATTACACCCAGTCGTGAATGGTAGTGCATAATTAAACAACTCATCTAAGGCAGAGATTCTACAAATTTTTCCCATGTTCAATGATGGAAGAGTCCAACCTTTCAGTGCAAAGGCTAAAACTGAAGCTTCTGCAGCAATCTTCAGCCAGAAGTGCCAGGTGGCTGATCCATCTCAGCCTCCTCCAGTGGTCTCCAGCATCATAGATACCAATTTTCAGGCAATTCAATTCATTCCACATGATATCAAGAAGGGGTTGGAGGCATCGGATACTGTAAGGGCTACTTGCCCTGACAACATTTTGGGGTAATAATACTGAAGACTTATGCTGTACTAGCTGTCACTTCCCTAGCCAAACTTTCTCAATCCAGTTACAACATTGGCATCTATCTGACAATGTGGAGAGTTCTCCAGGTATGACCTGTACACAAAAGCAGGACAAATCCAATCCAGCCAATTACTGCCCCATCAGCCTACTCTCGATCATCATTAAAATAATGGAATGTGTCATCTACACTGCTCTCAAGCAGCACCTGCTCAGCAATAACTTGCTCAGTAATGCCCAGTTTGGGATCCCCCAGGGCCACTCGGCTCCTGACCTCATTACAGCCTTGGTTCAAACATGAACAAAAGGGTTGAAATCCAGAGGTGAGGTGAGAGTGACAGTCCTTGACGTCAAGGCTGCATTCAATCAAGTGTGGCATCAAGGAACCCTAGCAAAATTGGAGTAAATGAACATCAGGGGCAAACTCTCCATTGGTTGGAGTCATTCCTGGCACATAGCAAGATGGTTGTAGATATTGGATATCAGCCGTTTCAGCTCCAGGATATTGCTGCAGGAATTCCTCAGGATAGTGTCCTTGGCCCAATTATCTTCAGCTGTTTCATCAATGACCTTCTCTCCACTATAAGCTCAGAAGTGGAGATGTTTGCTGATGATTGTGCAATGTTCAGCACTATTCACAACTTCTCAAATACTGACGCAGTTCATGTTCAAATACAACAAGATCTGGACAATATCCAGGCTTGTGCTAACAAGTGGCAGGTAACATTCATGCCACACAAATGCCATGCATAAGAGGCAATCTAATCACTGTCTTTTCTGAAGAAGTGTCTAGATCCGAAACATCAGCTTTCCCGCTCCTCTGATGCTGTCTGGCCTGTTGTGTTCATCCAGCTCTACACCTTGTTATATCTAATCACTGTACCTTGACATTCAATGGTGTTTACTATCACTGAATGCCCCACTATCAACATTGTGGGTGTGAACATTGACCAAAAACTCAAGTTGACTCACCACATAAACACAGTGGCTACAAGAGCAGTTCAAAGGCTAGAAATACTGTATGAGTAACTCATCTCCTGACTCCTAAAATCTGTCCACCATCTAAAAGTCACAAGTCAGGAATGTGATGGAACACTCCCCATTTGCCAGGATGAGCACAACTCCAACAACACTCAAGAATCTTAACACCATTCAGGACAAGGCAACTCACTTGATTGGCACTACATCCACAAGCATCCACTCCCTCCACCAGCAACTGCTCAGTTGCAGCAGTATATACTATCCACAAGATGCACTGCAGACATTCACAAAGATTCTTAGACATCACCTTCCAAACACATGACTACTTCCATCCAGGAGCTAAAGGGCAGAAAATACTTGGAAAAACCACCACCTGCAAGTTCCTCATCAAGCCTGCCATTATCCAGACTTGGAAATATATTGCTCTTCCTTCACTGTTGCTGGATCAAAACCCTGGAATTCCCTCCCTAATGTCATTGTGGGTTAATCCACAGAACATGCACTGCAGCCCACAGCCACATTCTCAAGTGCACAAAGGAAGGACATTAAATGCTGGCCAGCCTGCAAGCAATGTTCCCATCCCATGAATGAATAACAAAAGGTTATGGATGCCGCTCTTCATATCTGTAGTTACATTCATTCTTAGCCCCTTGTGCTTGAAAAGCAAACTGAAATACTGCAATTAATGTGTCAATTGGTTCCATTTACCTTTGGCCTGACCCACATTGAGTCAAAGAAAAAAATACGCGTAAAAACCAAAACAACTACAGATGCTGTGAATCAGAAACAAAAACAGAAATTGCTGGAAAAGCTCAGCAGGTCTGTCAGCATCTGTGGAGAGAAATCACAGTTAATATTTTGGGTTGAGTGAGCCTTCCTACGAACATGTGCTTTTAAAGATGTAGATTGAAAGATTTATACTGAACCATATCCTCCAATATCTGATTAATGGAGACTGGATGTACAGCGGACAATGTGTGTCAGGACCGCACTACAGTGCATCACCATCCCTTTGCTTTTGCTGGATTAGAATCCAGGAACTCCCTCCCTAACAATCCTGTGGCTGCACCTCCACATGTGGACTGCAGCAGTTCAAGAAGGCAGCTCACCATCACCCTCTTAAGGGCAATTAGGGGATGGGAAATGTGAGGGAAGGGTTAGAATGTTTGAAATCTGCTATAACTTTTGGGTAGCTATTAAGCTGACTCCCCTAAATCACTCAGACTGACTCTTGGAAACCTAAACCTCCTCCCTAAAGACCAAACCAGAACACCGACACCTGTACACTCACCCCTTCTTTGTAATCTCCTCAGGACCTATGACTCAAACCAGTTGTAACTTGCTCCACAATACTTCCCCTGCTCCCAAGACCCTGCCAAGACCATCCCGTGGCTGGACATGATCTGATTTACCCTAAACACTGAGTGAGTTTACAATGTCAACCTACTTCATTGCTGGCTGCATAGGTTCTTTGCCCTGATTAGATTGCTTCAGCTGGGGATGACCTTGCTTCATTTGGTCACACAGTGAACTCCTACAAAGGTTAATATGTACTTATGTTTTGTCCGGTCAGGTTCAAAAATGGTTTCTGGCCTGATTTGCAAGGTCTGGGCCAATATCTTCATGCTAATATTATGTGTGACACCAGATGACCATTCTATTTGGTCAAAGGAAGAATGTGTATAGGAGCTCAAGCATTTTGATAGGCATGGGCTGCAAACTTGCAGACCATATTTTAACACGCATTAAAATGATCAACAACTCTGAATAAACATCATAATATCCTTCTTCATTTATTGGAATTGGGAAGGTTGAGGTGCACCTGTTATGGTCTACATCGATCCCAATATCTCCACAAGATTTGAGATATTTATCACTTGTAATCCATACCAATGTATCACGGAAGGTCAAACAACTTAAAGCAGAGAGTATCAATAAGTGAAATAGCTCATCACTGCAGCAAGTGGATCTAGACAAGATGTTGTACAAAAACTGCAAAAGTGAACTATGTGCCAATATATGGTCAGTCAACAAAGCTATCTGGCTAAATATTACATTTTTTTGTCTGAGATCGAATGGCATTGAGTTTGTTGGAGGGTTTGTTGCCATGAGACCTAGTGGGTTCTTTTGCCCTAACTTGACAAGCTCACCTCAGTTGATTACTAATTCCACACTACTGGTATCCCTGCATCCAATTCCAGCCAGAGTACCTGATGAACAATTTCAGCACTTTGCAGAAGATTGTCTCTTCAGTTTTTTCAGAATTTGAAGGGACACTTGATCTACTTGAAGACATTGTTGTGTATGGAAGGAGCAAAGTTGAACACAATCAGCTCCTGTGAAGTGACCACTTAACTCTCACAACACAGTTTGACATTCAACAAGGGCAAGTATATATTCATAACATCAAAAATTAGCTTTCTTGGGCATAGGTTGACAGTGGCTGAAGCATTGCCTACAAACCACAATGCTCTAGCCATTCATGCGTTTCTGACCTGTTCTAATGTCAAAGGGATATCATCCCATTGCTTGTTACAACATTGCTCCTTAGAGCGCAGAGATTGTGCTGCCTCCTTGATAGTTATTGTTAAATAATGCATCCTGCGATTGAAGATTTGCACAATAAACGGTGTTTGACACTTTAAAGAACAAACTTAGAAGGGGCCCAACCTGAAATGTCAGTTTTCCTGCTCCTCTGATGCTGCCTGGCCTGTTGTGTTCCTTCACCTCCACATGGTGTTACCTCTGACTCCAGCATCAGCCATTCTTACTATCTTTACATATTCAGAAATCCTTGCATACATAATTCTGAATATGGAAATAGATGTCATCACAAATGGATCAGAAAATGCAATTGGAGCTATATTCTCACAGTGCATTGAATAATGCAAATTACCAATTAATTATGCATCATGTTTGTTGTCAGAACCTAAGCACAAATAATCTACAGGACAGCAGGAAGTACCAATTTGCATCAATGCTTCTGAATATTGGCATATGTAACACTATGGTAGAAAGTTCAATCTCAGCACCAATCTCCAAGCACATGACCTTATTAATTGTATTAGGATCAGATCACCAACCTCTATGACTCTGCAGATGATCAGATCATTTTCATCAATACACTTTCAAGATTAAATATCTCATAGGTTCATGCAACTGAGTTGCTTTGTCATAATATTATTGAAAAAGTGCTTGTGATGCCAAGTGACTTGTCTTACAGAAGGTGACATGATCGTGGCGATTTTGCCAATGTGACAAAATTTGTAACACAAGAAGATTCAAAGGCAGAATCGATGACAGACTGTATAGTACAGAAAGAAAATGGGTATCTAAAAACTGAGAAGTCTCACATTATTGAGGAAGAACTGTTTCTGTACTACAAAGTTGCACTGAATTCACATTGTTTGATGACAACTGTATTGCACGTGGGACCTGAATGATTATCCCAAAAGTGCTACAGCAATGTGTGTTGCATTTTGCCAATGAAGGACATCTGGGTGTTGTTAAGATGAAACAATGATCCCCTGAAGCATCTGGAGGCCAGCAATAGATCACATAGAGTTCATTAGAAACTGTAGCTCATACACTCAGGAAAAAGTCTGGTAAACTGTGTCCCTCACCTCTACAGCCGACACTATGTCCAACAAAACCATGGCAACAGCTCTGAGAAGATATTTTTGGAGAAGTGCAAGCAGCCCCTGGGAATCAATGTTTTTTTGCTTGTTGTTTATGATCTTCATAACATATGGCCAGGAATTGTTTTAACAATTCCCATAACCACCGTTTCAGTCATTGACATTCTCAGCAAGTTGTTTACCAACTGGTGTTTGCCAAAGACTATCACTGCAGACAATGGACCACAGTTCATTCTAGTCAGTTCATGAGTTACTGATGAGCTATAAAAATCACCACCATCTAACATTACATGACACTATAACCCACTACAATTGAATGGTTGAATTGAACAATTCAACAAGTAATAAAAGATAAACCTTGAGCTAATAAATCAGAAGGGAAAATATTTGAACAATATATTCATATCTTTGTTTGCACAAATCAATCCACCCTGAAATAACTCCACAGAGGCCTGTATCCATCACCAAGTCACCCTTTATTTACACACGAACAGTCCTTGACTTCAGTACTGCCTCATTCAGAGTCAGCTGCCAGAGTGCCCACCATCTCTGAAACCCTCTTTTTTATATGTTAGCTAGGGATCCCTGATAGGACAAGATTAACAGCTCCAATCAGGGAACTCATATTCTATGAGGTCCAGCTGCATGACCTTGCTCCAATCACTACACCCTGTAATCCTGAATGCAAAAGATCTGTTGAACAATACAAATTTGAATATAAGACATTTGATAGGAAACAAACCAGGATATTTTGAGGGCAATGACTATGAGGATACACTTCCTGTTCTAATAAGTGTGTGAGTATCCATGAGTTCTTCACACATAATCACAACCTCAAGTTTGTATATTGCAGTGCTGTCACTCGTAAAAGGAAAATATTTCTGAAGAAGGGTCTAGACCTGAAATGGCAGCCTTCCTGCTCCTCTGACGCTGCTTGGCCTGCTGTGTTCATCCAGCTCTACACCTTGTTATCTTTATTTTGCTGTTTTCTTTCTTCTGGCTCATATTTCTGTACTTGGAGAGAACAGAAGAGTTGAACTCAAACAAATGAAACGATGTTGTACAGGATGTTGGCAAGGCTTCTTCTGGAGTACTGTATGCAGCGCTGGTCACACTGTTACAGGAAGGATATTATTAAACTGGAGAGGGTTCAGAAAAGATTTACCAGGATATTGCCAGGAATGGAGGGTTTGAGCTGTGAGGAGAGGCTGGATAGGGTGGGAGTTTTTTTTTCAGTGGAGCATAGAAGGTTGAGGCGCGAATTTATAGAGGTTTATAAAATCATGAGGGTTATACATAAGGTGAATGGCAGGTGTCTTTGCTCTAGGGCAGGGGATTTCAAGACGAGGAGGCATATTTTTATGGTGAGAGAAGAAAGGTTTTAAAAAGATGAGGGGCATTTTTTTTACACAGTGAGTTGTTCATGTGTGGAATAAACTTTCAGAGGAAGTGATGGATGTGAATACTGTTACTGCGTTCAAAAGACATTTTTATCAGTACATGAATAAAAACTGTTTGGAGGGATGTAGGCCAAGAGCAGACAGGTGGGACAAGTTTAGTTTGGGATTATGGACTGGTTGGACCAAAGGATCTGTTTCCATGCTATATGACTCTATGGCTGTGTGTACCCATGTTTGTTTTCAAGAAGGTTTAATTTAAAATGAGAACTTCAGTTTTGCAATGTGTTAAATTGCTCTGTGTTTGATTATGATTGCTCACTGTCAGTTGACTGATCACTGTGTGTGATTACTGAAACCTGGATGTTGTGACTGAAAAAATAAAATACCTCCTGGCTTCATACAACTGGAATCATAAGAGGAGACATTTTAAAATATTGCTTAAAACTCCTGTTCAGACATATAATCAGGAGTGTGTCACCTCCACGTACCATCAAGTCATAAAACACAACAATACCCACACCTAGTGAATTAGTTTTTAAAAGATGTTTACTATTTCCAAATCAGATATTTCCAATAGATCACATTATTCTCCTTGTATCTTCTCAGTCCTTTGCCATTTTTTAAAATCTATTTCATCTTCTCATATATTTCCTGTCTTCACATTCTTTTTAAAAAATTCATGTGCATGTAAGAACTGCTTTAGATTCACATTAGAATTTATTATTTCTGCTCAGCTTATGTTCCTCTCAATCACATTGCCTACTTCTCATTTCTGCACTGTTTCTTGTCTCTTATTTTTATATATTCCTTGGACACTGCTTTTATGGCTTTCTGCTGATGTATCTAACTCTATCACTCCATTGCTTCGATGTGGTTTCATCAGCAGTCTGGCATACAATCATGGATGTGTCTTAACTTCTTTTCAGTGAACAGTGGAAGGACTGAAGCCATTGTTTTAGGCCTTCAGATTCCTTGTCACTGACTCCCCATTCCCAATCATATGTTGAAACTGGATGAGACAGTGTGAAACATTGGCATCCTAATCAAATAGAGTTGAACAACAACCTTTGCACTGTGACATCACCAAAATTATTTATTTCCACCTCTGCAAATTACCTACTTTAGCTCCTTCAATGCTGAAACTCTTTTGATCATTCAAGATTCAACTATTTCGAAACAATACCTTCCCACCATTCATTTTCTTCCCTCCATAGGTTCCTGCATTTTTAAAGCCTGTCCCATAGTATGTCTGCCTACGCATTCCATCAGACCTTATGAACTACATCAACTCTCTGTCCCTCAAACACCACCTTTAAAATTTATACCCTTACCTTTTAATGCACCACTGGTTCCTTACTCGGCAATCTCATTTCTCTCTGGAAATTGCATCTGTACACTTTTCACTACACCTTTAAAAATGCATTACAAATCTAAAGTTTTACTGAACAGTTTGATTATTCAGTAATCAGCATTTGTGATGCAATGCTTATATTTAAAGTTGGCGAATTCCAAAGGCTTAGACTAATATTACAGAAAATGTGAGTTCAAATCTGTCCGCGGCAATTTGAAAATGTTCTTTGTTTAGAGAGAAAACTAGCAACAATAAAAGTGAGCATGAAATCATTGGATGGTTATAAAAACCCAACTGGTTCACACATGTGCTTTTGTGAAGGAAGTCTGCGATTGTTGCTCCTCTGTCCTAAATGCAACTCCAGCCTCATCCTAATGTTGTTGATCTGTAATAGCTTCCTAAAATGACCTAGCAATAAATTCAGTGTCAAATAGCTTTACTAGGATGGCCCAATCTCTTATTCTTAGGACAGCTAGAGAAAGTTAATAATTGTCAACATTACCAGTGATACCCACGTCTGAGACTGTACAGTCTAAACTATATTCCCCTATTGATTTTTGTTGCAAATTATATCAAGTCTTATTTTCAAACAATAGTGTTATATCAATGAAACATCTTCTGTTAGTGTTTTACTTCCCTTCATTTATTATTTCTTCCATTTTCATTATTTTCTGTATCTCTTGATCTTCTCAGTTGTTTTTTATTTGTCACTGCTTTTCAGAATTTCTTTTGTTTCTATTCCTTACTGATCTCTACCCTCCAGTCTTTACTTTTCTTGGCATTCAAAACTTCTAAGTCTTGAGATAAAGAAATTAGCTCCACTGCCTTGTACCTTTTTGCCCCTGCATATATTCATCCAAGTCCCTTTTGAAAGTTGTTTTTGAATATATTTCCACCATTCTTTCAGGCAGTGTATTCCAGATCACTTTGTGCAAAAAGAATTTTCCTTATCTCACCTCTGGGTTATTTTGCCAATTATTTTATTTCTATGTCCTTTGGATACTGGCACTTCTGTCATTGGAAGCAGTTGCTCCTTATTTACTCTATCAAAATCTTTCATAACTTTCAAGAACCTCTAGTAATTCTTCCTTTTCTGTTCTAAAAGGAACAACAGCTTCTTCAGTTTCTCAATGTATCCTGCAGATCTGCACCCTTAATACACCTTCTGCAGTCTCTCTAAGGCCTTGACAAGCTTTCTGAATTCTGATGCCTAGGAATCACAGCTAGTGATTATTCTTCTTGGGTGACATTGGCAGTTTGTTATGTGAGATTGAGAAGGCTGCACAATGTTGTGCCCAGTGATGGAAGTGCATCGCAAGGCATCGAACCATGGTGCATTTCTCAATCCAGTGACTGGGACAAGTTCATAACATTATTGTTAATGATTGAATAGTTAGCCTCCAAAGTTCTGGAGTTATGTCCCTAGACTGAAATCATTCCTACTTGACTTCAACTGACGCTAAATGCCGATGTTAAAAACAATATGGCAGTGTTAAATAAATAAGCAGTGGGAAGCATACAGGAATTCTGCCTTGGACATGTAATTCTAGTTCAAATTCTATTACTACTTCTGCACATATCTGGGAATCCCTAAGGCCTGATATTACCATCCATCTTCAGCTACTTCACAAATGTCCCTCCCTTCACTATAAGACCAGTACAATCTTCAAAGCTACTCACATCTCATCAGATATTAAAGCAGTCCAGGGCCAAATGCAGGATGACCTGGGCAATATGCAGTTTAGGATTGAAATATGACAAGTAATATTTATGTCACATGAGTCCAGATATCCACCGAGTCCAACAGAGCGAATCTACATGTCACCCCTTAACATTCAATGCCATTATGATTACTGAATCCCCCATTACCTGCACCTGAGATTACCATTAACCAAACACAGAACTAGACTAGCCACATAAATACAGTGGCTATAAGAGCAGGTCAGAGGCTAAGAATGCTGCTGAGAGTAACTCACCTCGTGACTACCCAAAGTCTGTCCATCATCTATTGACTGCAATTGTCCAAAAAAGGGAGCTTGCCAAAAAATGTTATAATCTATAAGTCAGTGTAAGAACAACAGGAGTACAGCAGTGTACCAGTAAATTAAGTTTTATTTTTAAATTTTAAGTTCATAATTATCGCTTTAGGCAAATGAAAACAATTAGAAAATAGTATGATAGGTAATATTATGTAATGAATTGTGTGTATATTATATTGCATTTCATTGTACAAATATAAATGTATTGTCCAAGGCATTTTGGGATGGGCAATAAATGCTAACCCAGTCAACTACATACACATCTCATGAATGAATCATGAAAATCTGGAGGGATTTAGGATTTTTACCAGCTTTGTCATGCATGAGCAAGATGGTAATGGCCTTAAAGGATTGGGACTTGTGGTACTGCCAGCTCCATTTTGAATGTGCCTCCGATTGTGTGCCTGTGCTCTATATTTCATGCAATATGCCCCTTATAACATGAACATGCAAGGTAAATAGATCCTGATTGATATTTATGGTTGTGGCCAGTACTGTGCAGGTCCTAATCAAGTTCACAAACAATGAAACTAAAGGCAACTGCTCTCCCTCATGCAGAAGACATCAGTGCATAAAGAACTCCACTCTCCTCCATTGGGAGCTCTCAGTAGAGCTATATCAGAACATCTGCTTGGCACTCCACATCTCATCCGTAAAATGTAAACTAGATCAAGGTCTCAAGTTTGCAGTGTCTTGTCATTCTGGAATAGGCTGCCAGCCAGAGAGCAAAATGCAGAATGGATCCCATAAAGTACAGATTCCTCAGTGGTTTTGGCTGGAGAACCTTAACAGTGGTGAGATGTTTCAACATGTGGTCAATGCTCAGTTGACTGAGAAAAACACATCTACAGTTTATCAATGTTTAAAATAGACCAGGAAATTTGCATGACGCTCCAATATAAATATCTTATTAGATTCTTTAAATTGTTATTCATAAACCCATAACAATGATATCTCTGAATTGCATACTGCAAATACTATGTACAATAAAATTCATTTCAAAGTTACACATTCTGTGTGCTATGGGCCCATTTACATGCAGCATGAACTTAAGACTTTAACCCCATGCAAAAGAACAGGGAGATTTCTTATCTGATTAAAAATTAATGAATGAAGTATTATCTAAGTTTGATCCATTTCCTGTTTAACTTTGAACAAATAATGAAAAGGTGAAAGGAACGTTTCATCTCATCAAAGAATGTTTGTGTTTTTAAAGTAGGGATGTTTAAAGCATATTCAATCTATGGATTATTTATTACTGGGTGACATAAGGACCTATATCATCATAAATTCTTCTAATGATTTCCTGGCAAAGGTTAGGGACTTTTCAAGTTAAACTGTATCCTTGCAGCATCTTAACTCTTGGCACTTTGCAGTGTTTTCTTTCAAGCACGTTTTCCAAATCCTATGTGTAGACACTGGGTAATACAAAAATGAGAATATGCAATTAAAAGTACTTCTCACATAATTTAGCAGAAAACAAACTTTATTTCACTTTCTACCAGGACTTTCTTGACAGTTTTTAAATTGGTAATAGCCATTTAATGCCATTTCAATTTTCTGGTGTATGAGTTACACTGGAGTCAGATAGCCAGCAGACAAATACAAATAATGTGTATGTGCTTGAGACAGGTTTGCTCAGTTATGCTGAAGTGTGATTTAAAACTACATAATCAAGAACTTTAGATAACACTTTGCATATCATTTTTAACGCAACTTCTTAGAATATGTTCTGCATCTAAAATGAACATTGTCCTTACTTCTGTTTTTTTTTTCCATTGCCCCCATTTCATTTAGTCTTGATTTAGAAGTAGAAGTCTTGAATTTGTAGAAGCACTTTCATGACCTCAGGGTGTTCCTAAGTGCTTTCCAAATAATGTTGTCTTTTTGAAGAGCAGTCATCATTGTAATGTAGGAAAGACAGTAACCAAATTGTGAACAGCAAACTGTCACAAACAGCAATGTGATGACAGATTATCTGTTTCCTATGATGCTCACTGAGAGGGATCTTTTTGACAATGACATAAATGATATCTTTTCAGCTCTTTGAAATATTGTCAAGTATTTTTCTTAATGACCACCTGGTTGGACAGATGGGGCCTAAGATCAACGTCTCATGCAGTAGAATGCGCTCCTGGCAATGCAGCACTCCCTCAAGTACCACACAGGAGTATCAAATTAATTTGTTGTGCTTGAGGAACTTAAATGCACAATATTCAGTTTCAGAACAAAGAGTGCTGCTCATTGTACCACGATATATTTGACACTAGCCACCCACCAGCTTTTTCTGAAATTAAAGCATTGGACATTTTATTGAAGAAATTTTCTTGTTGTGTGTTAGGAGAGGATAATAGGGATTGAGAGACAGGAACAAGTGAGGATTAATTCACACTATTTTTGATCTGCTGTGTATATTGAGTATTTTACAAAGTTTAATCTGTATGAATTAGAATACAACAGTAGAGTTTGGTTTGTAGCTTAATGTAGATTCAATTTGGTCAGAATTGATCTGTGTTGGATTTATGAATATATAAATTGTGACTTAATTCTGATCACTGAGAAATATGTGCAAGATTGTAAGATTACACAATGTGAAGACTTTATTGGAAACTAAGAGGAAGGTTTATTGACGAACAGAAAGAAAATATTACTGAAAAATATACTTTCCTTTATTGAGTGACAGTGCATTTATAACTATACAATGAAGTGCAATATAATACACACATAATTCAATACATAACGTTATCTCTCATACTATTTGTGAGATGTTTCCAAATTTTTCCAAAACAGTAATAGTAAACTTAAAAGTATATTACTGGCACACTATTGCACCCCCATTGCTCTTACACTGACTTATAGATTGTTACATTTGTCACAGAATAATGGCAATACAATACCATACGTTCTATTTGTAGTCTATCATCATTTTCAGACAAGGGCACCAGATCAAAATCTGACAAGTAATTGGCAATTCTTACCAATATAATCATTTGAACTAACATAATTGATGATAAGTAAAGAATAGCCCTCATCAGTTTTGTTCTGATATAATTTTGTCCATATATTTTTAGCATCATAGTAGCCATATTGTTGTGTGGTGGCTTAGTGGTTAGCACAGTTGTCTCACAGTCTCAGGGAGCTGGGTTTGATTCCAACCTTGGGTGATTGTCTGTATGTAGTTTACACATTTTCCCTGGTTGTGTGTGAGTTTACTCCAGGTACTCTAGTTTCCTCCCATGCTCCAAAGATATGCAGGTTTGGTGGATTGGCCATGCTAAATTGCCCATCGTGTGCAGGCTAGGTGGACCATCCATGCAAAATTCAGGGTTACATGGATAGGATAGAGGGATGGGTTGACGTGGGATGTTTTTCAGAGGGTTGTGTTGATTTTTGGGCTGAATAGTCTGCTTCTGCACTGTAGGAATTCTATGTTTGTCAAACTCTGCATCAAATTAAACTCTTTCAATTTAGCAAAGTGCTTAAATGTACCCTGCAAAAGCAGTTTCTTAAAAGAAGTAACTTAATAGCAAGTGCCAAACTAATACTGATGTCAGTTACAATGTGGTATGTGATTATTCAAACAGTTCATTTTAATTCACTCATGTGATGTGGGCATCACCAGCTGGACCTGCATTTATTGCCTATCCCCAATGTCCATGAGAAAGTGGTGGTTAGCTCCCTTCCTGAACTGATGCAATCCATTTGGTTAAAGAGACCCACAAAGACATTAGGGAGGGGAATTCCTGGATTTTGACCTCGCAAACCTGAAGGAACTGCTATATATTGCCAAGGATGGTAAGTGGGTTGGATGGAAACGTACAGTTGATGGTGCTCCCATGTATATGTTGTCTATATTCTTTGAGAGGAAAGTGTTTGTACATTTGAAAGGTGCTGGCTAAGGAGCCTTGGTGAATTTCTGCAGCACATCTTATAAATGGTATACACTGCTACTATGTCTGGCTGAAGATTGTTGCAAACCCTTCAATCTCATATTTTATGATAGCTTTTACATTTCATGCACTAACACAACCAACAATTTGTAGGGAATTCAATTGCATCAGAGCATTTGGTTTCAAATTTACCTTCCATATGTAAACATATAGGACTGAACTTTATGGGAGTTTGGGGTGTGAGGTAAGGAGACAAGGATCAGAATGCTGCGCCTTACTTCTAACAACTCCTGTCTTTAAGAACTGCTGGTAGGGCTGGCAACTTTGCATGAAATCAGTAGTGGGTGTTGCCAGAACTTCAGGTAGGCCCTTGGAGTACATTAATGTTGTCAGCTCCAAGAAAAGCCTGGGAGGTTTTGGGAAGCCAAGAGGTAGGCAAAGGAGATGGAAGGGAAAGTTGTTTTGGCCAAGCGGAAATAACAAAGTGAAGGTAACACCTTGAGGAGGCGTACTCTGAGTGTGAGCAGAGTGCTCCCTGAAGTATGTACCCCTCCCTCTCTTTCCTCCTTTAACCATTTGGGCTAACGAAAACAGCATCCAGCTCCCATCCCACCTGCCCATGCCAACTGCATTATGGCATGGACGGTGAAATATACAAATCAACTGACTTGTTAACAAGTTCAATTGCCTGCTAACTTCTCTTTAAAATTGCCAGATTGTCCTCCAATTTCAGTGCCCACATGCTTAGTGTTTTATGGGGAAGGGGAGCAGAATGTGCAGAAAGAGAGTGAGCTGGCCACACAACATTTTTTATGATCTCCCTTCCCCACCAGCCACCAAGGCACACTCAGCGGGAGGCTGTGAAGCCAAACTCATTGAATTCCCTGGACAATTGAAATTTAATGTCAGTCAGGCAACTGTGAACATCGGGTAATTTAACATTTTTGACAAGGGAACAATGACATATGCTTTTCAAGTGAAAAAAAAAATGTTGGAAATAGACACAATATTAGGCCTGGCATAAGCAGCATGTTATGTAACCACTGCTGCCCCAGTCCAAAACATAAACAATATCTAGGTTGATGCTTCAGTTCGCATGGAGGGAGCTCCCCATCATGGAACTTCAGCCCACCCCTGTTAGCACAGATGTGATGGGCTGCTTGTAGAAAGCAGTCTCCCAAGGCAACTCTCCAGCTGATACCAAATGACCTGGAGGTTGGCTGGTCATTATTCAGACAAGGCAATAGGGAGCCCATTCAGGAGGGAATTTCATGAATGCTGGCTATTGCAGAGAATTGGACCTTTTTGTGTGGATTCACAAGGAATCTGCTCTTGTATACAGAGCAATGGAGTCACTGCTCACCCCACTCCCTGACTGCTCCCATCCACAGATCAGAATATTTACTAACATCTAACAAACTGCAAAGTGGTTTATGGCAATTACCACATAAACAAACAATGCTCTTACATTCAGAAGTATTACAGATAATTTATCATTCACTGGACATACTGTATACAAGAGATAGTAAATGTCTGAAGGTATGTCCAAAATTGGTCAAAATATGGTTTATAGCATTTGTTTTAAATATCAAAGGATGGGACCAATTAAATTTGTTCATCTCTGTTCCAAATAATGTGATCAAAGATGTTTTCTATTCACCAGAGGTAAACATTTACTGTTGAGTTAAGCCCACAACAAAGTGTGTCACTTCAAAGTGTGCTTTCATGTCATGACTGATATTTCTAACCTGGCACTGTTAAGATGATTACTCACTGTCAGAAAGTAGGCGTCTATGTTCTTTCTTCATAAGGATCTATAATATTCTGACAAGACAAGATCTTTTTGTTTAGTAAATATGAGTAATGATCAATGATGTTAATATTTGATAGGATTAAAATAATGTTAATGCTACTTTAAAGTGCTATCTGAATAACTTTTAAGTTCCTCAGGGAAAGGGATTAAAAGCTTTCAAAAACTTCAAATAAATCTTTACAGATGAGTACATTACAAACTTAATTGATGCAACAACAGGGGAAGCAGGTACGAAGCGAATTAATCTTCCGTTTCAATCATCTAAAAGTTTGGATCTTCTTGTTTCATTCACTGCAATCTGCTGAAAGATCTTGTTTTAATAGTTCTTCACTTAGAAGAATAGTACATACAAATGACAGTAGTGTTTGGTGCTCCTGTAAGTAAAAGTTGCATGAATGGCTGGGTCCTTTGCTATAATAGAATTGATATTGATTAAAAATGGGTTTGTTAATCTATTTATGATAAGAAAGTGCCTGCTAACGCTCAAGTTTGCCTTATCTTGATTTGGGAATATATTTTCTTTATTGGAGCTACCGGTAAGAAGTTTTTATTTAGGCAACACGAAGTCTGGTTGAATTGAATATTAGTATATGTTGTATATGTATATTATAGTTAAAAGCAAGTGATTAGTTATTATAGTTTAATACAACAGATACACTTGGTTACGCTCTTTTCCCGCTTTTTGTTTCAATTTATTTTGAATAATTGACATCTCAAAGGCAACTAGGGACAGGAAATAACTGCTATGTTAAAAGAATCTCAACTGCAAGATATTTTAGAAAATATTTGCATATGTAGTGCTGCAAGTTTTTTTGACATTGTACAGACTGGGACACAATCTGAAGAAAAAGTTCAGAGTTTTGTAGCTGTATGTTTCTTTGCTACAATTCCTACGAAGAAAGAAAGATTGATATTATTTTTGTTTTTAATCCTGATTAGTTCACAAGTGAGAAATCTCATTCTTCTGTCAGATTTTTATAAAATTCTTCAACGTCAGTTGCTTTGTCTAGTTCCATAAATTTCTACCACCAGTGCATACTTTTAGCAATGCATTTATTGGTAGCATTTGAAAGCAAAGCTAATTATACTCCTGGTAAGTTGCCTTTTGGAGAGTGCGCAAGGAATGCACAGCTTGATTTGTTGTCCAATTTATACTGTATTTCACTCTCCTCCTTTACCCTGGCAAAGGATTTTACCTCAACTCGCTCCATCTCCAGTATGGCCTGGCAGAAAGTGCAGAAAATACATGAGGAATCACAGCTGTGAATTCATTTTTTATTACTGTATGGGGTAATGTATTTGTACATAAACAAACTCGATCACATAGTCCACTGGAGCGAGCCCTTGGCTTAATAACAACATTCCTGTCTCTGCATCAGAAGATGTAGGTTCTGAACCCTGTTTCAGACAGTCCTGGTGAGTGGAAATTTGGTTAAACTTCAAACTGGATGCCAATCAATAGAAATAGTCCAAAATTCGTACTTTTTTCCCCAAGTCAACAAAGAACATAACCAGCAGCAGTCTCCACCCTATTCCACTTGACTGAATTACATATTTTTGAAACAGTAGCAGGCATCTAATCAGATTATTTCACCACTTGGCTATCCAGAAAATTAAAATCTTTTAGCCACGATAAAGCCATCCAGCTGACAAAATTGATGCATTACGAAAAACTGAAAAAAAGACTTCAGCAGAGGCAATTTAATGACAGTAGTAAGGAAGCCATAATTTTAAAAAAAACGCTACAGAAACAAAGTGCACTGTGTATGATTGAGCTAAAATATAGGAATGGAGAGACCACAGTATTCAATGCATTGTACAGAGCAATAAACAGTGAGAAAGGAAATGAAGGGAAAATTTTTAGGCTTGTGTATGAAATAGATTAAAAAAAACCTCATCATAATATTGAGAGGTTTCATTGACCACAAATAATTTAGCAGAATAAGGGAAAGGGCATCCCTGGCGAAAATGTCAGAAACCCAAGTAAGGGGAGGACAAATATAAAAGAAGCAAGGATTGGAGAAGTGTGTTAACAATAGAGAATAATTTAGGATAATGATTAAGAGGTATAGTTAGTACAAAGCACAAAGTATAAACTAGATTGGAAAAGCAGTGGCTCAGTGGTTAGCAGTGCATCTTCACAGCACCAGGAACCTGGGTTTGACTCCAGTCTTGGGTGACTGTCTGTGTGGAGCTTGCACATTCTTCCCGTGCCTGCATGGGTTTACTCTGGGTGTTCCAGTTTCCTCCCACAGTCCAAACATACGCAGGTTAGGTGGACCATGCTAAATTGTCCGTAGTGTCTAGGGATGTGCAGGCTAGGCAGATTAGACATGGTAAATGTGGGGATCGGGTGGGATGCTGTTTGGAGGGTTGGTGCAGATGTGATGGGCTGAATAGCCTTTTTCTACATGGTAGGGATCTAATGATTCAAACGTGCTTAAAAGAAACTAGGGAGGAAATAGCAGAGGTAAAATAACAATATACGGCAATCCAACTGAGGAAGAAATAATATAAGACAGAGAACTGTCAAACAGTAAATGTAATTTTTATGCCCAAAAATGTTTATAGACTATACCAGGGATCAAGAGATCAGTCACCTTATCACCAAGCTTGGGAAAGATACTAAAACCTTTGCTAAAAGTTCAGATAACAAAGAATCAAGAGATGGTGCATATAAACAAATCAACATTGGTTTCTAAACAGAGATCATATTTAATCAACCTTAATGTATTTAAGTAACAGATAACATAAACATGGTTTGTGAAATACATGTACTGTCAGAAAGTTTATGATAAAGTGCCACATAAAAGATACAGGACACTAAGTCAGGGACAGGTAGGGAAATGGATTTTAGTACGGCGAGAAAACTTAAAGTGGAGTTTGGGATTTACAGGAGGTTTACTTAGCACAAAGTGGGAAATGGAAACTGAAAATGCTGGACAAACCCAAACGTATTGGTAGAGAGAGAAACAGAGTTAAAGTTTTCAGTCCAAAATGACTCTTCTTCAAAATGCTGCATAACATGCATGCATCCAGACGAATGATCCTCTGTTCATGGGACCAAACTATTAGCCACTATTTATGATAACAAGGTGTGGGGCTGGATGAACACAGCAGGCCAAGTAGCAT
>JAHRHZ010000144.1:74993185-75013037 GCA_024137785.1 Ginglymostoma cirratum
AAATATTAAATAATTATTAATATCTATATTTCTAGACTTTTTAAAAAAAACTTCAGCATGACAACTTTGGCAAGATATGGGGCTTGTCATATTCACTCTGATAAACACATTCCTTGTCATAATGTTCAAAGTTAGGAAAATAAAATCCGAAAGGGCAACTATGTAAACTGTCCGACACTAAAAGGCTACTTTGTAAACAAGAAATAAAGTTAGTTTTGCAGGAATAACCTTCCCAGCTGCTTTTGCCTGCTGTTGTAAGTCTATGCAAACCAACATCCTGGGAAACAGCTTTTCTCCTCTGATAACCCTTTGATTGCTGGATCTTCCAAATGCTCATTCACACTGAGGCATATCATCAATGCAAAGAAGTAGTGAAAAAGCCACAGCTGTTGTTTTCGAATCAGCATTATTCCTACGCCAATTTGAGCAACACTTTGTATTAAAAATATAGACCAAAAAAGATGGGAGTGTGTTTTTAACATTCTCTTCATTTTATAAATCCTCAATTCTAGCTCTTTGTGATTTGTCCCAGTTGGATGCCTAAACTTCAACAGAAAAGTGGCAGGACACCCAGATACAGAGTCATAGAGTCCTACAGCATGGAGATGGGCCCTTTGCCCCAAACTGGTCCATGCCAACCAAGATGTCCAAGCATGCTAACGTCATTTCCCTGCACTTGACCCGTATCTTTCTGAACTTTTCCTATCCATGTATTCATCCAAATGTCTTTTAAATGTTGTTAATGTGCCTGCCTCAGCCACTTCCGCTGGCAGCTCTGGTGCCCTCTGTGTAAAAAAGTTGCCCTTAGGTTCCCATGTATTCTTTCCCCTCTGACCTTAAACTGGTGTCTTCTACTCCTCGATTCATCAATGCTGGGAAAAAGACTGAGTGCATTCACCTTATCCATGCCTCTCATAATCTTATACAGTTCTATAAGATCCCGCCTCAGGTTCCTATGGTCTAAAGAAAAAGGTCATAGTTTTAGAGATAATAGGTACTGCAGATGCTGGAGAATCTGAGATAACAAGGTGTGGAGCTGGATGAACACAGCAGGCCAAGCAGCATCATAGGAGCAGGAAAGCTTGACATTTCAGGCCCAGACCCTTCATCAGAAATGGGGGAGGGGAAGAGGGTTCTGAAATAAATAGGGAGAGAGGGGGAGGCGGATTGAAGATGGATAGAGGAGAGGATAGGTGGTCTGTCTCCTCTCCACTTACCGTCTCCTCTATCCATCTTCAATCCGCCTCCCCATCTCTCCCTATTTATTTCAGAACCCTCTTTCCCTCCCCCATTTCTGATGAAGGGTCTAGGCCCGAAACATCAAGCTTTCCTGCTCCTATGATGCTGCTTGGCCTGCTGTGTTCATCCAGCTCCACACCAAGGTCATAGTTTTTTTTTGTTTATTCATTTGTGGGATGAGGGCGTCGCTGGCCAGGCAGCATTTATTACCCATCCCCAATGCCCCCCCCCCCCAAGAGGGCATTAAGACTCAACCACATTGCTGTGGGTCTGGAATCACATGTAGGCCAGACCAGGTAAGGATGGCAGTTTCCTTCCTTAAAGGACATTATTGAACCAGATGGGTTTTTCCGACAATCGACAATGGAGTCATGGTCATCATTAGATTCTTAATTCCAGGTATTTTATTGAATTCAAATTTGGTGCGATTCAAACCCGGGTCCCCAGAACAGTGTCTGGGTCTCTGAATTAATAGTCCAATGATTCCGATAATTCAGTCCCTTGGGTCCTGGAAACACCCTCATAAATTTCTCCTGCTCTCTTTCCAGTTTAATAACATCCTTCCTATAGCCAGGTGACCAAAACTGAACACAATATTGAAAGTGCGGCCTCACCTATGTCCTGCACAACTGCAACATTACTTCCAAACTTCTGTACTGAACGCCTGACTGATGAAGGACAGTGCATCAAAAGCATCCTTCACTGACCTGTCTACCTGTGATTCCACTTTCAGAGAACCACGCACCTAAGCTCCAAGGTCCCTCTGTTACATTGTACTCCTCAAGGTCGTACCATTCACTATGAAACTCCTACCTTGATTTGATTTTCCAAAATGCAAATCATCACATTTATCTACATTAAACTCCATCTGCCATTTCTCAGCCCATTTCTCCAGCTGATCAAGGCCCTGCTGCAATTTCTGATAATTTTCTTCACAATCTCTGATACCATCTATTTTAGTGCCATTCGCAAACTCACTAATCGTGCCTTGTACATTCTCATTCAAACCGTTAATATAGATAACAAACAGCAATGGTCCCAGCATCAACCCCTGAGGCACACCACTCATCACAGGCCTCCAGCCCAGAAGCATCCTTCCACTATTACCCTCTGTTTCCTACCATCAAGCCAATTGTGTATCTAATTTGCCAGCTTTCCCTGGATACCATGCAATCTAACCTTCCCAGGCAGCCTACCGTGTGGAGCTTTATCAAAGGCCTTACTAAAATCTATGTAGACTATGTCTACCGCCCTGTCTTCATCAACCTTTGTGGTCACTTCATCAAAGAAATCTAACAAATTTGTGAGACATGATCTCCCACACACAAAGCAATGCTGACTACTCCTAATCAAACCCTGTCTTTCCATTTGCATGTATATATTATCCTTCAGAATCTCCTCAAGTAACTTACCTAACATAGACATTAGGCTTACTGGTCTACAGTTCCCAGGATTTTCTTTGCAGCCCTTCTTAAATAAGTCCACAACATTTACCACCCTCCATTCTTCCGGGACCCTGGAGATGATGCAAATATATCAGCCAGGGACCCCTCAATTTCTTCTCTAGATTTTTGCAGGGTTCTTGGATATATCTGGTCAGGACAGGAGATTTATCTACCATTATGCATTGTAATACTTCTAGCACCTCCTGTACTGTGATGTGGACTGTCCCGAAGATATCACCACTAACTTCCCCATATTCCTAAGTTTTCAGGTCGTTCTACATGGTAAACACGGAGGAGAAATATTCATTGGAGACCTTGCCCATCTCCTGCGGTTCCACACATACATGTCCACCTTGGTCCTTGAGAGGTCCTATTGTCTCTCTTTTAATATACTCAATATACTTAAAGAATCTCTTTGGATTCACTCTAATCTTCTCAGCCAAAGCTATTTTGTGCTCCCTTTTCACTGTGCTGATTTCCTTCTTCAAAAAACTCCTGTTCCCTTTATGTACCTCCTGGAATTCCCTTGATCCCAGCTGCCTGAACCTGAGCCATGTCTCCTTTTTTTTTGGTCAAAGCCTCAATATCTCTTGTCATCCATGGTTTCCCACTCCTGCCAAAGTTGCCCTTCACCCTCACAGGAACTATTGACCTTGAACTCTAGCTATCACACTTTTAAAGGCTTCCCACTTGCCAGGTGTCCCTTTGCCTGCAAACAAAATACTCCAGTCAGCCTCTGCCTGCTCCTATCTAATTCCAACCAGATTTGTCTTGCCCCAGTTTAGAACTTGAATCTATGGACGAGTTTTGTCCTTCTCCATAACAATTTTAAAATAGAACTATGGTGACTGGTCCCAAAGTGCTCCTGCACTGTCACCTTAGTCACCTGTCCTGCCCCATTTCCCAAGAGCAGGTTGAGATTTTCCCTTTCCTGAGTAGGACCTACTACTTCCTGCTTGAGGAAACTTTCCTGAAGACATTTAACAAATTCCACCCCATCGAAGCCCTTAACACAATGGCAGCCCCAGTCTATGTTAGGAAAATTAAAATCCCCCACGATGACAACCCTATTGCTCCTGCAAATGTCCCCTATCTCCCGACATATTTGTTCTTTTAATTCCCATTGACTGTTGATACCCGATAGTACAATGCTCTAATGTCACACTATGTGGTAACAAGACCTGGTGTGTAGGGTGGGAGGCTAGGACATGGAAGAGTTTAGGCACTAAAATTATTGAACTCAATATTGAGTCCTGAGGGCTGTAGGGTCCCCAAGCGGAAAATGACGTGTTGTTCCTCCAGCTTGTGTTGGGCTTCTCTGGAATACTGTAGCAAGCCAGAGACAGAGATGTTGGCCAGGGAGCAGGGTGGTGAATTGAAGTGGCAGGCAATGGGTAGTTCAGGGTCTTTTTTTGCGAGCACAACGTAGATGTTCTGCAAAGCTGTTGCCAAGTCTACGCTTCATTTCCCCAATGTCGAGGAGACCACATTGTGAGCTGCGAATGCAGTAGACTAGATTCTGGGAAGTGCAGATGAAGTGTTGCTTCACCTGGAAGGTATGGTTTGGCCCTTGGATACTGGGGAGGGAGGAGGTAAATAGGCAGGTGTTGCACCTTCGCTGGTTACAGGGGAAAGTGCCGTTAGGTTGTGGGGAGGTGTTGGGGGTGAAGGAAGTGTGGACCAGGTTGTCCTGCAGGGAATGGTCCCTGCGAAAGGCGGACGAGGGAGGAGAGGGGAATATGTGTCTGGTGGTGGCATCTTGCTGGAGGTGGTGGAAATGGCATCTGATGATCTTCTGGATGTGGATGCTGGTGGGATGGTAGGTGAGGATAAGTGGAATCCTATCGCTGTTGCTGGAGGGAAGAGAAGGGGTGACGGCAGAAGTGCGGGAGATGGGTCTGTGATCGCTTCGCAGAACATCTAAGTTCTGCTCGCAAAAAAGACCCTGAACAACCCATTGCCTGTCAATTCAATGCACCACCCTGCTGCCTGGCCAACATCTGTGTCTCTGGTTCACAACAGTGTTCCAGAGAAGCCCAATGCAAGCTGGAGGAACAACACCTCATTTTCCGCTTGGGGAACCTACAGCCCTCAGGACTCAATATTGAGTTCAATAATTTAGGGCCTAAACTCTCCCATATATCAGCCTCCCACCCTATACACCAGGCTTTGTTACCACATAGCCTGCCATTACACACCCCCTGTTGTTAGTCACTAATGGTACCCATTAACAACTACACACCCTCCCAGCCTGATCGTTGGCAACTCCTTTGTATGTCCAACTGTCTTTCTCTCTCTTTGGGCTCTATCCTATCATTTACTCCCTACCCCACCCACCTCCCTATTTTCTGCATATAAACTGACGTTTTCCCAGCCACCATCAGTTCTGAGGAAGGGTCACCGGACCCAAAATGTTAACTCTGTTGTCTTCTTCACAGATGCTGCCAGACCTGCTGAGCTTTTCCAGCAACTTTGTTTTTGTTCCTGATTGACAGCATCTACAGTTCTTTTGGTTTTTACTCTAATGTCACCATCCCCTTCTTGTTTCTTAGCTCCACTCACAAAACCTCACTGGATGATCCCTCAGTAATTTCATCTCTGACTATTGCTGTGATACTCCCGTTAATCAAAAATGCAGCTCCCCCTCCCCTCTTTCCTCCACCTCTGTCTTGTCTAATGTATCGGTACCCTGACAGCTGTCAGTCCTGTCCCTCCCTTAGCCATGTTTCTGTAATGGCTATAATATCCCTGCCCCATGTACCTATCCACACCCTGAGCTCATTAGCCTTACCTGTTAGCCCTCTTGTATTGAAATAGATGCAGTTTAATCAAATAGGCATTCCCAGCTCCCTGTCCAGTTCCAGCCTAACCCATCTCCACCTCCCTAACCTGTTTTCTTCTCACCTCAAGCCACACCCCCATCTCCTATCTACTAACATCATCCAGCCCCCTTGACCTGTCCGTCCTCCCTGGACTGACCTATCTCCTCCCTACCCCCCTACCTACACTCACCTTTACTGGCTCCATCCCCGCCTCTTCGACTTGTCGGCCTCCTCTCCACCTATCCTCTCCTCTATCCATCCTTTATCCGCCTCCCCCTCTCTCCTTATTTATTTCAGAACCCTCTTCCCCTCCCCCATTTCTGATGAAGGGTTTAGGCCCGAAACGTCAAGTTTTCCTGCTCCTATGATGCTGCTTGACCTGCTGTGTTCATCCAGCCCCATGCTTGTTATCTCGGATTCTCCAGCATCTGCAGTACCTTTTATCTCTTTCTCTTCAACTTGCTATTCCTGATTACTGTATCTCCCTCCAAGCTTGCACTTGCCTCCCTGCTGTCAACACATTTTCAAGTATTCACACTTTCCATTCAGCTTTTATCTCCATCCTGGCTTATCATCAGCCACCCTTTTGTTTGCTTCTCCTTTTTTCTCTCTCCCCCTCTCTCTATTTCAGTCTCTCTCTCTCTCTCTCTCTATGCGGACGTCTCCATCTATTTGACTCATTGCTTTCCCAACTTGAAACATGCTCAATGATTGATCTTTCTTAGCCCTCTAGGATAGAGAACTCCATGGATTCGTAAATCTTTGAGTAAAAACAGTTTTCTTGATCGTGGTCCTAAATGGCACACTCTTGTTTTTAATTTGTATGATGAGACCTTCATCCCTGGGATAATTCTTGCAAACCTTGTCTGGATCCACTCCAAGGCCAGCGTATCCTTTCTGAGATATAGGGCCTAGGTGGGATCTGTTTGAAATTTACACAATGCTAAAAGTCCTGGATAGAGTGGACCTGGACAAAATGTTTCCACTAGTTGGAGTGACTAGAACCTGAGGGCACAACCTCAGAGTGAAGGGATGACCCTTTCGACATGAGAGGAGGAGGAGTTTCCTCAGCCATGGTGGTTAATACTTAGAACTCATTTCCACAGAGAGCTGAAGAGGCCAAGTGTTGAGGTATTTGAGGCAGAGATAGGATAGGTTCTTGATTGATAAGGGAATCAAGGGTTATGGGGACAAAGCATGAGAATGAGTTGGAGAAAAATATCAGCCGTGATTGAATGGCAGAGTAGACTTGATGGACCAAATAAGCTAATTCTGCTCCTACATCTTATGGTCTTAATCATAGACTCCCTACAGTATGGAAGGATCAGCTCATTGAATCCACACTGACCCTCCAAAAAGCATCCCACCCAGAACCATTCCCCTCTCCTGCATTTTCCATGGCCAATCAACTTAACCTGCACATCTTTGGACTGTGGGAGGAAACCCGTGCAGACATGAGCAGAATGTGCAAACTCCACATAGACAGTTGCCCAAGTGTGGAATTGAACCCAGGTCCCTGGTGTAATGAGGCAACAGTGATAACCACTGAACCACCATGCCACCAAATGGTTACCCACACCCACCTTATCTATCTCTTTGAGTATTTTGTAGGTTTTAAAAAGATCGCCTCTCATTCTTTGAAACTCTAGAAAATATAGCCCAATTTTCTCAAGCTCTCTTCACAAGGCAATCCTGCCATTCGAGGAACAAGCCTGCTGTACCTTTGTTGCACTCCCTCTATGACAATAATATCCTGCCTGAGCTAAGGAAACAACAACTGCACACAGTGCTCCAGGTGCATTCTAACCAAGCTTCTTTGGTTGGGTGGTGAAAGTGGAATGGGAGTGCATCAAATTTTTTTGTAATCCAACAAGTTTCCAACATTTATTTGCTGGTGCAAGAAATAGATTTATTTTTTTGGGAAGTGCTTTGGATTTGTGCTTAGATTAACAAAGTCCAACATCATAATTAAGACAAATTCTCATCTCTCCTTAAATATATGAATGTGCTTTCAATCGCATGGTTAATTCTTATAGTTTGGAGTTGGCTAGCGAAACCTGGATCTGAACCCAAGCTACCAATTGTCAAGAGATACACTTATCCAGGGGAATTTGCAACAATATCTACAATACACTTAGTTATAGGTATAGGATGAATACACTTGAGTATCTTACACTAAAGGGACCTGGGTTTGATTCTGAGTTTACACATTATTCCTATGTATGCATGGGTTTCCAGACAAGGTGCTCTGGTTTCCTCCCACAGTCTAAAGATGTGCAAGTTAGGTGGATTGGCCACACTAAGTAGCCCCTAACGTTCAGCAATGTGTACGTTAGCTGTGATGGCCACGGGAAATGTAAGGTTACAGGGAAAGGGTAGGAGTATAGGTTGAGGTGGAATGCTCTTCAGAGTTTTTGGGCCAAATATTTCACACTGTCGGGATTTGATGGAATGTGCTGTTTTTCAAAGACTGCGTCTCCAATAGTTAACCAGAGGTTTAATTTTATGCTAAAATACAGAAAATTGTTTTGTCGAACTATGAATCAGCCTCCAGGTAATTAGTATCTAACTTTCAAAACTGAATTAAAATCTATCTTCATACTGTAATATTGTGGAATATGGTGTAACCACTCAATCACAATTTACATTAGAGTAGGAAAACTTGAGCCACCAATTATAAGCCAGAAGCCAATGTGTGGAGTTAATTTGTATGCCTCAGCATTTGTGTCAATATTCTGGAGAGCAATGC
Source organism: Ginglymostoma cirratum (assembly GCA_024137785.1). Classification (NCBI taxonomy): domain Eukaryota; kingdom Metazoa; phylum Chordata; class Chondrichthyes; order Orectolobiformes; family Ginglymostomatidae; genus Ginglymostoma; species Ginglymostoma cirratum. The sequence goes on from JAHRHZ010000144.1 coordinate 75,001,441, forward strand.
TTCATCATGGATGTTGAAATTGTTTCAATTGGATAAAATTCCAATTCTCAAGAAGAAAATGTACAAGACCCAATCTGATTGAACCTTATTTTTATGTAGTAGTATCTGTGAATGCTTTTAGCTCAGAAAAGGTTTAGCGAGGATTTTGATTTAGAATTCTCCTCCCAGTCATGGCATTGTGGTGAGGTTGGAGTCTGCATTTTCCTCTTTTACACATACATGCAAAATGTGAATTAGGAACAGGAGTAGGCCTTTCAGCCCCTTTAGCCTGCTCCTCCATTTCATAAAATCATGGCTGATTTGATTTTGGCTTCAATTCCACCTTCCTGCATGCACTCTACACTCTTTGACCTCCTTGTCAATCAAGAATTTGCCTGACTTGACACTAAAAATATTGAATGGACTTATCTGGGAAGAGAATTCCGTCGGCCAACTGTCCTCTGAGAGAGAAAAAAAATTCTTCAAATCTTTGCCTTAAATGGGAGAGCCTTTATTTTGTAAACTATATCCACTGGTTCCAGAGATAGTAGGAACTGCAGACGCTGGAGAATCTGAGATAACGAGGCATAGAGCTGGATGACCACAGCAGGCCAAGCAGCATCAGAGGAGCAGGAAGGCTGACGTTTCGGGCCTAGGTCCTTCTTCAGAAAAGGCCCAAAACGTCAGCTTTCCTGCTCCTCTGATGTTGCTTGGCCTGCTGTGTTCATCCAGCTCTACTCCTTGTTATCTCTACTCGTTCCAGTCTCTCCCATAAGGGGAACATCAGCAGCCAACCTACAAGTCTACTCAGGATCTTACATGCTTCATTAAGATTACCTCTCATTTTTCTAAACTCTAATGGAAATAGGTCTATTAAATGTATCACGTTGTGGGTACCTGAGGTCAGTCTTCAAAGCCAACATTGGCAAAGAAAAAGTGGTGGTCGTCTTTAGCATTTGAATTTTCCATGATTTTCTGGCAGATTACACCAAGTATCCTTCAGCCTTCTGAGGCCAGAACAACACCATGAAGAAATTAATTGCTCATTTGTTCAATTTGTTGTTTTTGTGCTCTTTCTGTGCACAATTTAGCTGCCCTGTTATCCTACATAAAAAATAGTGAAGATAATTAATTTGGTGTGGACCATTATAAGGGCATGATAAAGTATTCAGTAAATATAGACTCTGCCTTTAGGAAAACAATATGCATTCTACAGAAGGACAGTATGATGCTTCATAAAGCAAAGACTTCTTAACAACAGCGCAAGATATCTATGGCCATAACTTACATTAGCTCTATTTGCCAAACAATACTAGTCTGGGGAATCCATACTTAGAAGTGAAAAGAAATAGAGAAAACCCCAAATAGTTTGTATAACTAAGATTTATGATCTCAATCATTTGAACTGACTTATTGATTAATTTCATTGTTATATTGCTTAGTAGTTTAAATGAAAAGGCAATCTCTAAACTGTAGTAACATTATAACAACTATGAAGTATTTAGTATACTGATCAATTATACATTGATGCAAGCTGATTCAATGACAAGAACTTATTTTTGTTTTAATTTATTAATGCTAATAACTATTACATGTTGATTCATTGCATTCTAACACTGTTTCATTCACTAGAATCATAGAATCCCTTTCATGCAGAAAGAGGCCATTCAGCCCATCATGTCTGCACCAACCCTCCAAAGAACATCACACCCAGACCCATCCCCCATCTCTGTAATCCCACACTTTACCATGGCTAATCACCTAGCCTGCACATCCCTGGACACTATGAGTAACTTAGCCAGTGTATTGTTATTGTAAGGTCTAGAGGTGACAAAGACACGATTAAGGGTTGCAGCAGCAAAGGAACTGAAGCATAGTAGATTCAACTGATATTCACAGGCGAAAATGGCCAGCATTTGTACAAACAGAATTGTGCCAGAAGCTCCCTTTGGCGCAAAATGGGACAGGAATGTTGTGAATAGTTTTGCCATTGTCACAATCATGTCGGCTGTTATTTGTAACTTTAATAAGAGCCATTTCAGCACAGTGACAGTAGCAATAACAGAACTCAAATGTGGAGTTCCAGATAAGATAAGATTTGGAAATGACAGTATGTTTCAAAGGCCTTGGAAATAAGAAAGATCATTTCCACGGAAGGAGGTCCTTGTTTCTTTGTTGAGAGTGGTGATGATGACAGAGCTGAACATGTGAAAGCAAGACCTGAAAGGAGAAAACTACTAAGAATAACATCTATCACAGAAACCAAGGGGGGAATTTAGATCATCAGAAGATTATAGGGGATAGGGTGGAAGAAACAGAAGGGGGTTCTCAGAAGTCCTTGCAGGACTGGGAGTGAGGGGTCCTGAAGGGCATCTAGTCTAGTGAGCACTGGGGGAAGGGAAGGACAAATCAGTAAAGATACCACAGTGAGAAAAATATTATGATGTTTGGTTCAATGACAGTTTCATCATTAAAACCCAAAATCCATATCAGTTACAAGTTAATTAAAATGTAAATTATTTTAAAAAGATCATATCTGGGAAAGACTGAATGAATGAGAGAATATGAGTGGGAGAAAGTTATAAAGCAAGAAATCTACTTGAGAAGCTGCAAATACCGTAGAAACATTTGAGATAACAAGGTGTGGAATTGGATGAACACAGCAGGCCAAGCAACATCATAGGAGCAGGAAACTTGACGTTTCAGGCCATTTTCTGATGGAGGGTCTAGGCCCGAAATGTCAAGCTTTCCTGCTCCTACGATGCTGCTTGGCCTGCTGTGTTCATCCAGCTCCACACCTTGTTATCTCGGATTCTCCAGCATCTGCAGTTCCTATTATCTCTGATACAATCTTACCCCGCCCCCGTAGAAACATTTGATTGGTTTCAGAATATTGAGATTGGAGGGTGGTATGAATCCAACCTGCCCAGAGAAACAGGATGTGCACGTGCTTGAATCAATGTTTTTGGTTCCCTCTATCTCAGTTCTCAGCTACTAATGTTTTAATTTATCTGTTTCTAGCTTTGCGCTAGATATTCACAAGAAATCAAAAGTGCACTCCAATTATATTATTCATGTCTGCATGGTATTTTACCTTAAAATTGTGTATATATCAATCACCACTTCAGAGTCTCTGTACTTGCTGCTGATGGCATCCTCTATTTTGTATAAGGTCCTATTCCTTTGTGGAAATATGACGTCTATGAAAAGTCATTTTTTTCCTGTGGAGATGGGGTCACTCCAAAGTGGACTAAGTGTCTAAAAACCATCAAATCACTCAGTTTATAAATGTGTGTTTATTGAATTTGTGCCCATTTCCATTTTGGACTGGGCTAACAGTGTAAATAGCTTCAACACAGCCTATGTTTTAGAAGATGTGATTAATACAACAGGGCCAATGGTTACAATATTCCTAAGGTAGTTCTGTCAAGAAAGTTGGTGTTATTTTCCAGGTACAGAAACTCAGCAATGAGCTTTGCTTTCAACTATCATATGTTGGAAACTCTGAACCATCATACTCATGGCCTTCTGATGACCATTAGTGGTGTTGAGAATGATACCAATTTCCTCATTGATGGCACCTACTTGGTGAAATTTAGGTCATTGTCGAATGCTGTGAAATTTTATTCCTGCTATATCTTACATTATTTTGTTTCACACTTGTTACAGTCAAAGATGATAATGAAAGGAAGTGAAATTATACTTAATGGTCTGCAGCAACACCCAGAGTTAATTATTGGCAGCAATGCTGATGTTCAATTATTCACTTACATATGTTTAAGATTCTGTTGGAGTCTCACTGAATTTTATTCATCTCCTAAATTTTGTATATAAGAACAAGTGAGGAAAAAAAATAGTCTTGTTGTTAACTCCCAAACACGAGCGGTTTCAGAGACAAATAGCAAATTAGCCAGACCCAGAATTTTGTGCAAATTGCTTCTGTGTTTTCCAGAACACTGACTGAACTCCAAATATATTTCATTTACTTAAAAGCATTTTGTGATGTCCGGTAGTCATGAAAGGTGCTGTGTAACTGTAACTTTTACTCCTCATCCTCTTTCAATTTATATAGAGTTGAAACTCAAGCTAGAACACTAGCTCTTTATTATTTCTTGACGTTGCATGTCTTCTTTCCTGTTCTCAACATTGATGGTATCATGCATTGTGGGTCTTGCCCTTTCACCTCAACTTCTCAGATTTGAAAAGCTGTTGACCAAATTTTTCGTTTAAGTTCAGGCTAAACTCTATGCATTGCCTACATCCATCAGTATTTTATTGAAGTTTTGAATATATTAAAATATCCTCCCATGTTCCACATTTGGCATTTGACACAAATATTCCAAGATCATTACTCTCTTCCTAACTTTTCTCTTACTGCCCAAAGAGAAATTTAGAAAGGCAAGATCCAAATCCTGATGTACCTAATCCATTTTTCTTCAAGGGTCTTCAGAATAAACAAAAACAGTCACCAGTACTTGTTTTTAAATAAAAGACTGAAATTATTGGAGAAGGTTGGCAGATCTGACATCATCTGTGGAAACAAAACCAGAGTTAACAATTCAGGTGCAATGGAATGTGTTGTCATATAAAGTCTTTTACCCTTATATTGTGTAAGAATATGAAAATTGAAGCAGGAGTAGACCATATGGTTCTTCAAGCTTGCTCTGCCTATCTCAGCTATTTGAGCTCCATTTTCCCATCAGCTCCCCTTGTTCCCTGAGTGATCAATCATTTGACTATCCCAGCCACACGTAAAGTAGCAGAGTTTCTACAATCCTGTGAGGTAAAGAATTCCAAAGATTTACAACCATTTGAATGAAAACATTCTGTATATCTTTGTCTTAAATGAACAATTCTCCAATATTAAGACTGTGCCCCAATGTTCTATATTCCCCAGCATTGGAAACAAATTCTCACCACTTAGCTATTAGACTCCTTCATACTCTTGAGCATTTTTGCAATCATTGGCCACTCCTATTTCTTGTCTACTCACTGTCACTTGGCAACATTATATGAAGTCATGGCATAAGTTTTCACAAGTACACTGACAACACTTAGCTCTACCTCACCACCACCATTCTCAATGCCTCCATGGTACTGCTGATCTGACATGGATGAGGAAAGGTTTCCTCCAATTAATTATCAGGAAGACGGGATCTGCTGCTTGCTGTATTGCATTAAACTCCATTCCTTAATTACTGGCTATATCCCACCCCTTAGCAATAGTGTGACATCTGTTCGGAACATTATAGCTCAAACCCTTCAGTCCCATCAACATCTTGGTAAATCTTTTGTGAACCCTCTCCAATCTAAAAATATCCTTTCTACAATGAGCAACCAGAACTGTACACAGTACACCAAGAGTGGCCTCAACAACATCCTATACAACCTGAATGAGAGACTGAAGAAACTGAAATTTGCCAAGTTCCATCTATTTGCGCTCCATAATTTTGCTTGACTTCACCTTGTCCCTGCTTCAGCTCATGCTGAAACCTTTGTTCTCAATTTCATTGCCTCTTAGCTTTGGTTATTCCAATTCATTTCTGGCTAACTTCCTCATTTTACCCTTCATACGCTTGAAGTCATCCAAAATTCTGCTGCCCATATTTGAAATTGCCACAAATACGTTCCATTACTACCTCAGTGCTTGCTGGTTCATGTTGGCTTTTGGTCAAGAACTATATTGACTTTAGACTTATCCTTGTTTTCAACTCCCTCCACGTTGTTTCCTATCTCTGTGATCTCCTACAGTGCTTCAGGAAAACTGCAATCCTCTAATTCCTGTGTATACCCAATTGTAATTGTTCCATAACTAGTGGTGTGACTATCATTTCCTAGGCTCCAAGCTCTGGAATTTCTGTCCTACATCTCTCCACTTCTCTCCCTCACCTTTCTGTTTTAAGATGTTTCCTACTTTTTTTTTCCTTTAAGACTTTTAGATGCTACCTCTGTGACTAAGCTTTTAGGCATCTGACACCATAAGGTTGTCACACTTTTTTTTGTAATGTTCCTGTGAAGCATTTTGAAACTTTCCATGACGTTAAAGGTACTTTTCAAGTTTTTCTTATTCATTCACAGAATATAAAATGCTCGCGTTGTGTTTCGCTTGTTTCTTGAATAAAGGTGTTATATTTTCTTAACTTCTAATCTGCTGAGACATTCTACAATCTAGACAGCTTCGTATTTCTGCAACTACTTCAATTAGAAGTCTATACTGTTGACTATTGAATCCCAGGAGGTTGGCAAATTTTAGTTTCTTCAGTCCCTCAATGATGTTGTGATGAGGCCACTTTTGGAGGATGTGTACAGTTCTGGCTACCTTGCTATAGGTAGGATATTACTAAATTGGACAGGGTTAAGAAAAAAATTTACCAGGATGTTACCAGAAATGGAGGGTCTGAGTTGTCAGGATAGGCTGGATAGGCTGGGACTTTTTTCACTGGAGTGTGGGAGGTTGAGGGGTGACCTCATAGAGGTTTATAAAATCATGATGGTCATAGATAAGATGAAAAGCAAAGGTCTTTTCCCTAGGGTGAGGGAATTCAAAATGAGGGAGCACATTATTACGATGAGAGGAGAAAAGATTAAAGATTGAGAGGCAACCTTTTCACACAGAGTGTTGTTCCTATGTGGAATGAACTTCCAGAGGAAGTGGTGGATGCAGGTACAGTTACGGCATTTAAAAGACACTTATATGTGTACATGAGGGGTATGGAGCAAATGCAGGCAAGTGGGATTAGTTTAGTTTGGGAAACTTGGTCGTCATGGTCTAGATGGACCAAAGAGTCTGTTTCCGTGCTGTATGGCTCTATGGCTCTATAATTTCTTCCTGCTGATATTAACTAACTTTTGTTCCTCAATCTCATTAGCCCCTTTGTCATTGTCTATTTTGGAGTTGTAACTTGTATCATCGAGTGAATATAGCCGTGAAATGTTTGTTCATATTCTCCGCAATTTGCTAATTCTCTGTGAAGATTTCTCCTGTCTCTTCTTCTAAAAGAACAATGTGTTATCCATTCTCCTTAAATATTTATAAAATCACTTACAGTCTTTTTTTTCTATTGTTCATGTCTAAATTACTCTCATTTCCTATTGTTTTTGCCTTTTTATTAACTTGTCTGGTATCTTGACTGATTTCTAATACATTTCAATCCTCCGGCTCAATTTTTTTGCAAGGCTACAAGTGTCTTTCTTTACTACTATCCTTGATTTCCCTTTAAGGAAATGTATTATATTTTGTTGAATATTTTAAAATTTTTGTTTAAATATTTTCCACTGTTTATTTATCAACATAGATGTTTAGTCTATTTACTACATCGACTCCTTAGCCAGCATACATTTGAGGGGTTTTAATGGTGGCACTGCTGAAGATGTCAGTTAGAATGAGTTTTAAATTATTTTTGCGGAATTTTGCTTTCTCAGGGTACTTTGGACCCTATAAAAATAACCTGTGCTCCTGCTATTCTGAACAGCTCACGAGATCCTTCGAGGTAGTAGGAACTGCAGGAGCTGGAGAATCTGAGATAACAAGGTGTAGAGCTGGATGAACACAGCAGGCCAAGCAGCATCATAGGAGCAGGAAAGCTGATGTTTCGGGAAGAAGGATCTGGGCCTGAAACGTTAGAGATCCTTCGAGTATGACTTCAGTCATTGATGCAGATGGCATGACGGGGTGACATGTAAAAGTACAAGCGACAATAAATTTATATTCTATTCTATTCACTGTGATATCAATCTCAGCCTCACTATTGACCAGACAGCCCACAAACTCGTGGTCTAAATGCACCAAGCTGTATGAATCCCACATTTCAATGTTAACTCATTAGCTGTATGTAATACAACTTCAAACCTAGGAAAGATTCTGGTCACTTCACTGCTACAGCCTCACTTGTTTTTTGTTTATTATTCATTAACAGGATAAGGGAGTTGCTGGCTAGGCAGCAATTATTTCCCATCCCTAATTACTGAGAGGGCAGTTCAGAGTCAACCACATTGTTGTGGGTCTGGTGTCACATATAGGCCAGACCAGGTAAGGATGGCAGTTTCCTTCCCCAAAGGACATTAATGAAAAGGGTGTGTTTTTCCCTGTCAATCAACAATGGACAGTCATTAGATTCTCAATTCCAAATTTTTTAACATTGGATTCAAATTCCACTATCTACTATGGCAGGATTTGAACCCAGGTCCCCACAACATTGTCTGGGTCTCTGGATTAACAGCCCAGCAGATAATACCAGTAGGCCATCACCTCCCTAATTGTTGGTTAAGATCCTCCTGGAGTTTCCATAAATGAAGTGTTGATCTCCTATACACTGCTGTGGCAATTTCAGAAGAAATATTATAGACAGGTTTAACAGGAAGATTCTTTCAGGGTGATTTCCCACACTGCATTCAAACAATAAGGGCTTACTAAGGTAGCTAACGTGGGATATTCAACTGATAAATTCTTTACTCTGCATTGGGCATATGCCACTATCAGAAAAACTGATGATACTTACCTAGAACAGGTCATCAGGAAGTGATTGTTAAGTGGACTGTCTGCTAGTACACATTAAAAAGATCGCACAGCATTTTGGTGACTAGGTTGGCTCTTATGTCTTCTACTAACAGCAATCCGTTGTGTGGGTGTAAACATTATGTTGAAGTGGACTTCGGTTGCTACTTACAGGGTTACACACCACTACATGTTCACTTTCCTCTGGAATTGTGAAAAGGACCTGTGAATCACAAGAAGAGATTTTCAATAACACTTCTCCAGCAATTCAACATTCAAGCAGCATTTACTGCAAACATTTTGGGTTGACGTCACCTGATAAGAGTTAGCACAATGCTATGTTACTCTGCCTTATTAGGCATCGTATAAAGTTTCTGAGGAGAATGAATAGTGCTTGATCATGAGCATCATAGTAGGCGATACCCTTTGATCTGAACAACGGATAGAAGAGCAGGCTTTCGGGGAGAATAGTACCAGTTCTGCTACAGGACACAGATGGAAGACAGTGAGGTGGCATACTTTCTTGCTGTGAGTACTTAGTATTCCTTGTCCTCTGTATCTCCAAAACCTGTGCATTCTCACCATCAAATCATGGTCATTCTGCAAAGTGCTGCTGTCTGTATGTACCCATCAGCTCACCACACACCTCCAGTCGAACTGGGTGGGTAATGCCCAAATACAAAAACTGAGTTTGATCAGGACTTGGATACTAAACCTGCAAATGTCCTATTTGCAATGGACCCATTTGACAGATGTTTCCACTCTCAGGTCAAAAAGCTCCACTTGATTTATTAATGAAAAGACTAGTGGAGGAAGGGAAGAAAATAATTGACTGAGTGGAACAGTTAGACGAGGGAGTCATGTGGTGAAATCTCCATGAATGTCTCTAGTCAGAATTAATAAGTCATTCAACTCACCCCTTGCATGGCCAGTATAGAATACCTGCAGTGCAGAAACAGGCCATTTGGTTCATCAAGTCTGCACCTACTTACATCCAGACCCACTCAATCACTGCATTTATCATGGCTAACCCACATGATCTGGATAGTACAATACAATTTAGCATAGCCAATCCACCAAACCTACACATCTTCAGAGTGTGGGAGGAAACTGGGGCACCTGGCCAAAATCCACACAGAAACAAGGAGAAAGTGCAAACTTCACACAGACAGTACCCAAGGTTGGAATTGAACACAGGTTCCCTGGTACCATGGGGCAGCAGTGCTGACCACTGAGCCACCATTATGGCATAGCACTCCTTTGTTGGTCTACTTGATTTTCAAAACTGCAAAATCAAACTACAGAGATCAATATCTAGACCATTATCTATTTATTTATTATTTATTTTACTCCAAAAATGCTTTCACATAATTGTAGAACAATTAAATGAACATTAGTTCCTGTTACTTACAACAATCAGAGGAAGTCCTTTTAAGCACATTCACATAAACTTCTGTTACGAAATATGGAGAAAGTGTAGTGAATCTCCCTCTTATGCCTATACGTGTAAAGCTGATGAATGGGATTAGTATCATCCTAAGCATAGTGACCTCCAAAGATCACCCTCACCAGAAGCCACAATACCTATTCAAGAAGCACAGAGGGGAATGTTTCTTGAAAATAATTCTAGACAATGCGCAACAAAATTCAACACAAGCTGCAAGAGATTAGAGCAGCCTTATAGCAACTCACAATCCCACTTAACTTCTGCGTGCAGTGACATCAGTCACAGTGAGGAACTTCATGTTATATTCTTTATATCACTAGAATTAGTATTAGAATTAGGTTTTATTTTCACGTGCACTCAAATATAGGAGTACAGTGAAATGTCTACAAAGTCACCATTCACCGATGCCATCTTAGGTACAAAAATCCAAATTTAAAAAAAAATACAAAAACCAAAGCAAACATCTAAGATACAAAAACTAGAATTTTAAAATAAAGCAGAATTACAAAAATAAAGCCAAGAACAAAAGGAAAATGATAACGATAAAATAAATGGTTCCTAAGTAAAATTAGCTTGACACTAAAAAAAACAGAAGTCAAGGTTGACCTGATTTCCCCCTAACAAATGTTAGAATGCGGAACCTTCTTTTAGTAGTGAAAAAGGGCTTCATAAAATTGATTCACATGGAGGCTGATTGCAGTAATTCCATATTTTTCTCTTCATGTAAGTCTATCTCTCATATTGAAGACTGACAAAAGCAAGTGCAAACCTTGTCTTGTTTTACACACTAATAGTTGGGACACTGAAACCAATGAGAATGAGAACCAAGTAACTCACTCCTGCCCTCCAAGTGACTGACAGTCCATGATTTCTTATTCAGGTTTTGTAGTTACTTGCCTCCCACTTAATAACATGGACCAGATCTTCCCCAAGTTATAGAAGGATGAATAAAATTGAAAGCTGGCTGATGGCTTGACTGCAGTCTCTCTGAAAACTATTTGAGTTTTAGATTGTCACAATAAATAGAGGAACAGCAGGTTGTTCATGACATCAGATTGTTTCTTTATTCACATTTTTCCACACCTTTCCTCTCATGGCTTGAACTATTTTCATATCTCAAGATCCAACATCTGAATTTGCAGAGTTGCCTCCCAATGCATTTGTGTCTGAAAAGGCCACTAAGAGTCTTGTAATAAGAATGTGGTGCATGTGAAACAAATAACATGAGACACATGAATAAGTAGCAATGCACATGGGAAGTGACATGCTGCTTATTGGCTCCCTGCAAAGTTTGCCTGAGTCAGCAAACTGGATCATAATTTCAATCCCTGTTCTGCACATATAATATAAATTTACTGCTACTGATAATCAACTCAGAGCTTATAGTAAACATCACATTCATAAACAAAGTGGCACTCAATTAACGTATTTGCTCAATTATCAATGGATGACCTTTGAGCCGCTTTCTAAAAGATGCACAGTTTGTACTTTATGCAGCTTTGTAGGACAGTTTTACTTTAATGACCACTGCGCTCAAAATTCTATCAGAGATAAAAGGTACTGCAGATGCTGGAGAATCCGAGATAGCAAGCATGGGGCTGGATGAACACAGCAGGTCAAGCAGCATCATAGGAGCAGGAAAACTTGACGTTTCGGGCCTAAAAGGGTTTAGGCCCG
>JAHRHZ010000144.1:75013437-75084844 GCA_024137785.1 Ginglymostoma cirratum
GGGCCTAAAAGGGTTTAGGCCCGAAACGTCAAGTTTTCCTGCTCCTATGATGCTGCTTGACCTGCTGTGTTCATCCAGCCCCATGCTTGCGCTCAAAATTCTGTGGCTTTACATCCAGATAATTATTTGACAGTTATTAATAGTTTCAAGTGGAATGAGCACTTTCAGTTTTAAATCCAGTCCTTAACTAAGCTGCAAGAATATCCTGAGTTCAGAAATTAGTTTGATTATAAATGTTCAGGAGGATGAACTACCTAGTTTAGCTAAAGAGACCTTTGTGTTGCTTAATATTAAGTTTATCTAATTATACAAGGAAGGGGCCAGCAATGCCATTGGCCCATAGTTTAGATTTTTATTGCTACCAGTTTCGAGGAAATCTGCCTCATTCACTCACATTATTCTCCCCTTGTAAAGTAGGCAGTATTTTCAATCTGAATAAAATGAAAACAAATACCTCCTAATATATTTGAAATGAAATATGCATACTGATGGCATGAATTCAACAATTTTAGAAATGGAGTAGATATAAATAAGAAAAGGTCTTTCACCCTTTCTACCTTTAACTACATTGTTGCTCAAAACCATTCATGTCATGACTATCCAGCCAAATCGAAGGAATTTAACAAATGAACTTTGGTCCCACATAGAGCTACTTATATTTTAAGGCAACAGAAACTACCCGTTCAACACAACCTGTACTCACTGGTGTTTATGTTCCATACAACTTTCTCCTGTCTTACTTCTTCTAGCCTTATCTTTGACTGCTTCAAAAGGTATCAGTGTTTTCTCAGAAGAATTACAGCTTTGCTTGTCAGTAAATTAAACCCAGTGTCAAAGCTTAATATTATTTTTAAAACCCTGCCTCTCTTCCTGCAGGAAGAACAAATTGGCATTACATGCTGGCAGCTAGGAATCCTAAAGGGAAGCAAGAAATGGCCTTGCCCCTGTAGACCTGGAAGGTATCACCAATCAAATTCAATTGGAGGTCCTCACTCTGAAGGTTTTATTATTCACTGCGGAGCTTAGACTATCACAGGATGCTAACTTTCTTTCAGTCTTTATGGTCTTATTGCCAATTTTATTCAGGCTAAACTGCTAATGATAACATGCTTTTAATTACTTTTTAAATGAGTGCTTTATTGGCCCGTTTTAGAAAGTAAATTAGTGAGAAAAAAGTATGCTGTTAATCAAAAATGTGTTACTCATCAAAATAAATTTTCATTTTAAAAGAGGTTTAAAATAAACCTGGCTCATTGACTCTGACAACCTACAAGGACACTTGGGCCTCCTGAGGATCGCTCCTCCAATGCTCTCCTGGATACGCCTTGCTGCACGGAAGTTATAAGTAGAAACATATTAAGCTGTTGTAGTCATTCATCAGCTAACTTTTACTATCTGTACTCAGGGAAATGAGCCTCTTAGGAACTTTTCAAAGGATCTATTCTTTCATTAGCTAAGTAATATTGAGAGAGATGTTTCTGTCACTATAGTAGAACTGGAAAGATTTATTGCAGCTGATTTTACTTAAAGCTGCATCATCCACATTTTATCTGGTATTCATTTTCCTTCGCAAGAATTGAGGACCATACATATGACACACATGACAGTGCAATTACCCATAAACTTTGCAAGTTCCATTTAAGATTGAAGATTTGCTGGTTAAAAGAAAATCACACTTACAATGCTGACAAAGAATGGGTTCCATTCATATTTTCAAGTGAAATGTCAGTATAGGGAACAAAAAAGGATCTTTTAAGGTGGAATTACTTGTATGATAATTTGCCTGGTGCTTGTTGGGTGGGGAGAAGGAAAGAATTACAAGTTAATGGTTCTTTAATTGTCCTGTGTGACCCATTAAAAAGAGATACAGCAGGTTTATAACCTGGTTTTGTACTAAACCATGCTTACAGCCAAGATTACACACACAAAGTTCTGCACCATTTCCTGTACATCTGTTCCCTGTATTTCAGTATTTGATTTTTATACCAAAATCCAATTCAGTGGAACCCTTGTATAATGAACTCATGTTTGCAATAATGACATTTCATTAAAAAATGATTTTTATTGTATTGGGAGACCACAGTTACATTGAAATTTCAATAAGAAATCTTACACCGTTAAAGGAGTTTCATATTAGCTCTGCTTTATGTAAGGTTTTACTCTGCAATAATGATAATTTCTTCAGAAACCCGTGTTGTTGCTCTCTCCTTCTGAGCACTTCTGCTCTTATTTTATCCTTCTGCAACATGAGCAGCCTGCAATATGACCAAGGTAGGTTTTATAGATCAAAGCAACCTGATTTTAACTCAGAGATAAAAGGTTCTGCAGATGCTGGAGAATCCGAGATAACAAGCATGGGGCTGGATGAACACAGCAGGTCAAGCAGCATCATAGGAGCAGGAAAACCTATGATGCTGCTTGACCTGATTTTAACTGTGCATGTAGGTGAGTTGTGAATGGGTCAAAATCATAACCAAGGTCTCCTGTAAAGTTATCGTAAGCAAACCAATAGCTGGTAAACACTCACCTGATCAAAAACAGGATATTTATTTTTACCACTTAGCAAAATGTGGCAAAAACCGGCATTTCATAGCCAAAATCCTGGTTGGGATTTAGCCTTTGATCACAGGTCTGAGGGTAAATGGATTGGTGTGACACCATATAACCACTACTAAAATAGTAAAATATGACTTTTCTGAGCTGGGTACTGTTAATCCAGCGACTATCTACCTAAAGTGTCCATTTGCATTGTTCCAAACTTTCAGCGGCAAAAAGAAAAATGGCCTCTTCAGAGGCAAATTGCTGTCCTTGGGGAAGGGAATAAAATCTAAAATCACTTGGAGTGAGAAGATGGTTGGTTGGGTGGAGAGGGGGGATCAAGGTGGGGATGGGGGTGGTACCTACATATATATGCCAAACAAAAGATGCCATGCAATTAAATCAGTGCTAACTCCTGTTGAGAATAAATTCCGGATAAATGTACCGATCCTCCCAGCAAATAGGTTAAACGCTTAAAAAAGGCGCTGATTGTATTCGAGAGTGGGTTCAATTGACTGCCTTTTACACAGTGCATATTCTGCCCTCTTCAGTCCATTTGATGAGAGTGCATTCCAGTGCAAACTGTTACAAGTCACTCCCACTCCTTTTCTCCTTTGCCCTGTGGAAATTGCCCATTAATAGCAATTTTTGGCCGGTGCGCTTGACAGGAAACAGAACAGGAAATGATATAATGTTTCCAGAATTGTGCATTTCTCCCATGCCCATCTGCTCCATGTATGACCTTACAATTTACAGGGAAACGATGAGGTGGCATGAACCTTAAAAGATTTATACATTTGAACTTTTTTTTTAAGAACAGTTCCTGCACAGTTAAAAAGGACTGGGAAAGTTTATTTCAAAGCTACCAAGTAAACATGGACCTCTTAATAGGGCCATTAAGATTATATATATAAAAATGAAATGACTGTATTTTGAACTAAAATATTTGAAAGCATAAACCTTATTGAGAAAGACGCAGTACAAGATAAAAGGGGAAAGAATCAAGGGTATGTTATGAAAAACCTGTGTGAGTTTGAAGCAGCTCCATGTCACAGCATGATTTTTTTAACAGCCCCAGTCAAGCAGGGAAGTCATTAAATATTTTTAAGATTTTTACAAGAATCTGCACTTTTTCCTGCTTCACTCCCTCTCCTCTTGAATGATACCGTTCACTGAGAGACGCTGGGTTGCATGCATGTCATTTTCTGTCAACTTTCTCTGCTTATTGTCAAGAAACACAGATTTGGACGCTTATCCTCAAGAAATGTTTTCTGTACTTGTTAAGAAAATGTCGACAATGTTGGACAATTCCCCAATGAAATCCTCCCAAACAAATGCTTCTTTAGAGCGTTCTCCAGAAATTCTATCTGTATGCAGCTAAGCAGCATTTGACAAAAAAATTCCCAAGCTTTTTCAGTCCGACACAGCACTGTGCATGCATGGATTCTACAAGGGGTTATAAAAACTGTGTAGTAATTTGAGTCCTGCTAAATTACAAGGAGACAGGATAATATCATGGGACGTAAAGTATTTGAAGCAGAGGAACTGTACCAGATAAGATTAGTAACATTAACTGCACATTTAAGAAGACCTTTGAAACTACAGCTCCCTTCTTCACATCCCTGTCCATGCTAGAGTTCTCTTTAGTATTGACAGGGTTAAAATGAATAAGCAAAGAATGAATTAGCGGATGAGGGGCTCTTGTGACACAATGACACTTGCACTGTGCTCTACAGAAGAATGTAATGATAAAAACACCACAAAGGGAATGAGCATGAATTTTATTAATGACTAGAAGACAGTATGCAAAAACATCAAAGGTCCAAGGGAAGATTAATGACCCTGCGCGAGACTGTTTAATTACCTAGAGCTAATTAGATTCTTGACCAAATTTTTAATATCTGCATTTCTTGTAAAGCTTAATTGAGATTCCCTAATATTTATCAATCTTTCAAAAATCCCTTAGTGAGCTGTTTTTCTCCTCTGTACTTTATGACTCAGTTTACAGTCAATTATTAAATAAATAGCACAAACACTCACCGAAAACAGTATGTGCAGAGCACTTTATGCCTGTTTATTTTGACTAAAGAACCATCATTGGGATCTTTTTGTGTATAATGAAGCACTCCAGATAATAAACTCACTAACTCTACTGTAAACAGAGCAGGAGCTATTATGTTATCTGGATTATGCTGAGGAACTTCACGTTTGGTTTCTGTAAATTATCCAATGCATTGAGCAGTTAATCCATGTTCTGTTTACCCTGGTAAATCCCAGGCTGACTAGAATGTCATCATACTGTTACTGCAGCAGCCATTTCCATCCTGCATCCTTAACTCATTCTTAACTACTCCCGAGGCTGGCAGCAGCATCTTTACAAAACAAGATACCTTTCCCAAGGTTACTGGGACATAGAAGATGTCCTGCACCAGACAAGGGTCAACACCAGTTATCCCCTTTTGTTGGTCAGCGAGGATTCTGCAAAGACCGTTGTTGTAGTGTGACTTTCTGCTGCTGTTTAGCTACCTCTGACTGCTGTTGTGTTTCTATTCATTGCTATGGTAATAATGATCATTGCGGCATGTTTTATGCTAGAATAAGGAAAAAAGATGCCATCTAAGCATGAAATAAAGCACTTTAATCAGCTCAAGCTGTTCTATAAAAAAATGCTGGAACATTCATTACTACCATCACACAGAATGGTCATTTGAGGACTGTGGGCTTCTATCATTCATTAATGTCCCTCTGCCTCAACCAATCATTTGGCTCCTTTTGTTTAGTCTATCAACTGATGAGAATTATTTTATCACTTTGTTAAAATTCCTTTTCAGTTGCAGCTGTTTTATACACATTTCCTTAGCAGAACGACATGCAGATCTGGCAATTTATTGACTGTATAAAAAAAAGAGAATTAAAGAAAGAGCAGTGCGAAGTGAAACACGGTACTGCTGACAAAGGTGTCATTTGTTCAGAGCTGTGTGTAAACATGTGCGAAAGGTCAAAAGGCAATTTAAAAGTTAGCTTTAACGTACTGTTTAATTGATCACTTTTAACAATTTAGTTGGAACATTACATTTATATGCTCATGGAAATACGCTCTGCATTCACAGAATGGCATACAGATGTCTGATGTGCTGTTTCAAGCAAAAGTTAGAATATGGTATTGAAAACTAATATGTACGTTTAAAGCATCTTAAGCTCTGTTTACACTCCAGCTGTAAATTTTGATTTGTTCCAGAATTTACAGCTGTTTTGAATTTAAGCACACAGCATAAACAGACCAAGTTAAAGTTAATTTACTCCATTGCTGGCTAGCCTTCTAATGCCACTTTAACCCTCTCTCACCTAAAATGCTTAAAATTAACAAATGCATAATGTAACAGATTATGTTCATTTGCAATGCCAGAGATTTTATTTATTGCATTGTAGAATCAATTACATTGCAATTTTTCAAATTGCAAATTAAAGCCTTAAATTTAATATAATTAGACATTAATTCGAGAATTTTTTTTGCTTGAGGTTGGCAGGGATATGGAGCTACACTCAACTAACTGTTATATTCAGAGAACTACAAAAAAAAATCATAGTTCATCCTTGGATGAAGGTTTAAACTGGCTTCAAAGCTAATAGATTTCAATTAAGCTAGAAGTTAATATGATTTTGAATCGCAGATGGTCTCTTTTTCTACCTGATACTCCAGCGCTTTTGTTGAACAGATAATTTCTCACTCTCCTATTCAAAAGAGATGATGATGTGAAATAAAGAATGTGGGTTTAAATCAATGCGGGGACAAACTAGGATCTTTTTTGATTATGATATCCACTTAAACTTGAAATCTAATGAAAAAAAAACAAACATAAATGCATTATCTTTATCAGACCCCAGACTTCTTGTACACTTCAAGGGGGTTTAATCTTCCCCGGTCACGCATTGATTAATCTGTTTGCGTAAAATTGTTCTGTGTACTAAGAAACAAGTTAACGGGTGCTTTGATATAGCACAAAAAGAAATGTCAACCCATTAACCAGTGGTCTACCAGCGTATTATAAACCCCATTAGCCAGTGTGGTATCAATTAATTGTCATCTTCACAAGCAAACAAATTTGGAAGGGTCTCAACTTTTGCATCATCGTGTAATTTTTATTTATTTTCATTGTCTCTTCGTAGAATGTTATAGAATGTTGTATAACAAAATAAATATCTATCCTGATTATAACATAGTGCTCTGACATGTACTTAAATGAGATGTGATCTAGTGTAACCACCTTATAATGTGATATAAAACATTCTATCAAAATAGTGGAGACCCAGGTTGAAACACAAATGATGACACTATAACTAAGAGCTTTATAACAGAGTAGCAGTAAATATAAGCCAGATGTTAAAACTGTCTACTATTAAATGGCAGTACGCAGTATGACCCATGACTGCTTAGTGCTGTTGAGCGATGCCCATATCCAATGAAAAAATAAAGAAAGTAAATCAACAAATCCTTAGTCAGGTGTTCACTTTCTTAAAGCCATTAGCACTTTCAAGACTTGGTTAGATAAAGTAACAGGCTTTTATTGCTGAAGAAGAGTCATATCTTTCTACAGATGCCACTAGAACTACTGAGTTTCTCCCAAATTTTCTTTCCTTTCAGATTTCAGACATCCACATAATTTTGTTTTCATTTCTTTAAAGTGATAACTACTTTAGGCAAATCAGCAGCCAAACAGGATTTGTTGGTCTCTTTTGTTTATATTTTCACAGGAATTGAATGTTGGTGGACAGGCCAGCATTTGTTGCCCATCTCCAATAGTTCTTCAACTATGTAGCCAGCTACGGTTTTCATAGAGCAGTTAAAAGTCATTCTCACTGCTGTGGATCTCGGGTTACATTCAGACCAGAACAGAGAACTTTCCTTCATTAAAAGACTTTTGTGAATCAGATCAGATTCTACCGAAAAAAAATCATTCCATAATCTCCAGTTGGTGAGACTGATTTTATATTCCAAATTTATTAACTGAACTGAAAACTCACCAATTGCCAGGGTATGATTTTTTTCTCTCTCAGATTTGATGAGGTTGGTAAGGAGCCATTGGAGCTGAATTAGAGTTATCTGGTTGCATACTGTAAAACCATACCCACATCACTACTGAAACAATGTCCCGATAATTCCTCTTTTGTTGGCTTGCTTAACTTTGCAGCGTGTAATTTCTACTTCTTTCTAACACTTAATTGTATTTCTTTCAGTGCAAATAGCCTTGTATTCTTTTGAGAAGTATCTACAGGAGTTTTTTTTTTCAAATTTAGTGCATTATCCTCTACACAGCATCATTTCAAAGGGGTGAAACCACTCGTGGAGGGCTATGTTGTCAAGTATTGCTAAAAGGAAATATACTTGCCTTAGAGAGAGTGTGACGAAAGGAAGTTCTCAGATTCCTGAGAAGAAATAATTGTCCTATGAGGAGAGATTGAGTAGACTTGGTCTTTATTCCCCAGAGTTTGGAAGTCTAAGAGTTGATCTCATTAGAATATGTGGAAATGGCTTGGCGGGTTAAAGGCTAAAAGGATGCATTACTTGGCTGGACTGTCTGGAACTACAGGGTTCGGTCTTAGAATAAGGTTCAACCTTTTATGCTTGCAATGAGGAGAAATATCTTCACAAAGGTTGAGGCTTTTGGAGTTTACACTGCAGAGAACTCAGTTGTTAAGCATATTCAAATCAGAGTTCCACAGATCTTTTGATACTAAAGAAATTAACGGATATATGAATAGGGCAGGGAAGTAAAGTTGAGGCAGAGGTTCAGCCATGATCTTATTGAATGTGTGGGTTTGAGGAGCCAAATGACCCACACAATACACTCTTTATATTTTTGTTATGAGAACCTGTGGCAAAACATGCAACAAAACATTTGATTTTCCTAAAGCCTTATAGAGTGAAGGCAAGTGTTGCAATATAATTTAATTAATTTATAATTAAAAGAATTCCACTTAAGAGGGAGGTCAAAGCTCAGAGCATAAACTTAAGACAGTCTCTAATAAATTCAACAAGGACTACAGGAAAATTATTTTTACTGATAAAACAGTTGTAATATGGAGGTCAGTACAACCAGGAGTAGTTTAAATAAATAGTACAGATACACTTAAGGGAAGTCCAAATAAAAATTTAGGAAATGAAGAATATAATGTTGTACTGACAAGGTTAGTTAGAAGAAGAATTGCAGTGGGAGTTCCTGTGGAAAATAAACACAAAGTGCTTAGCTCTGTATATTTTTCTGTGCTCTACATTCGAAGTAATTCTAAATGAGAGCACTATAGAAAGTATTAAGTCCATCAAAAAATTTACAAACTTTCAAGCAAATCACAGGGTAAGTGACCTAAACATTAAATGGCTGTGAGTCTTCAAACAAGGAACATGTTCTCAGAATAATGGACAGGCCATTTAAGACTGAGATAAGCGTCTTGTCGTTATTGTCACTCAGAGGACGGTGAATCTTTGAAATTCTCTACCCCAGCAGTCAGTGGAAGATTATTCATTAAACATACTCAAGACAGAAATCAACCATTTTCTGGAGGCTAATGACATCAATGGATATGGAGATGGGACAAGGAAAGTGACAATGAGACAGATGATTATCATAATCTAATTGAACGGTGGAGTAGATTCAATGGGCTGAATGGCCTACATCTGTTCCTATGTTTATTGGTCCTGCTTCATTATCATTTATCCACAATGAAAACTGCATCATTTTGTTTTGAATATGATTTTTTTTTACTGCACTTTCACTTATAAGATCTGTTGTACTAAACTCGAGGAAGTGTATTGATACGATTTGAATTTCAATAGTTAAGGACTATGGTGCACAGACTAAAACAAGGTTAGTGCTTCTGGCAACTGATTGTTATTTGAAAGTGGTTCAACCAATTGGAAATGTCTGAGTGTTGGATGATTAAGGGAGAAAATAAACCCATTTTACATAGTTCAGTTTTCTCAGAAATCATTTCACTGCCAAGGTGCACAAATGTCATTAATCTCTGTCCCAGTGTGACATTCACTGGATACTAATATGGGTGAGATTTCAAGAGATAAATAAGACAAGCGAACTTTTTAAAATTGGTTTTGATTTATTAACAGCCTACTAATTTTTTTTATTGTAAAATACAGCCTGAAACTCTGCCATACTTTCTATTTGGAGACACAGTGATATTTATTATTGTTAGAGATAACGTGTGAATAATAGTGTGGAAGAAAAACAAGGGCAAAATTTTACAATCCCTTGTTGGTGGGTTTGTAGGCAGTGGGTGGGGTTGGGGGGAGGTGAGCTTTGAAATTGCCTGGGTGGCCTTCATGCCTGCTACCCTCAACCTATCTACACTTAGCAGGGGGAGGGTGAAACACTGCCCAATCATTGGTCAATTTCTCCCTATCCAGCCTTAATGTTGAGGCTGTTGGGTAATGTTCAAGGATATGGGGACAGGGAACAATGGCAGTTCAGCCTGCTTGGGCCTCAAATGCCCCTTTCCATGTTTGGTGAAGCCCCCCACCATGGTGCTCCTTCTGCAGTTACTACTTCATCGAAGTCACAAAGGACACCATTCATATTGTCCTCTCTGTGCTCCACTGATAACCCCTTGAATTATCTGGTCCTAGACTTTGGACCTTAGTATCTGGGGAGTGTTTGCAGTCCCAGCCAAGACACTGCTGCTGCTGCTGCTGGCATGCTAGGACTGGACAGCTACCTACCAATCAGATTAGCTAGCAGCCCTGTGCACTGTGATGTCCTCCTTAATGAGGAGCAGAAGTTTCATCTCCAGACAATTAATGCTTTTCAGAGTATCCTCTGATGACTCATGAAGTGGCAGGGCCAGAAAATCTACCGTAAGAAAAACTCTGCCAAAGGCAAGCAAAGTTATGGAAAAGTAATGTACTGAGTCAAAGTGACAACAAAGAATGAAAGACTTACGTTTATGTTATGTTTCTCATAGCCTCATGTCCTAAACTTTACACCTAATAAAATACTATACACATTGTCATGATGTATGCAACACAGTAATCAATATGGATAAATATTGGCAGTGAGAACTCTCCTACTTTTCTTCAAAATAGTGCCAAAGGATCTTTTACATTTAACTTGGAAAGCAGACGTAGACCTCAGGTAGCCATCCCATGTCAAAAATGGTACCCAGCTTCAACAGTGCAGCACTGCATCAATACTGCAGTGGAGCACCAATCATGATTTTTTTTTCACTCTGGTCTTTCCATGAGTGAGTATTGAATTCATTACTTCCTAACTCAGAGGCAAGAGTGCTGCCAATTGAACAACAGTTGACACAAATTTTTGAGGGGTAAAACAATTATCTTCTTAATGATATTTCAGCCAAAATAATAGCAATTGGGTAGGCACTAAGGATTGGAATGGAAACTTTGATACTTTTCATAGAATGAGTCTGAAAAAGCTAAATGCTAACATACCCCAATCTGTCAAGTCATTCAGGTAGCTAAACAATTTGCCTAAATTTCCAAATCCCATCTGGTATTTCCTGCAGTGGTGAATGGCATGTGATAATACATTGCCTCAGATAATGAAGGAGTTAATAAACATACCAGGAATGCAAATACATCTCATCAAACAAAAAAAATGACTTTTTGAGTTTTATAGTCTATCTCTGGTTCAGTTTCAAAAGCAATGTTTGGTTTCGTAGCAGACTAAACACATCTTGTTCTGCGAGACACACCTGGTCCTTATCAGATCAACAGCTAAAGCCCTGCATGAGAACAAAATAAATCCTGAGGATCATTTCCTGTTGAGCAAGTGGATTTGGTCATAGGTTTATTTTAAAAAAAACAGTGACCACATGTAATTATATCACAGCAAAGTGTTCAGTTTTTTTCATGGAGATAACACAAATTGTTTATTGTCCTTGCAGTCAGTAAGTTGAAACACTTTTTGCATGAAGTGGAATTGAATAATGACCCAAACTCATGTTTATTGATGGGTGGAATTCTCCAGCAGCTCTGTTTGTGGGAAAAGAAATGTATGAAAAATAAGCCTATTCTCAGCTCTCTGAGGTAAACTAGTAATGACGGATTCCAGAGTGTCTGGCTACTGTTTACACAGAGGAGTCTCTCGCTTTTTGCACTTTGAACTGATTCCATTGTGACAAATTACAAGTTTTCGTCAGTTTGATACTGATGCTTCCTTATAAAGAAAGGTTACGTACATGTTTAGAAGTCAGTTTAAATGGACACAACACAATCTAAAAATCCTTGCAGTTCTTTCGATTCCTCAAGCACCTTTTCAATGTGATGGGAGACTGATTCCATCCTGACAGCCAAACTGACTTGATCAGCATTTCCAATCATGTCAGAAAGAAGACATCAATCATATTTTAATGTAATTCAAAAAGAAAACCACTGGAAGAGAGCACTCGGACATGTGGTTTCATTTTATCTAGGTGACAATAGTGATTCTATAGAAGGATCTTTGGATGTGAAATGTTAACCTCTGTTTCTCTCTCCACAGTTGCTGCCAGACCTGCAATGTTTCTCCAGCACGTTTCAGATTTCCAGCATCTGCAGTTTTTTGCATTCATTTTATGTGACAAAAGTGATATTAATTTTGTGGATGTGCCCTCAGTTATTGATATCTAAAATAAAACAGCCATTTAGATGGTATCTTGCAGAGACAAAAGTGCCTTGTACATTATGAGTGCTCCAAGTTTGACTTTTATGTTTTCATTACTGACTTTGATACCTACACCTGTGGTTTTGCAGGTCAAAAATCCAGGCTCTGCCATTTACTGTTGTCTTAAAATGCATGCTGTATCCGCAATACATATTACACGTTAGAAGTTGGAACTACAGGCAAAGCCAAACACTGTGGCAGTTGATGGCACAGTCAAAGGCAAATGGAATGGCAAGCTGAGCACACCTATTCTTTAAATTTAACATTTTGGTAGTCTGTAACAATGTTTGACTTTTTGATGATGGTGTAATTACAAGACAATATTGATCTTCGCTAGTGATGAAAGAGGTAGACTTCAGATTAGATGCTTAGCACAGTAAAAACCTATTCTGTAAAAGTATGACTTTTATATACTCTGTATATAGACATGATTCGGGAAGCCAGTCTGCTTTCTTGTTTTATGCCACTGGTAATCAAAAGACACGGGATATCTTGACTCAACCTGTTCATCCATGCCACTGTGCAATTGGTGCCAGGATTTTTACCATCATGTTCAGCCTTCCTCACTTGGGGATCAAATGCCAAAGACTCAAACTGTCAAAGGCCTTAGTTATGTTGATGAACATGTGTAAAGATTCAAGTTGGTCTCTGTACTTTTCTTGTAGTTGTTAAGATGCAAACACCATACCTGCTGTCCCACAATTAGCTCTAAAATCTTATTCTGATTCTGGAATGACATCACCTATGAGGCCACTTGGTTCAATGGGATTCTTGTAAGGATCTTTACTGTGATTGATAAAATACTTATTCCTCAATAGTAACCATAAACATCTATGAATTCTTTCTACTTCGAGATGATGACTGTGTTGGCACCATGGCAGAGCTTGTTTCTGACCACAGATACATTTGAAGGTTTGAAGTTTGTTACTCTGGCAGTTTGCCAATCTGTTCTGTACTATTAAACTTCCAATGCTGGAATGCTGTCTCAGCCAGATGTCTTGTTTGGTTGGCTTAGTTGCCTTGATCACTTTTTCAATAGAGGTAGAAGAGATTGGTGAAGTACTTATTGCCATATTTCCATTATAGCTGCCTTATCAATAATTAAAACATTTCCAGTATCTCTTGCATAAGAGCAAATGCTGTGTTGGGAGGGTGTTACCTATTGTAAAAATATTAATCACGCCTCTCAAGTCGATGTTGCAGCATTTGTATTCCATTGGCCATTTTATATTTCTCTTAAAGTTCACCAGACCTTGTTTTTCGCATTTTTGGAGGCTTGATACTCGGTTGTACTCACATTTTGCCTTGATGATATTTCCGTGCTCGAATTCATGTTTGCAAACATTTGTGTGGAAATGGTATGTCATTGGCTTTTATTTACATTATTGCTAATTTTATCTCATATTTGAAATGCTAGATCTCTGCAACAGCAAGTCATCTACTCCCATATCTTTACCTCATCTCCATAGCCCTTATAACCATCAGATTTTATCAGTCAGATACCTGCCCCCTTCCACCAGCCTCTCCGTGGGTCCCCTTGGAGTCTATCAAACCCCTCTTCACAGTTTACAATACAATTTTGTGTCATCTACAAATTTGGAAATCGCATCTGCATACCCAAATCTAGGTCACTAGCACATTAAAGGATTGGCTCCAGTAACAACTGTTGAAGCCCCCACTATGTAACATATCAAAGCCTGCCTACCAACATTTCTCTCTACTATTTGTTGCCTACCAGTCGGCTAGCCTCATCCTTCTGCTGCTACTGTCCCTTTTTCTCATGGATTTCAGCATTTCTAATAAGCCTATCAAGTAACACTTCAAAGAACACCTTTTTGAAGTCTATATACACCACATCAAAGACACCAGTTTACCAAGAAACCATAATCCAATTGAAACTGAAACAGTAAAATCCTGGCTTGCCTGGGCTTAACCAACTAAGTCCATGAAGGTTGTACATTTTAGTTCCCAACTGACACCTGGTTTCCATTCCAATTACAATACCCATACTACTATAATATTTTATGTTTCTTCTTGTTAACCTTTAACTGTTTCTTTGTTAATGCCCACTCTGATATTTCACGGCAGCATCAATACAAATAGTTTACAAGTATGAAAATATCATATTCAGATCATATTACACTACTAGATTCTTAAAGAACTTCTAACAATCTTATTTACTAGCAAATTATTCTAAATTTCCTTGTGACTTCGACCGAATTCTCCTCACTTCAACATATCATGCAAACTTCTCTATGGCCAAGTCAGGAAATCTCTATCTTTTGGATGAAAGCATTTCTTCATGTTTCAGTCTAGAGTGGCATATCCATTGTTTTTAAACTGTGTTCCCTGGTTCTAAACTACTAACCAGAGAACATTGAAATGGCATCTATCCTGATTATCACTTTAAGTGTTTTGTATTTTACAATAAGATCACCTTCTTTGACACTCTAGAAAATGCAGGCCCAGTTTATTCAATTGCTCTTTGTACAACAGTATCACTGTTTTGGGAACAAATCTAGAAAACCTTCATTGCACTCCCTCTCTGAGTATAAAATCTTTCCTAATGTAAGAAGACCAAATCTGCATGCAGTGCTCTAAATGCAGATCAACCAAGCTTCTACACAGATGAAGCAAGGCTTTGCTACTCCAGTGTTCAAATCCTCTTTGGATAAAAGCTAACATACCACTGGCCTTCTGAAGAAGATGGCTGCACCTGCATGTCAGCCCTCAGTGTCTTATTGACAGGACATCCAGATCCTTTTTTTTAAATAAAACCGAAAGAACTGCGGATGCTGTAAATCAGGAACAAAAACAAAGTTGCTGGAAAAGCTCAGCAGGTCTGGCAGCATCTGCGAAGGAAAAATCGGAGTTAATGTTTCAGGTCTGGTGAAAGATCCTCGGAACTGAGGAACTTAGAACAGAGTTCTGAGGAAAGGTGACTGGATTCTGTAAATCTGTTTGTCCTACCAAAGTGGATAACTTCTCATTTTTTCCACATTATATTCAATCTGCCATGTTCTTGCCCAGCCACTAAGCCTGTCCAAATCTTCCTCTTATTGCTTTACATTTTCCTTACAACATGCATTCCCTTTAGCTCTGTGTCATCAGCAAGTTTGGAAATATTACATTTGGTCCTCACTTTCAAATCATTGATTATATATTGCTAATAGCTGGGAGCCAAGCACTAAACATTATGGTGCTCCATTGGTCACAGTCTGCCAGTGTGAGAATGACCTATTGTATTCCTACCCTCTGTTCTCCGCCTGTTAATCAAACTTTAATCTATGCCAGATATATTACTTCCCATTCTATCTGCTTTAATTTTGCTAACCAATTTCTTCTGAAATTTCATTCACTCCCCTTCATCAGTTTTGTTCTTAATGCCCTCAACAGACTCCAAGCTTGTCAAACATGATTTCTGACGAATAGAGTATTACGACGCTTGTATTATAGATTCTTCAGTGCTGATGATGGTGAAATTTGCTTCAATTTTGTACCTAGACAATCCAAGGAAAAGTCTTAACAGTGTTTGTCATATTGGAAGACAAAAAGGATTACATTCATGTCATTCCTGTTATGACAGCAGGCTGACCCAAAATGTTTTATGACTATTGAATAACTTTTGAAGCAGAATCACTGGTATAATGTCAGAGGAGTATGGAGAATTTCCAATTCCCCAGGCAACTGGTACAACATTTATCACAAGCTCAATATTGAAGAAACATCTCTATCCTAAACATACACATGTACTTTCACTGTGGAACATGTTGTGCTTGGCCAAAATTTCCTGTCATAGGACATAGAACATAGAACAGCAGAGTACAGCCCTTTCAGCCCACGATGTTGTGCCAACCTATTATCCTACTAAGATCAATCTACCCTGCATACCCTACATTTTACTATCCTCCACATGCCTATCCAAGAGTCGCTTAAAAGTCTCTAAAGTATCTGTCTCCACTACCACTGCTGGCAGCTCATTCCACATGCCAACCATTCTCTGTGTGAAGATCCTACCTCTGACATCTCCCCTATACCTTCCTCTAATCACCTTTAAAATTATGTCCCCTCGTAAGTCATTTCCGCCCTGGGAAAAAGTCTCTTGGCTATCCATTCTATCTATGCCTCTCATCATTTTGTACACTTCTATCAAGTCACGTCTCATCCTTCTTTGCTCCAATGATAAAAGCCCTAGCTCCCTCAACCTTTCCTCATAAGACCCGCCCTCCAGTCCTGGCAGCATTCTGGTAAATGTCCTCAGCACCGTCTCTAAAACTTCCACATCTTTCCTATAAGGAGGTGACCAGAACTAAACACAATATTCCAAGTGTGGTCTAACCAGAGTTTTATAGAGCTGCAGCATAACCTTGCGGCTCATAAACTCAATTCCCCTGCCAATGAAAGCCAACATATCGTATGCCTTCTTTACAACCCTATCAACTTGCGTAGCAACTTTGAGAGATCTATGGATGTGGACCCCAAGATCCCTCTGTTCCTCCACACTGCCGAGAATCCTGCCATTAACCCTGTATTCTGCATTCAAATTCAACCTTCCAAAATGAATCACTTCACACTTTTCTGGGTTGAATTCCATCTGCCACTTCTTTGCCCAGGTCTGCACCCTGTCAATGTCCTGTTGTAACCTACAACAGCCCTCCACACTGTCCACAACTCCACCAACCTTTAGGCCATCAGCAAAATTACTAACCCACCCTTCCATTTCCTTATCCAAGTCATTTATAAAGATCACAAAGAGCAGAGGTCCCAGAACAGATCCCTGCAGCACACCACTTGTCACCAAGCTCCGGGCTGAATACTTTCCATCTCATACCACCCTCTGACTTTTATTGGACAGCCAGTTTTGTATCCAGACAGCCAAATTTCCCTGAATCCCATGCCTCCTTATTTTCTGAATGAGCCTACCATGTGGAACCTCATCAAATGCCTTCCTAAAATCCATATACACCACATCTGCCTTCATCAATGTGTTACTATGAGCTATTGCAATTATTGTTAATATTTGCATGAATAATTGTCCAGGAACACCCATGTCAATATTTTCATGAATCATTGTCCATGAACACCTGATTGATGGGGAATATTTGAAAATCAGGCAGGCTGGTACTGCTTTTTCTGGAATAAAAATTGGGAAGGTGGTTTTTGAGACATGTGTCCAAGACAGTGGCAGTGGGATTGGCAGCATATGCCTCCTGAGCGTGGGGCTCAGCTGACCTTCGCTCATGTGACACAGGTTATGCCATATCCACATGTCTTAATCATTGTCTTTCCAGCTCAGTAACATTTATTTTGTTTTGGTTGACCTGAGGTCTCCTCCAGATGTCCTCCTGCAGGAGGTCAGGGCCCTGTGCATCTCCATCTCTGTTCCATCTCAGGGGGCAGCATGGGAAGATGAACAAGGACCCTGTCAGTCAACTCAGAGGCAGGACCCGTCGGTCGATAACCAGCTTTGTAGGAGGTATTGGACCTGCACAGTGTGACCATCTCCAGCTCAAAGGAGGCAGACGCGGAAGCGGAAGTGTCAGTGGTGGCAGTAAAGGAGCACATTGCCCGTACCCTGGGAACGATGTCAAAATGAGTGAAGTCTATGCAGAGCGAAAGATGAACATTTGAAGCTGTTTTAGTTGTAGTAATATCAATTTAATATTAATTTATTCAGTATTTTACATTTATACAATTTATTCAGTAATTTGTTCCGTAATCCAAGACGATGCCAGAACGTGGTGACACTATCCACTTTTCGCTGTACCTTGGAACAAGAGACAACATATTAAATAAATCTACTACTGTTCTGGGCTCCCGAACTTTCTGATATGCAATGATGGGCAAATAGCTGAGAAAATCTCCTACTTCTCAATTTTTAACCTCAAAGTTTTACTTGTTCAGTAGTTATTTCAGTTGCTTTATCTTTCCCATGTATCAAAAAGAAAAATGGGCAGCAAAAAAGCATGGGCATATATTGCAATTTTCTAAACCTTAAAAAAACAAATTTTCAAGTAGGTTTGGTGAAAACACAAAAAACCTGCCTTGTTTTTTCCCATGCATTGATGATCCAATGCTCACTTGAACATTGTCTTAGTAACAGGACAATGACACAGATGCAAAGTAATGATTTTTAAAAAAAGCCATTAAAGTCAGGAAAGCTAAAAGTGATATTACCAGTAGAAAAGCAGTAGATGGTTCTGCAGAACAGGAAATAATGCTGTTAGCATTGGTTTTGTAATTATTTCCAATACATGGGTAATACAGCTATACTAACAAATGAACTGTGGATCTTCACACAGCTTATATCACAACTAGGAGCAAATTACTGCAGATGCTGGAATCAGTACTGAAAACAACAAATGCTAGAGATCACAGCGGGTCAGACAGCATCCACGGAGAGAAATCAAACTAATGTTTCGAGTCGAGATGACTCTTCATCAGTGCTGAAGTGAAGTGTGGAGGGGAACAGCATTTATGCTACAATTGGTGGGATGAGTGTCGTGTGGTGATGGTGGTGATGGATGTAGAGTGCTGGTGGAGGAAAGATGTTGCTAGTTTAGCTTAAGTGATCAAAATGTGAGAATGGCAGAATAATGGCATGTTTAACTGCCAGACTTGAAAGAGAAGACAGTCCCACTGGTGTCGACGGAGGGGAGAGAGGACATGGTGACAGAGAACGTAACAAGTAAAGCTATAAGAAAGAGAAGAAATGGGAGTTGGTTCACAATTTGAAGGTGTTAAACTCAATATTAAGGCCAGAAGGCTATAAAGTGCCTAGTCTGAAGATGAGATGTTTTCCTCATGTAACACATCTTCAGACTTGGTACTTTACAGCTGTCTGACCTACTTATATCACAACAATGCTGCTGCTGGATCTTTTCTCCAGATGGTCGTTGTGAGGTTGGCTAAATTACTCAACAAAATATATTCATCAACCTATGTATGTAGAAGTGGATTAAGAAACCACACTACTCCAAAACAACAGCAAATTAAATCATCCAAATAAAAAAAAAGAGGTTTGACATCGACAGTACAAAGTTGTCCAGCTGTTGAGCTGACATAAATGGCAGGTACATGCATCTCAACAGAAAGCACCTTATCAACATTGTAAGTAAAACCAAATGGATTCAATTATTTTTACTTGTTAATGCTTTCCATTAACTAAGTCAAATTGTATTTGCTGATTTTATGTTTTATTTTAATGCATGATGTTATTCTCCTCTGGCCTTTTATTTTAATTTTACTTTTTGCAGATTTTGAACTAGCATTTTAAAAAAGTCTTCTCACGTCATACAGAGCCATTTCCAGGCACAGTTCTGAATAAAAGATATGATCATGGACATGTCAAAGAAATACCTAATGTATAGATGCAGCAAATATGTTTGATACAAGAACTATAATATTGTGTCCATTTGTTAACAATAAATATTTAACACCTTAATGTCCTTGCAGCATTGAAAAGACATTTCTCCACAATCTACCACCATCTAAGTGAATGGTTGTTCATTTTCAAAGCATCATTGTGTGTAGTGGCATGGAAGAAATGCATATTATTATTGCATACAATTTTCAAAGTGAATTAAAATGTATTTTATATGCTCTAGTTCGTTGTTCAATTTCAACTTCAAAAATCAAAGCTAAAATCTAAAAAAATCCTTTTCACTCTATTCCTACATTTTGTTTTATGTGTGTCTTCTAAAATAGATAGAGACAGAGGCAGGCAAGAGGCAGTTCAAGTTCAGAATGGTGCAACAATTGACAGCCATTGAGGAACATGAGAGAAATGAATGGCACCCTCTTGAGATGGCTTCGCGCACACATTGGCAGCTTGTGTGCTTTACTATTTCACTGCTTTTCCTTCAGTGATCACTGGAGACCTCTCTGCTAGTTTGGGGTCACTGGGGTTGTGTCCTCTTTCACACAAATTCAGCTTTAGTCAGGGTTTTTCTGATGACAGAATGTGAATTTCTTAATGCACTAGTGAGCTATGTGACTAGTATGGGATTGTCACTTTAATCTGTTTCAAAAAAGGCTGTGTGCAGCATGAATAAATGTCTGCAATTTCTTTTGGGGGAGTGAGACGTTTTTGACCAACATCTCCTTTCTGAGCCAGTGAAAATCAGCTATTACCACAGTTAATATGAAAAATTGATGGGAAACAGGTGTTTTGAGCTGGCTTCTTTTTTAAAAAAAGTCCTAAATAATGCATTTGGTTGGATTAGTGTAATTATTCAATGAATTGATGTTCCTTGCCAGTAAAAGAAAAAGAAAATGCAGAAAATTGGGAATTGCATTATGAAAAGATAAAAATAAAGTCCAGATTCCAGTCATTTACATTAAAAAGAAATCAGACTCTTTTTCTCCCAAATGAAATTTGATAGTGACCATTTTGCATACAGGAAATCATTTCCACCTTCTCCATCTATCCTATGGTGCGTAACAGCTGTAAAAATCGCAACATGCAATTTTCAAATGCTGAATATTCTAGCATAGAATTAGATACACATTCAGAATCATAGAGACAATGTCAATGTCTTGTTTTAGTTGGACATGCTGGGGAAAATCTTTCATCATTTCTGTTTTAGGGTCTGTGAGGAAGCACTACAGCAACTGCAAATGCTTCAACAAGACATTTTAATAATGTTATAGCTACATTAATGCAAATAGTCTCTTTAATTTGTGAATATTGTCTATTCCCATAGCTATATTGCATTACAAAAGCAGTAAGACTGCATGGGGCTTATGGACTCTGGAAAAGATTGATGACAGAAGTCAGGACTATAGCCTTATCTATTGCCTTTATGATTTAAGACATATCAGTTGGTTCAACACAAGATTATTTGCTTTTACCACAGATATTTTGACAAAGTAAGTTTTAACTATTGGTTGACTGACTGAAATACCGTGATGAGCAAAGAGAGGTTAGGGTCATTTCAAGGCCCAAAGTACATTTAAAAACACTGAACTCCCTCTCCCAAGGAAAGACATTAATGTGGCCAAACTGATCCAAGCCGAAGAATTGTAGTTAGCGCCAGCAAACATCCAGCTGAGATCAAGGTAAATCCTGGGATCATACGAAGGTAGGGGAGGTGGGACAGTTTAATGGTGACAGTCGCATATTGGGGAGGGGGTATGTTGCTAGGTGCGGGAAATCTGTGGGAGTGGAGAAAGAATCCCATTCTTGTTCCACAAAGTTAAAACATTCTTTGTGGCTGTTGTTCAGCTTACTAAGCTCATAGGCTTTTGTTCCCTACCAAACAAGAATCCAGTCGAAACATAAAAATGGCTTACCATCTGAAAGAGATGGTTTATTTGACAGCTCAGCAGTAAGAGCCTTTTAAAATTTCTTGCATTTGGAGCGTCAGGTATTAATGGAGTGGCAAGTCTATTGGTCCCATTTTGAGGCCATTATCACCTCTTAAATGGCAGTTTGATTAATTTAGAACTGGACCAAGGGCTGTTAAGATGTTTTAAGCCATGAATTATTTTGCACTGTATTTCAGCTTTTTCTGCAGATTTCTGTTCTTTAAATTAAAAAAAAAGTCTATATCAATGCCACAGTGAAGAAGTAGTACAGGTCAACCTAAATAAAAAAAAGTGCAGATGCAGGAAACCTATAACAAAAACAGAAACTGCTGGAGAAACTTAATAGATTTGGCAGCATCTGTGGAGAGAAAGCAGAGTTAACATTTTGGGTCAAGTGACCCCTCTTCAGAACTTAAATTTCAATTTCTTTCAACTCCATGGAAGATATTCTGACATCCATTCAATACGTTTTCCTTTCACCAATCTGCTGCACAGGATAACCTTAAAAGCTAATGGTCTGGAGTGTAGCTGAATTCCACAACCTATGATTTTGCAAAACATTGTGAACACATCTCTAATCTTGTAGGGTGCAATATGCAGGTGTGTTTTCTTTTGTGACGGAAAACTCATGGCAAGTGAGAGGTATGTATAGTAATAATGAGAAATAGCTTCAGGGGCAGCTCTTGTGGCGCAGTGGTAGTGTCCCTTCCTCTGAGCCAGGAGGCATGGTTTCAAGTCCCACCAATTCCAGGGGTATATAATTACGTCACAGAGCAAGTTGATTACATGAAACGTGAAACAGCCTCAGAGTGAATGATAGCCTATTTTACTTTATCACTGACTTTAATGGCTATACAGATGTAGGGGGCTTTTAAAACAAAATACAGAAATTGCTGGAAAAGCTCAGTAGGTCTGGCAGCATCTGTGGAGAGAAATCAGAGTTAACGTTTCAGGTTCCAGTGACCCATCCTCAGAACACAGAGTTAGGTGGATCGGCCATTTGGAAAGAAAACGCGTATAGATAAAAAACACATTCCATATATTTAAATTCCTTTAATTTCTCATAAAATCACACACTTGAATTCTTAATCCTACTTAAAAGAGTTTACATGCACTTGAATCTGTCAACTGAACTGTGAATTAAGAGGTACTACATTGTGATAATGAAAGGTTACAAAATCCTGCAGCACTAATCCTCGATTAAGAATGTTCAGTCTTCTGTCAGCAGACAGTGATACCGTAGTATTTAACGTCACAGAGTTTTTTTTAATGTTTAAAGGGAAGGAGTTTTAAATGTCCCATCAACTTAACAATTTGATTTATTACATCCATCTGCAGTCGAGATTCCTCAATTTATTATAGTTCTGGCAGTAATTGTCCCAGGTGAGGAGTGGTGAATTTCTCCCCTTCTTTATTCACTTGGTCCTTGGTTGATCATAACAAGGTTAATAAAAATGGATCCCTGTCTTTGTGGATATATTCTTCTCAGATCTAATGAAAGTACATTTTAAAAGAGTCAATTTAACCAGGCCTCTTGAGTTAACAAAGAGTGTATTATTAGTTAGTAAGTGCTAGCCGGAATAATAACACAAAATACAAAGTAGAAATGAGAAATAATTCCCAAAAGAAATGATAAAGTTAAAAGATATACATATCAGTCTGGATCATTCATGAAGAATTGACAGGAGAACATTAATAACTGAGTAGTTGATTATGAGATTCTTGACTTTGCAGGTTAGCTGTAATTCTTTTGTCCTGTTCCCTTTTGGACTGGATTGCTGTCTAGTTTGCAGCATTTTAAACAAGAGAATCTTTTAGTTGCAATGCAGGAGGGACCTGTAAGTTACTCCTAGACTGTGACTTCCACAGGGCACTAGTGCTCAAAAGATTTAAAAGAGACCCGAGGGACAACTTTTTCACACAGTGTAATGCATATATGGAACAAACCGCCAGAGGATGTGGTAGAAGTAGGTACAATTACAACATTTAAAAGACATTTGGACAGGTACTTGGATATGAAAGGTTTAGAAGGATGTGGGCCACGCACAGACAAATGGGAATAATTCAGTTTAGGATATTTCGTCAGCACGGACAAGTTGGGCCGAGCGATCCGTTCCATGCTTTGTGACTCTATGAAAAGTCCACACAAGTACCTCAGTCCACTAACCCATACAGTCCAGGGTTGAAACTCACTTTTAACTGGTATTCTTAAGAGGGGACTTTCCTTCCAGAATGAGCACATTTTGAGGTAATTACAGGAGATTATTGTTTAGTTTATCATGCATTTGGCCCTTTGAAGCTTCTGTGGAACCTTCAGGTGTGATATTCCAGGATTCGTCCACAGTCAGCCAATAATATTGTGTTCACAGGCATCTTTTGGCTGTGTATGCTTACCTTAAAAAGAAGAAATACAGGTTAAAATTAAAAGCTCAATATGTCATTAGATGATCCGGGGTTAAGACTTGTGACCATGAGACTTATGGGAACTTCTTTTGCCAGTGGCATTTTACAGCTCCTGTTGACAGCTCGTTTTAACAGTTCCCATGAGTCGATACTTTTATACACAATCATGTCTCCATTAACCAAGTCCCAAGGGGCGTCTTACCTTTCATAAAAGGCATCTGACCTCCCCAAAAGATGTCCCAAGACCTTTTATAAAAGTATTCTTTAAAAGGGTTCTCAGCCTCGTCATAGAAGTTTACAACTTTAGATGCTGTCTTGCCAGTCATGTTTTGGATATCCCACTTCTAAGTCACAGGTTAGCCAAAAATATTTGAACATTAACTTGTGTTCTTGCTTCTCTGAGCTACAAATGTGCAAGTTAGAACTTACCCCCAGTGATCCTTTGCATAACTGGCAGAGCCAGATCTGGGAGCAAGATTTTTGGATTCAGGCTTTCACCACCATTTTCACTGAAGCAGAGAGCCTCTCAATCTATGTTAATATTCTCATTTCCATATTAATGAAATATCACTAATGAATGACTTTTCATAGAGTCATAGAGTCACAAAGCATGGAACGGATCCCTCAGCCCAACTCCTCCATGCTGACCAAATACTCTAAACTGAATTATTCCCATTTGTCTGTGTTTGGCCCACATCCTTCTAAACTTTTCATATCCATGTACCTGTCCAAATGTCTTTTAAATGTTGTAATTATATCCACTTCAACCACACCCTCTGGCAGTTTGTTCCATATATGCATTACACTCTGTGTGAAAAAGTTGTCCCTCAGGTCTCTTTTAAATCTTTTCCCTCTCACCTTAAATCTATGCCCTCTGGTTTTGAATTCCACTACCCTATAGAAAAGACCTTGGCTATTCACTTTAACCATGCACCTCATGATATGATAAGCTTCTATAATGTCACGACTCAGCATCCTATGCCCCAGGGAATAAAAGTCCCAGCCTATCCAGCCTCTCCTTAGAACTCAAAGCTTCCAATATCGGTAACATCCTCAAAAATCTTTTTTTCCCTTTCCAGTTTAACAACATCCCTCCTACAGCAGATCGACCAGAACTGTACA
This sequence comes from Ginglymostoma cirratum, assembly GCA_024137785.1. Lineage (NCBI taxonomy): Eukaryota > Metazoa > Chordata > Chondrichthyes > Orectolobiformes > Ginglymostomatidae > Ginglymostoma > Ginglymostoma cirratum. Next base: position 75,038,481 of record JAHRHZ010000144.1, read on the forward strand.
CAATACTCCAAATTTGGCTTTACCAACGCTTTTATTGTATAGCTTTTATTCAGAGCCTCCTTTCAAACTTGATTAACAGCACTATAGCTTTAGAAATTCTAATATCTGAACAAAGAACAAAGAAAATTACAGCACAGGAACAGGCTCTTCGGCCCTCCAAGCCTGCGCCGATCCAGATCCTCTATCTAAACCTGTCGCCTACTTTCCAAGGATAATGTTATCTGAATGATGTTATCTTTGATACTTGCTCATAAAACATGATACAGCTGCCAAATCTATTCAGAATACATTTCAAAGTATAGAGATCAATTCTAAGTTACTCAATTCATCAGCATTCTCCTCAGTTGCACCTAAGTTCACCTTTATTTACAACGCTAGTTCATTGCAGGAGATCACCAAATATATAGCATAGCTTTTTTTCTTTCATCTTCAGTTGAAGAATTTATTCTTTGTACGTGGTCTAAAGGAAAGATCAAACTTTACATAGAACTACATAGATGCTAATGACTTTCTTTGGGGTTTCTATTCTAAGTAATCTTCAATTGGAGGGGAATTGTGTACTCATAGCAAGTCCTGTGAAATATCATAAAGTAAACTCTAGACATTTTAGGCACTGATATATGTTAATAACTATGGTTTATGCTTTCTGCTTTAGTTCTCCAGCTGACAGTGATACATCTTGACATTTGCGTGAACTCAATGTTCAAGTTGTTTTGTGCATTCACAAGTTTCCAAACAGAATAGACCTCTCAAATATGAAATGTTGTGGTATAAGAATATTTAGTTACATTTACACACATGTTATAATATTTTTATGCCTTACTCATGTTACAAATTGACACAGCCTATGCCCCACCTGACCTAAATCTCTGGTGTTGTCACCCTTGTCCTTATCCACTGGCTACCCATGAGAATCAGTTTTAACATACTTATTATCATGTCAAATCCTTCTATGCTCTATCATCTTTGCTTGAATTCTCTATGATCTGCTTCTTATCTTGCTCCTTTTACTTCAGTGACCTTTCCCTATCCTATAGAAGTACTTACCTCAACATCTCTGCCATGATATCATTCTCTTTAAATTAGAATGTCCCAGGTCCCTCTTCACTGTCTATCCTTTCATCCTCATTTGAATTGGTTCATCAGCTGTCCCTCAATTTAATGATAGTGTCTATTCATGGCCGTACGTTTCTGCCATCGAGGTTTACATGGCTGAACAGGCCCATTCTCAACTGTGAGAACTTTAGGAAAAAAACCAAAAGAACTGCAGATGCTGTAAATCAGGAACAAAAACAGAAGTTGCTGGAAAAGTTCAGCATGTCTGGCAACATTTGTGAAGAAAAAGTCAGAGTTAATAATGTTTCAGGTCAGTGACTCTTCCTCTGTTCTGCTAATTGTTCAGAGATCATTGGACCCATGGATATGCATGATGAACAAGATGGTGGCCCCAGATTGCAGGATTTGTTTCCTCCTCTTTCCGTTCCTGCTTGACCTCATCATTAGGGCATTGGGATTCAAGGCATAATGATGAACAAGCTATTACATTTTGGACAACTGGCCAAGATCCTGGCAGGCACCAACGTCAATGCAGTTTAACTTCAAGGAGAACTTCAGAGTATACTTAAGGTATTTTCTTTTCCCTGGAATGTAGCCATTTGAGAGTTGAGAAAGCAAGACATTAGGGCAGCACAGTGGCTCAGTGGTTAGCACTGCAACCTCACAGCACCAGGGACCCAGGTTTGATTCCACCCTCGGGCTTTCCTCCAGGTGCTCCAGTTTCCTCCCACAGTCCAAAGATGTGCATGCTAGGTGGATTGGCCATGCTAAATTGCCCATAGTGTCTAGGGATGTGTAGATTAGGTGGGTTATACAGGATGGGTCTGGATGGGAAGCTCTGAGGGTCAGTGTGAACTTACTGGGCTAAAGGGCCTGTTTCTACAGTGTAAGGATTCTATGAAATTCTGTGAAGTGTTCAGGGAAGTTAACATTGCAGGAGTTTGGCTCCAAGGGTGCCAATGAGTACTTGCTGAACAGTACCCCATAGGATGTGGTGGAAGCATTACTAGTGACGTTTCTCTTCCATCCCTAAGCATCACTGACAAGTCCAGGTTTCACTCCTTCACACAAACGTGTGCTTGCAAATGATGTCTTTTATTGACTTGTGGAAGTCTTTCTTGTGAAAAACGCAATGCTATTGTAGAAGGCTAAGCTGGCAGAGCTGATCCATTGATGTCAATCCATCAATGATTGACATTTGTTAGAAATAACTGTCCAGGTATAATAAAAGCTCAATATATTCCAGAAACACTCCTTCAATCTATATGGAAAATGGACTATCTACCGAACCACACAATAGATTGAAATATGAGCTTTGTTTTGACAGCATTCAAGGACAGGACAAATTTAATGCCTGCAGGAAAATAGAGACTGAAATAGTTTGCAAATCTAGAGCAGGCGAGTGCTGTAGTCAAACTATAGTCTGTGATGGTCAGTTACGTTTCAGCATGGAGGTGAATGAGGTTAAAGTGTCTTTTATCCAGGTAATAATTAACAATGGCACCAGAGGACAGTTGCTCATTGATGAGGTGAATAGCCACTTTTACAATGAATGGAACTTTCTCAGCCTTTAGGTGTCATGAACAATGTCGATACATTTGGAGGAAATGAAAAAAGATTTAGATTCTCAACATTGAGAATAAAAAGTCTGATTTTCTTTTTGACGTTTCAATGGCTGGATTAGAATCTTGCTAATGAGTAATAAGGGATCTATTTGCATGCATTAATGTCTCATTATTATTTGGCCTAACTATGTTTGTATGCAGTTTGCTATTTTTCCCTCATTGCCAGCATTAAGTAGATGGTACCAACTCCAGATTTAAAAGTCAACACTGTAATCTGGTGGCTGCAGCTTGCTGGAGATTACATCTCATGTCCATCTTTGCAAATGCTCTCCAATATCTCAGGGCATGCCCCATGGGCAACAACCACTTGTTCTCTGCAAACTCAGAGGTTGGCACTAGCAAAGCACCAGTCTTACCATATTATCATGGTCCATTTCAGAATAACTAAGAATGCATTTCATCTGTTCAGTACTGCACTTTGAAGCTCCCCAAGACCTTGCCCTGTAATGCTGCTGCCAGGCCACTTTGTGTACAGGGTAGGACGCCCATCTCACGCATCAGAACAGGATGCATCCCAGGGCACTTGGCTTGCTTTTACGGCGCTCAATATTTTTTGCTAACTTGGATGCTCACAGCATCTCTTCCTTGCCTTTCCTTGCCTATTACCACAGGCAGAAAGCCGTGTTGCCTGTTTCCCTACAGTAAACAATCCAGAGGCTGAATATGGCGACGTAGTGCACCGTGCTACCTCAATAGCAAGCTATTGCATGCGGAAGCAGCTTATGTGGCACATATACTGCATGTGCTTCAGTCACATGGTCATGTCTGAATGGTGATCCAGTATGAATTTTACCACAGGGTACTGAGGAGACCCTGGAGACCCAGAAGGATAAAAAAAGGACAGCCTGCAAATATCACATAATCATCCAACATATCTTGTATACCTCAAAACAGAACTCTTCCCAGTAAGTTCATTTCCACATACGACTTTGATTTTTATCACTTGTTTCTCCCTCTGGGGAGTGTCAGCAGTCACTGTGGATTCTTGGTTGAGGAATTGTTGACAATATTCTTCCAGTGTTGACTGATGGGTTGTTCTTCCAGTGTTCGTTTTTGTTCCGGAGGTCACATATTTCAATTTTGTTTTCATCAAATCAGTCCTGGTGACGATGATTTTTAAACTCAATGGTGTGAGCATTGAATTTGTGTGCAACTGGGTTTATTTGATCCCACTGTTCTATAACTGAGTTGGATTTGTGAAGATTTTCCAAATTAGTCATGAGCTATATTTGGAATTACTGTGCTACATCAGATACTTATTTCCCTCCCTCCCGTGTTAGCCTTTCACAAGGACTGTTCCCTCCAGGACACCCTGGTCCACACCTCCTTCACTACCAACAACCGACCCCCAAAGCCCCATGTCACCTTCACCAGCAACGACAGAAGGTGTAACACCTGTGCGTTTACTTTCTCTGTCTTCAAAATCTAAGGGCCCAAACACACTTTCCAGGTGTAGAAATGATGTACCTGCACTTACCACAATCTAGTCTACTGCACTTGCTACTCACAATGTAGTCTCCTCTACACTGGGGAAACAAAGCATAGACTGGGTGGCCACTTCGCAGAACACCTATTTTCTGTCCACAAAAAAAGACCCTAAGCTTCCCGTTTCTTGCCACTTCAACACGCCACCTTATTCCCTGGCCAACATTTCTGCCTCAGGCTTGCTGCAATGCTCCAATGAAGCTCAGCACAAGCTGGAAGAACAGCACCTCATTTTCTGCCTATAGCCATCTGGATCCAAAATCAAGTTCAACAACTTTAGGCCTTGAGCATCTTCCCAACACTTTCCCCTATCCCCACACACCAGGACTTGTTGTCACATCGTCTGCTGTTACACACACTCATTTTTTGTCATTGATAGTCCCTATTCGCAGCCATTCATTCTCCTAGGCTTCTGTTATCCACTCCTTTTGTCTGTACAACTGTTTTTCTCTCACTCTAGCTCCAATTTCTCCACCTATCATTTACTCCTTACAGTCTCCCCCCACCCTATCTTCTGCATGAAAACTAACTTTTTCTTAGCTTCCATCAATTCTGAAGGTGTGCCACTGAGCCCACAATGTTAACTCTGATTTCTTTCAACAGATGCTGTCAGAGCTGCTGAGCTTTCCCAGCAATTCCTGTTTTTGTTTCTCATTTCCACCATCTGCAGTTTTTTCAGTTTTCTAAAATGTTCTTCAAACTATATTCTGTAGTATATGACCAATTAACTTATGCTTGCAGTCTTCAACACATATGTCATTGTAACAGAGGTGTTCCCTGGGTAGTTGTTAAAAATTCCTGGAAAAATCACTCAGTCTAATAGCTAAATAACTACACCAGAGTACAGTATTAATTCACAATTTATGCAAACGTATTGCTCAAATTTTGTGTTATCAACACAATACTGAGTCTTTGATGAGATCCCCAATGTAATAAACCTGTACTCCTTCATAATTGATTTTGTTAAAATCTCTGTCAAATATCATTAAGCAAAACTACCATTTTATCTTTATAAATTCTATAGTTATTTATGCTGTTACTGTATGACAATCCTACAGTAATGTAGAGTAATTCTGAGCATGCATACATCAAAAGAACAAATAAAGAACATTTATGTTCTTGTATTGTTCATGTCCAAAAGATATCAAAAAGCAATTTACAGCCAATGAAGGACCATTGAATTGTATAAGATATAATACAATATACAAAATACAACAGCTAGTTCGCACAGAGCAAACTCCCACAAACAGCAATTGTGATAATGAAAACCAAAAGAATTGTGAATACTGTAAATCAGGAACAAAAACAGAAGTTGCTGGAAAAGGTCAGCAGGTCTGGCAGCATCTGTGAAGAAAAAAATTAGAGTTAATATTTCAGGTCTGGTGACCCTTCCTCAATTGTAATAAGGATCTGTTTGAATAATCATGATTGGTTTTCTTATGATCTTGACCGGGGGTTTAAAGACTAACTTTTCCTCTGCTTTGAATTAGTGTCATGGCATGCTTTGCTTTCACTTCAGAGAAGAAGGGAACCTGGCCTTCACAACTTCACCAATACGACACCCCCGCACTGTTATATTGGAATGTGAGGTTTTCCTGTAATGCTCAAGTCCAAGGACGGAACATAAACTTTTTTTTAAGGGCGGCACGGTGGCTCAGTGGTTAACACTGCTGCCTCACAATGCCAGGGACCTGGGTTTGATTCAACCCTCGAGCGATTGTCTGTGGAGTTTGCACATTCTCCCCATGTCTGCATGGGTTTCCTCCAGAAGCTCCGGTTTCCTCCCAGAGTCCAAAGATGAGCTGGTAAGGTGGCTTGGCTGTGCTAAATTGCCCATAGTGAGCAGCGATGTGTAGATAAGGTGGGTTATAGGGGGAAGGGTCTGGGTGGGATGCTCTGAGGATCGGTGTGTACTTGTTGGGCTGAAGGGCCTGCTTCCACACGGTGGGGATTCTATGATCTATAATAAACTTATACCTTTCAGCTAAGAATCAAGAGCGCAACAAACTGAGCCATGGCAGACATGGACATTAAACAACAAGTAACAAGTCGTAATATTAAACTGACACCTGAACACACAAGGTGTACAAATGGATGAGTAAACTGAAAGTCGTGTACGTAATGTGGGAGGATATTGGGTTAAAGAGGCATAGTTAAGATAGTAAATCAGCCAGGGCCTGGAAAAATTTGAGGTTTCATCATCTTGACATTGGAAAACTGGTGGTTGTAAATCAGATACACATTACACACCTGCCTGATCTTCGTCTTCATTAACTTAATGGTTTTTACTCAAACTGACAAATTGTTCCTACAGTTGACAGTTATATATAAATATATATTTCCACTAGTCCGAGGATAGAAAGAAATTCACTGTGTTCCATGGAAGAATATGTCAAAATAAAATGGCAGGGCTGTTGGCCCAGCTTTCGTTGTTGGGATATCTGTGAATTTCATTTGTTTGGCATTCGGTAATCTCATTCCCAGGTAAAACCAGTACCCAAGGATCTCCTAGGATTTCCAAACCAGAGTCAGAGACCTAGAACACCTTGAAAATTATCTTTTATGTTGTGTTTCTGCTCTCCTGAGTGATTCTGAAAATATAAATGCTCAGTGATGTCTCATTAGCACAATACTTTCCAGTCATCCAATATTACATCTGACTGAAACCTTATCAGGTACTCAAGATGTAGAAGTTTGGGAAACAAACAGAAATATTTTTCAAAAGATGACCCTGTTTGACTTTGGGTATTCCAACAGGTTGAGAAGCTGAGGTTGATATATAAAGACCACGGTGCGGCAGTTTGGAGGATTTAAGACTAAAAGGTCATAAGAAATAGGAATAGGCTTTGTCCCCTCGAGCTTACTCCACCATTCAATAGGATCATGGCTAATCTGACATTCCTCACGTCCACTTTCTTTCCTTTTCCCTGTAATCCCACTGATCAAGAATCTATCTATTTCAGCTTTAAGTATACATGAGGACTCTTACTCCACAGCTCTCTGTGGCAAGGAGTTGCAAAGACTCATATCCCTCTGAGAGAGAAAATTTCTCCTCAACTCAGTCACCATTCTACCCTTTTATTCTGAGACTATGTCGTCTGATCCTAAGCTCTCCCATGAGGGGAAATATCCTCTCAGCATGTTCCCAATCAAGCCCCTTAAGAATTCCATATGCTTCAATGAGATCACCTCTCATTTTTTTAAACTCCAGGGAGCACAGTCCAACCCTCCATACCAGGGATCATCCTGATGAAACTTTTCTGAACTGCCTCTGAGCTTTCCTTAAATAGTGAACCAAAACTCCTCATCGTTCTCCAAATGAGGTCTCATTAGCCCTTGTAGTGTTGCAGTAAGACTTCACTACTCTTGTACTCCAACTCCCTTGAAATAAGAGCCAACATTCCATTAACCTTCCTGACTACCTGTGTGTTAGCTTTCTTTGCTTCATGCACAAGTACTCCCAAATCCCTTTATATTGCAGCTTGCTGCAGGTTTTTCTCCAACTAAATAATATTCTGTTCTTTTGTTTCCTTTTCCAAAATGAACAACTTTGCACTTTCCCACATTTGTCAACTTTCGTCCAATTACTTACATTCTCTGAGTAAACTGTTTGTACCCCTCTCACAGCCTGCCTTTACATGTATTTTTCCGTTGTCTGCAAAATTAGCACTTCCTTCCTCCAAGTCATTAATATATATTGTAAAAGTTGCAGTCCCAGCACTGATCCCTGTAGAACCCATCTGGTAATAGGTTGCTAACCTGAAAAAGAGCTCATCATTCCCAATCCTGCTTTGCGTCAATGAGCCTATTCCTTATTCATGCCAATATACTACCTCCAACACTGTGGGCTCTAATCTTATGACTTAACCTTTTGTGAGGTATTTTGTTGATGCCTTCTGGGATTCCAAATACAACATACAAACTGATTTCTTTCTATCCACTCTGGTTAAGACTTCCTTGAAAAACTCTAACAAATCAGTCAGATACAATTTCCCTTTCTTGCTGTTTCTGTTTGATTAGATTATGATTTTTCAAATGTTCAGCTATTACTTCCTTAATGACTGTTTCTAATTCGTCTTCAACATTAGATGCTAGGCTAATTGGACCAAAAGTACTCTTTTTGTGTCTCCCTCCCTTTTTGAATAGGTGTGTCACACAAGCAGGTTTTGATCTTCTAGTACTTTCTTGTAATCCAATGATTTTTGGAAAATTACAACTGATATTTCCACTATCTCTAGCTACCTCTTTTAGGATCTTTGGATGCAAGCCATCAGGACTACAGGACCTTTCTGCCTTTGACCCCATTATTGTGTCTAATTCTTTAGTGATGGTAATGGTACTTAATTTTCTCCCATATTATTTATTATAAATGAGATGGTCAAAGTATATTCCACCATGTAGACTGATGCAATATATGTGCTTAAATCTTCCACCATTTCCTCGATCCCCAAAACCATTTTGCCAGATTCATTTTATGAGGGGCCTATGTTCACTTTGACCTCTTTCTTCCTTTAAAGAAGCTTTTATTGTCAGCTTTTATATTCCTCACTGGTTTGCTCTCGAAGTTTACTTTCTCTGCCTTTATTATCTTTTCAGTCCTCCTTTGCTAGATTCTGAATTTATCCCAGTCTTCCTTTTTTTTTTCTTTCAACTTAATACTCTCCCTATTGTTCTCAGTTAGCCATGGTTGGTTTATCCCTCCCTTAAAATCTTTCCTCCTTATGCAATGTGTTTTTGCTGAGAGTCAAGAATTTCTGGGTCCCCTCAGTTTTCGAATTACACATCAGATGCAGTGTAACTCCACCTGGGTGGAATGCCATATTTTGAAGGAGGGCAGCATATGCGTTCTAAAACTTCACAAATTTATTTTCCAATATTTTTAACATTATAAAAACAAACATTGCCAACTGAAAAATAACAACCAGAAGTCAAACATTTTCTCCTGAGCAAACACTTTGGACCAGAGCCTTTTTCACAAATGATATGTGACTCAGGTCTGCTTTATGCAGGTCTGCACCACGTAAATGCTAGCTGGGGACTAGTAATAAAATCATATCCTTATTAGTTAGCAAGCAGAGATCACATTTATATATACCTAGTACTTGATTGCCAGCCATTTATCTGCATTAGAAAACATTTTCATTATAATTTACAGACTGCAGTTTGAACAGTACTGAACTAAAAGTGAAAGTGGGCACTGTTAAACTCAGTTGAGCAATGTTGAGTATAGTCTTAAAAATGAAATCATTGGAATTGTCATTTTACAACTCCTACCCATCTTGAATATATATTTCTGTAAAGAAGACTGTAACAGTATCTGGGTTCAAATGAATTTTTGCTTTGCTGTCAGCAACTTATCTTGCAAACAAGCTTTAAATGTAGCTACTAACTGAGAAAAATTGCATCAGGAAATTCTTTAAGATTTACTTGAATTTTCAAAGCAGCCACAAGGCCTTTTCCATCACCTTTCACATTGCCTGAGGTCTATTGCTGCATGAAGGGTTAGTCCCCAACTGGCAGGTAGTAGCATCAGCCCATTGACATGCAACAGCAGGTTTTGCCTTTCCAGTACTTGATAAATCACCAGTGTGTATTTGCATAAATAATTTATTCTGTTTTTGCATAACATGTGTTTGATGTAATTTGATGCAATAGTTAGATATATATCTCCTACACATCAATCAGAGAATTAGATGATGCTTGCACAGTGCTTTCTCAGACCATAATTCAATTTTCTTTCAAATAGTGAATCCAATATATCAAAATTGTGACTCACCTTGAGTTGTTAAAGAGGAACATGAAGGAGTGTCATTTTTATTGGACTCTTGGTACTACTGATGCATTATGCACAATCATTTTCATATTTCATTGAGCTGTAAGCTTCAGTTTAATTATGATAATAAGACGATCCACTTTGCAAATTTTGAACAGAATTCATAGCAACTGTTCCTCATTATCTGTTCAGCATTATCTAAATACTGGTCCAAAGTATTAACAATGCTACAATCAATACAAATACGTTCCTCATAAAAGAAGTTAGATGTCCTTTAAGTAAAACTTGCAGTCAACGCGAGTTGTCAACTATATAACAGATTGTGGTAACTTATTGGTTGACCTCGGCATAAAGGAATGTTTTTGAGGGGTTCAAGAGAAATGACCTTCTCCCACTGCTGATCTGGTCGCACTTTCAAGACCTACAGTATATGGGTCACAGACATTTCAGGTCACTGGTAATGCAGCAGAAATGTTATAAATAAACGCACAGAGGTGTGACAGCTGAATTTGATTTGTGGCCTCATCCACTGAGGTCTACTCGACAATTTTATTTGCTACTCTTAACAGCTAGCACTGTCTGATGACAATTCCTTGCCTTCTTGTGAACTTCGATTTCTGAAGTAAAGGCAATTTTAACATCCCTGTTTAATTTGGATCAATGTTCAAGGTAGACATCAAAAGCTTTTAATTTGTCGGCAAGAATTTGGATGCATTCACTTCAGATTTGAAGTGAAGTTTTTTTTTAAGAACTATTTCAAGAGTGTTGACTCCAGCACAAAAGTGCTGTTTCAAGCAGAACAAAGTGAAATGCTCAGGGCAGACTATGTCTCACTATTTCTCACAAAATCTATCTGTCATTCTGGAAACAATTTGAAAACAGAAGCAGACTGGATACAGTTAGTCCAATCCTTTCAATTTCTGCAGTTTAAATAGACCTGTTAGGTCACTGTTTAAGTCCCGTGTGATTAGTTCTCCAGAGGAGATGTGAGTATTTAATAAGTGTGTTTGGAAGATGTCAGTCTATTTTAAGGGTGATGTCATAATAGGTCATTCTCTGTTGTTAAGATGATAACGTTATAATAGTCATTCTCCTCTGCTGATCAAGCATCCAATAATGTCAGTGTACCGTCGCTGAATTATAAATCAATAATGAGAAAGACTAAAAAATTAATTTTGATAATTTCTATGACACCCTCTTTAATATTAACCCAACTCTAAATTTCTATTGATCATAGACTTCATTAGATTGTATCCATATAGTTGAAATATTACATTTATCATTAATATTAATTAGTTTTAATCAATCTTGACCAAACACTGCTTGAAACCATTCTTTTTAACCATTAAGCCTTTCAATTTGTCTCCTGACCTCCATTATCAATTTGATTTTAAATGGTGTCTTGACTGTCATTCATTAGTCATTCGTTAATGACATGGCATGGTGGAGACAAGTTAAATAAACAAGGGGGATTTTACAGATAAGATCAGAGTATCAACAAAATAAATAAACTTTACAGGGTGGATCATATTAACTTATGTTCTGGATGGAGAGCTTTGCACAAAATTAATGTTTTAGTGGGAATGTTCCACATGGTTTGATACGACTGACACACACACATTTTAAAAATCTACCCTTCTATGCTTCCTGGCTTGGTATAGCCAAAAAAAATTGGTATTGTTCATCTATGTCATTACTGAACTGGATGATTTAATTCCTTCCTCCAATCAAAGTACGCAAGTATATGGCCGTACCAAAGAATTCGAGCCAGTTCCTAGTTTTGATTAGCTTTGCTCATTTACAAAAATTGCTTTCCTCATAATCTTTAGCTTGAATGGAGGATTATTCTTTAGAGCACAACAATAAATCAAAGTCCTGGAAATCTCTTTCTAAAAGCAGTGTTCATGTATTTACTACATACCCATACCAGCTCTCTTCCCTAACTCACACTTTCCTACGATTAAGTTGCAATGGTTTAAGAAGGCAGCTCACCACCAACTTCTCATAAGTAATAAGGAATAGGCAATTAAAGTTGGCCTTGATCGTGCTAACTTTGTCCCATCAATAGATAAACAAAACTGCTGAATCAACCCAAAATCCAGCTTTTCATTCTTTTCACTGAGGGTGTGGTTTCAGGTAGACTGGCAAGTGGACTCAGAAGGAATGATCTTTACATTTGTAAGATCCAGTTATTAAGACCCAATTATTTTTCCTTCACATGTCTTATGATTAGAAAGATTCCCATTAATTTCCACTTCCAGATGGGACAGCCCAAATTGTTAAGCTCCCAGTAAAGAAGATTAAACTGGTTCACTTTCTTTAATTATCCATCCACTCAGTTAGTCAGAACATGATTGAATTAAACAGGATAAAAACCGAAAGAACTGCAGATGCTGTAAATCAGGAACAAAAACAAAGTTGCTGGAAAAGCTCAGCAGATCCAGCGGCATCTGTGAGGAAAAAAATCAGAGTTAACTTTTCCGTAATGTTTTAATGTAACCCAAAACATTAACTCTGATTTTTTTCTTTGCAGATGCTGCCTGACCTGCTGAACTTTTCCAGCAAATTCTGTTTTTGTTCCTGATTTAAACAGGATCCTTTCTCCCATGGGTACCTTTCTTTTCAAGTAAGAAATTTACGTTTTAAAAGGAGATTGTTGAAGCAAGCCTTTTTGAGTTAAGAAGATTAGGTTTTTTTAAGATACTAAATGAGAGAAGAAATTATAATGCAACATATTAAATATAAGAACAGAAATCAATAAAAGACTTCAAACAAAATGCATCAGTCTCTGAGTCATTTGTGAAGAGTAGATGGCAGAACATTGTGGCCAATGCAATAGTTGTTACTAGTAGTGTTAATGTAGGTAGTTGAACAATTAATTTCAAGACTCTTAGTATTGCAGTCTGATTGAAATTCTTTTTAACCTGCTTCCTTCCAATGGTGGTCGACTGGCAGCACTCAGAGAGAGGATATTTTTTCTTTTTACCTGCAGCTCAGGGGTGTTTACTGGCTGTCCTCTAAGCTGTCACCTTCACAACACACTTGGTCATACATTAGGATAACAGGCCACTAACACAGACCAGAGCTGAAGTTCACATTTAAAGCCCTTCCTTTTGTACATCTCGAGAAGGGTAAAATGCAAACACATGAACCTCCTGCTGAGAGTAGTTTCAGTACTCAAAATCTCTTCCCTTTTAGTCATTTTATGAGAAATTTCTCCAACTTTGTACAGGTGTGATGCTCCAGAATTTTGTTCCAGATAGACTTTGAGTTTACATCCACGCTCACCCTGGCTATATCAGACCTCTTCTAAAAAAACATACATTGAAATTAAAGTTCAATATGTTTGAAGCTTATCCTAAGGTCTGCTATCTGTTGTCTTGAGCTATGCCAACTAATTTGCGATTAGTTTTCAAATTTCAGTTCTGTTTTTTATCCATGAGTGCAATTTTGTACACAAAGATGCAAATAATATTTGTTTTCGGATGTAGAATGTACTGTGTGCATTGTATGTGTTAAGTGCCAATCTTTTTTGTTTGGATTTGCGACAAGGCAAGTAAAATAGTTATTGAGATAATTTGGCCTAACTTTGCTCAACAATCAACAATGATCCTAAGGTTAACTATTTGCAACATCCAATTCTTTCTTAGTTATTTACACAATTTTACTTCTACTGTTCCTCCACAAAATCAAATTTCTTCACACCAGTCCCAAGGTTATGTTTTACACTAGCTTTGAATATAGGTCCACTTTATCTTACCTTCACAACTTAATGCAAAACAATATTCTGGATTTACCATTTCCTTAACAATCTAATATATTTCTGAAAATTCATTTTTCTAATTTATTTTTGACAAGCTGAAAAGTCTAGGTCTTCATATTGCTTCCTTATACATATACTTGGTCCTTTTGTACTGTATTGTTAATTATCTTTGATCATTTCGAGTATTGGATCAAGTAAGACTTTTACACCTCTTTTAATTTCGCATTTGATTATTTCAATGTGAGTCAGGAGTCAGGGGCTGCCTGTTGCATGGTTCAGCACAGGTTTGATTCACTTTGTAACTGATGTAGACTGACGGATATGTCTTGTCACCCTGCCAGTGAGTTTGGACTGCATTGGCAAAACATTACAGACAAAGAAAAAGGAAAGACAAATACTTAAGATGAAGCACTGGCAAACAATGAGCCAAAGACCTGCTGTTGGGCACAGCACGTAGACATATCAAAACCTGTCATGGAATATTTGCTGTATACATCATTTCTTCCAATGTGTAGTATCTCATATATTTTCTTGAATTATTTCATCTGTCAATGTTTTGCTCACCTATGCATTTTGCCTGGCTTATTCTATGATAATAAACTGAACCCTTGGGCTAGGTCAAATGGTTACAATAAGGTAAGGGAGGCAGGACAGGAATTAGGCAGCCTATGCAATGTATCAATATATTCCATCAAGTGTCGACTGGTCACTTTGTCATGGGATGGCAAAATGGTGTTGTGAAGTACAGTAAGACTCTTAGTGTTGCTTTCTTGCCCAATCAAGTGTCCAAGAATAGCCAGTGCAACAGGGGATAGACCATGAGTTGGAAGCTGGTTCTGATCACCAATTTAAAGGTTTCCTTACCACTCGCTCTTTAATTATTATGTCAGCCTATTTTGTTTATTTATTCACAGGATGAGGGTGTCACTAGGGCTAGGCCAGCATTTATTGCCCATTCCTAATTGCCCAGAGGGCAGTTAGGAGTCAATTATGTTGTTGTGGGTCTGGAATGTTATCAGACCAGGTAAGGATGACAATTCCCTTCCCAGAACCAAAGAGGTTTTTCCTGACAATCGTCAACAGATCCATTGCCCCCATTGGACTTTTAATTCCAGATTTTTTTTATTGTATGCAAATTTCACCATCTGCCATGACGAGATTCAAACCCAGGTCCCCAGAACATTACCTGGGTCTCTGGATTAATAATCTAGTGATAAAACCACCAGGCCATTGCCTCCCCTAAATGGTGAACAAATAAATTTGCCTACCAGACCAACATTGCCAATTTCAGCAGCAGGTTTGGCTACTACATAGCATCCTCAGTCCAATATGCAGACTGTTTCATTTGCTGATAGTGCTACCTCCTCATGCCTGATGTAAATCACTCCCAATGTTTTCTCCGGCAAGACTCATATCAAATTATTACCGACGTTTTCTCAAAGCCCCAGAACTGGTGTTTTAATGATGAAAATATACTGGCATAGATTGCCATTTGTACTCATAATTATCTCATTTGAGCAATGTTGTGCTTGAATAAAGAAAAAAAATCAATTGCTGCACCTCCATCCTAGGTAGCATGAACCAAAACTTACTTATTTTTGCCGCGGGTGGGGCGATGAATTGATTTATAAATCTAACTAACATTTCTGCTTTATTTCTGTGTTTTTTTTGTCAAGCTATAATAAAAGTGATGATGAAACACAATCATTAGTTGCAAATGCTGAAATTACAGTTTTACATTTTAGAATTTTTTTTTAATTTGTGTTTTACACCCTGTGGCACCACCATCTCCATCACTCCATGTGTTACCCGTTTTCTAAACTTTACCCCTGCTGTTTGAAAAATATTCCTCATTTTCATCCATCGGAGTACAAAAAACCCTAAAGGCAAAACATTAGTGATCTTTCTGCAAAGTAAAAGGCTTTACTCAAACAGTTATTACCATCACCACTAGCTCTCCCCCTTGCTTCATTACTTTTTGGTAAAGTATGCTAATGAAGACGATATGTTCAGAATATTTCTCTGCAACTGTTTGAGTTCACCAAGATATCTAAAATGGGCAGGCTATCATAAGTACTTGATCTGTCAGCAAGATTTATGCATCAGCAATAAAACATAAGGATGACATGCAGTTTGACATTACTTTTCATTTTTCAAAGATGCTTTACCCTGAGTTAACTATCTACTTACTGGGAAAAGAAGGGTGTGCTGCAAAGTGCTCAGTGTAGTTATGGGTTGCTCTGTTTTGATTTAAAGATGTGAGATTCCTTTTTCAATAAAGCTGAATTTCAAAATTCACTGAAAGTAAATCTATATAATGTGTCATTTTAAAATTATCAAAACCTCCACAAATCAGTTAAGCAACAAAATCCAAATTATAGCATAACATCATCGCACCCAGTGACTAGTAAATCATACAATAAAATGAAATCAATACAATACATTCTGAAGGTAGTAATTAAAGGACCCTGGTCATTCTGTTCTAGTTAGCCTTTTCAAGTTAAAATTTGAACAATATTAACTATTAAAATGGCCTATCCGTTGCATAAATTCTGTGATAAAGTATAATGAATTTAATTTAAAATATACCATTAGTAAAATCAGTCAGTGTGAAAATAGAAGATATAAGAGGTAATTTACTTGATCCTCCAGGGTCGGTTATGAGCTAAAAATAGAAAATAGAGCAAATAACCACTGCTCCACCTTTAGCCTGCCCACTTCAAAGTTAAACAGAAATGGGTTGGGATTGGCAATTGGCCCGCTGTCAAGTTATGGTTCATCAGCCAGATATCTTATTATCTTGCATGCACTCACGTTAACTTTACTTTTATTTTTAACACTTGCAGCTTAAGTTTCCTGGCCTTGGGAAATCTGAATGCTAAAGGACAGCTGGATGGAGCAGGTTAGTGTCCATAGTAGCTGTAATTGGGGGTCAGGAAGAACATGGGGTTTTTTGGCCCAAACCTTAAACTTTCAACACAAACGTTTCCACCCTCCAGAAAGACTTCAACACCATGGTGATTAATTGAATCTGGTGTTGTGGCCAGACTTACGGTTGGGGTCTTGTGTCCAGCTCAACATTTTAAAATGTCGGAACAAAATGACAGAAATTTGGCTTGGGCTTTCGACTTGGAATTTTGGCTGGACATCACTTATTCTTCAATCTTTTGGATGAGTTGGGTCTATTTTGGGTGAATTGCACTGATAAAATCAAAATGGATAGAGAGGACTTCAGGCCACATGAGCAAACATGATAAAAGATTGCTCAGCAGCCCAGAACTACTAATAACATTGTCAGCTGTGGCTGGACATCTTCCTGAAAGTGCCAATACATTATTTTCAGAGACTTCACGGGAATTCTCCATCAGAATCTTCAATTTCCCAAGCAAATCCCATAATGTCAGTTGCACTTGGGATTCTGCAGGATCCTGGCTTTGAACCCTACCATTCTCCAACCATTATCTGGCCATTTAAATATCTGGACCATGGCATCCAAACATAATGCCCAATCAAGCAAACCTTTCCTCTTTAACCAATATTTAATCTAACTCATAGTAGAATATTCAAAGAAAATTAAAGGACATAGGAGTAGGCCATTCATGCCCTTGAGTCTGCTCCACCATTCAATGAGATCATGGTTGATCTATGACTAAACTCCATACACCTGCCTTTAAACTATATTCCCTAATAGCTTTGCTTAATAAAAAAAAACTATCTCAGATTTAAAATTAACAACTTATTCAATATCCACCATCATTTGCGGAAGAGAGTTCTAAAAGCTTACCACCCTTTACCAAGAGAAGTGCTTCCTAACATCTCTCCTGAATGGTCTGGCCCTAATTCTTAGACTATGCGCCATAGTTCTGTAATCCTCAACTAATGGAAATAGTTTTTTTCTGTTAACACCTTGAAAATTTTGATCCGATGAGCCCTTAAACTTCTGAATTCTGGAGAAAATTGGAGTAATTTGTATCATTCCTCCTCATAACTTAACCCCGGAAGTCCAGGTGTCTTTCTTGCAAACCTATGTTGTATTCCCTCCAAGGCCAGTGTATTCTTCCTAAGTTGTGGTGCTCCAAGTGGGCCCTACTCAGTGTTCGTATAGCTGCAGTCATACATCTCCATTCTTGTAATATTGTCCTCTAGATATAACTGCCAGCATATTAGCTTTCTTGATTACTTTCTGCGGCTGCGTGTGACATTTTTAAGATACGTGCATCTGAATTCCTAAGTCTCTTGCGACATCTACCATATTTACTTTATTACTATCAAGAAAGTACATTGATCTGTCCTGTTTCGATACAACATGGATAACCTCACACTTGCTTATATCGAATTCCAACTGCCACATTTTTGCCCATCCATCGAGTCTGTCAATGTCCTTTTGTAATTTTATGCTATCACCTATACTGTCAATAATATTGCCTAATTTTTTATCATCATCAAATTTGGATATATAAGCATATATATAAGCAGGAGAATGAGGTTGAGGAACTCATCAGCCATGATTGAATGGTGGAGCAGACTTGATGGGCCGAACGGCCTAATTTCTGCTCCTATGCCTTATGGTCTTCTATGACTTTCTGTGCCTTATCCGTATCATTGGAAATAATCTGAATAATTGGAGGTCTAACAAAGATCCTTGCAGCCCACCACTGGTCACATGCTACCAATTAGTGTACCTACCATTGTCTGTACTTTCTGTTGCTTGCCACGTAACTGATTTCCATGTCAGTTACCTTCCCTCAATTCTTTGGCTTCTCTCTTAGTTAATAGTCTCTTATGTGGGACTTTATCAAATTCCTCTGGAAACCCATATAAACAACATACATAGATATTTCTCTGTCCACTAACTTAGTCACCTCTTCAAAAAAGTAAATGAGGTTTGTCAGCTAAAACCATCCTATCATGAATCCATGCTGCTTCTCCCCGATTAAAGGAAAACATTCAAGGTGTTCAGTTACCCCATCCTTGATTATAGATCCCTCCAATTTCTTCAACACAGATGTTAGGCTAACTGGTCTTCTCCTCATTGGTTACTCATGAGTATGAACAAGTATTCCTGGAGAGTCTGGTTTCTTCCCACAGTTGCTGCCATGCCTGTTGAGGTTCACCTGGAATTTCTATTTTTGTTTCAGATTTCTAGCATCCGAAGTTTTCTGTTTTATCATTCATTCTGGAATCAGGTTTCAAGTAAGTTCTCCTCATGCTGATCAATGCATAATACTTGTCATGGTCTTCTGGTTTACGTCCCTGCCACTGTCCTGATCCTCATCCTCGGATAGTTGCATTTGATCCCCTATTTCCCCTGCATTCAGGACATTCCATCTTTGTCATCTCCAGTTGTGAGGGGTACAGAGTGCTATGTGGCACATCCTTTCTGGGTTACATTGCAAGTGAAGTCCAAGCATTGAAAACTTCAACTTAAGGAAGCCAACAGACTGCTCCACAATGATTCTAGTAGAAACATGGTGGCACTGTATTTCTGTTCTGTCTGAGGTTGCAGGTTTTGTAAAGATATCAGGAGCTATGTTAAGAGGTCATAATCCTTGTCTCTTAGAACCATCTCTATATGCCACAAGGACCTTGGCAGGAGGCAGGAAACTGCAAGTTATGTATTATGCATGAATCATGCCAGATCCCAGATTATCTGGCATACACCTTCAAAATTTAGTGTGATGGATTAACATAATGTGAACAAGCTTTTGTTGTTGGTAAACTCATTGGTTAGCAATGGGGCACTTACAAAGCATTGTGGGTGCTGCGTATAGTGGGCTGCACCTGGTGAAAGCCAGCAATGGTGCAGAGCTGCTTGATTGTCCTCATCCTAGGTGAAGGATATGGTCTGGAGCACATGACTTCAGAGTTCTAAAGAAGAATCATCTCAAGCTCGAAGCATTAATTCCATTCCTCTCTCTTTAGATGCTGCAAGACTGGTTGAGTTTCTCCAGCCTTTTTTGCTTCATTTTTATTTCAAACTTCCCTTTATCTGCTGTATTTTATGCTTATTTCAGTTGATCAGGTTACCTGCAGTCCTCCCTCATCCAGACATGAATGGTGGTACACTTTAAGCAAATCACCAAAAGTATTCCCCATCCTCAGTGGTTGGAGCAGCCCAGCACTTCACAGCAAGCCATATCGTATTGACTAGATGTTCCATATCAGCCTCTTCCAGAGGTCCCCACCATCACAGACAGTGTTTTCAGCAAATTTCATTCACTCCAAAAGATGCCAAAAACAGCTGAAGACACTGAACATTTTAATGAGTGTGGGCACTTACAACATTCTGACAATAATACTGTAGACTGGGGCTTCAGAAATTTGCTGCCTCCCAGCCAAGCTGTTCCAGTACATCTGTCTGACAATGTGGAAGACAGCGTAGGTATGTCCTATACATAAAAAAGCAGAATAACTCCACCCGGACAATTATCACCCCATCAACCTACTCTCATTAACCATTAAAGTGACGGGAGGTGTTAACAACAGTGCTGCCAATCAGCATTTGCCTAGCAATAACTTATTCAAGAATGCTCAATTTAGATCCACTCAGCTTCTAACATCATGACAACTCCAATACAAACGGAACACTAAGGAAGAGTCATATTGGGCTCAAAACACTGACTCTGGCTCTTTATCTCCACAGATGTTGCCAGACCTGTTCAATCACAAAGGAAGACAGTTGTGGCTATTGGAGGTCAGCTCCAGGACAGCTCCAGAAGAGTTCATCAGGATAAATATTTTCTAATCAACCTGTACAGCACTGTTATTACATACTTCTGCATCAGGTGGGACTTGAACTTTGGCCTCCTGGCTCAGAGTTGGGGACAGTGTCACCATCAAATCCCAGATAATGCTACAGGCTAATTACCAAGACACAACTATCTTCTGCTTCTTCATCAAAGCCTTTCCTTTCATTATAAAGTTAGAAGTGGGGATGTTTGCCGATGATGCAAAATGTTCAACACCATTCTGACAATATCCAGGCTTGGACTGACAAGTGGCAAGAACATTCATGCCACGCAAGTGCCACACAATGACCGTTTCCAAGAAGGAAAGAATCAAACCATCAACTTTTCGTGTTCAATGGCAGAGCAAACACTGAAGCCCCTGCTAATAAAATCCTGGGGTTACCATTGGCCAGAAACTGAACTGGATCAACCATAAAAAGACTGTGGCTTAGAGAGCAGATCAGAAGTTAGGAATCCTGTGGTAAGAAACTCACTTCTTGACTTCCAAAATTCTGTCCATCATTTTACAAGACACAAGTCAGGATTCTGATGGAATACTCCCAGGTTGTCTGGACAGTGCAAGTGCAGTGCTGAAGAAGTTTGACACCATCCAGGGCAAAGCAGTTCACTTGATTAGAACCATAGCCATAAATATTCATTCCTCCCACTACTGACTCAGAGTAGCAGTGTGTACCATCAAAAGATGCATTGAAGAAATTCACCTAAGGTTCTAAGAAAGCACCTTCCAAATGCATGGCCACTGCCACCTAGAACAGGGCAGCAGATACATGAGAACATCACCACTCAAACTGTCCGCTCCGCTCAGGCCTCTCACCATCCTGACATTGAAATATATTGCCATTCCTTCAATGTTGCTACCACCATCTCAAGGGAAATTTGGGAAGGGCCAAAGCAATGCACATTCAAAGAATAAAAATAACTTGGGCTTTCTATTTTCCCCAGGACTTTATGGACTGCCTCCAATTGTTAATACCTAAACCCCTAATAATGAGTGTAACCCATTCCCCGGACTGAAGTGGGAGGACAGTCACTGGATGGCTGTCTACACAGCAGCCTGACTGAATTGTTTGTGATTCATGGACTGGTCGAATATCGCCTGCAGAACTCAGAGTTGGAGTTGAGGAAATTATCAGCCATGATTGAATGGTGGAGCAGACTCGATGGGCTGAATTTCTGCTCCTATTTCTTATGGTCTAATCCCTGAACTAAAAGGACACTGATCTCTGGGCTCTAGGAGAGCCAAAAACCTGACTGACCATGGCCAACACCCTGGACTGAAATCAGATGGACCACTTGGCTAACAATAATGCTGCTCACTCCACTGAAGCCTTGTTCTCATTGACTTTCAGACTGGCCATTTTGTTGAAGCATATAGAGTTATAGACTCATACAGCACAGAAACAGACCCTTCAGTCCAACTCATCCATTGTCAACCAAATATCCCAAACGCCACACAGACATTCATCCAAGACTGGAATCAAACCTAGGTCCCTGGGGCTGTGCGACAGCAGTATTAGCCACTAAGCCACCATGCCATGATGGTGGAGTTGGATGAAGGCCTGGAAAAGCAAGCAATGAGCTATGCTACCAGGTAACTGCTCTGACATTCTTGTTTGAGAATAGTCACCATCTAGCTCCTTGGGAAGGTGGGGAGAATTTGGAGCTGCATAGGAACAAAACAAGTTTAGCTAATAATAAGTTGCAAATATATGGAAATAAGCCACTGCTCCTTAGTGAGATTCATAACTCACCGTTTAAGCCCTAAGAGGAAAATTGGAATTCTATTCTCTACATCACGATTTTGATGTTTTCATTCTTGATGTCTTTTCCCATGTCCTTGTCATTGTTTATGTTACTGAAGGAAAAGGAATTTGCCATCTACATATGCATCTCTGGAGTTATTAAAGCATAATCATTACTATAAGTTATTATAATTATTTGTGAAATCTATTTCCAGGCAGATCAAAAGATCTTTCTTTGGATGGAGATTAGGATGTGCTTTGATTGAGAACAGAATCTTTGTTTTTTTCAAACAGTCTTAGTTATTTTGATAAAATGTCACCTTGCTGTAGAATGCCTCAGAACAGAAAGGGTGAAATAGAGATGTGATCATGGAAGGTTTTCACAAAACGGGAGAAACTGTTCCTACTGATGGAAAGGTCAGCAATCAAA
This sequence comes from Ginglymostoma cirratum, assembly GCA_024137785.1. NCBI lineage: Eukaryota > Metazoa > Chordata > Chondrichthyes > Orectolobiformes > Ginglymostomatidae > Ginglymostoma > Ginglymostoma cirratum. The sequence continues at coordinate 75,061,104 of JAHRHZ010000144.1, forward strand.
AGACAAAACTTATAATGATTACTTAAAAAAATTGCCGCCAACTCAAGAGTTTATTTTGTGCTTCACACTGTTATGACCTGGAATTCACTGCCTGAAAGGATGGAAGAAGTAGATTCAGTACAGGCTTCGAAAAGGGAATTGAATAAGAATATGAAACTTTTACAGGGCTGTGCTCTTTCAAGGGATTGCCTCAGACATAATGGAGTGAATGGCCTTTCCCTGTGCCGTATTATTCTCTGGGTGCATGGGGCAGTACTGTTACCTCACCAGACCAGGGACCTGGGTTCAATCCCACCTTCAGATCACTGCCTGTGTGGAGTTTACATATTCTCCCTCGATCTGTGTGGATTTCCTCCCACAGTCCAAAGATATGCATGTTAGGTGGATTGGCCTTGCTAAATTGCCCATAGTGTCCAAAGATGTGCAAGTTAAGTTGATTATCCTTGGGAAATGTAGAGCTATAGGGATGGGGTAGGGAAATGTGTTTGGAAGGGATGCTGTTTGGAGGGTCAATGTGGACTCAATGGGCTGAATGGCCTGCTTCCACACTGTAGAGATTCTATGCATGATCCCTGATGGCATTTCACTAAATGATAAATAGTCAGAACTGGTGGATTGATCCAACACAACTGAAAAAAAAATTTCTCTGAATAGCCAAGAATTGGATCTTTCAGCGTTAATGTGGCTAAAGTTATCAAAGCAGTGCAGGTGATTCTGAGTAACAGAGAGTCCTGGATTTCAGTGGATAATGATTTGTTTATTGTGTATTTCCATTTTAAGAGGGACAACTTTCATTTATATAGTGCTTTCAATACTGAAAATGTCGCAAGGCACTTCACAGGAGGATTATCAAACAGAGCTCAATACTAAAAGCACTTGTTAAAAGAGACCTTGAAGGTGGAATGAGGTGTAGAGAGACAGAGAGGTTTAGGGCAGGGAGTCAAGACAGAGTTGCCAATGATGAAGCGTAAAATTGCCGATATGCAAGTGGGCAGAATTAAAACAGCACAGATATTTCAGATGATCCATCTCAGCCTCTCAGGGTTGAACAAAATGATTGAGAAAGGCATTAGCAAGGAATGATGGGATTTGAAAAGATGGGTGAGAATTTTAAAATCCAGGCATTGCTCAATTGTAGGTCAGTGGGCACAAAAGTCTAATGGGTGACTGGGAATTGAAAACTTGGATATGAGGAGCAGAATTTCGGATGAGATAAATTTTGGGAGAATAGTAGATGGCTGGGCTGCTCAGACAGCATTAGAACAGTTCAGTCAAGAGACTTTGGCAACAGATGAGCTGAAGGAATTGCGAGATCAGGTGATGTTTCCGAGGGGACTGCCGGCAGTCTTAATGATGAGACAGGCCTGTAGTCAGTCGCTCATTTCAGAGTCAAGGACAAGTCGGGTAAACAGTTTGATTCATCCCTAGTTGCTGGGGAGAGGTAAGTTAATGAGTAGAGTTTAGGTTGAGCATCATATCTTTGGCTATTTTGGATTTTCCCAGGGCAGGAAAAAACAAAAAGGTGGCTGCAGGCAGCAATCTTGATGTAGCACGGTTGACCAAGGTTACTCGTCTCTTGTCATTTCTCCACTGATAGTGATTTAGTTTTATACTGTAAACTTTACATTACATCTATTGAATATATGCACTTCATTAACTGCATGAATGCCATATAAATAAGCTTGTGGCACTACAAGATTGAAATATATCTTTATCTGCTACAGGAGATGTTTTATTTAACATAGAACAAATACCTTGGAGTGCAACAAGCAAATTAATATATTCAGTTTCGTTAATATGTACCTCTTTCCTAATTTACTTTATGAATTATATTAACATTGGCTACATATCAATCGCTGAATGTATATCATTTAAGTTCACAAAGAATTGCTCATCAGTGGAAAAGAATAATTTCTTTGAAGGAGATAATTGCTTCCACCTATTTTGTTTTTTTTTGATCTTAAAACAAAACCTTTCCCTAGCGAAATAAAGATTAAAGCTTGCACGTACCAACAAATGACAAATCTTGCCTAACCCCATGCACCAGTTAAAATGCTTCCGTCAAATATTACTGTTAAAACATTGTTAAGCACAACTTCAGCAGATTTACTTCCTGCAAAGTGCTATTTTACAAACCTAGGCAGGATACCAGTGAGTAGAATGAATTACAGGTTGCCACTGCATTTCCTGCGACAGGAGTGACAGGGGATCATTTTGTCATGGGACCACCTCCAGCGTGTTGTGACAACCGGTCATTACACCTCTGAACACAAAGCTCAGCTGCAGGTTTTATACAAGATGCAAATGGTCTCAAATGGACTCATTTGTTTGTTTGACAAAATTGGAAAGGCTGATAATGTATTTTCTCCTCACAAATTTTAGAGTGTAAAAGCAACCTATGACACAAGGATGATTCAATAAAGGATGTCTCCACTAATAATATGGTTTTTTTTAGTTATCTAAAATCTTTTCTGTAAAAGGATCACACTGAAGGAAGTCAGCGCGCTTTGATTTCATTCCCACAGTCAATGTAATATTGTTATTGTTTCTATGGTGCCTACACTTATTTCTGAGGTCAAAATTTATTTGATGTTCAATCTCAGAGCACTAAACACATTTATCTGCAGAATGCAGGAAAATGTTACATTCTCTGATAAATAGAAACAGCAGGATACTACTGAAAGCATTTATCTAGACTTAAAATATATTTGACAAAAATGACAGATAAAAACTTTTTCCCTATATCTGCTTATAGATGCTGCACAAAGGAACGGAATATTTTATCAATTTAGCCAGTACTCATAGGAAAAGCAGCTGCATAAATTGTAGTCGGAGAAAGAATAACCTATAATCCTCTTTTTCAGACCACCAAAGAGGCCTCTAATACAAGATCATTAGGAGGAACCTTTAATTTTCCCTTTCCTCAGCATTGTTTGCAGTAATTCTCATTCCCCATGGGATTTTAAAGTTCAAACTGCTTCCTTGTAAATCTGAAGATATGCCCCCTGGGTATTCTTTCAAGAAAATTACAAATCATGACACGAGTGACAATCAATCAGCATTGACTTTCAGCAACCCTTTCGTATTTCTACTGAAAGTAGTCAAAGTTTGACCACTTGAAAAGATAATCCTCTCGCACATGTTATTTTAATGTTATTTCTGCCTGGTTGAGTTCACATTGCACTCAGGTTCACTAATATAGTCCTGAAATACCGATGTACACATTAACCCTTTACTTCCTTTGACCCGTTGCTAAAAATTAATCAGTTCTGACTGAGGTAAATATTTGGTGATTTTTTTTCTATGCAACCAGACTTTAGGATTTTAGAATAAAGCGTTGGGTTCCAATAATTCAAAGGCTATCTCGCATTCAGCCTGAAATGATACATTTAAAATTGAATAAACAGTAAAACATTAAAATCATCACAGTTTTCATTTTTTAAACCTTGTTTTTACTAGATGATTTAGCTTAAGAACTGAATGTGTGTAAAAGTCTTGACTAGTTAACATTTCAAATGATGATTGTTCACTCCTAAAACATGCTCTTTCAAATAGAAAGCAAACTTTCTGTATTTTAGTTTGCACTTTATTTATATCTATCTACAAACACCCATACAGCTTATTTAATTTCTGCTGTCCTTAAAGTCCTGTTAATATACGTGGCAGAACAACACAAAAATCAGTCTCAAATTTGTGGAAAAAACAAATATAAAAATTTTTCGATGTAAGAATAGTATAAAATTGCTCATTTTTTAAATGATTCCAGTTTCTTTTTGTTTTTAATTTTCTCACTCATCCTATGCCCTTCTGCAAATGGCTAGCTGATTGCATATCATGTCTCCACCAGCTTTACATTTGCCAATTCAAAAAGAAATGCGTAGGGACACATAGAATAATAACAGAATGAAATTTTGTATATACAAAAATGATGAAAATGCTCAATAAATACCAGATATAAAATTATATTTATATTTCTAAAGAGAAAGCTTAGCACCTAGGGCCAACTGCTAACTGATATGACTATTTTACAGCATCTGGATGTTTAATAGTACTACTGAGAAAAATAGTCATCCCACAAGACTCCAAAACTGGCAATTCATGAGAGTGTCTAGTTCCTCAGAAAATTACATCAATGCAACATGAATTGGCTATATCACAATGGGTCAAATATAAGAATTATTAAACTGTTTGCTCCTCTGAAACTATTAGGCCTCTCTTATTCATTCATATCCTTTACGATTTACTTCTAATTTTATTCATTGTTTCTCTATCATTTGCAAATTTTGAAAAAGGATGTTCTCTTCCCTCTCTTGTGAAGTCATTAACTCCTCACTGGGATATGGTTCTGAGGTTCTAATGTTGTCAGACAAATTCTGTTACCTTGCCAATGTGTTGGGTGTTCATATGTCAGTATTGACAGATAATGCCAATAGGCTACGAGAGTATGAAGAGAAGTTGTACGGGCTAAGTTTGTATCCACTAAAGTTTAGGAGAGTAAGAGGTGACTTGATTGAAAAATATAAGATCTTTAGGGATCATGACAGGGCACTTACGGAGAGGATGTTTCTTCTTATAGGATAATCTAGAACCAGGGCTTCAATGTTTAATAATCAAGGATTGCCCGTTTGAAACAGAGATTAGGCCAATCTTTTTTCTCAGAAGGTCATGAATCTTTAGAAATCTCTTCATAGAAAGGTGGTGGAAGCAGAGTCCTTGAACATTTTTAGGACAGTGGTAGATGGATTTTTGTTAAATGAGGAGGTGAAAAGGTAACAAGGGTAGTCGTGAATACAGATTTGAGGTTATAATCAGATCGGCTATAATGCTATTGATTGATGGAGCAGGTTTAAAGGGCTGAATGGCCTAACCCTACTCCTAATTTATATGTTTGAATGCTCTATGAAGGTGAGGTCATCACTCACTTGAAATCAGTATATTCACACTTGGATCTGGGATCACTGCTTAAAGATCAGAAGTGGGAACGTGGGCCAATTCCGCCTCTGAAACTAGGAGGTAATTATAAAATCCCTATCTCTGTAGAAAATGTGTTGAACTAATTCAACATGGACTGAACCTTGACTTTGTGGTCTATTGTAGCTGAGATACACAGTAGGTGTGTGAAGCCTTGGGTTTTTATTCAGTATTCATACTAATAATGTTTTAAAAAGTATGTAAAATGCAGCAAGAGTGTTTTCGAACTGACTATTATATCACAAACAAATATCCATATTCTATAAAGTTGAAACACTAGCTATATTGTAATTTAGTTATATTTTAATCCTTGTGACAGTATTAGCTGATGTTACATGTGGTTGGAAACAATTAGTGGAAATGCACATTTTAGCAACGGAAAGCTCATTTGCTTGTTCAACATCATGCATTTGTGCTTTGGCACCATTTAGTACTTTCAATACTTTGATTTAATGCCATTTTGTAAATTTTTCCCTGAATGAGCTTTAATCACAGAATGGGGCTGTCAAATGGTATCCATTACAGTACAGCAGGAAAATGAAGTTGTAAAGCAGAAATTCAGCCTTCTGCCATTCAGGAGAAATCTTTTTCAAACCTAAAGCATAAGCCACACCACAGAAATAATTAAAATTGCCATTCTGTTATATTTAATACGTTATGGTGTTTATAATCCTTTCTAAGAGCAGCAATTTACAATTGTTTTAAGCAAAGACCCAGCACGGAGAAGTAATAATACAATGCAATTACTGCAAAAACAATTTCTATAATGCAGCGAAGCTCGAGTTACCTTTCTTCTGAAGTGTCATCTGAAGTAGATTATCCCTATAAGGCATAATATGTTGCCGAGCAGTACAACAAAGGACATTACTGAGAACTGATGACTCGTTTTCTTTAAGATAATGGATATAAAACATGACATCATTGATGGTTGGTCATTAACAACTTCTCATCCCTGAAAATAAACTCCATTATTATTACCAAATATGTCCATCTTTGAATAATCTGTTTTGACAGTAGCTATATCTTGTATAAACAAAGCAAACTGCACTGTCTATGCCAACACTCTGAAATTGTTCCCTACAGTGCACTACAAACTATGTTTCTAATGGTAATTAGAAGTGTTTTATGAGCTACCAGATGAAGCATCTGCAGGGGAAATCATAGATCACAAATGTGAAATTGCTGCAGGATTGCACCTGGATATAGAGAGTATATACATTCAGACAAACCATTGTGTTGTAATCCCAAGACCATTATTATTAATTGAAACAAATCTGGTGGTCATGATCACATGTCTGCTCATGATTGATTTATCTCATTCCATGGGTGGTTACCACTCAGTCTTTCTGCAATATAACATTGTCTCTATTTTTCATTCTTTTGGTGGTGGGGAGCATCTCCAATGCATGAAAGAGAAAGCTCTTGCAGTCAAAGATTTTCCAATAATATTTCCTGCCACTAGGAAGTGCAGAAAACTATCCCCTACATCATGATGTTTCATAGGGCTTTTTTGTAAATACTGTTGATGTGAACAAGTCTCATTGTTTGCAGCCATAACAAGGGAACAAAGAGGCAATGGGTAAAGGCATATTAACTGCATTAGACACCTAGTGAATTTTAATAGGGATCTTCCCTCCCTCTGTCCCACCGTCTGCCACCAAACATAGATCTTGATGTAGGACATGATAGCCTGATCATTAGATTAATGAGGCAGTAAGGCTAGCATCTCAACTTAATAGACACTTAGACATTTATAGCAAATGAAGAAGACCATCCAGCCCATTACATTTAGATTGGTCAATAAAAACCTGACAATACTCATCCCACTTTCCCCTCTCTTGGCCCATAGCCCAGGAGGCAATGGCAAAGGAAGTGAATATCTAAATATTGTTGAAATGTTACAAGAGTTTCCGACTCAATCGCCCTTTCAGGAAGTGAGTTCCAGACACCCACCACCTCTGAGTAAAAAAAGAGTCTCCTCAAATCTCCTCTCAGTCTCCTATCTCTGACTTTAAATCTCCCATCAATTTTGACTCCTCTACTAATGAACAAAGTGGTTTCCTATCCACCCTATCTACATTCTTCATAACGTTTCATATCCCTATCAAGGCTCCTCTCAACTTTTGCAGTTCCAAGGAAAGTAACCCCAGCCTATCCATTTTTTTTCCTCATGGCTCTGACATAAGCAGCAGCCTGATAAAATCCCCTATATCTTCACTGGGGTAATCACATCCTTCCGATAATGTTCTATCCAGAACTGCGTGCAGTATTCCAGTTGTGACTCAACCAGTATAACCTCCTACGCCATGATTAACAAAGACATGTATCCCATATGCCTTCTAATCTCTTTATATGTTTATCTTGCTACCTTCAGTTATTTGTGGATTTGCATACCATGGTCTCAGTGATCTTCAGTACTTTGAAGGATGTTATCATTCACAATGTAATCCCTTGCTTTGTTAGCCCTCTCCAAATGCATTACCTTACACATTCCAGGGTTCAATTCCATGAGTCACTGCTCTGCCCACCTGACCAGTCCATTGATTATCTACTGCATTTTACAGCTATCCTCCTCATTATTTACCACCATATAGATCATTTTTATGTTATTTGCACTCACAGCTTATTCATTCATAAATGTGTGGCCAAATTCAGTTCTAAATCTATTTACAAATTTGCTGATGACACCAACGTAGTGCGTTGGATCTTAAACAACAATGAGACAGTACAGGAAGGATATAGAGAGCTTAGTGGCATGGTGTAATGACAACAATGTCTCTCTCAATTTCAACCAAATGAAGAAACTTGTCATCGACATTGGGAAGCAGAATGGAGGACACACCTCTCTCTGTATCAATGGTGCTGAAGTGGAGACGGTCGAGAGATTCAAGTTCCCAGGAGTACATATTACCAACGATCTGTCCTGGCCCATCTATGTCAACCCTACAGTCAAGAAAGCACACCAATGCCTTTACTTCTTCAGAAGACTAAGGAAATTTGGCATGTCCCTAATGACTGTGACTAATTTTTACAGATACATCAAAGAAACATCCTATCCACCGCATCACAGCTTGGTATGGCAACTGCTGTGCCCAAGACCCCAAAAAATTATGGAAAGTTGTGAGCACAGCCCAGTCCATTACGAAAACCAGCCTTACTTCCATTGACTCCCTCTATAAACTCCGCTGACTTGGAAAAGCAGCCAACATAATCAAAGATCCCTTGAAACCTGGTTAAACTATCTTCCATTCCGTTGCAGTTGCTTCTGCATGGCTTCGCCAATATACCATCCCTCACGGCATCCTTGCCTGCAGTGTATGAGATAGACAATGTTGACTGAGTCACATGAGTATCTACCATGTACGTGGTGGGTGATGTTCCCAAGTGTGATGGTAATACCAACATGATAGATGATCCAACATATCTTGCAGAAGTTGCCATGACAGGTCTCCCACCTAACATGCATTGTCTGACCTAAAATGTCACCTCTTCTTTCCGCTGATAAAATATTTAGTTCTCTCAGGACACCAACTTAGAAGGAATTCAGGGATTTACATATGCATATTAATCAATTAAACTCTCCTAACTAAAATAAGGATTTCACAGAACTTAGAGATAATAGGTACTGCAGATGCTGGAGAATCTGAGATAACAAGGTGTGGCGCTGTTTGAACACAGCAGGCCAAGCAGCATCATTGGAGCAGGAAAGTTGACGTTTCGGGCCTAGCTGCTGTGTTCATCCAACTCCACACCTTGTTTTCACAGAACTTAGGTTTGTTTAGTGGATCCTCATCAATGGTATGACCCTTTGATCTTTTACTTATAAATTCTGTGTCTAACACCACCTCTGTCACTAACACCTGAAGAAGCAGTGAAGCTCAGAAAGCTCGTGTTTTCAAATAAACCTGTTGGACTATAACCTGGTGTTGTGTGATTTCTGACCTTGTCCACTCCAGTCCAACACTGGCACCTCCGCATCATGTTTCTCCAAGTTCAGATATGATCTGTCCCTCAAAATTCTTTTTATAACTTCCCCACCACCGAGTTTCAACTGAGCCTATAATTTCTTGACCTATCCCTTCCTCCCTTTTTCGATAATGGTACAATGGTAACAGTCCGCCAGTCAACTGACACCTCGCCTATGACCCGTAAAGAATTAAAATTACTTTCAGGGCCTTTGATGCCTTTCCCTTTCTTCCTTCAATATCCTGGGATATCATTCATCTCAAATGGATTTACCTTTTTAAAGGACTGCTGAACCCACTAGTACTTTCTCTCTGTTTATGTTAATTTCTTGACATATTTCACCATCCTAACATTTTGTTTCCACTGATCCTTCTTTAAATAGAAGCTTTATCCACACTATCAGCTGAATCATCTTTTCTTGGCTTAGAGCAAGTTCCATTGATGATTTTGGAGGCATTCTTGCTGTGGGTCCCAATGAAATTTCTCTCTATATCTTACCAAAATATGACTCATTAATTACCTTCTTTGTCCAGATGGCATCCCTACATCCAGTTCTAGCCCATCTTACAATATACCGTTCCTGGGTCAATTCACCACTCTCTGATTATCAGTCAATAAACCAGCTTCCCTTGCACTCACACCATTTTAAAAGCCTGTTTTGCATCTGGGTAACAATTCAATGTCTTTTACTCAGCCCATCTCCATAACTTTACGCACCACCACTGTTAATCAGAAATCTGACAATCTCTCCTTTGAACATATTCAAAGCCTGAACTTCTAAAAGTCCTCTGTAGTAGAGGATATTAAAGGTTCATAATCATCTAAGTAGGAACATTTTTCTTCACCATGGACTGGAGTGCTATTGCACTTATAATTAAATTGGTTCTAAACTCCACAACCAGGGGAAACATTTTATCTGCATCTACCCTGTCCATTCCTTTAACTATTTTGCAAGTTTCAATGAGATTACTCTGGAAAATACAGGCCCAGTTTTCCAAATTTTTCTTCACTGGACACGTTCTCAGGAACAAACCTGGAGAGCTTTTGATACATTCTCTATATATAATATATCTCCTAAGATAAGGAGATCAAAGTTGTACACTGTCAGCCAGGTGCGGTCTAACCAAACTATTGTATAATTGAAGCAAGACTACACAACTTTGGCACTCAAACTCTTTTACAATGAAAGCTAATGTTCCTTTAGTCTTATTAATAGCTTGCTCACTGGTTTGTTAGCTTTCAGCAATTTATCAATAACATCCCTTGGGCCCTTTTATACATCAACACTTTTCAACTTCTTACCATTTACGAAACATCTGTACATCTGTTCTCTTACCAAAGTGGATAACCTCACATTTTTCAACATTGCATTCTATCTGCCATGTTCTTGCCCATTCACTAAGCCTGTCCAAAGCTTCTGGGAGTTGCTTTAAATCCTCCCCAGGACAGACATTCCCAATTAGTTTTCTATCATGGGCAAGTTTTAACATATTTTCTCTTGAGCAGAGGAAGCTGAGGGGAGACTTGAAAGAAGTATATAAAATAATGAGATGCATAGATAGGGTTGACAGTCAGAATTGTTTTCCTAGAGTTGAAATGTATAATACTAGTGGACACGAATTTAAAGTTAGGGGGGAATGTTCAAATGAGATGTGAGGGGTTAGTATTTTACACAAAGAGTGGCAGGAACCTGGAACTGCCAGGGGTGGTGGTGGAGGCAGATACAATAAGGGCATTTAAGGGACTTTTGGATAAGCACATGAATATGCAAGGAATGGGGGGATATGGACCAAGGGCAGGCAGAAGGGGTTAGTTTCATTTGGTGTCATGTTCAGCACAACATCGTGGGCTGAAGGGCCCATTCCTATGCTGTACAGTTCTATGTTTTATGTTCTGTGTTACCCATTGTCATGGTCCCCAACTCCAAATTATTAATATATAAAGTAATTAGTTGGGGCCGAAGTACTGTGTTACCCCATTAGTCACAACCTACCAATGCGAGAATGACCATTAATTTCTACTCTCTGATTTTATCTTTAGCCATTTATGAATCCATGCCAATACATTCCAGTGCTCTTTTTTTTTCTAGCTAGCCTTCTGTAAAATACTTCATCAAAAGACTTCTGGAAATCTCCTTTATTGATTTTGTTAGCAACAAATTCAAAAAATCAATCAACCATGCCTTCTCTCTTGTCTTCCCATCCCCTAAGCATCTTTTCAATTTCCTGTTATCAACTTTACTTCCTTCCACCTTGACTTACCGCTCACATTTTCTTCCTTGGCTGTTTGATGGACCTTCTTCACTCCGCTAGCATAAGAGTAATCACCCTGTTTCTGAAACCTCACACTCCGTCTGTCTCTGCTACTGCACCCACCTCCCAGTATGCATCATGATCCACCACTCTCACTATTGCCTGGAACATCTTCCCTACGCACTTACACCACCTGCCATTAACCCTGACACCATTATCCCTGCATGCCCTCTCCGCTGCCTACTCACTCGGTTGGGGCACCTCCCCACCTGCACCAAAACTAACAGCTGCACAACCTACTTTTATGTTCCTTAATACCTACCGTGCTCTCATTCCAGGAGGAAAACAGCCCCCAATAGGCAGAAAGATTCAAGACAGCAGGTGGATTCCCCAACATTTAGCTCATCACCTCTAATGAGCAGAGTGCCCTGACCTTGACCACCCCAAACAGCTAACTGACTATGTTTAAGCCCCAAAATGTGTATTGGAGACTGGCTGTGATTTGTTCCTGAATCCTGTGACTGGAGATTATCTGTTATGTCTTGACTGAGGGCCATGATTAGTTTCCTCGCTTAGAGTCTGCGCTAAACAGAAAAGCAAAACAGTTCAAGGTAGGTATGTTGTGTGTATTCAGGTAGGTCCAGGCTGAGTGAGCACTATGACAGCAAGCAGTCCAGACCAATGACCAGTCCAGACATGTCCCTGAGCGACTGTGTCCTTCTTGCAGCATTGTAACAGTGACTGGTTTAGCCTGAGGTGCAGCAATAATGTCTAAAAATATGTTGCAGGTAGCTCAGAAATGTCTTGTGACAATGTTTAGAAGTACATGTCAGATTAAAGTTTTGGCACAGATCTATAACTTGGGTTGTGGGTGAGGTTGTTGACTTGCTCACCAAGCTAGCTTGTTCTCGTTCAGACGTTTTGTTACCATGCTAGGTGACATCATCAGTGGAACCTCCGATGAAGCAATGTTATTCAACTGCGTTTGGAATTTATACTGTCTTGTCCGTTATGGTGAGTAGTGTCATTTCCAGTTTTGAACTGTATGGGTTTGTATATGGGGTCCAATTCTGTATGTCTATGTTTGGCTTGGGCTACTATGGTTACCTTATCCCAGTTAAATTGATGGCCTTCATTGTCTGAGTGTACGGATATTAGGGAGACATCTCAGGACTCATTGCAGGAGTAGTCATACAAAGACCAGAACACACCACCCTCTCCCACATTCAACCTAAGCTGTGGATCAAGTATGTAGGTGACACATTTGTCATTATTAAATCCAATAAATTAGAAGAGACCCACCACCTCATCAACAGTGTATTCACAGGGATTAAATTCACAAGGGAAGAAGAAAACAACAATCAACTTCCGTTTCTGGATGTTAAAGTTGAGCATATGACCAACGCGGAGTTCCAAATTTCAGTATACAGTTAAGCAACACACACTGATCAAATCCTCAACTTTTACAGCAACCACCCCAACGCCCACAACAGAGCTGCATTAGGGCGCTATTTAAACTGGCCACGACTCATTGCAACTCTCCAGAAATATGCAGGAAAGAGGAAACAGCACTTACAAAACATCTTTGCTATGAACAGATATCCCCGCAGCTTCATCTGCGAATGCCTATTGAACAAGCAACAACAGGAGGACACAGTATGCCCTAACACACTGGCCACACTGCTCTACATCAAGAAAATATTGGAACTTACAGCAAGACTCCTAGGGCCACGAGGAATCATGATGGCCCACATGCCCACAGCCACTCTATGACAAACACTTACAAGGATTAAAGACCCCATTCCCACTACATGCAGAACCAACGTGGTTTACAAAATACCATGCAACGACTGCCACAAACATTACATTGGACAGACAGGAAGGAAACTAGCCATCAGAATACATGAACATCAGCTAGCAGCAAAACAGCACAGTGAACTCTCCTTAATATCAGTACACTTGGACAATGAAGGCCATCAGTTTAACTGACATAAGGTAACCATAGTATCCCAAGCCAAACATTGACACGCATGGGAATTCCTAGGGCATGGTTCTCCACCCGTAAGTCAACAAACACATAGAATTGGACCCCATATACAAACCCATACAGATCAAAACCAGAAATGACACTACTCACCAGAGTAACGGACCAGACAGTATAAATTTCAAGCAGAGTAGAATAATATCACTTCATTGGAAGCTCCACTGATGTCACCTAGCGTGGTGATGAAACGTCTGAACAAGAACAAGCTAGCTTGGCGAGCAATTCAACAACCACACATGTCAGATTGCTAATGACCATTTGCATTGGGTGCCTGGGCACCTTGAAACATGCCCTGAGCTGTTGGTGCCTGGTTTTGAACGTGGAGGTCCTTTGGAGAAGGCCGCTGCTCCGGCTTCCATGTCAAGAAGTCTTGATGTCGAGCTTATTCAGTGAGTTTGGTAAAACACAGTTAAATATTAATCAAGTGAGTTGAAGCTTTAGTATAATGTGTAACAAGCTATGATCCCCGTTATTTGCCAGTTGCCCATTGCCTAGCGAGCTACTCATCAACTTTCTTGACAAAAACTTGAAGATGCAGCAAGATGCTCCAATGTCAAGAAAAGTCTCATCTGATTCTGCCACAAGTCTCGTCACAGCCCATGTTGCTTAGGCCCCTGTGAGATTCCACCCAATGTATCTGTTGATAAGGTAAATGATTCCTTTACACTTGTAAGCACTTGTAAACACCAAAGTCTTTCAATCTTAAGATAGTAGCATATGTAATTAGAAAATCTGAATGTATATGTTGGTTGGATGTCATTCCTCTCTGAAACCTTGTATCTTCCTCAGTGTTTGGCGTCCAAATTTGAAAATGCTCAGAGTTTATATTCTCTCTCTAGTTTTTGGAATGATTATATATAGCTGAATCCAAACTCTGTTGAAGACAAAATGCCAATATACTGGTGGGGTGTATCTTCTTTAGATTGCCAACAAGTTCGAACAAAATATGAGCAGATTTTCCAAACCATTAGATGTATAGCCACAGGGATCTCATATTGTTCTTTTGAGACCAATGGCCCTCACTCCAAAAGCCAAAGCTTTTCATTCTTTTTATTACATTTCCTCCCAGCATCATTCACTGTAGCCTGTTCCATCCAACAACACATGTCCAGTTGTAATGGAAGTTTTTGAAAGATATTTCCATAAGAAAAAATATGTAGGAAAATATGAATGTAAGGGTACAAAACTTTGTATGAATTTGCCACTAAGCTCTAGAATCTTATACTTTTTTGATTGGATTTAATCCCATTTATTTGGCTTCTCTCAATTCATACTTTAACAACTTCTCTGTCCAGAACTAGTGCTGTTGAAATCATTTACATCACGTGTTTCCATCAAAAGATAGCCCCAAAGTGTTCGAAAAACTATGGTAAGAATCATTGTGTTGCATTAAGCTTTCTTCCATTCAGTGTAAATTTTGAAGCAAATTGATGTGAGCAGTAATTAGCAATAGTTTGTGCTAAAATCAAAAGGGCTAACGATCTGATTAGAACTGATACCAGATGCAGGGATCACAATGGGTGGTAGGAGTTGGATAGGAATTGTGAGTTTAGATTACAACCAGATCAGCTATAATCTTAACAAATGACAGATCAGGTTTAAGGGGCTGGATAGCCTATTCATGTATCTAGTTTGTACTGTCACGATCCACTGTATCTTATACTGTATATACATTATCATGTGTGATTTCTTTTAATTATTCATTCACAGGATTTTGGCAAATATATTTATTAGCCATCCCCAATTGTCCAGAGGGCAGTCAGGAATGAATCACATTGTTGTGGGTTTCAAATCACATTTCAGCCCGACCAGGAAAGGATGGCAGAGATAATAGGAACTGCAGATGCTGGAGAATCTGAGATAACAAGGTGTAGAGCTGGCTGAACACAGCAGGCCAAGTAGCATCATAGGAACAGGAAAGCTTGACGTTTCGGGCCGAGACCCTTCATCAGAAATGGGGGAGGGGAAGAGGGTTCTGAAATAAATAGGGAGAGAGGGGGAGGTGGATAGAAGATGGATAGAGGAGAAGATAGGTGGAGAGGAGGCAGACAAGTCAAAGAGGCAGGGATGGAGCCAGTAAAGGTGAGTGTAGGTGGGGAGGTAGGGAGGAGATACGTCAGTCCAGGGAGGATGGACAGGTCAAGGGGGCGGGTTGAGGTAAGTAGGTAGGAGACGACTTGAGGTGGGAGGAGGGGATAGGTGAGAGGAAGAACAGGTCAAGGAGACGGGGACGAGCTGGGTTGGTTTTGGGATGCAGTGGGGGGAGGGGAGATTTTGAAGCTTGTGAGATCCACATTCATAACATTGGGCTGCAGGGTTCCCAAGCTGAATATGAGTTGCTGTTCCTGCAGCCTTCGGGTGGCATCATTGTGACACTGCAGGAGGCCCAGACATGTCGTCTGAGGAAAGGGGGGGGGGAATTGAAATGGTTCGCGACTGGGAGGTGCAGTTGTTTGTTGCGAACTGAGCGCAGGTGTTCTGCAAAGCGGTCCCCAAGCCTCCGCTTGGTTTCCCCGATGTAGAGGAGGCCACAACGGGTACAGCGGATGCAGTATACCACATTGGCAGATGAGCAGGTGAACATCTGCTTGATGTGGAAAGTCTTCTTGGGGCCTGGGATTGGGGTGAGGGAGGAGGTATGGGGGCAGGTGTAGCACTTCCTGCGGTTGCAGGGAAAAGTGTCGGGTGTGGTGGGGCTGGAGGGGAGTGTGGAGCGGACAAGGGAGTCATGGAGAGAGTGGTCCCTCTGGAAAGCAGACAAGGGTGGGGAAGGAAAAATGTCTTTGGTGGTGGGGTCGGATTGCAGATGGTGGAAGTGTCGGAGGATGATGCGTTGGATTCGGAGGTTGGTGGGGTGGTACGTGAGGACGAGGAGGATTCTTTTTTGGTTGCTATTGCGGACACGGGGTGTGGGGAATGAGTTGCGGGAAATGCGGGAGACACGGTCGAGGGCGTTCTCGACCACTGCGGGGGTGGGGGTGGGGGGGTAGTGGAAGTTGCAGTCCTTGAAGAACGAGGACATCTGAGATGTACGGGAGTGGAATGCCTTATCCTGGGAGCACATGCGGCGAAGGCAAAGGAATTGGGAATAGGGGATGGCATTTTTGCAGGAAGGTGGGTGGGAGGAGGTGAATTCTAAGTAGCTGTGGGAGTTGGTGGGCTTGAAATGGATATCGGTTTCTAGGTGGTTACCCGAGATGGAGATAGAGAGGTCCAGGAAGGAGAGAGAAGTCTTGGAGATGGTCCAGGTGAACTTAAGGTTGGGGTGGAAGGTGTTGGTGAAGTGGTTGAACTGTTCGAGCTCCTCGTGGGAGCACGAGGCGGCGCCGATACAGTCATCAATGTAATGGAGGAAGAGATGGGGTTTAGGACCAGTGTAGGTACGGAAGAGGGATTGTTCCACATAACCTACGAAGAGGCAGGCATAGCTTGGGCCCATGTGGGTACCCATGGCCACCCCCTTTGTCTGTAGAAAGTGGGAGGAATTGAAAGAGAAGTTGTTAAGTGTGAGGATGAGTTCGGCTAAGTGGATGAGGGTGTCAGTGGAGGGGGACTGGTCAGGCCTGTGAGACAGGAAGAAGCGGACGGCCTTTAGACCAGCTGCATGGGAAATGCAGGTGCATAGGGACTGGACGTCCACAGTAAAAATGAGGTGTTGGGGACCGGGAAATTGTAAGTTCTGGAGGAGGTGGAGTGCATGGGTGGTGTCACGGACGTAGGTAGGGAGATCCCGGACCAAGGGGGTGAAAATGTAGTCAAGGTAGGTGGAGATAAGTTCGGTGGGGCAGGAGCAGGCAGAAACAATGGGTCGACCGGGGCATTCAAGTTTGTGGATTTTGGGAAGGAGATAGAAGAGGGCGGTGCAGGGTTGAGGAACGATGAAGTTGGAGGCTGTGGGTGGGAGGTCACCTGAGGTGATGAGGTTGTGGATGGTTTGGGAGATGATGGTTTGGTGCTCGGGGGTGGGGTCATGATCAAGGTGGTGATAGGAGGAGGTGTTGGAGAGTTGGTGCCTGGCCTCAGCGATGTAGAGGTCATTGCGCCAGACTACAACTGCGCCTCCCTTGTCCGTGGGTTTTATCTTGAGGTTGGGATTGGAGCAGAGGGAGCGGAGGGCTGCACGTTCTGTGGGGTCGAGGTTGGAATGGGTGAGAGGGATGGAGAGTTTGAGGCAATTGATGTCTCGACGGCATTTGGAGATGAAAAGGTCTTGGGAGGGTAGGAGGCCTTGGGGTGGTGTCCAGGAGGAGGGCTTGTGTTGGAGGCGGGAGAAGGGGTCAGTAGAGGAAGGGTTAGGTTCACGGTTGAAGAAGTAAGCGTGGAGGCATAGGCAGCTGAAAAACTGCTCAATGTCCAAACGTGACCGGTATTCGTTGATATGTGGGTTGAGTGGGACAAAGGTGAGTCCTTTACTGAGGATTGACTGTTCGTCCTCAGTAAGATGGAGGTCTGGAGGGATGGTGAAGACTTGGCAGGGCTCAGTATTGCTGTCTTCTCTGGAGCTACTGGCTGTGGAGGCAGTGGGAGGAGCGATGTCGGCGTCGGCTGTGGGCGGAGGTGCGGAGGAGCTCCAGAGGAGACAGCAACACTGAGCCCTGCCGAGTCTTCACCATCCCTCCAGACCTCCATCTTACTGAGGACGAACAGTCAATCCTCAGTAAAGGGCTCACCTTTATCCGCCTCCACTCACATATCAACAAATACCGGTCATGTTTGGACATTGAGCAGTTTTTCAGCTGCCTATGCCTCCACGCTTACTTCTTCAACCGTGAACCTAACCTTTCCTCTACTGACCCCTTCTCCCACCTCCAACACAAGCCCTCCTCCTGGACACCACCCCAAGGCCTCCTACCCTCCCTCGACCTTTTCATCTCCAACTGCCGTCGAGACATCAATCGCCTCAAACTCTCCACCCCTCTCACCCATTTCAACCTCCCCCCCACAGAACGTGCAGCCCTCCGCTCCCTCTGCTCCAATCCCAACCTCACCATAAAACCCGTGGACAAGGGAGGCGCAGTTGTAGTATGGCGCACTGACCTCTACATCGTCGAGGCCAGGCGCCAACTCTCCGACACCTCCTACCGCCACCTGGATAATGACGCCACCCCCAAGCACCAAACCATCATCTCCCAAACAACAACCTAATCACCTCAGGTGACCTCCCACCCACAACCTCCAACCTTATCTTTCCCCAACCCCGCACCGCCCACTTCTATCTCCTTCCCAAAATCCACAAACCTGAATGCCCTGGTCAACCCATTGTTTCCTCCTGCTCTTGCCCCACTGAACTTATCTCCACCTACCCCGACTCCATTTTCTCCCCCTTGGTCCAGGAACTCCCTACCTACATCTGTGACACCACCCATGCCCTCCACCTCCTCCAGAACTTGCAATTCCCCAGTCGCCAACACCTCACTTTTACTATGGACATCCAGTCCCTATACACCTGCATTCCCCATGCAGATGGCCTAAAGGTCGTCTGCTTCTTCCTGCCTCGCAGGCCTGACCAGTCCCCCTCCACTGACACTCTCATCCGTTTAGCCGAACTCGTCCTCACCCTCAACAAATTCTCTTTCAATTCCTCCCACTTCCTACAGACAAAGGGGGTGGCCATGGGTACCACATGGGCCCAAGCTATGCCTGCTTCTTCGTAGGTTATGTGGAACAATCCCTCTTCCTTACCTACACTGCCCCTAAACCCCACCTCTTCCTCTGTTACATTGACGACTGTATCGGCGCTGCCTCATGCTCCCACGAGGAGCTTGAACAGTTCAGATGTTCTCGTTTATCAAGGACCGCAACTTCCCCCCCACCCCACAGTGGTCGCGAAAGCCCTCGACCGTGTCTCCGACATTTCCCGCAACTCATCCCTCACACCCCGTCCCCGCAATAACAACCAAAACAACCAATAACAACGCATCATCCTCCGACACTTCCGCCATCTGCAATCCGACCCCACCACCAAAGGCATTTTTCCTTCCCCACCCTTGTCTGCTTTCCGGAGGGACCACTCTCTCCATGACTCCCTTGTCCGCTCCACACTCCCCTCCAGCCCCACCACACCTGGCACTTTTCCCTGCAACCGCAGGAAGTGCTACACCTGCCCCCATACCACCTCCCTCACCCCCATCCCAGGCCCCAAGAAGACTTTCCACGTCAAGAAGATGTTCACCTGCACATCTGCCAATGTGGTATACTGCATCCGCTGTACCCGTTGTGGCCTCCTCTACATCGGGGAAACCAAGCGGAGGCTTGGGGGCTGCTTTGCAGAACACCTGTGCTCAGTTTGCAATAAACAACTGCACCTCCCAGTCGCGAACCATTTCAACTCCCCCTCCCATTCCTCAGACGACATGTCCATCCTGGGCCTCCTGCAATGCCACAATGATGCCACCCGAAGGCTGCAGGAACAGCAAATCATATTCAGCCTGGGAACCCTGCAGCCCAATGGTATCAATGTGGATTTCACAAGCTTCAAAATCTCCCCTCCCCCGACCACATCCCAAAACCATCCCAGCTCGTCCCCGCCTCCCTAACCTGTTCTTCCTCTCATTTATCCTCTCCTCCCACCTCATGCTGCACCCCCATCTCCTACCTACTAACCTCATCCCGCCCCCTTGACCTGTCCATCCTCCCTGGACTGACCTATCTCCTCCCTACATCCTCACCTACACTCACCTTTACTGGCTCCATTCCCGCTTCTTTGACTTGTCTGTCTCCTCTCCACCTATCTTCTCCTCTATCCATCTTCTATCCGCCTCCCCCTCTCTCCCTATTTATTTCAGAACTCTCTTCCCCTCCCCCATTTCTGATGAAGGGTCTGGGGCCGAAACGTCAAGCTTTCCTGCTCCTATGATGCTGCTTGGCTTGCTGTGTTCATCTAGCTCTACACCTTGTTATCTCAGGTAAGGATGGCAGTTTCCTTTCCTCAAGGACATAAACGAACCAAATGTATTTTTTACCCCTGGCAATCAATATCGGCTTCATTACTATTGATAGACACTTAATTCCAGAGTTCAGTTTTAATCCAAATTCCATGATGGGATTTGAACCCAGTTCGTCAAATCATTACTGAGGTCTATGGATTAACACTCATGTGATGATACCACTAGATCATTGTCTAAACTGATTAACCCCTGCCCATTTTAAACAAGACAAACAGCACACTGACACTGCACTGCAGGCTCATTTTCGTGACTTTTTAGGACCCAGCACTAAATGACCTAAAAGGATTGTTATTGAAGTAGTTAGTTTCGAACTTCTGCAATCCAGAAACAGTAATAATATTTTAGCTGATGCATCACAACCTTCTGCCCACCTGCAAACCCGACGAGTATTTGGAAATGTAACTCACGTATTTCAGAGGTTATATATCAAGTTTGTTTGCCCATAGTAAAATCCATACCCATCAATAATACAACGATGCTCAGCTCATGATGTCCTGTCTATTCATGTTAAATGAGTGGAAAACTGTGGGAAACATGCCCAAACTTTTGTGGCTTGTCGGGCTGGTGTGAATAGTTCCCCCTCCCACCCCTATAACTCCAAATAAAAAATATTCATCACTTGTCATGCTTTGTCCATGGATAAATCTATTATTGATATCAATGTAAATTGCTCATCTTGTTTAAAGAACATGACAAAACAATACGAGGAAGCTGTGTATAATCTCTGTATAACTGTGACATATAGGATCTATTGGATGGACAATTATGAAATTCTCTACAGCCCTAGAGACTTTATGGGTGCAAAAGGAGACAGTGACACATAGTAAAACTAAGCCACTAGAATTCAGCTATTATTATTTCTTACACCACAATCTAAAATGTTTCTTTGTGCCTGACGACCATCAATAAAACCTTCATGCCTACTTTGATTATATTTAGCATTAATATTCCAATCCATACCGTATCATTATCAGGTGCAGGAAGATATCTATTCGCCAAGTGTCACATTGATATGCTTATCCTTAAACTTGTTTCCTGCTTTCTCTTACATGCCATTTAAAGTCAACAGACTGCTTTTAGTTCATTATTGAGATCTATAGTGAGATGATTCCAGATGACAAATGTTGTTTGAAAGTAGAGTCTATCCTGAGACTTTTATTCCTTGAAAGGATAACATGCTAGTGTTTTGAACCTTACTATCAATGGCAGTTGTTGCTTTATGTGGCAGTGCTTAGGGGCCTTGGTAACAATAGTTGAAATAGTGGAAGTTGTAGTGGAAATGACAGCAGCAGTGACAATTGTTTTTCTAAAATACTGAGTATGAGTGGTTTTCATGAGTCAAATGGGGCTGCATTAGAAGTAGCCTTAGGAAAGACAGCAGATGAGACACTGGAGAGCTGGCATAATTATTAACCTCGAAAGAGGCAGGAATAGCTTCAAGAGGATGTAGCAATTACACTTTCTTTGCATCTGAATGGTAAGATATCGTACCTTACTGTGGGTCGAGAAGATACATATGAAAACATAGTAAAAGTGACTGAAGGGAACTAGTCAGGAATACCAATGATTATTTTAATGTTCCTGTTTTAACTAAGCTTGGCATATAGAACCAAGTCAAATTGATGGAGTTAGGATCCACATGTTGATTTAGTCCTGAAATCCTATTTGATTCTAAGATAGGTTTCTGTACCTAGCTCCACTCATCCCTTCTGTCCACCTGCATAAAACTGCCCAGACACTCTGTTGCTTCAGCACATCTGCTACTGAAACCCCTATTCATGTCTTTGTTACCTCTGAACTCAATTATTCCAGTGGTTTTCTAGTGAGTTCACACAATGCACCCTCTGGAAATAGTTCATCCAAAGTTCAACTGTTTCCTAAATCACGCTGAAGTCTATCCACTGCAGCGTTGTGTTCCCTGGCCTATATCGGGTCCCAATATAAGCAAGCCTTTATTTTAAAATTCTTATCTTTATTTTCCGAATCCAACCATTGGATTAACCCAACCAAACCCCTTATTTTTATAATCTCCTTTAAATCTTAACCCTTAGATATCCATGTTCCTCCAATTCTGACATCCTGCACAATTTCCATTGGTCTTCACTTCGGAGGCTGTGCTTTCAGCTACCTCAGTCCCAAACTATGTCATTCTCTCTAACCCTTTCTGCATCACCATAGCAGGAGGCAATAGCCTAGTGGTATTATTGCTGGACTGTTAATCAAGAGACCCACATAATGTTCTGGAGATTTGGGTTTAAAACCCACCACGGCAGATGGTGGAACTTTAATTCAATAAACATCTGGAATTAAGAATCTAATGATAACCATGAATCCATTGCTGATTGTCAGGAAAAACCTATCTGGTTCACTAATGTCCTTAAGGGAAGGAAACTGTCATCCTTGCTTGGTCTGGCCTGCATGTGACTCCAGACCCACAGCAATATGGTTGATTCTTAACTGCCCTCTGGGCAACTAGGGGTGAGCAATAAATGCTGCCTGGCCAGCGACACCCTCCTCCTGCTAATGAATTAAAAAAAACCTTCTTCTTTACTCTTTTAAGTACTCTGTAAACCTTCCTTTTTGACCAAGCTTGTCCTAGTATCTCCTTAAGTGGATCAATGTCAATATCTTCTTTATTTAAAATTCATTGATGGGACATGGGCACCACTGGCTTGGCCAGCATTTATTTCCTGAGATCAGTTAAGAATCAACTACGTTGCTGTAGGTATGGAGTCACGTGTGGGTAAGGATGGCAGATGATGTCCTGTGCTGAAGGACATCAGGGAACTAGTTTCTAGGACAATCAACAAGTCATCATTAGGCCAGCTATTTAAACTCTAGATTTTTATTGAGTTTAAATTTAACCATCTCCCACAGTGGGATTTGAACCCATATCATCGTGGAACATTAGCCTGTTTTTCTGGATTATTCACCCAGTGACAATACCACTGGGCTTCACTGTTAAAGGCAAAGTGCAGTTGTGATTTTACAGGGTCGAGGAACTGAATGGTTGAATTGTTTTACTAGTGGAGGAAATATTTCAAAATTCTCATTAAAATTTGTCAGATTTGAAAATGGCATTGTCATTGAAGAGAGACAACTGGTGGTACTTTTAACCTGAGGGTCATCACACTTCAGGAGAGGAGAGAAGTTAAGAATGAGAGTGCTTCATGGTGAGGTCAGCTGGTGCAAGAATTGAACTCATGCTGTTGGCATCACTCTGCATCACTAATCAACTGACCTCTCATCCACCCACCACCACCCTCCCCACACCCTGCCACCGATGGCTATCACATGGCGTTATGGAATGAATTATCTGAAAAGCACATTCAATAACAACTTTGAAAAGGAAGTTATATGAATACCTGCAAACAGAAAATCCAAGACAATGGAGAAAGGAAGTTAAATTAGTCAAATGGATAACTCTTTGGGTGAGCTGATATAAGATATTGCAGAGATAACAAGCATGGGGCTGGATGAACACAGCAGGTCAAGCAGCATCATAGGAGCAGGAAAACTTGACGTTTCGGGCCTAAACCCTTCATCAGAAATCTGATGAAG
>JAHRHZ010000144.1:75099844-75118233 GCA_024137785.1 Ginglymostoma cirratum
TTCCTGCTCCTCTGATACTGCTTGGCCTGCTGTGTTCATCCAGCTCTACACCTTGTTATCTCAATCTCATTTCATTTATTTTTGTAGAATTTGGGTTTTAGGCATTAACAACAGAGTCAGTATTTATTTCCCATCCTTAGCTGCTGTTAAGAAGGTGATAGTGAGCTGCCTTCTTGAATTGCACTGAATCATATTGTGAAGAATCAATGGAGTTTTTTTAGGTAGGGAGTTCTAGGATTTTATATCAAAGATAATGATGTATCTCCAAATTGGAAATATGTATGATCCAGTCAAGGATTTGGAAATAATAGTGCTATCATGCATCTCCTGCCTTTGTCCTACTAATTGTTCAAGGTGGTGAGTTTGATGTTGATGTTGAAGGAAGCTTGATGAGGGGCAGCAGTGCCTCCTGTAGTTGCTACCACCAGGCATCTGCAGCCTGGCAGTTGTGAATGGAGTGAGCATTTAAAGAGGTGGGCAGCCTTCCTATAAAGAGTAAACTCTTTCCTGGATGGTGGTAAATTTCTCAACTGTTATTGCAGTGGTACCTACTTCAAAAAAATGGGGATGACTCCATCACTTGAGTCTGTGGGGCTGTCTGGAATTTTTCTGAAATCGGGAAGTCAGACTTTCCCCTGCAGCTGATTCGAGTAGAATTAGAATTAGATTTTATTGTCGTGTACACTGAAGTACTGGGATACAGGGATACAGTGAAAAATGTACAAACATTAACTGATTGATTGATTGTCCCAACCCGAAACGTCAGCTTTCCTGCTCCTCTGATGCTGCCTGCCTTGCTGTGTTCATCCAGCTCCACACCCACTGTGTTACCTCAGACTCCAGCATCAGCAGTCCTTACCATCTTTGATTGATTGTTTGTTGTCACATGGAGCAAGATACAATGAAAAGTTGTATCAGAGATAATAGGTACTGCAGATGCTGGAGAATCCCAGATAACAAGGTGTGGAGCTGGATGAACACAGCAGGCCAAGCAGCATCATAGGAGCAGGAAAGCTTGACGTTTCGGCCCTAGACCCCTCATCAGAAATGGGGGAGGGGAAGAGGGTTCTGAAATAAATAGGGAGAGAGGGGGAGGCGGATAGAAGATGGATAGAGGAGAGGATAGGTGGAGAGGAGGAAGACAAGTCGAAGAGGCGGGGATGGAGTAAGTAAAGGTGAGTGTAGGTAGTGGGGTAGGGAGGAGATAGGTCAGTCCAGGGAGGACGGACAGGTCAAGGGGGCAGCATCTGCAGTACTTATTATCTCTGATACAACTTTTCATTGTACCAAGTTTCCTTAGCCTGCTGAGGAAATAGAGGTGTTGTTGTGCCTTCTTCACCATCATGTCAATGTGGATGGCTCAGGACACAATGTTGGTGATCGTCACCCCCAGGAATTTGATGCTGTCAAATATGTTCACCTCAACACCATTGATGCACGCAGGTGCATGCCCTCCATTCTGTTTCCTGAAGTCAATGATGAGCCCTTTCATTTTGCTGACATTGATGGAAAGATTGTTGCCTTTACACAATGCCACTAAACACTCAATTTCTTTGCTGTACTCAGTCTTGTTGTTGTTTGAGATCTGATCTACAACTGTGCTGTCGTCAGTGATGTCGCCAGCAAACATATAAAGGGAGTTGAGGCAGAATTTGGCCATACAGTCATGAGTATATAAGGGGTGTTGCAAGGCACTGGTGTTGAATATTATTATGGAGGAGCTGTTGTTGCCTATTTTTACTGATTGCAATTTATGGGTCAGAAAGTCAAGGATCCTATAACAGAGGGGAGAACCAAGACCGAGCTAGAGTTTAGAGATGAATTTGTTTGGAATTATGGCGTTGAAGGTGGAACTATAGTCATTAAGTAAGGGCCCAATGTAGATATTCTTGTTATTCAGATGTTCCAGGGGTGAGAGTAGGGTCAGAGAGATGGTTTCTACTGTGGACTTGTGAATTTTAAAGGATCAAGGCAACTTGGTAGGCTGGAGTTGATGTGAGCTATGACTAACCTCTCGGTGCGCTTCATAATTATGAAGGTCAGAGCCACTGGGTGGTAGTCATTGCGATACGCTGCATGATTTTTCCCTGGTACTGGGATGATAGTGCTCTTCTTGAGCAGGTTGGGACTTCAGATCCTAGTAAAAAGAGGTTAAACGTGTCTGTTAATATTCCTTCCAGCTGGTTGACACAGGATCTGAGTGAACGGCCGGTGATTCCATCCAGACCAGTTGCTTTCTGTGGGCTTATTCTCAAGAAGGCCAATCTAATGTCTGCAGGGGTGACTTTGGATACACATGTATCTGAGGTTGCTGGGATAGGTGACATCGTTACACTGGCCTTCTGATCAAAGCAAAGTAGTGACCAGCCTCGAGTCCCCTTACCACGCTGCCACCGCTGCAGAATCGTGTCGCCATTCTTCAATACCACCTTGTCTCGACCGACCAAGCCCCTGCCATGAGTCTGCTCTGGGATGATCTTGGAAATGCAGCCGCCACTGAAGCTTCCGGGTCCCGCACCTGGCACCAAACCGGCCTTTCTGCGCCACCACCAGGAATACAATCTTGCCTCCCTCCACCGCTACCACCATCGGGAACATAGCTTGCCTCCAGCTCAGTGGAGCAGACGAGCTCCACACTCAGGAGTCTGCTTGCTGTACTGCTACTCCACCACCATCTTGACCAAAAGGGTGTAGCAGACACAGTGGATGGAATGTTATAGGGCTTTGATATGAGGCAGGATCATTCGACAAGCGCAATATGTCTCATCTCGATGTCGACAGTAATTTGCACAATATTTTATGCTTTTCACAAAGAGAAGTTCTCGCTAGGCAGTAAATCATCGCTTTTGACCCTTTTTGTCCTATTGTGAACTGTTTTCCTTCTAGACTGAGAGAGAAACAAATTATACAGGAGTTGAATGAGGGTGGCCCAGCTATTACTGTTGGTGTAGCTGGGGAGGTGTGCCACGTGAGTAAGTAGACAACACAGAATGCATGCATGGTTCAATGGTAATAAAGGCTAGGGAGGATTAAGGAAAAATTGGGAACATTTTGCATGCACTTGTGAGAGTGGTAAAACATGAGCCTTGATAGGAGATGGGTACAAAAACAAAGTTAGACTGAGTGAGAGGTATCAGAGAGAGGATGATGGCATTTACTCTGGCAGAGTGAAGTAGGGCATTAGTTAGAGACAAAAAAATTGCAGCTGCTGGAATCGAAGGTAGACAAACAGGATGCTGGAAGATCACAGCTGGTCAGGCAGCATCTGGAGGAAAGGAGCAGTCAACGTTTCCAGTATTACCCTTCTTCAGGACTCTTCTGAAGAAGGGAAATACCTGAAATGTTGACTGCTCTGTTCCTGGAGAAGGACATTAACCTTATTTTGACCGTACTGGGCATTCTTCCAATTGGATGAGAGTACTCTAACTCGGTTGACCACTTTGGTCCAGGTAGGCATGGTTTCATTATGTGGCCTCCACTGTTGGTCCTAGGAGAGGAGGAAATCCCATGCCTGCATCATCCTGTTCAGCAGGACCTGTAGATTTATAAAATCATGAGGGGCATAGATAAGTTGAATAACAATGGTCTTTTCCCAAGGGTGGGGGTGTTCGAAACTAGGGGCAATTTTTAAGATGAGGGGAGTCATATTTAAAGGGGGCCTGAGGGGCAACCTTTTCACAAAGAGGAAGGTTCGTATGTGGAATGAACTGCCAGAGGAAGTAGTAGATACAAATACAGTTACAACATTTAAAAGATAACGAGGTATGGAGCTGGATGAACACAGAAGGCCAGATGCTGCCTGGCCTGCTGTGTTCATCCAGCTCCACACCTTGTTATCTCAGACTCCAGCATCGGCAGTTCTTACTATCTCTGAGAACATTTAAAAGACATTTACATAGGTACATGAATAGGAAAGATTTGGTCAGCATTGACTAGTTGGACTGAAAGGTCTGTTTCCATGTGCATTACTCTATGGCTCCTTGACCTTGCTAACAAAGCAGGCTACTGCTTTTCCCCTGTCTTGCACAAATGCGAACAACCATTCATGGCAGCTCTGGATTAACAGTGCATGTCTGAGTACACTACAACATTTTAAAGATGGTGCAGTGTCAATGGGTGCCAGTGAATTGCAGGATACTGAGTGGTGAGTGGTTCTGGAAACAGCATATGGTTAGGTGGGGTGAAACTCGGACATGAGGCGTGTCATAGGGGTTTGGTAGGTAATTAATAAAATGAGGTTGGTAAGACATAGCGAGAGAACTTGTCTTGGCCTCATGGTGACAACCCCTTCCAAAAAAGATCAACGTAACTTGGACTCAGCCAAAATAGAAAGAAGATACATTGCAGTACTTATGATGCTGGTCCAATGGGTTTCAGGTCAGTGGCAAGCCTCCACTGAAGATGTTGATGCCCAGCTTTAATTCATTGAATATTAAGCATTGAATATCCAGGAGTTGATATGCTAAGTGGAATAACAGTACATGAAAGCATTTGGGAGCTGAAATGCACTCACATATATAAATACTGTAAGGTAAGCTGTGACAAGTTTGCAAAACAAATGATGCAACTTTCAAAAACGGCACGTGACTTAAAGCTGGTAATGCAACTTACCTGATGTCGGACCTTTATAATAACTTTAAAATATTATATCTTGTAGATATATAGCATGGGCAACTAGGGATGGGTAATAAAACTTAGGTCAGCCAGAAAAGCACATATCTCATGAATGAATTCAACAAAAACACACATTAACTCAGGTATAAGCAGATAAAGCAATGCAATTTTATTTATGAATATGTGCATCTTAAACAAATTATACCAAAACATCACAATTAAACAATTTTCATGTTTTAGATCAATAACTATGTTTTTGCTGCGTTTCATTTTAATATGTGCATATTTAAAAGTCAGGTCAGATTCTAATTTACCACCACTGAATTTCACATTATATTCTTAACCTGAGTAAAAAAAAAACTTTTACCCAGTCAGCAGAAGTTAAATTTTGGTCATCATGTTCCAACCCAATTCACCTAATAAATTAAATTTCCATACACATTTGATGGTTTAAGTTATTGGATTAAAAGCTCAAAGATCTGGATTAGAATTGACTAAAATGACATTGGGAATTTGGATTTTAAAGAAATGTGTAAGGGCAAGATCTAAACTTTACCTAAGGATTTTGACCTCACTGTGGCTTCCCTCCATTGCAGTCAACAGGCATCTTTTTTTTAACCATGCCACAAAGCCTTTGACACTTGAAGATCTGAATTCCATAAATATTTTGTGAATTTACAACTAGCATGAGGGAAAAAAAGTAATAAAGTTGGTAATATAAACTCAGGCTTTGCATCGTCTGCTTGTCTTTTTCATACTTTACATTCGTATGATTGGAAGTCTTTTATCTTGTATTATTCCCATTTTGCTCCCTTGTCCATGACGAAAGGAATTGAAGATTAAAAAAATTTTTAAAAATAGGAGTTAAAACTCGAATACATGTTCAACCTTTCCTAAAGGCCTTCAAACCTATATTTATAGCTAAAAAAAGGGTCAAATGAGTTCATCTATTCACTGAAATAAATGACTTCTTCAGCACATTCCAAAAGCAGAGACTTGGTCCTGAGGCCAGCAGGGCCACTTTTTTTCTGTCAGAAACATGATTTGTAAAGCACTTCAATAAATTATACAGAGACCTTTTTATTCCTTTGCATGAAACAATGATGCTTAAATAATAATAAACTCCTTTGTCTCTTTTCTGTAAGCAACTACGGCATAGCAAATGTATTCTCAGTTAGCTGCCTCATTTTACAAGTGGAATTTGTAGCTGGAAATGGTTTAAACATAATGCTACAATACTAATGCATCTTTTAAATCACGTCAGTAGCAATCAGTATGTTATAATTAACAATTTATTGAACAAGCAATAAAATGACTGTCAGATTACTTCTTAAAGCAGCAGAATAAAACGGGTAATAAATAGCATTGGCTCGACAAATTGCATGGTAATAGAAATGTTCTTAAGATTTATAGAGTGCAAAAAGATAGATGTGCTATTAGTTAAGAAGCATAAACCTAACTAAGTTCTGTTTATTGAAGCAATATTGCCACATGGGTCAAAGTTTGCTGAGCCTAGTACTAAATTCTCATTTCATCTCATTTGCTCCATTTTGGGTGGTCACTGCATTAACGATAGAAAGTTACAAAGCAATTCAATGATTTCCTTAGCCCTACCAATGCCCCTGTAATCATAAACAGTACAGTAAAACCCTAATAAAAGACACTGAAATTTTACAAGGAAAAAGTTGTTTTTACAAGCAGATTGATCTTGTCAGGGACTGCCTTTCTTCACCATTAGTACTTGAAGCATAATAGATAATATCCCACTTGAGAACATTCTTTTTCTGGATCAGTTGTTGAATCAACAAGCAGGACCGAACAGGCAAAAAAAGACCTTAAAAGCAGCAAAGGCAGAAGAACAAGTAAAGCTGGTTCGATTGTCAAACTGCAAAGTCAGGTTACTTAATAATAAATACTCTGATATGCGACTTTAATGGGTGGATTTTGGCAAAAATGATGACAGTAGCCGAGAAAAGTTCTTAAGACTTCAATCAGTATATGAAAGCATTTATTGTGTTGGACGCGAAATTATACCCAAATATTAATGAATGAAAACTTATAATCAGTCAAATGCAGCTACATTTTCTCCATTGTACTTAAAACAGAAAGAGAAAAACATCTAGATCTAGATTTTAACATTTCTTTGAAGAATAATCCTTTTTAGATATATACCACATAATACGATGCAATGATGATAGCTTATTACCTACTAAGTCATTGCATGGCTATTTCTTCCAAAAGTTTTTTTTTCTCACTGCCATTTTCCAAAAATTCTATGTTCAGTACATTTAATTTTTTTTTTCACTGCAGAAGCTGCTACTTTCAATTATTACTTGGGTATCATGATAATGTGATTTGCAAGTGATGCCTTACCAGGAAATGCTGCGTCGCCCTGAGAGAACACTAAATACTACCTCTAGTCGTGATTGACTTCATTTGCCAATATTTCAAAGGAAAAATACATTTCAGCAGGAGCTTGAAAAGCATTGATGGTGTATAACATAATTTTGAAGGATCTATTACAATTTAAACCTTATCGATCCATTCGCGAGCTAGAATAACACACTTTAAAAAAAGACATTAGCAATGCACAGTCTATTTAGTACTTGATTAGGGCTTGCAAATAACAAAGTACCTCAAAAATAAGTGTTTTCACTTTGTTTGAAGTGAATGGTAGTAATCATTCTGCATGTGACATTTTATTGCACAGCACTCAGTCTGAATTGAAGAAACAATTTACATTCACATAGCACATAGATTCCAAAGGTACTGTACAAAATGCTCTAATGCTCTTTGCTTATATCTATGATGAGGTCTAGTCACTGTTGCGATTTAGAGAATACAGAAGTCAATTTATGCATAGCAAGATTCCGTAAGCAATGATGATGTAATGGCCAGACCATCTGTTTTAATGTTATTGTTTAAGCACTGACTGGTGGCCAGAATGCTGGGAGATATTTGCTGCTTTTTTTTGAAAGACTGTCATGCTTGGCCAGAGTTTTGTCTCCTAATGGAAGCAGAAGTTGAGCTGGTAGACCCAAAACTGGGACTCTTTCTTGGTTTCACTATCAAATTTCCTGCACCTTCCATAACCCAAACTGTTTTGGTTCACAGGTTGGGAGGCCCTTGCTCAAAAAATACACACTTCTCAGGTAGGAATGCAACTGTGAGAGCCAGAGAAAATTTGAATTCCTTCCCCATGCTGTTTTCATGTGCTGGTGCAGGGCTTTGAAATCCCAAAACTCCTTTAAGAGTTCATGATCACTGGTAGAAGCCTGCACAAGAGTTATGATCGTTCTGATAGACAACGGTAAAATGTTTTGACACTTTCAAATGTCACTTTTGGGTGCTGTATTGTAATGTATTTTATTTTTATATAGTTAAGAAAGTAAGTTATCAAGGAGAGGTAGAGAGTCACCAAAGGGCTACAGACAGGTTAAGTCTCCTGGTATAAAATTTGTAGATGGTGTATAACATGGGTAAATGTGAACTTGACCACTTTAGCAGGAAAATAGAAAAGTAATTATCCATTTAAATGGAGAGAAATTGCAGGACTCAGTGGTTTAGAGGAACCTGGGGGTCTTTCTACATGAATCACAGAAAGTTAATCTGTAGATACTGCAAGTGATTAGGAACACAAATGGAATGTTGATGTTTATTATGGTATTTTGAAGATTCACCAGACTTAGACCCAGGATGGTGGCACTGTCCTACAAAGAGAGATTGGGCAAACTGGGCCCAACTGGGATTTTGAAGAATGAAAGGTGGTCTCATTGAAATTTATCAAATACTTAATGGGATAGACTGGGTAGATGCAGATAAGGTGTTTCCCCTCTTAGGGAAGTACAGGACATGGGGCATCATTTAAAAACAAGGAAAGCCATTTAGGAACGAGACAAAGAGCGTTTTTTTCAAATCAGAAGCTAATGATTCTTTGCCATTCTCTACCCCAGAGTGTTATGAAAGCTCAGTCTTTGAGTATACTTCAAGTAGATGTTGATAATTTTTTGATTATTAATGGCGTAATAGGTTATGTGAATCGTGTGGGTAAAAGGCATTGAACTACTCAATCAGCCACAATTATATGGAATAGCAGAATATGTTTGATGATTGAATGATGTATTCTTGTTGCTATATTCCTATTGCAAGGGGAATGGAGTACAAAGGTAAGGCAACTGTTCAGGGTGACATTGAGGCCACATCTGTAGTACTGTCTACAGTTTTGGTCTCCTTATTTTAAAAAAAATGATATAATTGCTTTAAAATCAGTTGAGAATAGATTCATTTGATTCATTCCTGAGATGAAGACCTTATTTTATGAGATGTTCTGAATGATCTGCATCCATAGGAACTTAGAAGAATGAAATTAAATCCTATTAAAGCATACAATCTTGATGAGAATGGACATGTTGATATTAGGTGGATTTTTCCTTTTGTGGGAAACTCTAAAATTGGGGGACATAATTTAAGAGTAAGAGGTCTTCCCTTTAAGACAAAGGTGAAGAGGGTCATTAGGATGTAGAATTCCTTTCTCCAGAAAATTGACTCAAGATTGAGCTAGGTAGGTTATTGATTGACAAGGAAATCAAGGACAATGGGAGTGATGTTGAGGGAAAGTAGAGCTGAGACCAGTGGCAGGGATGAAGTTCATGGTCCCAAGTTCTGCTCCTGGCCTGGACCTCTGGGTCCATGGACCACGAACCAATTATGGCAACCACACCTCACTCTGATATCCTCAAACCCCAGTTATTGGGCACTCACATAACCTTTTGACCCAGTCCCAATGGAAATATAATCAGAGCAGCTATGATCTTATTGAATGTGGAGCAGTCTTGAATAATATTTGTGAATCAGGAGGTTAAAAAGTTGGGAGTAACTTCACAATTAGTTTAAGCAGTAAAGGGTACTAAGAAGATTAATAGGCCTAAAAGCTGGCAAGTCTCCAGGTCATCATGTTAAAGTCTTAAAAGTATCGTTGCTGAAATAGTCTATGCGTTGGTCTTAATCTTCCAAAATTCCTTAGAATCAGAATCGGAACGTCAACTATTCATAATTTGCATTTGTTACTCAGATAAAGGAATAAAATGTATTATTTCAAAATTTATGGATGACTCAAAGATGGTTGTGAATTAAGATTGAGGAAGACATAAGAAATCTGCAAATGAAAACGACCTTTTCAGTCGTTTCAGCGGCGGGAGTCCGGAAGGAGGTGCGAGGGCAGCCTGGGAAGGTAAGCTTCTCCTTTAAAAACTTACCTCGTGAATAGGCGTAGTGCGCAT
This sequence comes from Ginglymostoma cirratum, assembly GCA_024137785.1. Lineage (NCBI taxonomy): Eukaryota > Metazoa > Chordata > Chondrichthyes > Orectolobiformes > Ginglymostomatidae > Ginglymostoma > Ginglymostoma cirratum. Next base: position 75,109,738 of record JAHRHZ010000144.1, read on the forward strand.
CGAGCAGGAGGAGACACGGGACGGTTGAATAAGTGAGGTAATATATTTGGGCGGTTGCTTTACCCGAAACACTACTAAGGTAGTGTATCCCACCCATCCTCCTCCTCTAACCAAAAAGGTTCTGAGCGTCGATTTGCTAAGTTACTAGTTTTTATTTCCAATAGTCTGTTTTTTACAATTCAGAACAATGGGAATGGATGTTAGAGCAGTTGCATGCTCCTCCTGTAGGATGTGGGAGGTAAGGGTCACCACTAGTGTCCCTGCTGACTTCATTTGCAGGAAGTGCACCCAATTCCAGCTCCTTGGAAACCCCGTTAGGGAACTGGAGCTGGAGCTGGATGAACTTTGGATCATTCGGGAGGCTGAGGGGGTGATTGAGAGGAGTTACAGGGAAGTAGTCACACCTCAGATACAGAAAAAAGGTAGATGGGTTACAGTCAGGGGACGGAAAGGGAACAGGCAGACAGTGCAGGGATCCCCTGTGGCCGTTCCCCTCAATAACAAGTATACCGTTTTGGATACTGTTGAGGGGGACGACTTACCAGGGATAAGCCATGGGATACAGGTCTCTGGCGCAGAGTCTGTCCCTGTTGCTCAGAAGGGAAGGGGGGAGAGGAGGACAGCATTAGTCATTGGGGACTCCATAGTTAGGCGGACAGATAGGAGATTCTGTGGGAACGAGAGAGACTTGCGGTTGGTGTGTTGCCTCCCAGGTGCCAGGGTCCGTGATGTCTCGGATCGTGTTTTCGGGATTCTTAAGGGAGAGGGGGTGCAGCCCCAAGTCGTGGTCCACATAGGCACCAACGACATAGGTAGGAAAAGGGACGGGGATGTAAGGCAGAAATTCAAGGAGCTAGGGTGGAAGCTTAGAGCTAGAACAAACAGAGTTGTTATCTCTGGTTTGTTACCTGTGCCACGTGCTAGCGAGGCAAGGAATAGGGAGAGAGGGCAGTTGAACACGTGGCAACAGGGATGGTGCAGGAGGGAGGGATTCAGATACCTGGATACTTGGAGCTCATTCTGGGGTAGATGGGACCTCTACAAACGGGATGGTCTGCACCTGAACCAGACGGTTACCAATATCCTGGGGGGGAAATTTGCTAATGCTCTTCAGGAGGGTTTAAACTAATTCAGCTGGGGGATGGGAACCTGACTTGTAGCTCCAGTGTACAGGAAGTTGAGAGTAGTGAGGTCATGAATAAGGTTTCAAGGTCGCAGGAGAGTATCGGCAGGCAGGAAGGTGGTTTGAAATGTGTCTACTTCAACGCCAGGAGCACCCGGAATAAGGTGGGTGAACTTGCAGCATGGGTTGGTACCTGGGACTTTGATGTTGTGGCCATTTCGGAGACATGGATAGAGCAGGGACAGGAATGGTTGTTGCAGGTTCTGGTGTTTAGACGTTTCAGTAAGATCAGGGAAGGTGGTAAAAGAGGAGGAGGTGTGGCATTGTTAGTCAAGAACAGTATTACGGTGGTAGAAAGGACGTTTGATGAGGACTTGTCTACTGAGGTAGTATGGGCTGAGGTTAGAAACAGGAAACGAGAGGTCACCCTGTTGGGAGTTTTCTATAGGCCTCCGAATAGTTCCAGAGATGTAGAGGGAAGGATAGCAAAGATGATTCTGGATAGGAGTGAAAGGAACAGGGTAGTTGTTATGGGGGACTTTAACTTTCTAAATATTGTCTGGAAACGCTATAGTTCAAGTACTTTAGATGGGTCAGTTTTTGTCCAATGTGTGCAGGAAGGTTTCCTGACACAGTATGCATATAGGCAAACAAGAGGCGATGCCACATTGGATTTGGTACTGGGTAATGAACCAGGCCAGGTGTTAGATTTGGAGGTAGGTGAGCACTTTGGTGATAGTGACCACAATTCGGTTATGTTTACTTTAGCAATGGAAAGGGATAGGTATATACCGCAGGGCAAGAGTTATAGCTGGGGGAAAGGCAATTATGAGGCGATTAGACAAGACTTAGGATGCATAGGATGGGGAAGGAAGCTGCAGGGGCTGGGCACAATTGGAATGTGGAGCTTGTTCAAGGAACAGCTACTGTGTGTCCTCGATAGATATGTACCTGTCAGGCAGGGAGGAAGTTGTCGAGCGAGGGAACCGTGGTTTACTAAAGAAGTTGAATCTCTTGTCAAGAGGAAGAAGGAGACTTATGTAAAGATGAGGTGCGAAGGCTCAGTTAGGGCGCTTGAGAGTTACAAGTTAGCCAGGAAGGACCTAAAGAGAGAGCTAAGAAGAGCCAGAAGGGACATGAGAAGTCTTTGGCAGGCAGGATCAGGGAAAACCCTAAAGCTTTCTATAGGTATGTCAGGAATAAAAGAATGACTAGAGAAAGATTAGGGCCAGTCAAGGACAGTAATGGGAAGTTGTGCCTGGAGTCCGAAGAGAAAGGAGAAGTGCTAAATGAGTATTTTTCATCAGTATTCACACATGAAAAGGACAATGTTGTTGAGGCCAATACTGAGATACAGGCTATTAGACTAGATGCGATTGAGGTTCAGACGGAGGACGTGTTAGCAATCCTGGAAAGTCTGAGAATAGATAAGTCCCCTGGGCCGGATGGGATCTATCCTAGGATTCTCTGGGAAGCTAGGGAGGAGATTGCAGAGCCTTTGGCTTTGATCTTTATGTTGTCATTGTCTACAGGAATAGTGCCAGAAGACTGGAGGATAGCAAATGTTGTCCCCTTGTTTAAGAAGGGGAGTAGAGACAACCCTGGTAATTATAGACCAGTGAGCCTTACTTCGGTTGTGGGTAAAGTGTTGGAAAGGATTATAAGAGATAGGATTTATAATCATCTAGAAAGGAATAATTTGATTAGGGATAGTCAACACAGTTTTGTGAATAGTAGGTCGTGCCTCACAAGCCTTATTGAGTTCTTTGAGAAGGTGACTAAACAGGTGGATGAGTGTAAAGCAGTTGATGTGGTGTACATGGATTTCAGTAAAGCGTTTGATAAGGTTCCGCATGGTAGGCTATTGCAGAAAATTCGGAGGCATGGGATTGAGGGTGATTTAGTGGTTTGGAACAGAAATTGGCTAGCTGTAAGAAGACAGAGGGTGGTGGTTGATGGGAAATGTTCATCCTGGAGTTCAGTTACTAGTCGTGTACCACAAGGATCTGTTTTGGGGCCACTGCTGTTTGTCATTTTTATTAATGACCTGGATGAGGGCGTAGAAGGATGGGTTAGTAAATTTGCGGATGACACTAAAGTCAGTGGAGTTGTGGATGGTGCGGAAGGATGTTGCAGGTTACAGAGGGACATAGATAAGCTGAAGAGCTGGGCTGAGAGATGGCAAATGGAGTTTAATGTGGAAAAATGTGACGTGATTCACTTTGGAAGGAGTAACAGGAATACAGAGTACTGGGCTAATTGAAAGATTCTTGGTCGTGTGGACGAGCAGACAGATCTCGGTGTCCATGTGCATAGATCCCTGAAAGTTGCCACCCAGGTTGATAGGGTTGTTAAGAAGGTGTACAGTGTGTTAGGTTTTATTGGTAGAGGGATTGAGTTTCGGAGCCGTGAAGTCATGTTGCAGCTGTCCAAAACTCTGGTGCGGCCGCACTTGGAGTATTGCGTACAGTTCTGGTCACCGCATTATAAGAAGGATGTGGAAGCATTGGAAAGGGGGCAGAAGAGATTTAACAGGATGTTGCCTGGTATGGAGGGAAGGTCTTATGAGGAAAGGCTGAGGGACTTGAGGCTGTTTTCGTTAGAGAGAAGTAGGTTAAGAGGTGACTTAATGGAGACATACAAGATGATCAGAGGATTAGATAGGGTGGACTGTGAGAGCCTTTTTCCTCGGATGGTGACGGCTAGCACGAGGGGACATAGCTTTAAATTGAGGGGTGATAGATATAGGACGGATGTCAGAGGTAGATTCTTTACTCAGAGAGTAGTAAGGGCATGGAATGCCTTGCCTGCAGCAGTTGTAGACTCGCCAACTTTAAGGGCATTTAAATGGTCGTCGGATAAACATATGGATGATAAGGGAATAGTGTAGGTCAGATGGGCTTCAGATTGGTTTCACAAGTCGGCGCGACATCGAGGGCCGAAGGGCCTGTACTGCGCTGTAATGTTCTATGTTCTATGTTCTATGTTCTATGTTCTATGAAAATTAAAAAGTGAAATGAATGAAAAAAACATATTGGTAATGGAGTATAATATAGGAAAATGTGAATTTGTGCACTTTGGATAAAATAATAACAATGAAGTTTAGCATATTATTTAAATGGATTGCAGAACTCTGAAGTATAGAAGGATCTGAGTAACCTGCTACATGAATCAGATTAAGTTACGATGTAAGTGCAGCAAGTAATTAAGAAGACAATTGTAATATTGTTTCTTGTAATGTAAGCTATTCCTGTTGCCTGAGTTTGGATAGCAGTGATCCAATATTCAAGATTAAGCATCAACACTATTGTTTTATTTTTGTTCATACAATTGTCAAACAGTCCAGTAATGTTCAGAGTAGTTAATGTCCACATTGTGCTTGAGTTGCTTAGTTTTTCCATGAAACAGAGAGGTTCAGATGGTTGATCTGTCTTTTTCTGTCCTCCTTTCAGGCAGCTGACCATGTATTCTTTCTTCCTTACTTGGCAGTAGCAATGACTCTGGATTCAATAAGCAAGGTGCTTTAATATATCTCTGCTTCACATCTTGCCCATATATTTCCAATTGTCCCATTTCTCTCATAGTGACAATCTTTGTCTGACCCATTTCACTAGGAGCAACAGTTAATGTTGGACTATTTTACATCCCATACCCCTAAACAACTCTCCCTAGAGCAGAAAGTGGCAGCAACTGACCAACTTCCTGCTAAGTGAGTTTACCTTCACAGAAAACAAACTCAGTTCAGATGTACTTGCAGTTTCACATTCTCTTTTCTCCACCCAGTCTGTGTGATAAGAGGCAGCCCACACTCTCCCGGTTTCAGAGAACAGCCATTGCACAGGAGTAATTACAAAATTTCTACTTCCTGCACATTATGTTAGATTTTGAGCAAAACAACATTAAACTGCATGAAGAAAACCACCACAGTCACTTGCTCCTTGTTACACAGCGACGTAATTTTAGCACAACAGCTGGACACTGTATCAACATTTATTATTAACATATTTGTAAAGGTTACTCTATTATGTGACAAATATTTACAATCCAGAATAACGATTCACCCTCAACTCATTGTTCTAAGCGCTGCAGAAAATTTTAAAAAATGCCTTCCTCAACGCAATGAACCTTTCCAATTATATTCAAAACATAGCAGCTACCCACAATTAGGAAAATTGACCATAAATATTTTGCGGCACTTATATAAATATTGGTGAGGTCCCAGCTGATATATAGTGTACAGTTCTTGTTTGCATATTTAAGAAAGAATGTAGACATATTTTAGACAGTTCAGAGAAGATTCACTTGACTGATACAAGTAATGAGCGGATTATCTTATGAGGAAAGTTTGGACAGTCTGGGCTTGTCTCCATTAGAAGAAAAAGAAATGATTTCGTTGTGACATATAAAATCCTGAGAGAACTTGACAAGGTGGATGCTAAAATATTGTTTCCCCTTCTGGGATGAACTGGGATTAGAAGAAACAGTTTTAAAATCATAATTTATTTCTCTGAGGATTGTGAATTTTGGAACTCTTTTCTCCAAAGTGCATTACATCAGATTCACAGAACATTTTTAAAGCAGAGGAGAAAGACTCAAGGGAGTCAAAGATTATGTAGGAATGAGAATTTGTGGCCTACAAACAGATCAGCCATGATCTTATTGAATGGCAGAGCAGGTTCAAGGGATTGAATGGCTTGCTCCAGATTCAAATTCATATGTTTTTGTAATAACGTATATGGAGGGCCAAATGACCTATACCTGTTCTCATATTCCTTAAATCATCACTGATCACACACTATCTGTTCTTCCAGGTTTGGGGAAGGGGGACACTCGTGTGGAGTTGAAAACTAATACCTTGATAACAATGGTCACTATGAATGTTTGGCTGAGTGCCAAAGGCCATTGTCCTACTCAGATCCGTTGATGCAATTGCTGAGGGGAGTGCTTGATGGTTTACAAGGTTGTAAAACTTTTAAAATAATTATGAGGTCCAGTGTTAATGCCAACACTTCAGATATCAACAGGTTAAAGTTTAAACTTTTTGCGTCCAAGTTACTATCTATAAGAGATGTGCCTTTCTACACTTTACCAAGTCAGTAGTCACATGACAGCAGATTATAGTCCAACAGGTAGTGTAGCAACCATAACTGTACACAATATCCCAAATATGACTTAACTAAAGCTTGGTAAAGCTGCAACATGACTCACCAATTTTTATACTCTATACCCTGACCAAGGGGCATGCCATTTGTCTTCTTGACCACATTATCCATTTGTGTTGCCACTTCCAGAGAACTATGGACCTGTATGCTCATATCTAAAATGCATCATCTTGCATTTGTTCAGATTAAATGCCATCTGCCATTTCTCTGCCCAAATCTCCAGTTTATCTATGTCCTGCTGTATCCTCTGGCAATCCTCCACACTATCTGCAGCTCCCCCAATCTTTATGTTATCCACAAACTTACTAATCAGGCCACCTCCATTCTCCTCCAAATCAATATATATTACAAACAGCAAGGGTCCCAACTCTGATCCATGCAGAACATGACTGGTCACAGATAACCAATCAGAAAAACACCCTTCCACCTCTACTGTCTGTCTTCTATGACCAGGCTAGTTCTGTATCCATCATACTAGCTCACCATGGATCCCATGTGACTTCACCTTATGTATCAGCCTGCCATGAGGGACCTTATCAAAGGCCTGGCTAAAGTCTATATAGTCAACATCCACTGCCCTGCCCTCATTAACCATTTTTGTCACTTCCTCAAAAAACTCAATCAAGCTTGTGAGAAATGACCTCTCCCGCACAAAACCATGCTGCTTATCACTAGTAAGTCCATATTTTTTCCAAATGTGAGTGACTCTTATCCCCAGAATCTTCTCCAATAATTTCCCTACCGCTGGCATAAAGCTCAAAGGCCTGTAATGTCCCGAATTATCCCTGTTGCCCTTCTCAAACAAATGAGCCACATTGGCTATTCTCTAATCTTCTGGGACCCCTCCTGTGATTAAAGAGGATGGAAAGATTTTGTACAAGGTTTCTAGTTTCTACTAGTTTCTACTCACCCCCTCCAGTATTCTTGAATAGATCCCATCAGGTCCTAGACATTTGCCTACCATAATGCTATTTAAAACTCATAACACCGTCTCCTTTTTTACATCAACGTGCCGTAAAATATCAACATACCCGTATTTAGACTCACCATTCACCATGACCTTCTCCTTAGTTAAGGGCCTCATCCAGTTCCTTTGGCTCCATGCATAAATCCCCTCTTTAGTCCCTGAGCGGACCAACCTTTTCCCAAGCTACCCTTCTGCTCCTCATATAAGCATAAAATGACTTGGAATCTTCCTTACTCCTGTTTGCCAAATACATTTCATGGCCGCTTTTGCCCCTCCTAATTCTTTGCTTAAGTTCTTTCCTGCTTTCCTTATATTTTTCAAGGGCTCTGTCTGTCTTTAGTTTCCTAAACTTTATATAAGCCTCCTTTTTCTTTTTGACTAAGCTCGCAATTTACCTTGTCCTCCAAGGTTCCCAGGATTTGCCATCTCACCCTTCATTTTCACAGTACTGGGCTTGTCCCAAACCCTAATCAACTGGCCTTTAAAAGATTCCCACATAACTGATGCGTATTTACTTTCAAACAGCTCCTCCCATTCCATATTCCCCAGTTCCTACCTAATATTGTGGGAGTTAGCCTTCACCCAGTTTAACACTTCCGCCTGAAGACCACTCATATCCTTATTGATTAGTAACTTAAAACTTACAGAATTATGGTCACTGTACCAGAAATGCTATAACACTGAAACTTTGTTTACCCTAGCCTGGCTCATTCCCCAATACCAGGGCTAGCATGGCCCTTTCACTAGTTGGACTATTTACATATTGCCCCAATTAACCCTTCTGGGTGCACCTAACAAAACCCCATCAAGCTCTGGTCCCTAAAGAAGTACCAGTCAACATGAGGGAAATTAAAATCACCCACCACAATAATCCTGTTGTTTTTATATGTTTCCATAATCTGTCTGTTTATCTGTTCCTCTATCTCCTGCTGGCTGTTGGGAGGCCTGGAGTATAAGCCCATCAAAGTGATCACACCCTTCCCATTCTTGAGCTTGACCCTGATGTAGGGCTGGGTCAGTCCTCAATAGTGTTCTCCCTCAGTACAGCTGTGATGTTCCCCTGAGTCGATAATGCAACTCCCCAACTCTTTTGCATCTTCTCTACATCACCTGAAACATCTAAATCCTAGAATGTTAAACAGCCAGTCTTATTCCTCTCTCAGCTAAGTCTCTATAAAGCTGCAATAGCATAGTTATTTGTATAAATCCAAGTTCTAAGTTCATGCTACTCTCAATGAACAAAT